>JALMGJ010000001.1:12232500-12851250 GCA_023362775.1 Charina bottae
CCTGGACTCAGCCTGACGCATGTGATTTTTGAGTGAAAGGATCCTCACAAGAGGGTAAGGGCTTGATGATGATGCACCTTCTCATTGGCTGCCCCATGTTTGGAACACCTCACCTCCTGAAATAAGGAATGTGCACAACCTCCTTTGTGGCGTGGTGGCTCAGCGGGTAAGACACCAGGCTTGTCGATCAGAAGATTGCAAGTTCGGAGGTTCGAATCCCTAGTCCCGCGTGACGGAGTGAGCTCCCACACTCGCCCCAGCTCTTGCCAACCTAGCAATTCGAAAGCATGCAAATGCGAGTAGATAAATAGGTACCACTTCGGTGGGTAGGTAACAGCGTTCCGCGCGTGTCATGCGGCCACATGACCGTGGAAGCATCTTCGGACAACGCTGGCTCTTCGGCTAACAAACGGAGATGAGCACCGGCCCCTAGAGTCGGACACGACTGCACAAATGTGCGGGGGGAACCTTTACCTTTTTACAACCTCCCTGCTTTCAAGAAGGTCTTGAAAACATTTTTTGTTCCAATGAACGTTTGTGTGCTGATGATAGGTGTCTAGTTTATTAGATTAGTTTAGACTGTTAATTGATTTATTATTATTATTTACCCTGAAAGACACCTTTTTTAAGGAGTATATTTTAGCATGTTAACAATATGATACATTTCTGTTGATTTTTGGTACAGCTTTTGTTTTACATTGATCCCATTTTCATTACACAATTATCAGCACAGAGGATAGATTTAATTCAGTATTGGGATGAATATGTACTTAAGAGTCCAAAAATAAAAATACATAAAATAATAACCACAACAGAATGTAGCAATTATTAGCTTTCCAAGAAACAGACATTAGCTTTTCGAACTACAAAATCTATCTGTACACATACTAAAGCATGTGGGATAATTGTAATACAACAGAGATGTTGTACATAGAATGTAATGTAATTTAGAAATGAAGTTCTCCCTTGCATATTAAAAGATTATGCTTTTCCAAATGTATAAGCCTTTCCAAATAAGTTTATACTGAATAACAGCAAAAAACTAAAGAAACTGCAATATATATTTCAGAATTTTCTTGCCTAGATTCTATCTATTGCATTAATGTGCCATATTTACCCTGTGAAAAATTATTCAGTGTTGACAGGTATTTTTCTCATATCTAATGGGAAAAATCTATGTCCAATGGAATTTGATTGCTTCATTAAAAACCAGAACCTCCTTTTCTCCATAAAGTATCTCTTAGTGATTCCAAAGGGGCTTTGCAATTTCCTAGACTCTTGGCATACATCAGGTAGATCTAAACTATTTCTAAGATGATCAAAGTTGACTCAACCAAATATTAAGGTTTACTTCTGCTTTTGTGAAAACAGAAACTCTGTCCTTTTGCGTTATGTCTGAAAAAGCAGAATTTGCAGAAAGAAAGAAAAAGTGTGAGTTACTACAAAAATAAATAGTTTACTATTTTAACCAATGACTGTGAAGAAGAGTTTTACTAAATCTATTAAGTAATCATGAATATAGAACAAGGCATGAAGCAGAATTTTTAAGGACAAACAGCAATAATGTAACTAATACAGTCATCCTAGTGACCCAAGCAGGCACCGATGATTGCTTTCTCATATTTTCTCAGCCACTGTTCTGTAAGATCAGCTGGGAGGATTGGCCACCTACTCATTCAGACATAATCCATGACCTGACATATACAAATGGTGAACTTGGCATCTCTTCCTTCCTCAAATATAACAATTCTATGTCTTCTGACCTAGTTGAAACAAACTACTATTTGCTATTTCCCCTGAAAAGGAACACACACATAAAAAAATAACGCATCTTATGGCTCCTTAAAAGTTAACCTATTTTATTGTACAATGAAATAAGCTTTTGTGGCTTACAATCATTTAATTAGTTGTGAAGATGTCGCAAGCTTATTTTTTGTTACCAAAGAGTAATATTGCTAATTCTTTGAAAAGCTGTACAATGGAAAGCTCTATTTTCTGCCTGCCTTGCAAACCACGTGGTAGGCTATTGGCAACTAGCCTCTTTGGTGCAAATCAGAACTATAATTGAGAGTATCTTGTTGGGCAGTCAACTGTTTCCAGACTGATTTCAGAGACACTACACACACACACACACACACACACACACACACACACACACAAAATGTACCAAAGGGGATGGGCCTTGGGGGCACTATGTTGCAGTGGTTCTTGTCCTTTGTGTTATGATCTGCCCAAAGAATAGGGCTGTCGAGTTCAGCAATCTATGGTGCTCCACAGAGTTTGATCTCCTATACTGTTTAATATTGACTCAATGACAGGGGCTGGGCCTAGAGCAGTGCCTTCAAAAGTCCCGCCGTTGGCAACACACCAACGGCGGTGGTGGTGGTGTGCAGAGCGGCGGCAGCAGCAGCAGCCTCGTGTTTCGTGCTAAAACCTGGAAGCGCTGATGGTGCGCTGCTGCTGTCGCCGCACGCACCACCAGCGGCGCCGTGCCATCAGCACTTCCGGGTTTTGTGTCACGACACACAGTTTGGAAAGCTATGGCCTATAGCAGGGCTTTCCAAAGTGCCGCCGCTGGCGACACACGAGCAGCGGCGGCGGCGGCAGTGCGGCGGCGGCGCGCGAGCGCACAGCGGTGGCGCAGGGGCGTGCGGCGGCGCGTGCGTGCACGGCGGCAGCAGCCTCCGCTAAAACGCGGAAGCACTGATCCCGCGCCGCTGCTGCTGCCGCCGTGCACGCGCGCACCGACGCTTCCGGGTGGTGTGGCGACACACTTTTGTGTCGCGACACACAGTTTGGAAAGCTCTGGCCTATAGAATGAACAAGGAAGTGTTTCTCCCCTCTTCTCCCAGTTATCCTCTGGGTTTTACACAAGCTGGCTGCACTTTGTGCCTTGGTACAGCAACTTTAAAGTATTTTCTCCGCCACTATCTCCTTGCATAGAGTACTTTAATCTCAGTGTGTGGGATGGAGAGAAATCCCACGGCCACTATTAGCAAATCACAGAAATTCAGGAATGATAAAAATGAACATCTATAGTGACACCTCCTGTAATTGTAGCATGAGCTTGAGATGTGTGCTAGGGAAAAGCCACTGCGCTCTCCCCCCCCCCCAAGTCAGAACAATATAACAAGTTTAATTGTAAATTACGTTTAACTAGAAATTAAACTTAATTTTAAAAAATAAGGAAAGAGAAGATGTAAACATTTCTCCTACTTTAAGCAGCCTACTGTGAAAAAAATTGACTTCTGGAGAAAATCCTATAGCACTGCTAAAATCACACACAGCATCTTTTTTTTTTAACCTCCCACAGAATTGTATAAAGGAGAAGTAAGACCGCTGAGCAGATCACGCGATGGTCCACCAGCTTGCTTGGAAGCACTCTGAGGTCAAAAGGTTCCAAGAAGCATAAAAACAAACAACATACAAATCACTAGGCATTTGCAGAGAACACGAGACTAGAGACATTAATCACCAATAGTAAAACCTCAGAGACATTAAAGCATATAACACCCATTACAATAAAACATAAAATCCTGACCAAAGTTCTCTGATTCAGTGTTACTTTTGAGTTGCTTTCAGCTTTTCCAAGCTTCAATTTTGAGGCTCCGGGGAGATGCTACAGTCCCACTTCTTTCAGCCTCCCCTCCAGCACCTTCTTGCTCTTCCTGCTACAGAGTTCTCTCTCTTCCTCCCACCTTCCAGGCTTGGATTTTAGCCAAGCACCTATTCACCTTTAGAAAGGAGAGGGGCTGAGATGATTCCCTTTGTCTTACCTGGGCAAGTAAGACTTGGCTTTTTGCCTGTCTACCTGTTCCTAACCTTTGCATGTGTGCTTGGATGAGGATGCTGATGCCCAGTCTGGGAATCAGCTTCAACCAAAAAGGCTACAGTGAGTATTTGAATGGCGAGAAGGAGTGCCTGCTCATCTACTGTACAAGATACCATTGGGGGAGATCCTTCAGAGCAGGGGTCTGCAACCTGTGGTCCGAGGCACACTGGTGGGCCGCGGGCTGTTAGGAAGTGGGCCGCAGGGTGAGCCGGAGCAGCTGATTGGTGGGGGCCCGGAAGGGGAAACACCTCCACCACCTGCCTTTTTTTTGCGGCACTGAGAGCATTTTTGGGGTCCCCGGAGCCTGCCCTTTCAAAGGGGCACCCCGGCAGGGCACGGGGCAGACTTTTCCTCCCCCCCACTTTTGCTCCCCACGTTTTTTTTGGCCCCTACCAGGTAGCTCCGACATGCCTCCGCTTCCCCGCCACACAGCTGATCAGCGCTCCGGCGTGCCTCTGCTTCCCCGCCGCACTGCTGATAGGCACGGAGATTTTCCACCCTGGGGTGCCCCCCGTCACTTTTTGCGGTGATCCGAGGCAAAAAAGCCTGCAAACCCCGCCCCCGTCTGTCCAATTGGCTGCCGCCCACAAACCCCGCCCCCCGGTCCTTGGAAAAGAATTTCTGAGGGAAGTGGTCCCTGGTGCCAAAAAGGTTGCCGGCCCCTGCTTCAGAGCTTTGGAGTATGTTAATGACACCCAGCTATGCTGCTCACTACCTTTCATCTCCAAGGAAGCAACCACTACCCTTGAACACTGAATAATCTGGATAATGGTCTGGATAAGGGAAAATAAGAAACTGAATTGAAACAAGATGGAGATGCTGTTAGTACAGAGAAAAGTGGACTCTGGGATTAAGGTGAAGCTTGTTCTGGATGGGAGTGCACTCCACCAGAAAAAGCAGGTTCACCGTTTGGGAGTGTTCCTTACCATCCCAGTTGTCACAGGATTTGCAGAAGGCTGTGAATAATGAACAGTATGTCAGATGGTGAACAGTATGTCTGCACCATTATGGCCAGAGGTCTACTCTGAGCTTTCCTGCCTGGTTACTTCGATCAGTGGGAGAGGCCCTTCTGAAGAGGCTCCACTGCCATTTATATAATTCAAAACGGGGCTTTGCAGGCTTCTTTGTTAATGGCTGAATAAGTACAGAAAATATTTTAATCCCCCAGAGCCAGAGGTGCATCCCTTTACTTTTTTCTTGTATGTATTAGTGGCTGCCATTTATTCCTACAAAATACTAACAAGGCCCATATTTTGCCCCAAGGCCAAATTGTTTCTGGACAAGTACATCAATCTAAGCCACGCAACACCAAACTATTACACACACTCACATAGAAGGACACCTCATTCCTTGGGAGGTAACAAGAGATAAACAAAATCAAAGTCAAACATCATTTTTAAAAAGTTAAACTGTTAAACTGTTAATTAACTGCACACTTGTAATAAACTTTTTCACTTTGGATATTAAACTGCCAACTTAGCCTTGCAAGGACGTTAAAAGCAATAGAAAGGAATATGACGGGTAGTAAAAGGGAGAGAAAAGGGCTGGCCTGCTGCTAGGAAAAGTTGGTAGAATACTAACAGGTGACAGAGACAAGACAGAGATCCTCAACTAAGTGTTCTCCCCTAAAAGGGAACTGTGTTCAAATGCACCTAAGCAGAACAACTGACACAAAAAGGGAGTTCCAATAAGTTCCCTAAAGACCAAGTTGACTTCTTGCCCAACCTTAGGTGAAGCATTTTTTGCTGCTGAGAATCTTTAGTACCTGGTGAGAAATTATTTACAAGCATGATGTGTAATCAGTGACAAGTCTGTCAGCTAGCTATTCATCTGTATTAAATTATAATTGTTTATATCCCATGACTTGAGAATATTTGAGGGGCATTGTGTATGACATGGATCATAGAATAAATCAATTCAGAGTTCTCATCAGGACACAAATAACCAGTCCATAGTGCTGGGAATAGTGGAAGGAAAGGAAGGAAGGAAGGAAGGAAGGAAGGAAGGAAGGAAGGAAGGAAGGAAGGAAGGAGATGGACGATTACAGTGGTGATGGACACCTTAAGAGCCAGATTGGGGACAGATCATACTTGAGAAGTATGTAGTCACTAAGAGTCAACCCTGATTTGATTGCACATAATGCATCAATCAAGCTTGTCAACAGTTAGTATGAAAAAATATTGGAATGCTATTTAATTCAAACTGAATGTGAGTCTGCAAAGTCGCTGCAAAAAAGGAACATACAATTTTAGGCTGCATTCACAGAAATCTATTTTCCAATCACATAAAATAAGTAAGTGTTCCATTTTGTTCCACATTGGCCAGTCTATACATTTAAAATCTTTTACATTCCAAGCTTAGAAAACAAGCAGTATGATACTTTGCTGTGTATGCCAAAATACGTATTTCCTTATAACCCTTCCCAACCCACATGCTCTACCCTGGCCTACTGCTCCAACACCTAGCACCTAGGATGGTGTCTGAAACCATCTTGATTCCTGAGAAACTATGATTTAGAGCATTTAAGGCATCGGCTTGCAGAAGCTTTTGCATTACTGTACTCAAAAAAGGGGGGAGGGATTTAGCTGGGCAGTCACATTCAAAATGTCCAGGTTTCTATAATATAGACATAGACCTTGGGTATGATGCAATCATTCTTGGGGAGACAGAGGAGCTATGCTGGCTCCCAGCTGTATGGATTCAACTTTCAAAGTCTTTGTTTTGAGAGTGGAAGGGAGGTGGCAGGGATGAAAGTGGCATCTTCCCTTCCCACCCATTCTCTGATGCAATTCAAGTCTTTGATTGACGTCCAAGCAAATCTGGATTAGTGCTGTCACAGTGTCCGGGATCCCTTGATAAATGAACTCATCCCCATTGCATCTGACAGTTCTCCTTTGAACTGGTCAATCGAACCTCTTTCATTCCAACTTACATTCTTACCTAATACCTGAAACTCAGCAGCATACTCTGGCATCCAAGGTTTACTCTATCATAGGTGCTAGATTTTTCAGATGGCTATCATTTGCTTGACAGGATCCCTGAAATTAGCTCTCAGCCCTGCCAGACAATTGGTGTAGTTGTCCAAACTTTGGCTGGTTTGAAGCACAAGGATTTCTATTTTGTAGCACTCATTAGACTAACTGTAAATCACAGGTGGGCTTGATCAGTAGGAAGTAATTTAGTCTTACAGAGATGTACAACAACAACAAATCTGCATTAAGAGGTTACTATGACTGCAAATGCCATTCAATGCTGTCTAGCAGAGGAGAGGATCCTGCCTGTTGGAAGTGATTTAAATCAATCTTTTCCCAGTCAGGTGCTTGATCAGTTGGATTAGGTTTTAATTCTAACAATATTGTTGGTCAACATATTTTTAACACAATTTTATCCACTTGGTGGATAGGCTCACGCGTGCAGCCTTCATGCTCCTGTAAGAAAGGAAGCGCCTATTTTCTGATTCCTTATGTAAACTATTCCTTGATTGGAAGCTCATTATTTTTCCATTTCTTGAACTTCCTACATAGGATCTACTTTTAATTCCTTTTTTAAATTTTAGATTCAAATTGAAACTATGTTCTCTTTACAGAAAGCAAACTCCTGGTTTTCCGCATATTTCTCTGATGAAAACTTTATTAAAATGTCAGAGTTTGAACTTTTAAACCTGAACGGCAGTTTCTCTCGTTACCAGTGCAAATTCCAAAGAACTTTCCACCTCAATGGGACAAATGACATATAAAATATTAGGCAGGTTTGGCAGTTTCATCATTTAATTAATTTTTGTAGGCAATTATCCCCAGCAAATATGAGCAAAATATGCAATTTTTCAGAAATGTTCTGATGGAAACTGATTTTAATGCAAATTATCTGTTGAAAATTAGCCTAATTTGTATAAGAAAAATTTCTAGAATTCTTCCAGTTCATGTTTTTTCTCTTGCTGAATAATTTAGTAAACCCTTATTCTGACAGAGAAACTATGACAGTGGTTACATGATGTAAGAAAGTGGCAAACAAATAAAAATACTAGATTATAATAAAATTTAAATAACTACCTGGCTAGTCTATACTAAATTTAAAATGCAACCACTGTTTTAGAATGTGTTGTTCCACATCCATTCTTCATCTAAATCATGTGGATTTGAAGGTGTGCCTCATCGTCATGACAGTCAACCTGAATAACATTTTATTTATTACTCAAGTTTCCTGTCTTTAGTAGAGAATCTATGAAGCAAAGATTTAGTACTAGGCTACAAGCCAGACAAGCCACAGAAAGTTTTTATACTTTTGCCAAGATTTCGTGCTCTTTGTAAAATGAAAATCGTGACAATTATGTTGATGCTCCTTCTGAATTAGATGGGCCTCTAATAGACAAGAACCTATTTTAAGCTTCCAATACGCTATTTCACAAGCTCATTCATTTCTTTTTAAAAGGCAGTTTATGTACTGATTTAAAGGCTAATGTTCTCGTCTTAAAACATTTGGAACCAGTCAACCCGCAGCAATTTTCAGGCAGTAATCTTGAAATACCAATTGAATAAGAGAGGAGAATTCAACAGAGGCAGAAATCTACTGGCATTTGCAAAAATACTGTTATTGTTTCTCTGTCAGTTTCCTGCTTTTGCAGTTATGCAATTAGATAGCTTGCTCTTCCAGAGTTTAACACCCAGGAGAAAAAATACATAGAAGAAACAAAGTTCATTTAAGAATTAATAGTTTGTAATTCTTCTCTCCATGCTATGCCAAACCAATAAAAAAAAGGTAAAGGTTCCCCCCGCACATTTGTGCAGTCGTGTCCGACTCTAGGGGCCGGTGCTCATCTCCGTTTGTTAGCCAAAGAGCCAGCGTTGTCCGAAGACGCTTCCACGGTCATGTGGCCAGCATGAAACACGCGGAACGCTGTTACCTTCCCACCGAACCAATACCCTGTCAATATTTAATAGAATACAGTTTCACAATGGCTACAATCACTCACTGTTGAAAACCATGATGTGGTTTGTTTAGTTTAGACTTAGATGAGGTATGAACCTGATCATTCTAGTTTGAAAGTTTATGGGTTAGCAGTAGGCATGATCCAGACCACTATAGTTTGCTCAACACAGCCTGGTTAAACCGAACTATGACTTGATAAAATGTGTAAACCCACTAAAATGTGACTAGTGACTCCTATTTGCATAATTGCAAATGGCAGCTAGGAAGGAAAAACTGAAGAAAATATAACAACTGTAGATTCCACAGAGCTCAGCTGTGCTGCCTTAGTTTCTCCTACCAATAACCTGAATATATTGCCAGTTCAATAAAGACTGAATCCCTAGCTATGTAGTTTGGTTACTAAGTGTAATAAAGTATAACATTTGGGAAAGAAAAAAACACAATTACTTTAGGAATACTGTATATACTTCACGCTAGGAAAAATGCTATGAAGCCCAAGTGAACACCACTATTGCAGCAGGAAAGCTTCTTTCAAAAAACAGAAGTCTTGCTCAGAAAAAGGAGAATAAAGGGCACCTAGAATTGAGGAAAAGAAATTACTCATAACAATGTCTCCTACAAAGATTATATAGTAAATCCCATTAAGACAGAAAATATAATTAACCCACCAGGGAAGCTGTTGAGCCAGCATTAAAGGACAGCAAAATTAAGGAAAACTGAAAGAATTATTTGCTTCAGTTTCCACAGCTAAGGGTATAATACAGATGGCAGTGCCTGAACTGATTTTTAAGTAAGGCAATCAGTGGAATGAGATAAAGGGGTAAGAAGAGATGAAGTTATAGGTGTAATTAGTCTCCAGATCCAGAAGATACCTAACTGAAGTTTCTTAAAGAACTTCTCTTTCAGGTCAGCATCTCTTTCTGAGGACTGGAAAATAGTGTGATCTGTTCTCAAATTAAGCTGCATCCTATTGGCCTTCTGATACTGATAATGACTTTTCAAATTCTTTTCTTTGCGACTTGTCTGTCTAATATGCTTTTTCTCTACCATGTCTTTTGCTGATCTATCCTTGGTGGTCTCTCTACTCTCTGTTTGTTTTATTGTTTTATTCAACTTACCTCTAATCATCTCTCAAATGGTTAGTAACACAACTTTGAGATTCAGCTGTTGAAATTACTCTTAATCCAGCTATTTCACAGCCCTGGTCGTCTGGGAAATTCTTTCATTGACTTAAAATGTTGGGTTTTTAATTTTAAACATGTTCATAGAACAATCAACAGAAACGCACCTCTAGTCATTCTGTCCTCAGCACAATGTCACTTATGGTGATTGACATAAAACTAAAAGATTGTATTGTATTCAGCCAATATTTCCTCTCAGAGAACTTTTAAAAAAAGTTTTATTTGCTTTATTTATATACAGTATTACTCTAATAAATTGAATAAACAAATAACATGAATTCACAACATTTGGAATATTTCATTACCACAACATTGTTACATCTTATTAATATATAATATATAAGCATTCTGGATAACATTGTGATCTGGCCCTCAGTGAGTTTAAAATTTGAATTTTATTTATTTATTTATTTATTTTCTATCCCTTTATTATTTTTATAAATAACTCAAAGCGGAGAACATAGCTATTACTCCTTCCTCCTCCTATTTTCCCCACAAAAACAACCCCGTGAGGTGGGTTGGGCTGAGAGAGAGTGACTGGCCCGAGGTCACCCAGAAGGCTTTCATTCCTAAGGCAGGACTAGAACTCAGAGACTCCTGGTTTCCCATTGGCTCCTTCCTAGGGCTGAGAGAGAGTGTGACTGGCCCAAGATCACCCAACCGGCTTTCATGCCTAAGGTGGGACTAGAACTCACATTCTCCTGGTTTCTAGCCCGTTGCCTTAACCAGTAGACCAAACTGGCTCTCAATTTTATCCATGGTTTTTGCAACTACGGCTATTTTTTAGTTGTTAAGTTGTCTAAAAGCTTCCATTGTTGACTTATTATAGATTTAGCAGCTAAGAGAAAGAATGTAGTAAGTTATTTATTAATCAGATTAGCATTCTTTCCCTCAAATATATGTAATAATCCCAACTAAGGAACACATTCTACTTTTTGTTTAATTATAGATCTTGCTTCCTAGAAAATGTTCTGCCACAATGATGCAACTTTTTCACAGGTCCACCATATATGAAAAAATGTATGCTTCTTTTTACATCCCCTCCAACATTTTATTGACTAATTACTAGATATGTGCATTATTCATGTTGGGGTTTTTGTTGTTGTTCAGTCGTTTAGTCGTGTCCGACTCTTCGTGACCCCATGGACCATAGCATGCCAGGCCTTCCTGTCCTCCACTGCCTCCCAGAGTTTACTCAAATTCAGGTTCATTACATCGGTGATGCTATCTAACCATCTCGTCCCCTTCTCCTTTTGCCTTCAGTCTTTCCCAGCATCAGGGTCTTTTCCAGTGAGTCCTTCCTTCGCATTAGGTGGCCAAAGTATTTGAGCTTCAGCTTCAGCATTTTTCGATATAGAAGAGAAACAGGAGAAGGGAATTTTAAATACATTTGTTGTTGTTGTTGTTCAGTCGTTTAGTCATGTCCGACTCTTCGTGACCTCATGGACCATAGCACGCCAGGCCTTCCTGTCCTCCACTGCCTCCCAGAGTTTACTCAAATTCAGGTTCATTACATGGGTGATGCTATCTAACCATCTCATCCTCTGCCGTCCCCTTCTCCTTTTGCCTTCAGTCTTTCCCAGCATCAGGGTCTTTTCCAGTGAGTCCTCTCTTCGCATTAGGTGGCCAAAGTATTTGAGGTTTAGCTTCAGTATCTGTCCCTCCAATCAGCAGTCAGGTTTGATTTCCTTCAACTGCAATTCTGGCATGAGGCCAATTGGTATCCATCTGATTTCTATAGATTTTGCCAGTCCTTATCTTTTATTTGTTTACCCCAATCTATATACCACACCTCCCACAATCCAGTAAGGGGATCGCCTGTCTCCAATAGCATCTTGTATATTGTGGAAATTGTTCCTTTCAGTTGTGAGTGATAATTAATTATTAATTTCTCAAAATTGTTCAAAGAACAATAGGCTGTTTCCTGACCACTTTATCATTCAAAAAAAGATTTAAGTTGAAGCAATGTTAACCAAGATGCCTGATGGCCTCTTTAGATTCTATCTCTTCCTTACTGAATAACAAATTATTGTTATAAAAATCTCTTATTCTATATAAACTGCATTGTCTCAATAGCTTGAATGGAATTGTTCCAGAAGTATCATAAAAATCAGGATGCATCATCAGGAGGTTAATGGGGAGATGCCCTTTATCAATTCTGGACTTCTCTTCCTCCAAGCCTGAAACATATGTTCTTTATGTTGCGTACCTTTATAAGATCCTTTGGAAAAAAGAATATTTTACTCATGTATCTGACTCTTCTACATCTTCTATCTGAATCTATCTTTTGCTCTGTCTTCCAATGTGAATGAAATCACATGTCCCAACTGAACTGCTTAATAATATAATTTTAAACAAACCTCCCTGTCTCTTTAACCTATAAAGAATTTTCCTACAAACCCTTGAGCTTTCAGCATTAAAACAAAAAACAAATTCTCTGCTGTACTGATAAAAGTTTTTTTTGGAAATTTCAGCTGGTAAGACTGTGGAGTTCTCTTTGATTGGTAAGACATTTAATTTTGAAAGCGCTAATCATTTTAATGGCTGCAATTTGACCCAGTATATTCAAATATTTCTTGTGCCATCTTTTCATTTTTTCTAAACAGGAGGGTTATTTTTGAAGAATGTATTAATATTTTTAGTAACATTAATTCCTAAATATTTGAAGGATTTATATGCCACTGGTATATTTAATTTACTAGATACCTCTTTCTGCCCTTTAGGTGTGTGAAAGAACATTAGCTGAGACTTCTGAAAATTCACTACTAAGCCTGATACCTCTGCAAATTCCCGTCAATCCTATAACATAGACCAGACTAAGAAATCAATGCTATATAGCACGGGACTACTTTTACTGTGACAGCTCTAGTAACAGAGTCTTGCAAATCTGAATGTGCTTCCCCACTCCCTCACTTTATCTTTATGTGAACTAAGGAGGAGCCATTTACTCAAACTAGTTTCTTGGAATGGGCTCCAGCCCTGCTAATCTGACTGTTCCCTTGGTAGCAGCACGTTCTCCTGTCCTTCAAGGCCATTCTCTCTACACTTTTGCAGAATGCTTAGGATTTGAAAGAGTCAGAATCATGTCACCAGCAAACAAGTTTAACAAATAACTTTTTTCTCCTATTTTTATTTCCTTTATTTCCTTGTTATCACAAAATGCTACCTTGTTTCTGTAACAAGAACAAATAACAGTGGTGATAAAGGGCAACTGTTTTGTGCCTCTTGAAAGTATAAATTGCTCTGAATTATAACTATTAATTCTTATCTGAGCAAAAGTATGATTATAAATTTGATCTATCAGGCTGAAGAAATAATCAACAAATTCAAATTTCTGCAATGCTTGCTTTAAAAAGATCCCTTCAACACAATCAAAAGTTTTGAAAATGTCTAGTTAGCATAATGATAGAGATAATGTATTCATTTTACAATGATTAATAATATTCAACAATTTCCTAATGTGGCCTGATATATTCTTTTTGAGTATAAATCCTGCTTGAATGGGATGTATATTTTTTCCTAAAATTAATTTGAAATTATTAGCTAAAATCTTAGTGTATAATTTATAATCTATATTAAGTAGAGATATAGGTCTATAAGAGGATACATTTCATAAATCTTTACCTGGTTTGAGGATTAAAGTTATTTTGAATGTTTCCCAAGTTGATAGAGAGAATGTCCTTGGAAATTGCTAATTAACAAACATTCCAGGATCAGAATTTCTTTAAACTCTTTACAAAATTCCCCTGTTAAGCCATCGGACCCAGGCTACTTACCATTTTTAATACTTCTGATTCTGAAAAAGAGGAATCAAGGTATTTTACATCTGTTAAAGATAATGTTTGTAGGTTTTACGTATCTGTTAACCTTATCTATTGTTGGGTTTATAGAAGTATATCAGTCTTTTTTTAAAAAATCAGCAATTTTTTATTAATATTTTTAGTATTGGTAATGGAATCTTAAGAATGTAAGAGAAAAAAAATCCTTACTACAATATCAATTCTAATAAATTCCAAATGAACTCATAATCAGTCCCCTTTATATTGAGGATTCCTATTAACTGCCATTTAACACTTAAAAATCCTTATGGATTTATTTAAATACATATCACCTAAACCAGGGCTTTCCAAACTTTTGCCGTTGGCGACACACCAACGGCCGGCGTGCAAAACCCCGGAAGCGCCAGTGGCGGCGCTTCTGTGTTGCTGCCGCCGCGCTTTTGGGTTTTTGAGTGCTGTGGTGGCAGCGGCAGCGTCGTCATGCTGGAACCTGGAAGCGCTGATGGCCCACCGCTGCCACTGCTCGCTGCCACACACGGCGGCAGCAGTGTGCCATCAGCACTTTTGGGTTGTCGCACAACACACTTGGGGCCCCCAGGCGACACAGTACTGTGCCGTGACACACAGTTTGGAAAGCCCTGACCTAAACATTCTGAATCCCAGTTCAAGCATGACTTAAATTTATTATGACTGGCAGGCAACGCTCATGTCAATCCATAACAATCCAGGTCTTCATGTTTCCTATCCCTGCTCCAGACATAATATAGTTGCCTTGCGAAGAATCTGTTTCATTCTAGTGAAAGAACTTTCAGAAGTCAGTATCTTCTTCAGTGTATTTTTATATAAAACTTGGGCTTTCAGCCTGCAGAATCTTGGAAAATCCTGCTCATTTCCTCCTTTTCTTATCTCAGTCATCAACTACCATTTGGTAGTGATCAAGTTAACTTGGGGGAGGGGAGATATAAAACCTTTCTGCCTGCAGTAATTACTAAGGGAAAGATTATTCCACCAACATGGCTAAAAGTTGCCTACCTACCTAAGGCTCTTACATCTCAATTTTAAAGAGTCATGTTCAAAAGCAGTGAGTTCAGCTGAATTTATTCCTATGTAGTCAAGTGTAGTTCAAGATCACAAATCATGCTTTTAAAAATTTAAGACACTTTTGCTCATTGTAACAACAGACAAAACAGATCCTAAGAAACACAAAAAGATCTGGAACTATATATTCTTTTAAAAGGTGGTAAAATCTATCTTGAAATAAAAGACCAATAGCCAGTTAGCACCAAAACAAAGAAATAATTTATTACCTCTCAGGACTGACCACATTTAAATAATTAGCTTCTTTACAATGTTAACTCTGATTAGTAGTTTAAAAGAAAGTATCTCATTAAGATCCTAGAATTTATGGATTAGCCTATTCATCTCATCTTGGAACTGGTTGTAACAGATGTATTGTTCTTTGTGCTGGGAAAGCTTGGGATAATACAGTTTTTAAACTTAGCAAAAAATACAGAAACCAATAACAGAGAGTTCTGAATGAAACAAATAGGGTGTTATCACTGCAGTATCGTTGCAATGAGCCAAATAGAGACAACTATAAAAATGAGATTTTTTTCCTTTAAATAAGCCTTAATACATAAGCCACCTAGTTACTTTGGTGATTGGAGTGGTATATAAGTTGATAGGGGCGGTGTGGTGGCGTAACGGTTAAGACTACCAACTGTCGAACGAAAAGATGGCAGGTCGGCAGTTCGAGACCCGGAAGCACCGCGTAACTGGGTGAGCTCCCGTTCTTGCCCAGCTCCTGCCAACCTAGCAGTTCGAAAGCACGTAAAATGCAAGTAGATAAATAGGTAACAGCTACTCCGGCGGGAAGGTAACAGCATTCCGTGTGCCTCGGCGTTCAGTCATGCTGACCACATGACCACGGAAGCGTCTATGGACAACGCTGGCTCCCTCGGCCGAGAATCGGAGATGAGCACCACCCCCTAGAGCCAGATACGACTGGAAGGGGAAACCTTACCTTACCTTATAGGTAGGTAGGTGGGTGGGTGGGTGGGTGGGTGGGTGGATGGATGGATAGATAGATAGATAGATAGATAGATAGATAGATAGATAGATAGATAGATAGATAGATAGATAGATATTCCATCTCTGAGTGGAAATGATATGATGATGCATGACTTTAAAAGTCAGTTTCAAATCTATTTACTTCATTTCATACTAAAGTATACTCAGTGCAGGGATGCATCCCTACATTTCAATTATTCTGAAGTAATAGAATGCTTATCTATTACGCTTATGATGTTATTTGTTCATGGAACCAAATGCATTTAAATGCATTTATAGATGTTTGCAACACCGTCTGCCTATATTTTCATACAATACACAAATAAAGACAATGAGAAATGCAAATGTATATAATAAGCTTTAAGTTACTGTATGTTACTCTCCTTCTCCTCCTTTAATAAATGCTACTAAGACAGCACTTTCCCATACCAATGCAGCTATCCCAAACTTTCAATCTTCAGACCAGTGTTCTTCAACCTTGGCAACTTGAAGATGTGTGGACTTCAACTCCCAGAATTCCCGAGCCAGCACAAGGAACACTGCTTCAGACTGATGAAAATAAGTGTATTCCTGTGCTGCTTTTCACTCATTACGTTTCATTGCTCAGCAGTTCTATGAGCATAGCCATCATGACCAAGAGACACATGTTTGAGGCAAAGCAGTTTTTATTAAATCTTATCGCCTTTTATTCATCAGAACTCAAACATAGGAATGCCCTGCAAATTTCTGCTTTGGTACAATTCCCAGGCTTTCTTTCTAATACTGAATTATTCACAAAAATAGATCTTCATGTTAACTTATGTGGACATTCAAGATTAAACATCTTAGTATTCTTTAAGCTGGGCAGAAATGAAATCTTTAATATAGTTTGATGAAACTCTAGGAAACAGGTCTTTCACAATTCAGTTACTCAGAAAGGATTCTTCCATCATTTCCTACAAGGATATATTTTAATATAAATGAAGCTTATGCAAGCTTAATCACAACCCAGAAGAAAAATTTAGCCAAAAAAGCTTAAAGTATCAGATAAAGTAGGATTTCAAATAAGCCACTTTTTTGAGAATCAGTTTACATTTTCATTAGTAAGATGAAACCCATAAAGCCTATTTTTATATACCATAATATCACATGTGAAAGAATGTCACTAATAGGAGAAATCTCACTGGATTTGAGGAGAATTAAGTTCAACTCACATACCTCCAGGACAGGCTAAACTCCAGCTACCTGGAGGGTAGTACACTCGGAACTAGGAAATTAAATATTCACACTGAAGAAATTATGGAGAAATAGCTAAAAAAAGAAAAGGAAGGGGGTAGAAACAGAAGTGCTGCACAATCAACTTTTATTATAAGCATCATAAAGGATTACTATTATTAGTCAGAGTTTTACTTCTATATGTCTAGTTCCACATCAAACTAAGCCACAGTGTGGTTTACTTTTGACTTAGTGTGATGTGTAAATGCCACCACTGTGCTTGTAAACCATATGTCGATGAAGGTTCTCAGTCATCCAGGTGGAATTGTCTGTAGCTTGAATCATGTCAACTGGATTTCTATTTTCTCAGTGGAAACGTTTCGCTCCTTATCCAAGGAGCTTCTTCAGACTGAAGAAGCTCCTTGGATAAGGAGCGAAACGTTTCCACTGAGAAAATAGAAATCCAGTTGACATGATTCAAGCTACAGACTTGTAAACCATAGTTTCTTTCTAGAGATAAATTTGTGTATTATGCTAAACCAAAACGAAAGTGCATTATTTCCTTGTGCAATCATCCTCAAAAGGGAAGAAAACTCATCCTACAATAAGACCTACTCCTCTGAAGTCATACCAGTGAATCTAATCGTCAATGGCACATTCAGTAATTGTATCTGCTGTGAGGAAACCATGGTATGTACAGCTGTACACACAAAGGCATTCATGTGAGCTCAAAGTTGTGTTGTGAATTGAGGTTCTCCTCTCTCCGGTCACGACTACTGTACATTATGCTTAGCATGATGTGTGAATCGGGGGTTTATGTGATTTAAACTTTGATGGCACTAGTAATTCATGTTATTTTTAAAAATTTGTCCATACTTTTCACATGAATTATTATTATTCATGACTAGTAAAATCAGTTTTGATTACTGAGATAGGTAATCAAGACTTTTTTAAGAATCAGTTTGAACATGGAGACATATTACAATGATAATAATGCGAAATAATATCAGCACTGTTTTATATTTTAAAATGTAATAGTATTCAATGCCCTTTCCCCCCTCTTTCCCTTAATTTTAATAGATAGTTCAGACACTGTGCATATGTAAGTCTCAAAGTCACACACATATATATGTGACATTCCTACATACATATGAACCAAAAAGTGGTTTAAGATCCCCAAGTAAGACTTTTACATATACAAAAACATATATGCAGTGTGTTGCACCTGCATAATGTGGAGATTGTAATTTACTGTCATAAACCTATTTTTGTACACACAGTAATCTGGCCTATGCTAAATTTTTGGCATTAGAAAGGTCATAAAGCCATGTTATAAAAAAGCTCTTCTATGATTTGAATAGCACCTAACATTATGAGCAGCATCCTGTCTTCAAAGTCATCTGCCCATAAACAGGACTTAAGATAGGAAAACTTAATATATACTGGGTTTTTAAAAAAGCTAAGAAAATACAGTTTGCTTTCTAACTGGCATAAGACCTTTAATGGAGATCTTACAATTTTTTAATTCATTGTAAGTCTACAGATTTAGAGAAATATTTTCATCAGTTCATGAACATTAATTAAATTAATAGAAAAGTCAAATAAAAATCCTCTATTATGTAGGTATCTATTTCATGTTTGAACATTTTTTACTGGTGCTCCCAGTTCCGCACTGTGAATTAATTGTCTGCTTTCTGATTTTTTTTCTCCCTTTATGGGGTACTAGACAAAGGAAGTTTTGAATGCTTAAATATAATTTTGGAAGTTCTACTTGTGCAATTTTTTAAAATACAGACACCAGAGATATCCTGATATGAAAAAAGGAAGTGAAAATTAATATCTGTATTAATTATACTGTACTGTTGTTGTTTTTAGAATTTCTATCCCACCTTTATTATTTTTATAAATAACTCAAGGCGGCGAACATACCAAATACTCCTTCCTCCTCCTATTTTCCCCACAACAACCACCCTGTGAGGTGAGTTGGGCTGAGAGAGAGTGACTGGCCCAAGGTCACCCAGCCGGCTTTCATGCCTAAGGGTTAGGGTTTTTCTAAATCACCAGATATTCCCAATACCTACAAAATTAATTTTGGGCAACTATCTGTATCTAAAATTAATTGTAATAAATCCGTAATGATGCCATTGGGGGAGCTACTCTGAAACCCAGCTCAGGGGAGAAAGTTTGGCATAGCACAGGCAGCAGAGGGTTTTCAGTTAAAAATTCATATTTTAAAGATCTTAAATAACTGATACAAAGAAGTTTAGATCTTCTTTTGGCTCAGGTTAAGATTGCTATCAACAGTTTGTTCTTTTAAAAATGTGCTGCTATTCAAAGTAAAAGAAATCATAGAAATCATTGTAGCCATTTCCTATTTTCCCCATAACTCAGCACAAATTAAAAGGTCCTGCCCCTTTTCTAAACAATCAAGTAGAATGAGAGCTTTGGAGACACAGGACTCATTTACAGTAATTTGTCCTGACAATCAGAGTGCTAGAGCAGGGGTTTTCAAACTTTTCCAGGATGCAGAACCTCTTAGTCAAAAAATAATAATTTCTTGGAATCCCTGATCAAGAGGCAAAGCTCTAGTGGTAGAAAAACGACAATAAAATGAAGTGTTTGTTGTAATTTATTTATGTGATTGTAATTAATTTATGCAAATTAATCTATTAAAGATATTATTATTATTATTATTATTATTATTATTATTATTCCTTAGTCTCTCATAGAACTCCATCAAGTTCTCACAGAACCCTAGGGTTTGTGGATCCAAGTTTGAAAAGTTATAAATTATAAATTCTGTGCTAAAGAATAGGTTTCTGTATTTATTCTTCAAACAACAAAACCATTATAAATCAGGAAAGGTGATCATATTGTCTAACAAGGAAAACCACTGGCCCCTAGTGGAATACCAACTGGATTTGTGGATTGCTAAATATGAAAGAATATATGGGTAAAAATTAGGGAACTAATTTGGCTCTACGCCCTTAAAAAAACCCCTGTCATTTAGATTCTGAAAAACTGCAGAGAAAGTTTATTTAAATGTTTTCTACTTATATTTAAAAGTCTCTTAAAATATTGTACAACTATTTAGTTTATATGGGTAAAAGCTTCTGGGTGGAAGATGCTTTATTCTGAATCAGATCACTGGCCCATCAAGCTCAGTAGAGCAATCCCTTTCTAAGGTTTCAGGCAGAAATTTTCCAGCTCTGCCTGAATTCACAGCTGACCACAATAAAGTGGAGCTTTGTTGTATAGGTTTAAGAATAAAGAATGATGGACCCTGTGTTGAAGGGGTAGTGTGAGAGACAAGACAGACATCTTCATATAATTTTTTTTTATTTTTTTAAAATGTATGTTGTATTATACAAGGGGGTGTGATGGCTCAGTGGTTAAGACGCCAGGCTTGTCAATCGGAAGGTCGGCAGTTCGAGATCCGAGCGTCGCGTGATGGAGTGAGCTCCCACACTCGCCCCAGCTCTTGCCAAGATAGCAATTCGAAAGCATGCAAATGCAAGTAGATAAATAGGTACCACTTCCATGGGATGGTAACAGCGTTCCACGCGCGTCATGCTGGCCACATGACCACGGAAGCATCTTCGGACAGCACTGGCTCTTCGGCTAAGAAACGGAGATGAGCACCGCCCCCTAGTCTCGGATGCGACTGTGCAGGGGAAAACCTTTACCTTTACCTGTTTATGTTGTATTATATTCTTGTTTGCTGCCCAGAGTCGCATCAGTGAGATGGGCAGCCATATAAATAGATATAAATAGAGAAACAAATAAATAGATAAGTAAAGGTTTGGGGAGTAGTTGATTAGAGTCCCAGGGACTGCAAGAAGAACCAATCAACTGATCCCAGAAGAAACTAAGACTGACTGTTCCCATGAGGTGATGATCAGCAAGCAGAAACTTGCATACAGTATCTTGGCATGTGGTGCAAGCAGTTGATAGATTAAAATACATACATACATACATACATACATACATACATACATACATACATACACTGAGCAAGATTAAGGGAAATAGAAATGAGAGGCAGCTGATAAGGAGGATTGATTAAAGCAGGGATATCATTTGAGTATCCCTACAAAAACTGCAGGGACAGTTCACAATGGAGGGCATTTATCCATTCAGTCCCCAGGAGATGGGCCCAATTTAGTGGCATCTAGCTAACTACCTGTCAGCATTATCCACAGGATCTGAAGGATTAAAATAAATCAAAATGATTATTAAGGTAGTGCTGAGCCTTCATGATGCAAGTGCTGTCCCTTTCATACCTGTGCACAACTTCACAAGACAGGACAGTAGAAAAGGGGCAGGGCTTGTATCATGATGGTGCAATCCCCTGTGGATGCCTCTGCTACCTGAAGAGACTGGGGACTAAACCTGGAACTTCCAGTTTGTTCTGTGCTACCCAGAGCATATGTTCTATTACAAAACTATATGTCATTTATCAACTCTACAGGTAGTCCTCACTTAGAGACCACAATTGGGACCAGCAACTCCGTCACAAAGTGCCACAGTCGCTAAGCAAAACATCAGGTGACCATGCTGGGCTTACAATCTCACTTCCCCTTCAGCCATTAAGTGAATCACCATGGTCATTAAGCGAAACATCATATGACTGTGACTTACAAATTTACTTCTGCCTTCTCTATTAACTCTGTTTGTCGCAAGCCAGTTGCAAAGCACACAGATGGCGATCACATGACTGTGATGCTGCAACGGTTGTAAATGTGAGGATTGGTTGCAAAGCTATTTTTTTATACTGTCGTAACTTCAAATGGTTGTTAAACAAGTCAGTCAGTAAGTGAGAACTACCTGTACTAGAATTTGTCTCTATTTATATTAGCATTTAAAGAATAGTTGAATCAATATAAGTTCTAATTAATCTGAACCAGGCGGTTAAAAAAAAGCAACTTCAATATTAATCAAATGGCCACATGTTCTTTCCCAGATTAAAGAAATTAAAGCTTTGAACTGAATCCAAGTTTAGTCATGTTTAGATCAGACCCACTGAAGGCAATGGAATAAGCCTAAATTATTTCTGTGAGTCATCTAAGCATGACTAAGTCTACATCCAACCCTCTTCAAACTGCCCTTCTGTTGTTGTTATTGTTCCTAGAGTTTGTCTGTAGTTGCAGGATCCGCTTGTTCTGTACTGTGCTCCTTTCAGTTCACATAAGGTAAAGGTTCCCCCCGAACATTTGTGCAGTCATGTCCGACTCTAGGGGCTGGTGCTCATGTCCGTTTGTTAGCCGAAGAGCCAGCGTTGTCCGAAGATGCTTCCACGGTCATGTGGCCGCATGACACGTGCGGAACGCTGTTACCTACCCACCAAAGTGGTACCTATTCATCTACTTGCATTTGCATGCTTTCGAATTGCTAGGTTGGCAAGAGCTGGAGCTAGTATGCAAACTCACTCCGTCACGCGGGACTAGGGATTCGAACCTCCGAACTTGCGATCTTCCGATTGACAAGCCTGGCGTCTTACCCGCTGAGCCACCACGCCCCCTTCAGTTCACATAGCAAAGCTATAAATGCATGATCACAGTTTTTTGTTTTTTTCAGTCTGCTTGTAGCAGAGCTTGACACTAACTAGGGCTGAGAAGGAGTGACTGATTCAGGGTCACCTAGCTAGCCTTTGTGCATAAGGGATAATAGAACCTGGGTCCTCCTGATCCTAATCTAGCACCTTAACCATTATACCATACTGATTCTCACCAAGCCGGCTTTCTGTATGGCATCAATAATTATTTCAGCTGTTGTTTTGGGGGATTACAACTATAATTTGTTCTGCTTTTAACTACTAGCCACTTGAATATCCTATAGGTAAAATTATACATTATAGACTGACAATAATAACAATCTCTATTTTTTTAAAGGGACTACATAGGAATTCCATTACATTAGGACTGTGCCAAGTATTTGAAAGGAGTACTTCTTAAGTCATATTTGTACAAACGAAGCCCCCTTCTCAAAGCATTAAAGCAGCCATGTCCTATGAAAGGTTCAATACAACTGCTTCCATGGCTTTCCTCCACTGTCTGCCTGTGGGCGGTCCCAGCAGAAGTATTTTCTTGCATATAAATCCAGATACTGAGGAAAACCTTTGAAGCAGCCACACCAAGCCTTCAAGGAAGGGTGCTTTGCTCATGCCAATGTGCTTCACAAAGTGTACTTTTTGAATGCTTTGCACAATCTTATTACATATTATGTCAAATACATAAGCATTGTATGTTATCTTGTTATTAGAACTGTAAAAATAAGCATAGTTAATATGTATAAATAATCATTACCTAAAAACTGTGTACAATTGTACGTCTCTGAACTAGATATGGTATTAAGTTTTGAATGATCTGGCAAGCTCAGAGCATACAACTGAAGTCAGAAACATCGTTATGACTTTTCCTTATGTTATCCTTTCTGCACTTTAACAGTAAGGTACAAATTACTGTTACAGCACTTATAAGTTCTCATATAGTAATAAAACTCCCTTGAACACATCATATACAACTGTGTTATCCACCAGTATATGCACGTAGTAGATGTTTTCACTCAAATATATGCCTCCTTCCTTGAAAGCAATATTATTTAGTTTGTCATCTATATGAATAACTAAAATATCATGTTTAGTACCTAAATTATTTGCTAACGCCTTTAAAATTACAACTGGTAAATGTGTACTCTTAGTGCTTATTTCTAGATATTAACATTTTTGCAAAAGAGATCCTACAGTTGACTTGTCAAATCAGGATTTATACTCAGTCACGGTAAACGTATCAACCGTTTCTAAAGGACTAAAAGACCTTTGGACTTTTCAATTTGTTTTATGTTGCCTGTTTGTTTGCTGATTGCCAGATGGGATTGTATTAAAGCTCAATCCTTCTTTCCCAAGTGACTTATCTTTCTCCACACCAGGCCCTTCTCATGCAGCATTTCATAAGATATCATTCTAAAGCATGTCTGCCAAAAAACCCATTGAACACACAAACTCTAATGTCAAGAATAGATTGAAAAATATCTCCACTTTTCAATAGGTGGTAAAAATATGCTAGATTAGCCATAGCTAGGATAAGGATAATAAACTAGATAAATATTTGGAGCCTATGACTGAGAATTACCAGGTGCAGCTTTCAATACTGAAATTTCTTCACCATTAATACCTAGCAATGAAATGTCACAGACTACCCAATATTTTACATAAAGGAATAATACTGGGCTACATCTATGTTTAAAATTTGATCTTAAAGATGGGTTTATATTTAGTAGATTTCTTTTCTTATTTACACAAATATCTACACCTAGTATCAAACATTTACCAGTCCTATGGGAGGAATAAAAATAAAAAATCTGCCACTGATGTATCTTTGTCAGAATAAATAAAAAAAACCCTTTAAATGTTTCCCAGGCCAAACATTTCCAGCCACCTCAACTGTACTTCCAATTAATGCTGGAATGACAAATAATCATATCTAGACTAGATTTAAAATGTCAAAAGCATTCAGCTAGTGTTGGATACAAAAAATATATTGTAACAAATACACTACAATCTACTGGATTCATTTTATTGTTTTAATTAATTCCTGTTTTTAGGATTTTAAGCTGATTTTTTTTGCATGGTATTGTTTTACAGCTGCTGTATTCTTCCTTGGTGGCTTTTGTTGACTGACAGTATAGTATAAATCAAGATATAAGAAAGATTTAACTAATTTTCATCTGACTTATATTGATGGGGATATTCTACTTATAATTAACACCCAGTCCAACTCATATAAGCCTATGAAAACCTCAGATGGTAGAGGAGACTAAAGGGGAGCAGTATTCAGGGCAATCCATCTTAGATACCACCCCAAAATTTGGAATGTGGCCTAATTAAATTTATTTAAAATTTGCAGCCTATCTCAAAATCCTTACAAAATCCTTTAGTTCAGCGGTCCCCAACCTTTTTGGCACCAGGGACCGGTCATGGAAGAAATTTTTTCCACGGACCGGGGGGACGGGGTTTGCAGGCGGGAGCCAATCACACACACCAGGGGGCGGGGTTTGCAGGCAGGAGCCCCACGGCCCACTTCGTAACAGGCCACAGCCCACTAGTGGGCTGCAGCCCACAGGTTGGGGACCCCTGCTTCAGTTGACAAGTTTTTCTGTCACATATTACCAAGATTGTAAACCCTCTGGCAGTTGAGTCACTCAAATGTCTGGTATCATAATAAATAACTCAGTCTATAGTCTATTAGGGTTGGTCGTTACAGTATTGTTAACTGTAGTATTTATTTACAAAATTAAGGTGCTTTTCAGCGATAAACATCAGTCAAGTGAATACATCATACCAGCTTCTTTATGCACAGATGTTAGAAATTTTTCCAACTAGTATGGCAAGCTCAAATGTGTTTTTCCTTTTCTTTTTTTACAGTGTTCTGCCGATACTCTTTTGAAAAAAGAAACCATTAAAATTCCTATGTTTTCCCTAGAATGACTAACTTTTTTTACCCAAATGAAAATAAAATGTTTACCTTATTAGCTGACTGCTTAACTAAATTTGATTTATGAACACTGGTGAAAGGTGGCATATAAACGTTTTAAAATATACACCTTCCCACTATAAACTAGGTATCCTTTGGTTACTGCATTTAAATATCCAGTCAGTGGACTTGGATGTTAACCTGTTATAAAAGACTATGAAGGTATATTGCATGATTTATACAAGTAATTTAACGTGAAATCGAGTTAGTAAGGAAGATGCAGCATGTATTTAAACCCTAGTTAAAAAGCAGAAAAAACTCTGTTATTTGTAACCTTTATCACAAGAACATGGTAGAGGGATGGAATCACAATTGGAAGGATAGAAGTTTCACTCTAACTTTCCCTGATTAGCATTATTTTAACAAAGCCTGCCTGACAGGTTGTGTTGTATATGCGCTAATTAGTCTAAAGTGAAGACCTGGGAAAAGTGGGTGGGGTGCTGGTCCTATTATATTCCCAAAGCTGTTGCTCTAGCTACTTTTTTCCCCATCACATCTTTCATCTGTTTCCCAAGCCCATCATTAGTATACTGCATATATGATCATTTGGTGTATGTTTTTCCCCACTGCTTAAATTAAAAGCAACAACAAGAAGAACCAAGCTTACAGGAAAAATAATTTATATGAGGAATATACTGTACAATATCATTAAAATTGTGTTGCTGAGCAATGGTCTTTAAATCTTTTGAAAATAAGAACAGTATTTTCTTTCTGTGTTAAGCCCATGAACAAGGCAAGTTTAATTCTAGTGCGGTACCACAGAATAAGCTTAATCCAGCTAAATTTAGTCATAATGTAGTGCTTCTGTGGAGGACAGGAAGGCCTGGCGTGCTATGGTCCATGAGGTCACGAAGAGTCGGACACGACTAAACGACTGAACAACAAGTGCTTCTGTGCGGATGAGTCCCATGAGGCAACAATAAAGGCCCCTCACCAACTCCCCAATATGGGTGTTTAAACTGGTAATGCAAAGAACAGGAGATTGGCACATCTCTCCTCTCTCTCCTTTGGTGGTTCTTATGATATGAATCACAAGACATGCACATGATAGAGAGAGAAATCTGGATGAGAACATGGAATATCTGCATTGTTCCTCCATTCTTGCTACATCCCCAGCTGCACCTGCCTTCATATTCATTGGTGTGCTCATCTTAACAGGTGGAGCAACAAAAACCAAGGCTCAATTGAGCCACTCCTCCACAAACTGGCAGTGTGCCATACTTAACTAGAACAAGCCTAATGGATACTTTTTAGAGCAGTTTGTTAATTGTTTACAGGACAGATTTTCAATTGTAGATCAAATTAATTCTGTATGAGTTTCAGTGAATTTTGCATACAACAATTTTTCAAGTCTGGAAATCATTCTCATAAAAAAATACTGCCATCAAATGAAGCGCATGAAAAAATGCAGAATATGGAGAATAAAGAATATGAGCAATATGAAGAATAAAGAGTGTCAGAACATTGCATGAACTTCCGAGTTGGTATAATGCAAGTATACTCGTTTGAAAGGTATTTTCTAGGCTAGAGATCCTAGCCTGCATAAAACAGTATGAATATGCTTGGGGTTAAATTGAGCATATTGGCCAAAATGTGCCAAAACTGACCACCACTATCCTTACCGCTAGCAGGGAATGTGACACAGGTAAGATAAGGCAGGTAGGTTAACCTGCAGGAGACCACAATCCTCTCTTAGGCATGGAAGCAATTGGGTGACTTTGGGCCAGTCACCATCTCTCAGCCCATCCCATTTCACAGCTGTTATGGGGAAAATGGGAGGAGGAAGCATTATAAATGTCAAGTTGAGTTGTATAAATAAAGATGGAATATACATCAAACAAATACATTACTAAAAAGTACTATCTGAATGCTTCAATTGACCAAAACAATGATGGGTGACAGAGGCCATGGGTCCATCTGGTCATGATCATGCCATATGGAAGACTGAAACTGGGAATGTAAGAGGACTAAATGGTAAATAGCATAAATTAAGAAATGAAATGAAAAAGAAAAAAGAAAAATAGATATGTTGTGCCTCTGTGAAACTAAGAAAAAAGGGAAGGATGTATTCAGTCCGAATTAAGGTGGTCTAATCCTTGCAGTTGAGTTGAGTGAAGTGAAGGTGCAGACGTAACTATGAACAAAAGGGCCAAAATGAATGTCAGAAAGTATGAATTGTGTCATCTTCATTGTGTGGGTGCATGAAAAAGTTAAGATTCCACAAGCTGGTGATAGTTGGATGTTAACCTCAAGCGAATGGTGATAATGGTGATAATAAAAGAACCTGAGATGAACTTTGGGGAAAAACTATATAATATTCTGAATGAATACAATCCAGGGGGAAAATATTATTCTCTTAGGTAATGTGAATAGATGGGTGAGAATCAGAAGGGAGTACAGAGAAAATGACTGGGCCATCTCGGGACTAAAGAATTAATAGTAATGAGATGCACAAATGTAGGTAGAAAAGTAATGAATAGCATGCACTTGATTAATATTAATGAATGGTTGTTAAAAGACAAAGTGGCAGCATAAAATAACATATTTTTGCCCACATTTTTGCAAGGAAGTGAGAGTTGTGAATGTCAGGAGAAACATATAAGTAAGCTAAATGGAGTGGGATGAGTGGTGAATGAATGTGGTTTCAATACAAAAGTGGTGACCAATACAAAAGAATTATGTTGAGTTGGCTTGGTCTTCTGAAAAAGAATGGTTGAGGATCAAATCACACACAGAGAAATCACACAACAGAGAAAAAAAAATAAATGAAGAATGAATGGGTCAAGAGGAAGCTGAAGACCACCAGTCGTTGCTGGAGTTGCTGGGATCATAAAAAAAAGTGAGAATTTTAAACAACAAAGGGCAATGCATGAAGCAACATATGTGTGGTGGAAGAAGATCATTTGCAATGACAGAAATGCATGGAGAAGCACAGTGAATGGTGCTGGTGTAAAAAAGATTTAGCTAAATTTCCTTTTCTTTTTGTATTTCATGCCTGTAATTTCTTTGGCTTACTATCTTAACCCTTTCTGCACTTTATATAATATTGCTTACTCTGAAATGGAATAGAGTGATGGGTATCTATGTAAGAATTAAGACAAGAGCTGAGTTTTCTACACTATATTCAAGTTATCGTCAGCTGTCTATTTTAAAGTTTCCTTCATCACACTGTAGTATGATTTTTCAATAAATGAAAAGGATACAAGCAGACTTGATTTGAGCATTTTCTTCACTATATATCAATAAACTAAAACAACATCAGAGAATTTATTTATTTATTTATTTATTTATTTATTTATTAGAATTTATCACCGCCCATCTCTACAACAGTAGACTCTGGGCGGTTTACAATAATATTATAAAAACAATTAAAACCTATACATCTAAAATCCACTATAATAATAAATGGAAAAATCCAAAGATGGTAAGTTCTTAAAAGGAGGGTATTACTAAGCCAACCACCCCCAGGAGGAACTATTATTTCCTTCGTTCCAAGCAAGGCGGCAGGACAAGGTCTTTAAAGACTTCCTGAAGGCCAGGAGCGAGGGCGCCCGTCTCACCTCTGGGGGCAAGATATTCCACAGGGTGGGTGCTATCGCAGAGAAGGCACGCCTCCTGGACCCCGCTAGATGGAATTCTTTTATTGATGGGGTCCGAAGCATGCCCTCCCTGCATGACCGGGTGGGGCAGGTAGATGTGGTCGGGATAAGACGGTCCCTCAGGTACCCTGGTCCTATGCCATGTAGGGCTTTAAAGGTGATAACCAACACCTTGAATTGGACCCGGAAGCAAACTGGTACCCAATGCAGCTCGTGCAGCAGAGATGTCACATGTGCTGATCTTACAGCACCCATAACTGCCCGCGCTGCTGCATTCTGGACCAGCTGAAGCTTCCGGATACTCTTCAAGGGTAGCCCCATGTAGAGCGCATTGCAGTAATCTATATGGGAGATGACAAGGGCATGAGTGACTGTTCGGAGAACAGTTCGGAGAATCACTTTCTCAAATCCTCATGAACTTCCTCTAAACAAATGTTGTACTGTAAGCTGCCCTGAGTCACTATTGTGAGATGGGTGGCTATATAAATTGAAGAAATTAAAAATGAATAAACAAACAACACCTATATCCAGATTTGTTTATATATACAGTAGAACGGAAGCACTGAAATTAACAAAGCTTAAGTTTGTCATGATTAACTTTAGTCAACTGCATTCAGTGAATGTACTACATATGATTAGGTCTGAATCTACTGCATATACATTTTTGATATTATTATTATTATTATTATTATTATTATTATTATTATTATATTTATGTGCCACCCGACTCCCAGTGACTCTGGGCAGTTTACGATATACTTAAACACAGGTGACATTTCTTCAACTACTCAAAGAAAAATACTTACATAGCTACATGCAATCTTTCCTTTATTATTGGTTGATACACTTGGCAGCTATGAGTCTGACAGTAGATAGTAAGTCTATAATTGGAGGATCTAAGGTGATAGCATATTTTAAAACAGGAACAATGAGGACCTAGGTCTTTTTATCCATGTAATTTACCTTTAAATGGGAGACAGATAAATTTTTATTGTTTAAACTTTAGGCAAGTGAAGGGATATTAAATTAGGAGTTACTTTTTTCCCCAATACACTATAACTTCATATTGCCATATCATTTCCATTTTCCTTCTTTTAAATGAGGATTCCATGCCTTTCTGGAATTTCAGAAAGCAAAATATATCAACTTATGCAACTAACTTTTGCATTTGATTGTGTAAAAACATCTCTCCATGGCCAAAAATGAAAACTGAGTATAAAACTAAAAGAGAATGGAATAATGGTACTTGTCAATATAGCCAATTTCTTCAGGCATCAGATTACATTTAAGTACCATACTATTGTATAATAGTATTAATTTCTAAGAAACACAACATTTTCATTTGAAATTAATCCCCTCCCCAAGTAAGACGTGGCAGAAAGTAAAGCCATACCTGTTATGCCTGACTTGCAAGTCCACAGTCCTACACCCATTAATTCATGCTATAATTAATAATCTGGTTTGCCAACAGCAACCAAAAATGTCACACACTTTATAAAGGAATTATTTTTAATAGTAACTTTGGTTTCAATATCACAATATCTAGATTTTCTCCTCTCTAAACTTTATATACAGTATTAGTTATGGGAAATGCAAAACTGATGCAACTGAAGTACATAGATTACAATACATTGCTGTGTCCAAGATACAGCTGCTAAATGGGATGGAAAAGAGGGGCACCAGTGATATAAGATGCCAAACACCTAATAGTGTGACCTCTAAAAGGGATTGCTTTTAATAACAAGAAAACAACATGTTTTAAATAAATAATAAATCCTATACTGCAAGGGACTTTAAATGCATTTTTGTATGTAACAAACAGGTTTCTAAAACTGCAAATAGCTTTGCAAGAAGGTTAAATTATTGTGATTACTATAGGAGAGACAGTTTGGTCTAGTGGTTAAGGCAACAGGCTAGAAACCAGGAGTCTGAGAGTTCTAGTCCCACCTTAGGCATGAAAGCCGGCTGGGTGACCTTGGGCCAGTCCCTCTCTCTCAGCCCAACTCACCTCACAGGGTTGCTGTTGTGGGGAAAATAGGAGGAGGAAGGAGTATGAGGTATGTTCGCCACCTTGAGTTATTTATAAAAATAATAAATACGGGATAGAAAATAAATTTAAAAAAATAATAAAAAAATAATAGGCATACAGTTTAATCAATGGCTGCAATAGGGGACTTCCACACACCAAAACAGACACAAGCTTTAGAATAGTATTTTTTCAAGAATTACTGAAGAGGAAGGATGTTAATTACTGTTATTTTTCTTCTCTCCCAGTTGATATTATTTGCTTTTAAAAAAAAAATTCAAAGGGTTCTTCTAAAGTCATGCCAGATGTATTTGTACAGAAATCACAGATTGTTAGCCAAAACTAAGGCAGATTTCTTGTAGGTATATCTGGTCATTGCTAATTGTTCTTTCAATGTAGCTACTCTTTTGAAGAATATTAGCAGCTTTGGTAATAACAGGATAAATATTAAAACTGAAGTTCGGTCTGTATCTTACACAAAAAAAATCAGATTTCAGACAAAAAATATTTATGTGCAAGTTCATCACTTATTCAAATAGATTTTGCTTCAGCGAAGTAAAGATTTGAGCAGTTTCTGGTTGGAAAGGGTTCTTGTTTTAATGATTCCTTCTGCATTCTTGCTTCTCATAAAATCTGTCATTAATACTGTAAAGGCTAAACTTCTAAAACAGAGTCTTGCTATTTATCATTCTCTGTTAAATTACAGAGAATGATAGCTGCAACTTATTAATTCCAGTGAACCTTTGTTTGCAATAAAGTATTAGAATGCAATTTGACTGTTTTACAGGTACTTTTGTGATAAGTGAAGGGGGAGAAAGATTTTGATTCAAGCTATAGATTTCGAGAGATAGGATCTTAGGCTTTTAGTAAAGATTTAAGAATAAAACAGCTGAAACTGTCCTGAGAATCAAATTAGGCTGTTTTCCCTTTCTTATGTGGCATCTAAAAAGCTCAATGGCTCAGACATCATCTTAAAAAGAAAGGCAATGTTTCTTCAGAAAACTGGGCAAGACATCTATGTATGATATTCACTTGAGGAACAGCATAGGTACAGAAGAAAAGTAAAACTGCTAGAACAATCCCGCTGTGTTGTAGATACCATAGAAGGGACTACAATATTGAATAAATGTTTTATAAACAAATTCTTTCAAGACAGGAAGTGCTGTGAAGGATGGTCATGGAAGAGAAGATTCTTCCATTCATATGTTTCTTTTTTTAATATACAGGAAAGCCCTTTCACAGTATTTTTCTTTGTTGCAGCAGGAGGTGAGTGAGCCAAGTGAGATGTTCCCCCACGGAAACAGCTGACCCCAAACAAAACAAAAACCGTCACAAGTTGCATTGCACAGTATTTCCTTCCTAACACTGGATGGCTGTGAAGGAGACCTGAGCTGTAGTCATCCAACTGTATGAGTCACCAGAATAAATGGGAAAGGAATTATCGATTCCTGCAAAGAATCTCTTCCACATTGCCTCCAATGTTTTTACAAAATTATGTCTCATGGGAACCAAAAAGTAGAACCATTAACCTTTACCGTAGCCATATGGTCTTTGTACAAATCCAGAAGAAGCATACTGTCTTCCCTAGCATCCTGCAAAATGCTAGTTTTCAGGCTTCAAATACAAGGGGAAAAATTCATTTTGATTTTATTTTTGTTTATTACTAGAATTTTTATGCTGCTTCAGTCAAACAACCTCTAAGTGGCTTGCAAAGCTTTCCAGGAAAGAGAGATAGATCTGAAAAATCTTTATAAATTCTCAGATCATATATCTTTTGTAGATTCCATTGTTCTAGCCATAACTGCTATATCTTATGTGGTGTTAACAGGCTTTCAGCGATGTCTACAATTTTACCTTCCATCTCTCAACTGTAAAAAAAATACCCAAGGTCAAATCATAATTTATATGAATGTATTCATTTTTATTTCTAAGGGGATTTCTAAGACCTTTTATTAAAGGTCTACATGGGGCTACCCTTGAAGAGTATCTGGAAGCTACAGCTTGTGCAAAATGCGGCCGCGCGAGCAGTTTTAGGTGCACCAAGATCGACACACATAACACCGTTGCTGCGCGAGCTGCACTGGGTGCCAGTTTGCTTCTGGGTCCAATTCAAGGTGTTGGTTATCACCTTTAAAGCCCTACATGGCATGGGTCCAGGTTGCCTGAGGAATCGCCTCACCCCCGTTACATCGACCCATCCCACCCGATCAGACAGAGAGGGCATGTTACGGACCCTGTCCATGAGGGACTGCCGATTGGCAGGGTCCAGGAGGAGGGCCTTCTCTGCCATGGCACCCGCCCTTTGGAACAAGCTTCCCCCAGGAGTAAGACAGGCCCCCACTATCCCAGCCTTTCGGAAGGGAGTGAACACATGGTTATGTCACCTTGCCTGGGATGGGAGGGGGGACAGCTATTCATGGGGGTGGTTAATACCGTGAGGGTGCCAAGGAGAAGATCTCATCTCCCATCTTGAATTTTATATTTATATTTTGTATTTTATATTTGTATTTATATGTATGTATATTTATAGTTATATTGAATTGTTTTCGGCAATTGTTTTTTTTTTATTATATGTAAGCCGCCCAGAGTCGTTATATGTGAGTTGGGCGGTACAGAAATTTAATAATAAATAAATAAATAAGGTAAATACATACAATTCCTTCACTGATGGTACATGCTGCAAATCAAATTTTGCAAAAATCTGTAAAATTAAATTCTAACTTTATGATTCAAAATGACTTTGTACAGCACAGCAGTTCAAAACTATAAATTAGATACGTATGGAGATATGATGGCTTGCGGGAAAAAATGAAAAAATTAAGTTTGAAAATTTCAAAAATTGAAAAATTTTGGAAAGATGAAAAAACTCCAGTGAGATGTTTTGTTTGGAATAATGAATGCAATAAAACAGGGTGCTCGTATATTGCTATCCTTTATATTCCAAACATATTTTATTCGGGCTGTGCAGGGCTTGAGATTCAAAAACAAAAAGATGCTTCAGAGTATGTAACGGTAGGCATAAAGCATCTGTCTGGAACTCCATAAAGCGAAGTGTTTTTTCCTGGACCCACAGTGCAATTGTGGAGGGCAGTGATCCTAGGAAAAGCCACTCGTGCTTAAGAGTACGAAGAGATGCGATGTAAGCAACCCCCCGACTCTGAAGCATATTTTTGCCTTTACGTTCACAACACGGCACAGCCCCATTTTCTATTAATTTGTAATAGGAAGACTTTTATTCAGAGTACCAGAGCAATACAATTCCTGTGTGCAGAGGACAAGTGGTGCAGTATGACTCTTAAATGCAAAGGTAAGATGCACTTGGTCCATGAGGTCACGAAGAGTTTTTGTTGTTGTTGTTCAGTCGTTCAGTCGTGTCCGACTCTTCGTGACCTCATGGACCATAGCACGCCAGGCCTTCCTGTCCTCCACTGTCTCTCGGAGTTTATTCAAATTCATGTTCATTACATCGGTGATGCTATCTAACCATCTCATCCTCTGCCGTCCCCTTCTCCTTTTGCCCTCAGTCTTTCCCAGCATTAGGGTCTTTTCCAGTGAGTCCTCTCTTCTCATTAGGTGGCCAAAGTATTTGAGCTTCAGCTTCAGCATCTGTCCTTCCAATGAGCAGTCAGGGTTGATTTCCTTTAGGATTGACTGGTTTGACCTCATTGCAGTCCAAGGGACTCTCAAGAGTCTTCTCCAGCACCACAGCTCGAAAGCATCAATTCTTCGGCGCTCAGCCTTCCTTATGGTCCAACTCTCACAGCCATACATTGCTACTGGAAAAACCATAGCTTTAACTATACGGACCTTTGTTGGCAAGGTGATGTCTCTGCTTTTTAATATGCTGTCTAGGTTTGCCATAGCTTTCCTTCCAAGGAGCAAGCGTCTTTTAATTTCATGGCTGCAGTCACCGTCTGCTGTGATCTTGGAGCCCAAGAAAATAAAATCTGTCACTGCTTCCATTTCTTCCCCTTCTATTTGCCAGGAAGTGATGGGACCAGATGCCATGATCTGGGTTTTTTTAATGTTGAGTTTCAAGCCAGCTTTTGCACTCTCCTCTTTCACCCTCATCAAGAGGCTCTTTAGTTCCTCTTCACTTTCTGCCATTAGGGTGGTATCGTCTGCATATCTGAGGTTGTTGATATTTTTCCCGGCAATCTTAACTCCGGCTTGTGATTCATCCAGCCCGGCATTTCTCATGATGTACTCTGCATATAAGTTAAATAAGCAGGGTGATAATATACAGCCTTGTCGTACTCCTTTCCCAATTTTGAACCAGTCGGTTGTTCCATGTCCGGTTCTAACTGTTGCTTCTTGACCCACATACAGGTTTCTCAGTAGACAGGTAAGGTGGTCTGGTACTCCCATCTCTTTAAGAATTTGCCACAGTTTGTTGTGATCCACACAATCAAAGGCTTTAGCGTAGTCAATGAAGCAGAAGTAGATGTTTTTCTGGAACTCTCTTGCTTTTTCCATGATCCAGCGAATGTTGGCAATCTGATCTCTAGTTCCTCTGCCTCTTCGAAACCCAGCTTGCACTTCTGGTAGTTCTCGGTTCACATGCTGCTGAAGCCTAGCTTGTAGGATTTTGAGCATAACCTTGCTGGCATGTGAAATGAGTGCAATTGTACGGTAGTTTGAACATTCTTTGGCATTGCCTTTCTTTGGAATTGGAACGTAAACTGACCTTTTCCAATCCTGTGGCCACTGTTGAGTTTTCCAAATTTGCTGGCATATTGAGTGCAGCACTTTAACAGCATCATCTTTTAGGATTTTAAATAGCTCAGCTGGGATACTGTCTTCTCCGCTAGCTTTGTTGTTAGTAATGCTTCCTAAGGCCCACTTGACTTCACTCTCTAGGATGTCCGGCTCAAGGTCAGTGACCACACCATCGTATTTATCAGGGATATTAAGATCTTTCTTGTATAGTTCTTCTGTGTATTCTTGCCACCTCTTCTTAATCTCTTCTGCTTCTGTTAGGTCCCTGCCTTTTTTGTCCTTTATCATGCCCATCTTTGCACAAAACGTTCCCTTGATATCTCCGATTTTCTTGAAGAGATCTCTAGTCTTCCCCATTCTATTGTTTTCCTCGATTTCTTTGCATTGTTCATTTAAGAAGGCCTTCTTATCTCTCCTTGCTATTCTCTGGAATTCTGCATTCAGTTGTTTATATCTTTCCCTTTCTCCCTTGCCTTTTGCTTCCCTTCTTTCCTCAGCTATTTGTAAAGCCTCATCAGTCAGCCACTTTGCTTTCTTGCATTTCTTTTTCTTTGGGATGGTTTTAGTTGCTGCCTCCTGTACAATGTTACGAACCTCCATCCATAGTTCTTCAGGCACTCTGTCTACCAGATCTAATCCTTTAAATCTATTCCTCACTTCCACTGTATATTCATAAGGGATATGATTTAGGTCATACCTGATTGGTCTAGTGGTTTTCTCTACATTCTTCAATTTAAGCCTAAATTTTGCAATAAGAAGCTCATGATCTGAGCCACAGTCAGCTCCAGGTCTTGTTTTTGCTGATTGTATAGAGCTTCTCCATCTTTGGCTGCAAAGTATATAATCAATCTGATTTCGGTATTGACCATCTGGTGATGTCCATGTGTAGAGTCGTCTCTTGTGTTGTTGGAAAAGAGTGTTTGCTATGACCAGCGTGTTCTCTTGACAAAACTCTATTAGCCTTTGCCCTGCTTCATTTTGTACTCCGAGGCCGAACTTGCCTGTTATTCCGGTTATTTTTTGACTTCCTACCTTAGCATTCCAGTCCCCTATGATGAAAAGGACATCTTTTTTTGGTGTTAGTTCTAGAAGGTGTTGTAGGTCTTCATAGAACCGGTCAACTTCAGCTTCTTTGGCATCAGTGGTTGGAGCATAGACTTGGATCACTGTGATGTTGAATGGTTTGCCTTGGATTCGAACTGAAAGCATTCTGTCGTTTTTGAGGTTGTACCCCAGTACTGCCTTTCCCACTCTTTTATTGACTATGAGAGCTACTCCATTTCTTCTAAGGGATTCTTGCCCACAGTAGTATATATAATGGTCTCCTGAATTAAATTCGCCCATTCCTGTCCATTTTAGTTCGCTGATTCCCAAGATGTCGATGTTCAATCTTGTCATCTCATGTTTGACCACATCCAGCTTACCTTGATTCATAGTTCTTACATTCCAGGTTCCTATGCAATATTGTTCTTTACAGCATCGGACTTTCCTTCCACTTCCAGACACATCCACAACTGAGCGTCCTTTCGGCTTTGGCCCAGCCGTTTCACACTTTCTGGAGCTACTCGGAATTGCCCTCCGCTCTTCCCCAGTAGCATTTTGGACACCTTCCGACCTGAGGGGCTCATCTTCCGGCGTCATATCTTTTAGCCTTTTGATACTGTCCATGGGTTTTCTTGGCAAGGATACTGGAGTGGTTTGCCATTTCCTCCTCCAGTGGACCACGTTTTGTCAGAACTCTCCATCATGACCTGTTCTTCTTGACCTGACTTCATTGAGTTACGCAAGCCCCTTCGCCACGACAAGGCAGTGATCCATGAAGGGGTACGAAGAGTTGGACCTGACTAAACGACTGAACAACAACCAAGATGCACTTCTGCCCCAGGTGGCACTGCCTTTTTTAGGGAGGGAGGGAGGGAGGGAGGGAGTTAAGTAGGTAGGTAGACAGGTTGGTTGGTTCAGGGCCTGAATATGGGCCTGTCTGTTGCTGATTTTTCATTTAGAGGCTGCCTTGACCTGGCTTCAAAGGATAGAAGCAGCAGCAAGAAACACCAAATTAAAGTCTTCAAAAGATATTAACGTAAATTCAATTAGTAAACATAATTATTGGGTGACTAAATTATATATTTGCATGTAATAAGCACGCCAAACATTGTAATTGTCTGAGCAAAGTTATGCATATTGCATTGAATGTTCTTAAAACAGCAAAGAGAACTCAGATCACTAAGGATAATATTAAAAGAAATTCTGCATACATTTCAATTGTTCCCAACATTTCTTCTGAAAAACTGGGAAAAAATTCTCTGTGGCTTCATAATTTCCAGAAATATTACATCTCTAGATATCCTTTACGGTATAGGACTTATACTGCAACCATGAAATAAAAAACTAGCAAGTACAAGTTGACAATCTAATAGAGAAGAATTTTATATATTTTTGCTAAGTAATCAAGAGGGCAAATAAAGTAAAATTAAACAACTCAGCATAGTAAAAATTCTATTTTAATCTTGGAATTATATGCACAAACTATTTACTCATCTTAAACTATATGCATATATTATTCGCTCATCTTAATATGCTAAGGTGGTTGCTTATTATTTCTTGTACATTATCAAGAAACTTAAAATGCAACAATCAGCACAAACCCTGCTAAAGACATTGGTTACCTAATGCAGGATTATTTGAACTATGTTCCGGAAAACCCTTGGGTTCTGTGAGAATTTGATGATGTTCCATGAGAGACTAAGGGCAAACCCCTTCCTCCCCCCCCCCCCCCGCAAAAAAAGTTCATTCAAATGCAGCTTCTCGATCAGAGGTTCAAGGGGTATATTTTTAACTAACTGGTTCCATGGCCTGAAAAAGTTTGGAAACTCTTGGGCTAATGCACCGTCTGAAAAGCTGCTCTATAAATCTGCGCAATCTTTAACAAAGCTGGGGGAAAATACTGCAGAGCTCCCTACTTCTTCAGTGGAAATTTCTACTGAATTCTCAGAAAATTATTTACGATCCAATCCTAAATAGAATGTAGTGTTGGAAGAATAAGCTTAAGATATTGTAAACTGATTTATTATTTAAAAAAAACAAATCGATAGAACAATCTACTGTAAACAGAATTTAAAAAGGGGGTTGATTTTTAAGAAAAAAGTATGAATTGAAACAAAAAGGTTAGTGTACGCAAACAAAAAGCCCAATTACTCTCCTAAGGCTAATGTGCGAAATTAAAGCTGAAAACTGATACCCATCAGAAATGCTGACAAACAAGCTTCTCTACTCTGCTGAGTTGTCTGTACTTCATACATTGTAAGCCTTGTTTTGTGCAGAGTGGGACAAACTGCAAAACTGAAAAAGAGGAGAGGTCGGAAGAACGTTTCACTGCAGAGAGCCAGCAGGAAATTCCAAACACTCCATATAAGAGTTAACGAAGTTTCTGGGAAAAGGATGTAGCTTACAGAGGGAAAATCATGTCATGCTTCTGAACCTTGGATGACAGGGCCTGTGATAAGGAAAAGATAGAAGGAAGGAAACATGCCTCTTCTGGCTTTGCTTCCGTACACCTTAAACGGTCAAACTTGGAAGAGGGCGCTGCCGCCGTTCAGAGGGTCCCAATGCCTAAAGTTCAAATCCAATATTATTTGTATACTATTTACATGGAAGCCTTTTAATTCAGAATGAACAGATCATGTGACAGCAAATGTCTTTTTAGCCTGGGATCTCTAGATAAGCTGTACACATACTATGAATAAAAACAAGTTACTTTATTAGAACAGATTGTAAGTAAAAATTAATTGGATAGTGGGGGTGAATAAAAAGGAATATATTGTACAAAAATTAAAGCACTTACATGCCTAGATTGATGAAATATAATGAAATGGAAAGCGTTAAAACAATGGTTGTTGTGGGTTTTCCGGGCAACCATCGGATTCCGGCTGTGAAAGCCTTCGACTATACATTGTTAAAACAATGCTTTCATAAGCATAAACAGAAATTAAACACACTGTACTCACTAGAACTTACTCCCAGGAATTGGGATCCAACTGTAGTGAAAGTATGTTTTTAAAGCTGAAGTCAAATCACTTTTGTGCACTGTTGATTCAGTGTTCTCCCTCAAAGATAACCCTTAAGGATTAGATATCTTTGTCTAACTTTACAGGGCTTTAAGGTTAGACAAAGATACCAGACTAGAATTACCTTTTCCATGGGAAAATCAAGGAAAGGCATACTGTGACGTAACTCAGCAACAGTTATAGAATTCTTCCCCAAGGAAAAATCTTAACATTTTTCAGGCCAAGACATTTTAAAGAAAAATGTATTTCATTCATTTCAAAATATTCTTATCCCACTTTGACCAGTTGCCAAAGCGGATTACAAGTTTAATTTTTAGCGGATTACAATTTTAAAAGGATGAAACAACAGAAACAGTAGATTATTATATAATGTAAATAATCAATGACATCCAGTCCTGGCGAAATCAGTAAGCGCAAATTTTGCTTTAATTAGGGTTGGAGGCTCAGGAGACCAGACTTCAGCTGCTCTCTAAAAGATAAGGGCCAGATGCTGGGCTAATTTGCCAGCAGCAGATATCACTGCCACCATAGAAGATACCATCTTTACCAACCACTATCACATCAGTGAAGGAGAGAGTTCCCCCCCCCAAAAGTGTCAGTTGCAGATCTCAATATACGCTCGTAAGTAAAAACATCCCCTAGATCCAACTAGGACTTCATGTACTCTGCAGCAGCATTTAACGGCTATTCCATAGCTTCCTCCAGTAGGACACACTTCTGTGCCATTGGTGTAGTGGTTAAGGCATCAGGCTAGAAACCGGGAAACCGGGAGTTCTAGTCCCGCCTTAGGCACAAAGCCAGCTGGGTGACCCTGGGCCAGTCACTTTCTCTCAGCCCTGGGAAGGAGGCAATGGCAAACCACTTCTGAAAAACCTTGCCAAGAAAACTGCAGGGACTTGTCCAGGCAGTCTCTGAGGATCGGACACGATTGAACAGATTAAAAAAAAAACTATTACCAAATCATGGGTGTTGGATTTATGTCCTTATGGATCAACATGGTTCTAATAAACATCTATAGCAAGATTGTCCTTTTCTTTCCAATTGAAATGAAGTTGGTAAAAGCGTCTTCGCCCTGAAGGTATCATTTGTACATCCAATATTAAAGCCAAATCTATAAAAACAGTCTGGATATAAAAACAATGTTGTTCACAAGAAAAAATACTGAATTTAAACTTGTTTTTGAAAAAACCAAGTGTCAATACCTCCTCAATGATTCCAATGAGGCTTTGATGATTCAAGTGTCCATCAGTGTCAACATCCAATGCCATTCTCAGTTTGAATGACATTTATGTAGGATATCAACAGATTTTTTATAATAACAACAAATCCCTTTCATTAGGGCTTCTATAAACTTATATGTGAGCCAGTTTGGTGTAGTGATTAAGGCACAAGGTTAGAAACCAGGAGACTGTGGGTTCTAATCCTGCCTTAGGCACAAAGCCAGCCGGGTGACCCTGGGCCAGTCACTCTCTCTCAGCCCTAGGAAAGAGGCAATGGCAAAATCACTTCTGAAAAACCTTACCAAGAAAACTGCAGGGACTTGTCCAGGCAGTCTCTGAGGATCAGACATGATTGAACAGATTAAAAAAAATATATATGCATTATTTTCCAAAAAAAATGTATAATATTCAGGCTTTGGTTAATCAAGAGGTCTATGGAAGAGACAATTCCCAAAGTTTAATATTCTCAAAATAGCTTTCATCTGAACAAATCTGGTCAGACAAAGCCATGTTTCCACTGCTGTAAGAGAAGTTACTAATGATATTGCAAATAAATCCTTCAGCGTGTACCAGAAATAAATGTTCAACTTAAGTTGTTAGTGTTCCCTTCCACTTTTTTCTTTACTGTCCTATTTATAAAAACATGCACAAAGAAACACAGATGCGGAAGGGTCTCCCTTATCTTGAGAAAACTTTTACAGCCTGAGACTTAAGTCTCAAATCTGCTTCACACCCTCCTGGAACCTTAAGCATGCAATCCAGAAGGAAATAATCCCATCTGATGAACACCTATCTGTATTTCACCACATGCCCGCCAAATACATGTGCCATGCGTTGCCATGGAGGTTTCTAAGTGGACGACTGTTTGGCCAACCCCTACCTAGAGAAGGAAGAGACCTGAGGCTTTGTTTTGAGCATTTGACTCTAGGATCCCTGTTTGGGGGAGGCAAAGCAGCATTTCAACAATGTGACCCAACCCGCGGAGCCTGTACCTATTGCAATAGCCGCTAAACTCTTCCCTGCAACCCGCTCAGAACCATCAAGTGGGGCTGAGACTCTCGTCCAGACCCAGCCTCGGCTTGGACGGGAAGAGGACACGCCGCCGTTTTGACTCGAAAGTGGGGGGTTGGGTCTTCCGTTGGTCCAACGGATAACGAGGGACCTTTGCTCCCTTGCGAACATCAAACGTTTAGGCCGCCCAAATCTCCCTTCCTTCTCTCCCTCGCTGCACGCCCCCCCCCCACCCCGCGCCCACTGCGAGCGGACCTCCAGCCGACCAGTCCGTCTAGCTCGCCCACCAAACGCAGCAGCAGCAGCAGCAGCAGCTAGAGACTTACGGACTTTGACTTTGCGGTGGTCCAGACAACCGGCGAGAGCCCTAAGGGAGTCCACTCGGCGCTGGAGCCGGGCGCTCCGGCGCCCTAGGCTCTCCGCTTCGCTCTGGATCCCGCCGAAGACGTCGCTGGCACAGCGGGAAAGGTCAGAGAGCTGCCAGAGGAGGGAGACCAGCGAGCGGGAGCAGACTTCTTCCAGGGAGCCGAAGAGCAGCCCCGCGCCGCTTCGCCTGGCGTGCCCTTCTTTGTCCCTCTGAACGGCGGCGGCGCCCTCTTCCAAGCGGCACAGCTTGAGGGGAGACACGGTCCTCAGAGGGAAAGGCATCGTTGGGCTTCCGCTTCTCTGGGCGGAAAGCAACCCGCATCCAACCCAAGTAGACGCTTCGAGTTGGGTTCCCTTCCAGAAGAAGGCCGACCTTTGCAACCAATCTTTTTTTTTTTTTGCCTTCTTCTTGTTGTTGCTGTTATTAAAAAGGCCGGAGCAAAGAGCTCGTGTATGGGGAGCTGCGGCCGTTAGCCCCGTTGGCGGAGGGCCCGCAGGGGAGTCGCCACAGGTACATTGCGCCCAAGCAAGCGGAGGGAAGAGTTGGCTCGCCCGCCCGCCGCTTAGCCGAAAAGGCGCTGCAAGAGCGAAGCTTGGCGGCGAGTGGAATCCAGGGGTTGCGCGGCTGCCGGTCTGCTCCGATCGGAAGGACCAGAGGGAGAGCAGATGATCTTGGAAGTCGGCGAGGAAGCAGGATCGGAAGAAAGGATCTCTGCTCGGCGGACCCCAAAGGCACCCCTCGCCCTGTCACCTGGGATCCCCTCTTCTCGCTTTTCCGAAACAGCCGCCCTTCCCCACCCGGAAAACGAAAAGAAGGGGAGGGGAGCGCAGGACGATCCGACTCACCAGAAACCTGGCGAGGGAGCTTTCTTTAAGCAATCCCAATAACAACAATCAAGGCCGCCGCCTACCTGTGGCTCTCCGTCCCTGCCCGAGTTACTCCTTGCCCGCCAGCCAGCCGAAGGTGGAGCGCCTCTCTCTCCGCCTTCGCTTTAACTCTTTCTGCCGCTGGAGGTCAGCGAATCTCACCCTTCGCTCAGTTCATTCTCCCTCCCGAGGAATCTTCATGGACTCTTTCCCCCCAGCAAATGAACTGCCTCCTTTGTCAGTCGTAGCTGCCCGGGGGAGCCATGGCTTTACAGCTGCCACCTTTTCACCTACTGTAAGGGCCCAGGAAATCCGTGGCCTTGATATTTAGGTCTCAAATTCCCTTTCTTTTTCACAGAAGCCGCTCTCACGCTAGGGGTAGGAGAAAAGAGTATAAATGTGGACTGGACCTTTTCTGGGACTATTTGGCAAAATGGGCTGGGCCTCTAGCCGCATTGCTGTGGCGGTTTAAAGATGGGTTCCCTGATCTTTTTTTCTTGCAGCATTTATTTATTTATTTTTATAAATCAGATTTATATAGCCGCCCATCTCACAAGAAGTGACTCTGGGCGGCATACAATAATCCCATTTTTATATCCCATTTTTCGGTCAGGAGTGGAAGGCAGAGCACCTAGGATTCCCTCCTATTATTCCCTGCAACAACAACCCTGTAAGGTAGTTTGAGTTTAGAGAGAATGACTGGCCCAAAGCCACACAGTGAACTTCCATGGTTGACAGTAGACTAGAACCCTGGTGCCCCCCTCCTTAACCCAGAGCTTTCCAAACTTTTCATGTTGGTGACACACTTTTTAGACATGCATCATTTCGCGACACACTCTTACAGCAAGGCACAAGGCAGGCACCAGGACCTGTGTGGAATACTGGCAGGGCAGGTTTGGAGGCAGCAAGACACAAAGCAGGCACTAGGACCTGCGCGGAATCACAGCAGGTTTGGAGGCAGCAAGGCACGAGGCAGGCACTAGGACCTGTGTGGAATCCTGGCAGGGCTCAGAGGCAGCAGCAGCCGCGACACACCCAGACACTGCAGCCGACACACTAACGTGTCCCAACACAGTTTGGAAAGCTCTGCCTTAACCACTATACCACACTGGCTCTTTCATTTATCTACATTCCTAGTCAAAAGTAACTATTTGATAAGGCTTATTTCCATAGCACTAGAGCCCTGGGAGCTAAATTGTGGTAGATTGTGTGCCCAGAACAGTCAATATTGATGTCTGTTTTAATCTCTTATTCAGGGGGCATTCTGGTATCTGCCATCCATGCCACATAGTGCTCGTTTGGACTGATGGCCATATATGGCAAACTATGTAGGCAGAACTTCTTATAGTCTTTGTCGATAATTGTTTTTTTTTTCCATAAATCCTTGAAGTTTTTGGGGTATCTCTAAGGCAGAGCTTTCCAAACTTTTCATGTGGTGACACACTTTTTAGACATGCATCATTTCGCGACACACTCTTACAGCAGGGCACAAGACAGGCACTAGGACCTGCACGGAATCACAGCAGGTTTGGAGGCAGCCAGGCACAAGGCAGGCACTAGGACCTGCGCGGAATCACAGCAGGTTTGGAGGCAGCCAGACACAAGGCGGGCACTAGGACCTGCGCGGAATCACAGCAGGTTTGGAGGCAGCCAGGCACAAGGCGGGCACTAGGACCTGCGCGGAATCACAGCAGGTTTGGAGGCAGCCAGGCACAAGGCGGGCACTAGGACCTGCGCGGAATCCTGGCAGGGCTCGGAGGCAGCAGCAGCTGCGACACACCCAGGTACTGCAGCCAACACACTAACGTGTCCCGACACACAGTTTGGAAAGCTCTGCTCTAAGGAGTTGGATCCATACCAATCATATATTTCTCGTAGCTGCTCAGCGTGCTGAAAACAAGGGCATTTTAAGCAAAACCTCTTTGAATCTTGTCAGACCATATGGCAGATATATTTGGAAGGAAAACAAGTATATCTACACAGGAGAGACCCATTAGAAATGAAGCTGTGGCTCCTGAAAAGTTAGTTTGCTCATGTCTTCTGGCAGTAAAGAACCCATTTATAAAAATACTTGAACCTCTTGTGTTGCCTAGAATTGTGTCAGCTCACTCCTCATATAAACCATGCTTGCTTAAGAGTTTTTACAGAATGAAGAGAACTAAAGAAATGATTGAGAATTTCAGCCACCGGTAGAAGATTGGTAAGAGACCAGTTTTGCCCACTGAGAAGTAAGAGGGAAAGACGTGCTAAATAATTTTCAGGCAGGATTTCCTGTCATGGTAGACTTGGTGCAGAGGCATGAGGCATTATGGCTACTCATCAAGGCTTTCTTAAAATAAGTAAACTGACATGAAGTGTACAGTTCCAAATGAACATTTTTGCAGCTGATAAATCAGGAAAAAACATACTATAATCCAGGCTTCTTTACCGCTATACATTCTGATCACAAACATAAATTTTTCTCCTGCTTACCAAAGTTATCTCACCACCTAACTCCTCTCTGATTAACCGTGGTACATTCACCAAAGTCTGTAGAGTAACATGGGAAACCAATTTCTTAACAGATCATGAAGGGGTCAATATTTTAATAGCGACAAAGCTAAAACAGCCATAATAATATTTTCTATTCCTATTTTTCTTGTGTTCCATGTTAGTTGTTGTTAAATTACAAGGATTTTCTGTCACTCTGGATAAGTTTCTCAGTGTCATGAAATACAATTATAAGCAATAAGGCACACACAAAAGAAAAATGCACTGGTGTACTTTAGCTGTAATTGCTAAAAAGCTCTGTTCCTACTGTAGGCATTTATTCAAACATGTGTATGCATGTCTGTCTCCCATACTTCAGGCAGGGAAACTGTTGGGCTACTGAATGAACAGCTTTAGATGTTCAAAACCAGGTGTTTGTTACACAGGGCATCCAACCATGGAGAGGGAATCATTTATAAAGGATGTTTAGCAATCAACACCCTCAAGTCAAGCTTTTGGTGCTGCACTTAATAACCCAGTGAGTACATATGGAAAAAAATTACACCTGTCTTTTTTTCCAACCAAATTTCAATTACATATGCCAGATAAACATGTTCTTCCTAGATTATGGCTCAGATGGTCATTATAGTTGGATTAGATGATCTGGCATACACCAGCATTATATTTGGGCCTAGGGGGCCATAGATAAATTACTAGAGCAGGGATAGGCAACTCAAAGGCCTTACACAGCCTCAGACTTCACTCCGACACTGCTGGAAATTTAGAGTAGCAACATCACACTGCCACCAATTTCCAGCACCGAGGTGCCAAAGTTTTGCAACAGCACAACTGAAAAGATTCCCTCCCTCGTCTGATCTAGAGCACATGCTGATTTTTTAAAAGGTGGGTAAAACTGGCAGCTTGCTGCTTCCCATATATGTCATATGACTATGTGGTTGGCAGATTATCACTGAACCGTTACAGTGTCATCCAAATGACTTCAGAAGGCCTGAAAAACGCTTATTCTGAGCCCCTAAAAAAGGGCCAAATGGCACTCAACATGATCTATGATGTGATGGAAGTGCTGACACAGTGCCTGGGGGCTGTCAGGGTCAGGAGGAATAGACTCAGAATGGATCCCTCTAAGATGGAACGGCTCTGGATTTGTGGGTCTAACAATTCCAGAAAAATTGCACCTTTCTCTCTGAATGGGGTTGTACTACCCCGCTTGGAGATGGTCCACAATTTGGGAGTCCTCCTAGACTCACAGCTATGAGAACAAGTGGCAGTTGTGGCTAGGAGGAGTTCTGCACAGTTCCATCTGGAGCACCAATTGCAGTATAACTATTCTTGGATCAGAAAGCCCTGTTCACAGTCACTCATACTTTAATCACTTCTCAGTTGGATTACTCTAATGCATTCTACATGGGCTGCCCCTGAAGAACATTCAAAAGGTACAGCTAGAATGCATCAGCCCGGGTGTGTCCTGATATGTCTGGGTGATCCCCCTGCTTTAGAAGCTCCATTGGCTGAGACTCCAGGCTTGGCTGCCAGCTCGACCAGTCAGATTTCTCAGAGAAGCTGAGAACTGACTGAATTTCCCTTGCTTGCAGTGGATTGCAGAAGTTGTGGTCCACTGAAGTTTTTTTTCCCCTGGAGAGGGGGAGACCAGAAGATTACTCGTGGGGCCATTGGGATTGCCTACCCTTGTTTTTTCTGTAGTTTTCCACCGCGGAAGGAACAGGGTAAGTGCAAGGCAATGGCCGAGATATATCAGGCTCTCGCAGGGGAAACAAGTCTCTTTGAAGAGACACAAGAGCGCCCAGCCGCTTTTAGATCACTTTAGGAATGTTTTTTTTAGATTAAAATATTTTTGAAATCTAAGATCTATCTTTTGGACTTTGTTGAAAATGTTGGCTAACTTTGTGCTTTCTTTGCTATAACTGATTCTGGTGGAAGTTTGATGGACTCTATATTTGCAACATAATGAAACGTCTGCATTTTTTTTTTTACTTCTCTTTTGTATTAGAGGGATTTAAGAGACTCTGTTTGTAATTCTTCGCTTGATAACCTAAATGACTATTCATTTTTTGAGAAACTCTTTGTTTGGATTAAGCAGCTTGCAGCTTGAAGAACGAAAGCTCGCAGTTTGAAGAATAAAAACACAGGGTAACGTGTTTTTTTCCTTGTCTTCTTTTTCTACATCCTCCCTGGTTGGATTTTGCTTCATTTGGAATATATTTTTTATTTCTCCTTCTATAAACTGTTTAAAATATTATTCTCTCCTGTATTTTGGATTATTGGAACTTTCTTTTTTCTTTTGACTTTAAAAAAAAACAACAACAACAACGAAGTTCTGCTTAATAGATTCTGCTGGTAGTATTCCATGGACAGATTACATGATTATTGTTTTGACTAGAAGGGTTGTTGTTTTAATTTGAAGGACACAGGAAAGATGGCTTTCCAACTTGTACCTGAGGAGCTCAGAAGAGAGATTACTGAGGCTTTTTTAAATATTCAAAGGTCGTTGGAATTACTGTTCGTAACTCTGCAAAACAGAGAGAAAGAACAGAGAACAGAAACGGAGACAGAAAGGAAAAATGTTTTTCAAGTGGAGGAGAAACAGAAGGAGGAAATTTTGAGTATATTAGTTCAGAAGAACATTCTGAAGGCTTTACACTACAATCTTGGTATAGATATGTTGTGGCAGTGGAGACAGAGTGAAAATATGGGTGCACAGTTGGATGGATGTTGTGAAATATGTGGAAAGGGAGAGAAGGTTGCTCTGATATTCTATATGAGATATAGAAAAGAGCAGGCTGTATATTGCGAATCTGTCACAGTGTATTGTGATTTTGGCATAACCTAAACAGAAGATATGAGAAACTGTATGGATATAAAGGCTAATGAAAATATGGACTTGAATTGTTATGAGAAATTGTATGGATATATAAAAAGTGATATTCTAAATGTAAGATGCTAAATACAAACACAAGTTGATATTATAGAATATTGTTTTCCTTAGAGATATATTTATGAGAAGATAATGATATGATGGAATTAGAATGATGGTTACTACAGGATGATATATATCAATATGTATTGTATGAATATTATAAGAATTGATATATTAGCTATTAGGTTAAGTGATATGATAGATTATGCACTTAGTTTAAATGGACACTACTACAAGGAATGGAAATTACAGATGGATAATTGAGATTCAAGAATTCCTTTTTTATGGAGATATATATATATATTAGAATTAAATTATAGAAATATATATGTATGAACACTATAAGAATTGCTAAATTATGTATTAAGTTACATAACATGTTAGGTTATGAGTCATAATATGAATAGAATATATTGTAGTTTATTAGAAGTAAATAAGGCTTTTATTTGTTATACTAATTGGTCTTTATTGAAGATATAAATATGTAGTAATGAACATTCAACATTTAACTACTACTTCAAGGAGTGGAAGCCAAAGATGGATTATTGGGAGACAGTAAGATGAAGGTTAGAAGATTGGATTAAAGAAATCAAAAGGCATATGACAAAGAAAAGTTCCTGTATACTGTATGAAGGACTAACATTTAAAATCAATTGTTGTACTTTAAGTTCAAAGATAGATTGGAGGACATCTATTTTCTATATTTTCTTTGCTTATTATTTCTTGACTCCACTTTTTCTTTATCTTTTTCTTATTTTGTATTTCTGTTTCTATTTCTTTTTTCTACTTTAAATTTTATTATGTATTGTAAAACTTAATAAAATTTAATAAAAAAAAAAAAAAAAAAAGAAGCTCCATTGGCTGCCATTGGGCCTCTGAGTGTCATTCAAAGTGCTGGTTGTCACCTTAAAGGCCCTACTTGGCTCTGGTCCTGGTTATCTCAGAGGCTACCTCCTCTGCCATTTACAGTATCTCCTTGTCCAAATAGATCTCATAGGGCCGATAATCTCCAGGTTTCATCCCTGTGGGATTGTCATGGAGGTGGGGTCAGAAGGAAGCTTTTTCCATTGCCACCTCCATTCTCTGGAACTCCCTCCCCAGCTTCAGTCTGCTTCACCCCTCCTGTGCTTCCCAAAACGTGTAAAAACAGGATAAGGGTGCTTTATAAAATGGAAGCAGGATCTGCAGCACCTTTGGTGTATTTACTGTAAATGGATTTTGTTTTTATATCTATTTGGGGTTTCAAGGGTTTAAATAATTATTATTAGCCTCCTAGAGACTCTGGGAATGGACAGCATACCAGTATAGTAAACAAAGAAATAAATAAATGACAATGTCTGTTATCCTCCTGAAGTCTGGTGCTGTGTTCGTCCTCCATGTATAAATTATGCCACCAAATTCTTCAGACTGCTGTCCACAACTACAGGCAGCAGATTTAAAACCAAAGGGAGAGATACAGATAGCTGATTTAAAGTGACTGTAAAAGTGAACTAATTCACTGGGAAATTAATAGATTAATGAAAAAGTATATCCATAGCAAATTAAGTGGAAATAATGACATCCTCCTGGCATTTAGTCATCACTACTTTATTGGTAATCGTTGTGAAATACATTTTGTAGCCATATGCCTTGGTGAAGCTAGTCCTAGTTATGGGGTGTCACAACAAGGACAGCCAATCCTTGCTGCCTTTGGGAACAGGTAGCAATTTGCCTGATCTTTTCAGTGATCCCAGCCCAAATTCCACAGCCCCCAAAGAAAATCAGGCTGCCGTGCATCATAAAGCCTTGGATATTGTTCAGCCCTAGAGAGCCAGTTCGGTGTAGTGATTAAGGCAACAGGATGGAAACCAGGATACTATGAGTTGTAGTCCCCCTGTAGGCACAAAGTCAGCTGGGGGACTTTGGGCCAATCGCTCTCTCTTAGCCCTAGGAAGCAGGCAATGGCAAACCACTTCTGAAATCTTGCCAAGAAAACTACAGGGATTTATTCAGGCAGTTGCCAGGAGTCAATACTGACTTGGAGGCATCATCATCATCATCATCATCATCCTCATCCTCATCCTCATCCTCATCATCCAGCCCAACCCCCTGATGGAAAAGTGATTCCCTGCCCCCACACTGCAGGCATTGCCTTTCCCTTCCTTGTGTTCATTCACTGTTTTACCTGCTCTCATCATCATCATCATTGGCGATCACTCGTAGCCGAGTAAGATTGTCTTCCAAAGGTAAAATTTTAACGGTGGATCCGTAAGTGGCTATAAAGGCCAATTCTGGATCCGCACAACCTCCCACAATGAGGGCATAGGTTTCCGGGTGGGAGACGGTCATGATGAGGGTTTGCCTGACGTGCCTTCCTTTTAGCTCTTTTCTCCCTTTCGCCCTGTACTCGTGCTTCTTCAAAGTCCATAGCGCCATTAATAAAGGATGACCTCCAATTGAAACGCTCATGAGTTAGGGCTTCCCAGTTCTCAATGCTGATATTACATTTTTTTAAATTAGCTTTGAGAGTATCTTTGAATCTCTTTTGCTGTCCACCAATATTCCGTTTTCCATTCTTAAGTTGGGAGTAAAGTAGCTGCTTTGGAAGACGATGGTCAGGCATTCGAACAACATGACCGGTCCAGCGAAGTTGATGTTGGATGATCATTGTTTCAATGCTGGTGGTTTTCGCTTCTTCTAATACGCTAACATTAGTCCGCCTATCTTCCCAAGTAATTTGCAGAATTTTTCGGAGGCAGCGTTAATGGAATCTTTCAAGAAGTTGGAGGTGGCGTTTGTAGAGGGTCCATGTTTCACAGGCGTACAGAAGGGTTGGTAGTACAATGGCTTTGTAAACAAGCATTTTGGTCTCCCTGCGAATGTCCCGATCCTCAAACACTCTACGCTTCATTCGGGAGAAAGCTACACTCGCAGAGCTCAGGCGATGCTGAATTTCAGCGTTGATGTCGGCTTTTGTAGATAGATGGCTGCCGAGATAATGAAGGTTGCCAGGCCAGTTTTTCATACCCAAAGCATCCATGGTCTCTGCATAACACTTCATCCACTTTTTTGAGAGGGGTTGGGTTGCTCTGATGTGTTCATGCCCAAAGGGACAGAGAGACAGATTACCATCCAGAGGGGCACAGGGGAGGGACATCTTCATGCTCCCCTAATTTGGGGCAGACAAGAAACTATCGCCAAACTGCTTTGGGAGGATAATGGTGTAACATCACAGGTCACCATAGTATTATCCTTCTGTGGAGGAAGCCTAAAATTGCATTTTTCTTTTTTGGAGCCACAGCACACTGCTGACCAATATTCAGTGTCCAATCAACTACAATTCTACAATTTTTTTGCAACAGTACATTCCCTATCTCCGGTTCTTGCCCTCTCCATTGGCCCTGGCAGTGACCAACCACATTGCTATGCCATTTCAGGGGGCTTTGCTTTCAGTTTGCCATGTTACAGTGTCCCATCTCATGTACTTCATACACCTGCTTTATAGCTTTTTTTGCCGTAGGAATGCAGGCTATCTGCATTCATGTTTTATCATACAGGTCAGTAACCTAAGGGCCTGGAACTGTATGCCCCCACTCCCTGCATCCTACTCTAGGATGACTTCTTCAGCCTTTGGTCTATCTTGCTCAAAACCAAGAGATGAAATTGGACAGAAGGCTGTGTAAGGGAATAATTCTGAATTCCTTGAGGGGCCCTGGAACATAGCATGCTTCTCTCCAGTGGGTTGGGGGAGTGAGAGCGCTAGAACCCTTGATAAATTTGCTCCCTTCGTTGATTAATAGGAAAATAATCTATCACATAGCAAACTCATTTCCATTATTTTTCTTCTGTTCATGTCTCAGTTCTGTCTCTGCAAATGTGGCAGTACCACAAACACAATAACACAGATTCAAAGCAGCATTTGGCAGCACACCAAGAATACAACAGTAACCAATGCATTAGTAAAATACAGTCTAAGATGAAAGTGGGGGGGAGTAGTGGTCACAAAGACTGCAGTGAAGGAAGCAAACAAGAATACTTTTTTAGCTTTCCGTTACACTACTCTCAATCACTGCCCTTCTGGCTGCCCATGGTTCTCTACAGGGTTTTCCCTCCACAAGTGGGAGGAATCCCCTCACCAGTTGTTCCTTGGCAGTGCATGAGTATCTGGGACATATATATGTTTTCTTCCAAGTATTCATACACACAGTGGTTTGCAATTGTCCATGCACATCTGTATTTATTTTTTATCCTGCCTTTATTATTTTTACAAATAACTCAAGGCGGCGAACATACCTAATATTCCTTCCTCCTCCTATTTTCCCCACAACAACAACCCTGTGAGGTGAGTTGGGCTGAGAGAGAGTGACTGGCCCAAGGTCACCCAGCCAGCTTTCATGCCTAAGGTGGGACTAGAACTCACATACTCCGGGTTTCTAGCCCAGCACCTTAACCACTAGACCAAACTGGCTCTCATATACGTATATACACATATAATTATGTCAAACTATGAGTAGATGCATGGAATGGATAACCACAGCCCATCTCCCATCACAGGAGATGAAAAACCATGCAAGCGAAACATGGCACCAGGGATTATCTTCCCCTTTATACACTTTGAATAAAATGGGAAGAGGGGGTTGTGCAGATGTTGGTGTGACAGTACAAGGCGTTGCTGTGTAAATGCCCCCTCAACCATTAACATGATTGTACCCAACAACCACTGTGGCTTGATGATTCCCCCCTCCTGTTATGCAGACATCAATATGACAATTCCCAAGGCCCACTGTGGCAACAGCAACTTAACAAGCTCCAGTGGAGGAGGAGACCATAACAGTGTGGAGACTGGTCACCTGCCATGTGGTTGTGCACCAATCCCACCTGGGAGGGACTACAGTGGGAACCATAGTTATTGAGGTGTGTCTGGCTACCTGGCTACAGAACATGTGCAGTTGAGTGTGGATGCCATGCAGTTGAGTGTGGATGTCAAGCAGTCTGCAGAGAGTTTACTTTATATCTCTGGCAGATCATGGATGATTTGGTGAAACGGGATTTCTGCACTGTTTAAGTGCTTGGGATGGCTGCCTCATATCCTTCTGCACTTTACAGGAAGAGGGAGCAGTATGTCAACAGAAATAGTATATTCTTAACGCTCCTGCAGGGGACTATTGACCACACTGGCTGTTCTGTTGAGGCCAGTTACAGTGGTCAAACACAATGTCTGTGGAAATTCTATGGTGATCAATGGAGGTATCTCTATACCACTAATTGCCCTCAGAGATAGCAGATACCTACTACATCAGTGGCTTAGGAAGCTGTTTTCCAGGCTTCTTGGTCAACAGGAGACATAATGCAATCACATGTGCAGGAACATGCTAGAGAAAGACTTTGGACGGCTGAAGGTACAGTGGCACTGCCTCAATGTAAAGTTGCCTACAGTATTGCGGAAGAAAATGTGGTGCATGTATCTGTGCATGTGTGTCATTTCGGTCTGTTTCTGCACATCTGCAAGAGCAGGGATCATGTTGTGCCACCCCTCCTGTGGTGGATCACCAAGGGAAGGAATAAGGTCCTTGTGCGTAGTGCCATCTTTGCTAAGATGAAAACTGTGGAAGGTACTTTAACAGACTTAATTTGATCATGCATATATGTGTGTATAAGGGGCGATGTGGCTCAGCGGGTAAGACGCCAGGCTTGTCGATCGGAAGATCGCAAGTTCGGAGGTTCGAATCCCTAGCCCGTGACGGAGTGAGCTCCTGCACTCGCCCCAGCTCTTGCCAACCTAGCAATTCGAAAGCATGCAAATGCAAGTAGATGAATAGGTACCACTTCGGTGGGTAGGTAACAGCGTTCCGCATGCATCATGCTGGCCATATGACTGCAGAAGCGTCTTCGGACAGCGCTGGCTCTTCGGCTAACAAACGGAGATGAGCACCGGCCCCTAGAGTCGGACAAGACTGCACAAATGTGCGGGGGGAACCTTTACCTTTATATGTATGTAGTTTTGCACTATTGCCTTGAAAGGGGCAATCCACTTGGGAGATGTCAGTGTCCCTATTCTCATTGCTCCTGCTGTGTATTGGAGAAGTGAAACCTTTTAATAAAAAGTCAAAACTGATTGAAAAAGTCTATTTACCTCATCTCTGGTACAACAAATACTGCTTCGTTTTTCCAGCAGTAATTCACAGCAGCACAGTTGTTCGGAAAAAAACCACTACTCTCCAGTGACTCACCACCAGGAAGCAATAGCTGTATTGCAGAATATACCAAGTTTAAAGTTTCAATAGGTACTCCTGCACAGTTGAATCCTTGGGAAAAGTTGAACTGCATTCCACTTGAAGCAATTTAAATAAATGTTTGCTCACAGAAACAATGTGTACAGCTGAAGAATTATCTTTGCTGTATTTACTTCAGTTCAAAGTTGCATTCGTGCCACCTTTGTGGGACGTACATAGTATTGATTGTTGCAGAATCTCCCATCTTGAAATCCAATATAGCTAATGCATTTTACAATAGTTTCATTTGCATTCTCTCTGCCTACCCTTTATTACTGGACTAAACATTTAAGGAAACTACTGCATGCAAGCAGCAGAAATGAATAAGAATGCCCAGTTTAGAATAGGATGACTGCAGCGTTAAAAAAAAAAAAAGGTGGGAGTCTGTAACTATATTGAAATAGCTGCTTGCACCCTGATCTGCCACTATTCCAAATATTAGAACTCTGTTCAGAACTCTGTTGATTTTCCCAGAAAACTACAATTACAGTGAAAATTACACACTGGCCAGTACAAATCCTTTCGCTCTGTAACAGAATAAATACGAAATAGACAATATATTTCCAAATTCAGCAATCAGTAATTCTCTGTCTTGACAGTATAGATGGGTCAAACTAATAGCCACATCTGTTCTTCTTGTCTCACCGACCTTTTTTAAAAATAGTGACTGGTTTAGCAACAATTTATTTTTATTAAATATATATGCCGCCAGACTCCCAGCAACTCTGGGCAATTTACAATTGTTAAAAACATACAGGAAAAAAAATCCTTGTATATGAGTACCTCATCCACTGCATCACTGCAGAAACACTTTTGATAGTTCTGCCATCAAGGTGAATCAGTATTAAAAAAAAGATGCGGGGGGGGGGCGAAGGGAAGAGGAATAAGAGGGATAATGTTTGGGACTGCACCAGGAAATCAATGCATTCGTTCCCCCAGTAGGAACAGAAGCAATCTCTACTCTTCCCTTGTGCAATCAAGTTCACTGCAATGTTGTTTCCCAACCTGGCTCCCGTCACTTATGCTAGATTAAGATTTCCATCGGCAGCACCTATTGTAGCTGGCGATGCTGGAGCTGTGCAGTAACGCATCCTACTAAAGGAATAAGGTCGTGACCACTCTAGCGCTTTAGGCTCCAGACGAGCCTTTGTCCCCGCGTAAAAGGAGCAAACACAAGCTGATCGGCGCCCAACACACGAACGCGAACCGCGCGCACCTCCGGAGACATTCGACCCCCTCTCGAGCCGAGAGAGAGTGAGAGAGCGGAGGGTTGCGGATCTCAGGGACAGGGAAGGGGCGCTTTCGATAGGAGCATACAGAGTCACGTGACCAACCTCTTCCGGGTTCTTTCGCCTGGCGTCGTCTCCCAGAGCACGTGGGTCCTTGTTTGGATTGGGCCCGGAAGTTTCGTTCTGCCGCCCCACTCGGAGGGGCCGAATTTTGGGGACCGCCTATTGGGGAAGGTAAGCCAGTGCCGGCAGGTCACGGGGGTCGGTCGGGCTGGGCTGACTAGGGAGATACCGGGCACTTCCGTGCTACCGCAGGCAGGTTTGAGGACCCGTTGCTCGCCGCCCCCTGATCTTAGCAGCGCTTGCACGACACCCTGGAGCACAAACTACCTAACCGTTTTCTGCCAACCCAGAAAGCTCGGTTAACTGAGAAAATGGTGTGGGATCACGCGTTTGCAAAACGTTAACGCTTTTTGCGTGACTGTGGGAGGCGTATAAACAAGACACGGGACTTATTTGGCTCTCGGACATCGATTCAGGTCAGAACTGATCCAAGGTATAGCTTAACAGGTAGTCATTATTTAGTTGAAATACGGCCTCCTTTTAAGGGTTTGTGGACCTAACGAAACATTTTGTATTTTGTATATATACTTCGCCTCTGTTTCAGCTGTTTCATCTGGATTAAATGAGGGATGTTATTTGTTGCATCAGAAACAGTAGCAAAGACCACTCGAGGGTTGGAATCAAAGGCGGGCCCAAGTGGGCCGGCTGAAGCTTATCTGCCAAAGAACCATCCAAGTACAGGAATCCTCAAAAATGGTTTTGCCAGTTGGCTAGGTGGCTCTCATTTCCAGAGCAACAAGACAAGCAGGAGCTGAGGGAGAAGAGATTAAGTTTTAGGTTTAAAATTGTGGGACTATATTTTTCCCTCCTTAAAATATTACTATTTTGCAGGGGTGCCCACAGGGTATGGTCAAAAAAATCAAAATGGCAGCCATGATGGTGTGGTCAAAACTCCAACTGTTATGTATGTATGTATGTATGTATGCATGCATGCATGCATTCATCCAATTTATATAGTTGCCCATCTCACTCTAGGTGGCTTACAATAAAATAAATACATAAAATACACAATATTAAAAATAAAACAGCACTTGGGGGTTGCATAACTATATGTGGCCACTGTCTTGACTTTTTTGACCATACACTGCAGACACCCCTACCATTTTGAATGGAATTGTACTACAACTCCCACAGTGCTTGAGATGGTAAGGAATGCACAGAAGCTTTTTCAGCAGCCTTGTGATGAGTATGCATACCAATTTGGTAGCCATGCAAAGCTTCTATTGAAGAGATAGGACTCTCAAATAGAAATAGATCAGTGAGGATGAATTGGGGGGGGGGGAACAGCTATCTATTCTCTCCTGAATAACAATAGAATTTTATTTATACTCATACCAATTTTCAAGCAAGGTTGATCATATTGGCTGGCATTTTCATTTCATTATCACTTACAGACCTTCTAGTAATTCCCACAGTTCTAATGGATATTATTATACATTTTAATACATTTTCTGTGAATAATATATTCATAATGACATACATTAGACCCACTTTTGCAGATGAAATTCTGAAGACTGTTGTTAGCCATAGATTTTACCACACTTTAATAAGGCCATAGAAATGTGTAGCACAGCAGTCCCCAACCTTGTTGGCACCAGGGACTGGTCATGGAAGACAATTTTTCCACGGGACGGGGGGGGGGGGCAGGGTTTGCAGGCGGGAGCCAATCGTGCGCACCGGGGTGGGGTAATTGCGTGCACTGGGGGGCACGGTTTGCAGGCGGGAGCCCTGTGGCCCACTTCCTAACAGGCCGCGGCCCACAAGTTGGGGATCCCTGGTGTAGTAGATCCTATGAAATTCATCCAGAACTTACACCAGTAAGTTCAGTGGGACTTGTTCCCAAGCAGATATTGCAGAAATTATAGGTTGTTATGAAATCTGTCCAACAGTTCCCAAGATCTTCAGTAATTCATTTTTCTGTGGTCATATAGACATTTGAAAAAGTGAAATGTGATATAACATATTTTACTCTTGCTCAAACAATAGTTGATGAACTATTTAAATATATTTTATTTATCCAATTTATTTCCTGCTTTTCAAGGAGTTGACGGACATAGTCAATAAAAGTCTTGTCTGTCCCAAAAGTATAGCCATTTGGAAGTCTGGAGCTTCAGTTTTATTATTTTCATTTGGAAAAAAATGTTCTCTAAATTGATGGCTTTTGAATATATAGGCATAGGATTTGGTTAATAATATTTCTTTTGCTGATCAAACTAGCTTTCAAATATGCTGTATGGAGGTGATAATTTTTTTGGGGGATTTATAATCTGGTTCCTGGTATATCATTAAGCTGGTTTATGAAATTTAAAATACATACAAAAATTATTTTTCCATTGAAACCATGGTATGATAAACATATGTGCATAAATGGTATTTTCTACTTTCTCTTCCTCCATAATAAAAAGATTATTAATAATCTGTGGAAATGGAGGAAAAAAAGAACAAAAGGAGGAGTCCCAAGTCATCCACAACTCACGTCAGTCAGGTTCTCAACAATAAGAAAAACACTGTGCCTTCTAGCAAAAGTACAGCATTTTCCAATTCTGCATCCCAGGCTCCTTTACAAAGACCAAAGGTTAAAAGGTAAGTTTTTATATGTGGTGTGCTACTGGCAATCAAAGCTGGCCAAATTTGAGGACTCTACAATTTTCAGGCAGGGAGAGAATAAGGGATGAAGAATACCTGGCCCACAAACTATCTAGCTTGCCAGGCTAAGCCATCTGTTGAGGCCCCTCTTTTGAAGTTCTCCCCACTTCCCCCAGGAGCTCATTGGTATGATGTTTTCCCAGAGCTTTTCCACCCCTTTCAGTTTGGGAAGGTTATGGGTCAGACAAACTCAAGTTGAAGGATGCTGGCCCCTGAAGGTACTCCCTTCTGAAATCATAATCCTGCACCCAAACTCCATTTATGAGTTTAATCATTGGAGGCAGTATTTGGTTCCAAACTACTTTTGGTTATATTATGATAGGAGATTGATTAAACACATACAAATTTCTTTAATTACAAGTATTATATATAAATACTGAATGGGATATTTGTATTTATAAAATGGAATGTGATCCTTACTAGTCATGAAAATGGTGCATGATAGGAAATAGAACAACCTTCTCCCTTGATCACGGAGACCAGTCCAGACTGTTTGGAAGCTAAACCCTCTTTGTTGAAAAAGCAAGGTCTAACAACTGGAGTTGTTCTGAGGAGAGGGACTGTTCTTGAAGCCTTTCAGTGGACTCTGTAAAGGTCAGCATAAAAACAGAATAAGAGATTACTTCTTTCTTCCAGCCAATACTTTGGTCTAGGGCAGTGGTTCACAATTTCCATCAACTCAAGAGCTTCATGGAGCTCTGCATGGCATCTCAAGTGGGTGGAGGAAGGAGCACAATTTTTGAGGTTTTTCAGGGTTTTAAGAGAAAAAATATTATATTAAACCTTTCCAGCATCTCCCCCCCAAATAAAACAAAAATAAATGTACCACATGTACCCCCGTCCTCAAGGAAGATCTGTTACTTGGCATGCTTCATAATTGGCTCTCTAGTATTAGTAATAGTGGATATTTCTTGCCATCCCTATAGTTCCAGTAGAAGAGAATATCTGTAGCTCAGGGTTGAACAGTGGAGTCCTTGGTGCTCTCTGAGCTTGGTTGTTTGCTTGCAGATGTTTCATTACCCAAATAGGTAACATCAGTGTAAGTGTGGGGTTTGCTCCCTGTATACATATAGTAGCTTGCTCTGCCAGTTTTGGTGGGGGTGTGGTTTTCTCCTAATCAATACCCTAATCAAGGAACTACCAAAGAAAAAATCAGATGTGATGAAATATCTGCAAGCAAACAACCAAGCCCGGATAGCACCAGGGACTCCACATCCCTGCAATTTAAAGCAATTAAGGAGGCTTTTCCTCAGGGCTTTTCTAGGCCCCAGATGCTATAATTTTCCAGATATTTTTCAAGAAGCATAAAAAGCAGAGTGGAACAATCCTTTCAAAGAAAAAAATAAATAAAATAAACATACCAGAAACATGTGGGCGTTGTTAGAGGTTCCAAGGATGGATGCCCTAGAACAGGGATTTTAAAAGCTTTTCAGGCTATGAAACCTGTTAGTTAAAATAAACTTTTAAAAAATCCTGGAATGCCTGATCAAGAGGCAAAGCTCCAGCTGTGTTCAAGTAAACTTTGCTCTTAGTCTCTCACAAAACCTAATCAACACAACACTGTTTGGGGGAAAAATGCCACTATGGCAGTCATTTCAGCAGATGGAGGAGAGAATTCCAAAAATATTTGAGACAACAAATAGAAGCAGCATGCCACAAACATTTTACTGTCTCTTCTGCTGTTTTTGACATTTCTATACCTGACTTCATGTTTCTCAGAGCTGCTTACCTCTGGTCAGAGAACTGGGTGAAGCCAAACTAACTACAGAACAATTCAGATATGGTCTAAGAAATATCTCAGCTGCTCTGGTGACTGTTTCTTGTTTAGATTTGGCAGGGAATGTTTTGGCCAGAGAATGAAACATGACATGTCCAGATAAGAGAGTCAGCATCCTTTGGTTATGCCCTGAAATGTCTCTGATTGTTCTAGAACAAACACATTGCCATTTCAAGGTCTAATGAACATTGGAGAATGAAGGCAGTAATGCAGGTTCTGCTGAGTATCCAAGCCACAGAACATTTCCCATAAGTTTTATTCTTTTTTTTTTCTTGACACCCAAGAACAATGGAAAAATGTGTTGCCTTCTGGATTTGAAGTGGTTGAACAATGTCCTGCAAATAAAAGTATTTCTGAATGAAAACATAAAAGGCAATCAAAGAAGCCATTTCCAAAGATGAGTTCCTGGTTGCCAAAGATATATTAAAGGTGTATGTGTGGATTCCTGTCAAGTTCAATCCTTGAATGTGCTTGTATTTCTCTGTCAGGGGTAGTGATATTCAATGCAAATCCCTCTCTTTTCCTTTGAAGGTCCTAGCGGCTTTGATAGCATATATCCAGGGATACATCCAAGGCTTTGATAGCAAATATACAGGCATGTCTGGAATTTCCTGATCAATGGATAGAGTGCAATTGCAAAACAATAATCAAAATAACAGATTCTACTTAAATATCGTATAACTCAGTTTATCCAAAATTTAAGAAAGTGAAAAAGCAAGTTCTTCATGAGACACCTAATGATTCTGCTACTCTTTCAGGATCAGATAATAGGTCCTTGCTGGTCTAGACAGGTGGCACCTGTACATTATATCTCTTCCTAAATTATTTTCTCAAGAGATAAGCCCAAGCATGGAGCCAAAAGCTATTACAGGAAATCAGCCTTCTCACTGAAGGCTGAATCCTTTTTCAAACATTCCTGTACAATACAAGAAGGCCAAGGACTGAGGGACCTGGATGTCGCAACAAGGCTTGCATGCTCTGGCAAATATTGTCTGGACTTCTTCAAAAGGCTAATACTTCAGCCATAATAATCATCTTCCTCTTCAGCTGGGAGGCCACTTCATTAAGTACTTGGTGCAAGAATAGTAGAGTACAAGTAAGATCAGTTGGTTGGAAGATACCAGATGGGTTCTCTTAGCTTTTCAGGACAAAGTGTGGAATTGGCATGTTTTAGTTAATATAACATGTATTAGTGAAGGTGTACATATGCAGAATCCCTTTTTTGGAAAGTCAGGTAAAAGCTAAATGCTATCACTGTTTGTCCAGTTGAGACACCGCAGTAGGATAAGTAACACACTCCATCACTTAGTGGAGCAATTGATTTAATTGATCACTCCACTAATCCATACCAGTTAGACAAGAAGAGGAGGCTCCTCCCAGAGACTGAAAGCCTTTGTAAGTTATGTAAGCAGTTTCCATTTGCCCTCTTGATAAGGGAAAGCAAAATCTAGAGAAACATGATAAATACAATTCCTCATTAGTAGTTTCAGAAACTAATCCTACAAATCATAACCCCAGTTGTTCTTATAATGAGTTATCTATTGTTTGGGGGAGGGGGGGTTAAGTATAGTTCTTCCTTCCAAGCATTTGTTGAGGTGGGACATTCAAATTGGCAACAAGCTTGAAGGCACTAAATGACAACTTTTCTGTCTTTTTCTCAGAGGTGTGAAAGAGAAAGCCAAAACACCAGGAGTGGAAAGCAAAGGAGCCCAGCCGGCTCCAATCCAGCATTCATTTCTCACAGATGTCTCAGATGTTCAAGAAATGGAGAAAGGACTTCTGAGTCTCCTGAATGACTTCCATTCTGGAAAACTGCAAGCATTTGGTATTTTCATTGTGACTGCTCCTCTTAGAGAAATACGCGTTGAAATACTCATGTGACCACTGTTGAAAGAGTAGGACCTTGAAAGCATAACTGATGACCAGTTCTGTAATAGAAGTCATGCAGATTGGGAAATGTTTCATTAAACTCTTTTTTTCAAGGCAGAACAAGTTGCTTAGATCAAGGTACTGTTGGTATTATGGTGCTACTTAATGGATTTATGTAACACTTTTCTATTGTGTTGAGTACTCAAGGTAACTAAAAAAAGAAAAAAACAATCCCATAAGATTAAAATTAACGCTAAAATAGACGATAAAGTTACTTAACAATTCTGAGCCTGGCAACCATGCTTTGTATTCCATTTTTAATATATGTGCTGCTGATAACACAGCACAATAATAATTCACCTTATTTGGCATCCTGTTTGCCAGCTTAATGTTGTTATTCAGAATCTCACCTGATCCCCCATTATGATGTATTATGACCCTTTTCAATTTCCACTTTGCTTCTCAGAGGACTTGGGTACTAGAAAAGCAGTTTGGGAAAGAGAACATTGTTACATGGCCAAAAATGCCACAGTAAAAAAAGTTACAAAATATCACTGGCAATCTGAACTCCTCCTTCGGAATGCAGTTAGTGCCTTGTAAAGGAGGAGAGGAGTAGAAAGGGAAAAAGATTTAAAAAACCCAAGTTGGCATCCAGTGTAAATTGTTCATGGTCACTGTGGCTTTTCTGCCAGTTTCTGAGAAACTATATTTTAACCTGTTAAGACTGGAAGGTAGGGCATACTTCATTCACAGGCCTACATTCACGCTAGCTCTGTAGGTGGGTGTAATAAATACTTAAATGCCTTTTTCTCCCAATGGGACACACATGCTATTTGCTACATCTCCAGGTATGGGAAGAATGGAATGAGTTGCCCATCAGAGACGAGCTATAGCTAGATATTTGAACCTGTACATTATTTTCTGTCTTTATTTTTTTTTTTTTCAGAAAGATTGGGAAATCTAAAACAAGTTGGAAGGAATAAAACAATTCTAGTGAAATGTTTTCTTTAGAATAATGAACGTGATATGGCAAGAAGCTGTTTATTTATTTCCCCCAAATGTTTTCTGTGGTGGCTAAGCAGCGTGTGAAGGCATGCTTGTAGACCCTCTTGCATTTGTGAAACCAAATGTGTCTTCCTGGAATGACGCTGAAACTGGAGGGAGGTGTGGAAAAAGATACCCCTGCTTTAAAGAGTTGCAGAGAGGTGTTCTATAAGCATTCCTGCACTGTCCAAAGCATCTTTTTTTCTTTGCCTTTGTTCAAATTATTGTAGAGCCCTACTTTCTGTTGACTTGTAATAAGAAGGCTTTTATCTAGGGCATCAAAATATTACAATTCCTGTATATAGAGGACAAGCAATGCAGTACAACTCTCAAAGGCAACAGGAAGATACACTTCTGTTCCTAGGTGGCACTGCCATGAGGCTGGGAGGGAGGGAGGATATTCAGTGCTTGATTTGCTTGTGGAATTGCTGTTGTGGACTTTTTGTTTAGAGAGTGGTGGCTCTGCCCTTAACTAAGCCTCAAAGGATAGAAGAAGCACCAGGAAATAAAATTACTATGTGGCTAAAGTATACCCTTCCATTTAATAAGCATACCAAATTTGATATATGGGCAAAGTGATGCATATTGCATTGTATTTCTGAAAATAGCAAAGTGAACTTATATCACTAAGGGTGATATAAAAATGAATATTGTATGTCTTCACCACCGGTGGTCTGTGCTACTGCAATATGGTCTACATGGGACTGCCTCTGAAGACCACCTGGAGGATTCTGTTGGTCCACAATGTGGCAGCCCAGGTGCTAGCTGTTACCTGCCGACATGAACACATTACACCTGTGTTCTGGGCCCTGCAGTGGCTCCTGTTGGTTTCTGAGTGCAATTCAAAGTGCTGGTTTTAACTTTTAAAGCCTTACATGGCTTAGCAGGAAAGTACTTTTAGGACTACCTTCTCCAACTAGTCTCGGCCCATACGTCCCAGTAGAACCCACCGTGGTGGCCCCTCCCATCTGCAAAGTCACAGGGTTGGAGGCTCGCAGGTTGCTTGTCTTTTGGTGTGCCTGCACTGTGGAAGAGCCTTCCCTTGGAAATTATGTCAGCCCCCACACTTTTGGTTTTCTGTAAGCTATTAAAAGTGGAGCTTCTCAGAGAACTTTTGAGATTTGAGTTGGTGTTGTCAGTTATAAACTTACCTTAGGGTTGGTTGACTATTTGTAATTTATTTTTCTCCCTTTATTGTGGGCGGTTTATGATTATTACATTGATGGAAGGGGTAAACTGCCAAGAGTCGTCTTGATTGTGGTGAGGTAAATCTAATAAATCATATTTATTCATCACCTCACAAATCCACTTTTAAAAAGGTTCTGTAGCTTCAAAATCTTCAGAGATGCTACATCTTTAGTTTGAGATCACTTAAAGAAACCAGAAAACCATTTGCAAGATTTATGGAAGGACAAGTTCAGGGAGAATTACTATGAAGAGGAGCTAAATTATAGGGTTATCAGATCTTCAAAGGGGAACTTTGCTTCTATGCTGCTTCAAGTGAAGTACTCTTTTGAAGCTGGTTCATGAGGTAACGTTGCCCTTTGTTGGCTGTGTTGTTGCACTTTGATCATTTTCTTAAGCCTCCTGCAGCAGTTCTGACCTGTTTATTAACATGATGGAAAGTTGATACTTTTAATCATTATCAAATCTTTGGCTTAATGCATCTTTATTTATACCTGTGTTTACTTCAGGAAATGAATGTTCCATTGAGCAAATGGAACATGTAAGAGGAATGCAAGAGAAGTTGGCTCGGTTGAATTTGGAACTTTATGGAGAGTTGGAAGAGCTCCCTGAAGATAAAAGAAAACTAGCTAGTGACTCTAACCTGGATAGATTGTTGACAGATGTAAGTATAAACAGGGAACAGGTAGTAGAGCTTTGCAAAGGGCTTGTTTCAAACGGTTTTGAGCACAAAATTTTGGAGAGTAGCCCATTTCAAGAGCAAAACTTGGAAGAGTCATTTGTTGAGATGGGTGGCTATAGAAATCAATCAATCAATAAATCAATCGAATAAATAAATAAAACTGTCTCTCCCAGAATGCTCAAAACATCCTGCCTTGCACTCAACCTGGTACTTTTGTGAAGTTGCATGCTCAGAATTGTTCAAAATGAAATATTTTGCACACTCCTACTCTATAGCAGAGGTGCAAAAATTCCCCTGGCTTCAGGTCTGCTTTTTATTTTTTAAAAATATATGGCTTTATTATTTTTGTAGGGTTTAGGTAGTAACAAAATTACACTGTTTAAGCTGTAACCTTTTTCTTCAAAGTGAGAATGCACTGACAGTGATACGTTTTTCTAATATTATACCACCCTCTATTGATAAAGAAAAAACACTGCAGCCTTTCCTTTTCTTAAACAGAAGACTAAATTTAAAAAAAAGGAAGTTATCATTCCTTCTTTTGTCTCCTAACCCTTCCCTAAAGGTAAAGGTTCGCCCCGCACATTTGTGCAGTCGTGTCCGACTCTAGGGGCCGGTGCTCATCTCCGTTTGTTAGCCGAAGAGCCAGCACTGTCCGAAGACGCTTCCGCGGTCATGTGGCCGCATGACGTGCGTGGAACGCTGTTACCTACCCACCGAAGTGGTACCTATTCATTTACTTGCATTTGCATGCTTTCGAATTGCTAGGTTGGCAAGAGCTGGAGCTAGTGCGGGAGCTCACTCCGTCACGCGGGGCTAGGGATTCGAACCTCCGAACTTGCAATCTTCCGATCGACAAGCCTGGCGTCTTACCTGCTGAGCCACCACGCCCCCTAACCCTTCCCTAAAACCCTGTAAATACCATTAAAAGTTCATAAATTTCAGCGCTACAATCTTTGTACTAGAACTCACAGTCTTCATGGTATCATTACATTTACATTGTAATGGATGAAAGTTGGATCGAATGTGGATTGTAAGATTAACTTAATGCCATGTCACAAATGTTTGAATAACAAAAAATTATTAAATTGGTTGTTCCCCAAGGTCTCATGCAGAGAAGGCAAATTTAGTTTATTTTTCCCTCATTCACGAAAAGCTGTTCTGGAGGGTTTGGAAACACCGCAGAACAGTGTGGGACATTGCTGTGGGGAATATAGGGGAAATGGGCAGAAATTGACTTCCACTTCTTCCTCCAGTTGGAGTTTCCAGTGGATCTCAGTCTCTTCTATAAGTAAATTATAAAAATAAATCAATAAATTATCTGGACAATTAATATATTAAGTGCAACTTTTTATATTTCCTTCTACTACAGCTGGAAGAACTGAATTCTTCTATGTATCCTTTTTGTGAAATGTCCAGTCTTGACCAAACAGTTGTCCAAATGTAATAGCTCATTTTATACGAAGGGTAAAATTCAGTGCAGGTGATGCAACTATTCCTCAGTCTAACAGTTCAATGCATTTTCTTTTTTAGCCTGCAACCCAGAAACTTTTAACGTTTCTTCATTGATTTACAATTTTTTTAAAAAAAATAGCATGCTCTTATAAAACTCACTTTTTTTCCTTTCCTTTCTCTCCATTTCTTTTCACTTCCCTGTCTTTGTACACCTCCAACTCCACCTGGTTGCTTTACCTGCTGTTCAATTTTTCACATGCATTATGTCAATTTCAAGTAGCTTACTCTCATTCCCTTATCATCTAGTTCAGAGCTTTCCAAACTTTTGCCGTTGGCGACACACCAACGGCTGGCGCGCAAAAACCCGGAAGTGCCACCGCCGTGGCGCGCAAAACCCCGAAAGCACCACCGCCACGCTTTCGGGTTTTTGCGCAGCATCAGCATCCTGGTTTGTCGTGCGACAACCCAGAAGCGCTGATGGCCTGCTGCCGCTGCTGTGCGCGGCAGAGGTGCGCCACCAGCGCTTCCGGGTTGTCGCGCGACACACCTGGGGCCCCCAAGCGACACAGTACTGTGTCGCAACACACAGTTTGGAAAGGCCTGATCTAGTTAATAACATGCTTACTTGCCTCAGGACAGGTTGGATAACATTCACATCCAGAGCAATATTCCCTTGGTGGCTTTGAATGGAAACTGGTTGTATCAAATGTGAAGTAACTTAAGAGTTTATTGGATAAGAAACAGTGTGATTTACTGCATGTTTGGGCTGTGCGTTGATCTCACGTGTTCCCCACAGAACCCCTCTCAATATGGAACTGAACAATAGTGGGAGGTGTTATTTTTTTGCCCAGTAATACTTCTTTCCCTGTGGCTTTAATAAACTATGATTTGGGGGTGGGGTCTCTCTCTGTGTCTGTTACTTGTAGATTAAAAAAAGATTCTAGTCCTGCTTGCTTCATACCATTTTTACTAATGCTGACCCTTCCTCAGCCTGGTTGCCCTACTCCTGTTATTTCTAGTAAAGATAATAATAGTGAAAGGATAAGTCAGAATATTGGACCAAGCCTGTCGAGACCCAGTCCTCATACTCCACTATGAAATTGAATTAAGAAACATAATTTTGATTTTGCATGATTTTTAAAAACTTTAAGTGACAGTAAGAACTGGGTCTATAATGTGCATAAAGAGGGTTTAATCTTTCACTCTGAACTAAGCTGGAGGAATGACCCTTTTCCCTTTCAAACCCCCTATTTGACATAGCCTCGTAGCAACTCAGTGTAGTGGTTAAGATGTTGAACTAAATCCAGGGAGCCTCGGGCTCAGGTCCACCTTCTGCCATGGAAACTCCCTGGGTGACTTTGGGCCACTGATGCTCTCAGCTAAAGCTCCCTCTTTGGGTTGTTTCTGTGAGCAACAAAAGGGGGGAAGGCTTCCATGTCTGCCACCTTGAGCTCCCAGAGAAAAGGCGGATAAAAGTGAAATAAATAAATCAACTTGGGAATGGAAGTATTCAGAGGAGAATTTATGCTGGGATTATAGCAGAGAAAGAAGCTATTTATTTATTTTTTTAAAAAAACATCCTTCACCCTACTTCTATCTGCAGCTGTGATTTAAACTTTAGTAAAGTAGTGCCACAATGCCAAGTTGCATGCTTTATGTGAAATATAATTTGTCCATTTTTCTCATGCTCACCTGCCATTCAGGGTCCTTTTTGAGGATAAAACGAAAGACAAGGTTCTGTGTATACTGGAGCCTCTTAAAACTTCTCCAGCCATTATCTCAAAACTTGCTTCTCCTGAAGCACATGTAATCTTAGAAGAGCATAAGGGTTTTTACCCTTAGCCCAAACCTATTAAACGCTATTCCTTGACTCCTTGCTTCAGACAGAAACTTCACTTAGCCGATGTTCAAGATCTTCCAAATACCAGCACAAGCTAAACATGCCATTTTCTTGTTTGTTTTGGGGATCCAAGTTCTCGTATTTAATTTCCAGCGGACTGTTCCTTGCTTCTGTAGCAACATGTTAAAAATAATTAATATGTACACACACTCCTCTTAGCAGATGTGAGTTGTTGCAGCCTTGTCAGGCTTGAAGCTTAGGGTGCAGTATGGCCATGTCTTGCTACTATGCTTTGTATCGTTGCCTTATCCTCTGTGAAATGTGGGAAAACTTGAAAGTGCATTTTTATAATAGAAAAAATTCAGCATTGATTAAGTTAATAATGAAGGATGGTGTGCCTGCTGCCTTTTTTCACAGTGTAGACAATCAGCACATGATCAGTGATGCCGTTAAATGAATGTTTAATTTATTTTAGCAATAAAATAATTCTAAAGACCACTGTTTTCTATAGAATTTATGCTACCATTGAGCGTTTTTTACTTGCTTATTTATTTCTTGAATTTCTAAGGCCTCCCAATTCATAATTTATTACTCTGGGCAGCATACATCAGTAAAAACCCAACAAGTATAAAACCAGAATAATAAACTACACCAGTGCACACATAGCGAAGACTGAAAATAGCAAGCGCCCCCTCTCATAACCAAGTGGGCTCAGTTACCGTCTTGGCCCAAGGCACAGGAGAGGAGCCAGCTCTTGTCAGCTTTACAAAAGACAAGCAGGGCCAGGAGCTCCCACACCGCAGGGGTGCAGAGAAGTTCATTCCCAAGGGCAGATGCTGCAGCAGAGAAGGCATGGTCGCCAGGTCCCATTCGATGACTCTGCCTCAGGGGACCCGGAGCATGTCTACCTTGGGTCGCTGAGTTGGACGAGCAGAAATAACTGAAGATAGTTGTTTATTCGTTCAGTCGCTTCCGACTCTTCGTGACTTCGTGGACCAGCCCACGCCAGAGCTTCCTGTCGGCCGTCGCCACCCCCAGCTCCCCCACGGTCGAGTCCGTCACCTCCAGAATATCATCCGTCCATCTTGCTCTTGGTCGGCCCCTCTTCCTTTTGCCTTCCACTTTCCCTAGCATCAGCTTCTTCTCCAGGGTATCCTGTCTTCTCATTATGTGGCCAAAGTACTTCAGTTTTGCCTTTAATATCATTGCCTCAAGTGAGCAGTCTGGCTTTATTTCCTGGAGTATGGACTGGTTTGATCTTCTTGCAGTCCAAGGCACTCTCAGAATTTTCCTCCAACACCACAGTTCAAAAGCATCTATCTTCCTTCGCTCAGCCTTCCTTATGGTCCAGCTCTCGCAGCCATAGGTTACTATGGGGAATACAATTGCTTTAACTATGCAGACCTTTGTTGTCAGTGTGATGTCTCTGCTCTTAACTATTAATTTAACTGAAGATAGGCAGTCCTGCAAATAGCCCAGCCCTCAGGGCAAGGGAGAAATTGCACTACATTTTCATTACAGCTCTACATTTGATACATCACTTGGAAACCCTTGTTATTAGAAATAATGAGTTTGCCGTAGTAAATGGATCTCAACCATTTAATAACCTTGGTGAGAGAACATTCTCAGACATTCGTCTGCAAGCAAGCAACCAAGCTCATAGCGCAAGGATTCCATATTGTTGCATGTATGTATTTATGTCAAGTAATAAAAGTGTGAAGGTATGCTGTTCAAATTTTCCACTTCTAGTTACTTACAGGTAATTAGCCTTCTATATCTATATGGTTTTATTATTTTCAGCTGATTTATGAAGAGGAAATTAAAACCAGATGCCAGATACTTACTGTGTGAAAGTGAGTAGTTTCGTATGAAGATCATTATAGTGATGATTGAGTAGCATTGTAGCTTGATTCTCACAGTAATAACATCCTTTCTCTGCTGAGCTTTACTGAACTGGTGCCTTCCAGATAAATGGGGACCACAGTAATTCTCACCAGAATAGGTAATGGCAGGTCTAAATTGTTTCAGAGGTGTTACTTCAGTGGTAAGTTATTTCAGTTTTCTGGAAAATTAATTGAATCGCTTCCTACTTTGTATCACTATCTGATGTGTTAAAATAAGTAATAATATGGATTTCTACACCAATACTTGATCCTCACAGAAATTGCCACTGCAGATGTGAAACCTTTTCATGTTATGGTGGCTTCATGAGAAGTGTGCTGCATCTTAAAGCATGATTTGGACAGCCAGCAAAGGAAGCAGATGTCCAGGTAGGCCAAGGAACACACTGACTGATCCTTGGTCTAACTCAGCCTTTCTCAACCTTTTGACCCTGGATGAACCTTTGAAATATTTTTCAGGCCTCGGGGATCCCCTGCACGTTCAGGCTCAAATATAGGCCAGAAGTTACAAAATTACTATATTCGTTTCACGTGTAGGCCTGTATGTATGCATTAACATATGCATTGGACTCTAAGCATGAGGCACAATCTGGGGAGATGCCAGAGGAGTGTACTTACCCTGTTATCTGGGAACGGTTTGATCCTGTTGGGCCTGATGAAGTAGACAGGATCCTCCGGATTGTAAATGCCACCACATGCCACCTAGACCCGTGTCCCTCCTGGCTGGTAAAGTCAGCCCGGGAGGTGACGTGGTTGGGTCCAGGTGATGGTTAATACATCCTTGATGGAGGGGGTGTTTCTGGCTGCCTTTAAGGAGGCACTGGTGCACCCCCTCCTCAAAAAACCATCCCTGGACCCCACTGTCATATGTGGGGTGCTGCAGGGTTCGGTTCTCTCTCCTCTCCTATATAACATCTACATGAAGCCACTGGGCGAGATCATCCGTCACCATTGGATGAGATCATCAATATGCTGATGATACTCAATTATACATCTCCATCCTGGGTGAAGTAAGTGATGCGGTTGCTGCCCTTTCTCAGTGCCTGGGGGCTGTGGGGGTCTAGATGGGGAACAACAGGCTTCAGCTGAACCCTGGTAAGACGGAGTGGCTGTGGATTAATGGCCTCTCTGCATCCAAGGAGTTGTCATCTTTGGTGCTGGATGGGGTAGCACTGCCCCATTCAGACCCAGTGCAGAACCTGGGGGTACTCCTGGACTCACGACTCGAAGAGCAGGTGGCAGTCATGGCCAGGAGGGCCTTTGCGCAGCTTCAGTTTGTGCGCCAGCTACGCCCCTTCCTGGATCGGGATGCCCTCCGAACAGTCACTCATACCCTTGTCATCTCCCATATAGATTACTGCAACGCACTCTACATGGGGCTACCCTTGAAAAGTATCCGGAAGCTTCAGCTGGTTCAGAATGTGGCCGCGCGGGCAGTTATGGGTGCTATAAGATCAGCACACGTGACACCACTGCTGCGCGAGCTGCATTGGGTACCAGTTTGCTTCCAGGTCCAATTCAAGGTGTTGGTTATCACCTTTAAAGCCCTACATGGCATGGGGCCAGGTTACCTGAGGGACCGTCTCATCCCGATAACATCCACCTGCCCCACTCGGTCATGCAGAGAGGGCATGCTTCGGACCCCATCAACAAGAGAATTCCATCTAGCGGGGTCCAGGAGGCGAGCCTCTGCGATAGCGCCTGCACTCTGGAATATCTTGCCCCCAGAGGTGAGACAGGCCTCTTCGCTCCCGGACTTCCGGAAGACTCTAAAGACCTGGTTCTGCTGCCTTGCCTGGGACAATGGCTGGCCCCATAGTGTCCTCCCTTTTCGATGAGATTTTACCATCACTTGGATTTTTATCTATTTATCTTATTAGATGAGTTGATTGTATTTTATTTTTATAGGTTTTAAATCATGATCTCCCAGGAAACCCCTAGTGACCTCTCGTGGAAACCTAGGGTTCCACAGAACCCTGGTTGAGAAACCCTGGTCTAACTGAAGTGGTCAAGATGACTCTAAAGACTGTTTTATTTCCAGCTTTTATATTCCACATTCCTATAAAAACTTTCCAATATTCCAATCCTGAAAATCAGAAAATTTTCTGGAAAGAGGATTGCATTTGTGATGTATGGTATACCGCAGGGGTCGGCAACCTTTTTTCCATCAGGGACCACCCCATCAGCATTTTTTTTTCAAGGACTGGGGGGCGGGGTTTGCGGGCGGCAGCCAATCGGATGGATGGGGGGCGGGGTTTGCGGGCGGCAGACAATCGGACAGATGGGTGGGGTTTGCGGGCGGCAGCCAATCGGACGGGGGCAGGGTTTGTGGGCAGCAGCCAATCAGACGGATGGGGCGGGGTTTGCGGACGGCAGCCAATCGGACGGACGGGGCGGGGTTTGCAGGCCTGCTGCTCTGCAGCGTTTTTTCGGGGAACCAAGGGCATTTTCAGGGTCCCTGGAGCCTGCCCTTTCGAAGGGGCAGGCTCTGGGGACCCCGAAAATGCCCTCAGTTCTGGCAGGGAGCCGAAAAGCCTCGCCATGTGTGCACACGCTGTCGCCGCTGCGAGGGGAAGCTGATTGGAAGGGGTGCTCCTCAGCCTGCCTCCGCCCTTTGCCGTGTGCTGATAGGTGGAGGTGTTTCCCCTTCCGGGCCCCCACCAATCAGCTGCTCCGGCTCACCCTGCAGCCCACTTCCTAACGGCCCACGGACCACCAGTGAGCCATGGACCACAGGTTGCCGACCCCTGGTATACCGTATTTACTCAAAGGCATTTGTGATATATGGTATACCATATTTACTGACCTTTGAATTTAAGATGATCTCAACTGCTAAGAAGAGAGATTGGCGGCCATATAAATATATAAATAAATAAATAAATTGCAGGAAAGCTGTCTGCCTGTCAACAGCACCCCTTTATGTCACTTCTGCATCTTGTAAGAATTGTCACCTTTTGCTTCTGTGCCAGCAACAACATATGAAAGTTTTTTCTTTTACTGGGTCTCCCTATGCAGGAGCAGCTTTATCTCCTTTTCTCTAAAATCAAAGCCCCACCAGAAAAATTCTGTCATATAAGTACACGGGTTGATAGACACAGTGCTAGGGGTTCCCCTAAAATCCAAGGGACTCTGCCCTTGTAAATAGATTCAAGGAATATTTTCCTCTGGTCCTGAGTCAGCCAGTGTTGGCTGAAAGCCCAATGTGTGTTGTATTGTGTACTTTGGTTCCTATGGAGATGTGGAGAAGTCCTTCAGCCAGCAGCAGTTCTGGTTTTTCTTAGAAGGGAAGGATCCACCACTTCTTAAGGTAAAGTAGTAAATGTTCCTGTGATTACTTATTTTGTTTAAATGTGTGAATGGATGTGGGCGGGGGTGTAGTGTGTGTGCTGTGTTTCAGAAACTGCAGGAGTTGGTAGTCTCTTAGAGTACCTAAAAAGAAGTACTAATCCTGAGATTGATGCACAAAAGCTTAGTTTTTAGTATAATTCTAGAGGTTAATAGGACTTTTCCGAACTCAGATTTCCATGTCAATCTAATTGCCTTCAAATTCATTTCAGAGTGCAGTTGTTTTCATTATAAAATTTCTGAAGAAAACATTAAACTTATCAAAAGGAGCGACTGAAAACAAGCTTGAAAACTGGAACATTAGAGGGGGAGAAAGATTTTGCCTCTGCCCCCTTTCCAGTGGGGTGTTATATTGTTGAGCTTTAATCTCTCCTATTAGCCTGTTTTCCTTGTATTGAGGTGTTGTCACCCCCTTTTTTCCCTGAACCACAAAATCTTGTATTTGGCACAGCAGAGCTTTTGAAAAGGAAAGTGTGGGTTTTAATAAAAATTATAACAGCTTAGTTTGATTCCTCCCTCACACACACACGCACACAGTAGTCATTGATTTATTTCCTGCATTTTTACCCCATGTTTTAAACAGTTGTTCCCCAAAACAGTTCATATAAGAGTGATAGAAGAGTCCCCACACTCAGGTACACAGTCTAGAACAGAGGTCCCCAAACTCTTCAGCTCATTGACCCCTTCATGACATTCCAGATCGTTTATCAACCCCCAAACATTTATTAAATGAAAATAATTTAATGAATGCTACTTTTATATTTAGGGGCGTGGTGGCTCAGTGGGTAAGACGCCAGGCTTGTCGATCAGAAGATTGCAAGTTCAGGGGTTCGAATCCCTAGCCCCGTGTGACGGAGTGAGCTCCTGCACTAGCTCCAGCTCTTGCCAACCTAGCAATTCGAAAGCATGCAAATGCAAGTAGATGAATAGGTACCACTTCGGTGGGTAGGTAACAGCGTTCCGCGCGTGTCATGCCGGCCACATGACCATGGAAGCGTCTTCGGACAACGCTGGCTCTTCGGCTAACAAACGGAGATGAGCACCGGCCCCTAGAGTCGGACATGACTGCACAAATGTGCGGGGGGTACCTTTACCTTTACCTTTACTTTTATTTTGTACTATTAGTACTACAAATAATAATAATAACAACAAACAAACATGGATAGTCCCATCAACCCTTGGGGTCTCGATATTGACCACTTTGGAGAATCCTGCTCTAGAAAGACGAGACTCACAACTGATGGACTGGAAGAAAGAAGGCATTCCATTCTTCAAGACCAAAACCTAGGGATAAGCAATATGCTGGCACGTACAGTATGTGCAGTTCAAGCGAGGTTGTTCTTCTCCTCCTAGAGTTTTTGCTTGCAATCTGTGGAGTTTTTTCCCCGATGGCCAGTGGATGGGGCTAGAATTGCCATGTGTGGTGGAAGAGGCCCAAGTGTGCTACGACTTGCTAGTCCCAAGATAACTGTTAGGGGAAGCAAAGTGGTTCATCTGGCCAAGTGACCCAAAGGAAGCTCCCTGCAGCTGTTCCTTGGCTGACATAAGGGGGATGCTCCCCCTTGCCATTATGATCTTGAAAACTTTTTTGTACTGTTGCTAATGATGGATGGAGCAACTGAAGAGAATGTGCTATGTCTTAACAAGTAGGGAAGATTCCCATTCAAAAACCTTAAGCCTTGGAAATAGCTTCAGAGAAAAGAATTGTAACATTTAAAAAGTAAATGTAAATGTAGATAAGGCAAACAGGGATTTCTTCAGATGTATAGTGTGTAGAGATCACACAGCAACATCACAAAGTACCAACTGTCAGCTTTACTAGGTAGACCAGACAGGAAACACGACCAGATGAGCTAATTCTACTTTATCATAAAGCTACATTAACAGAACCTTGCAAGTCTGAAAGTACAATTCTCCTGCTGCCTCCTTTACAGCCTGAGAAACTAGGGAGGGTCCCTTCTGAGCCTCTTGCCCCGCCTACTATCCAGCTGCGCGCTGTCTCATATCTAATTGTTTCCTAGGCAGCATTTCTTGGCCCATTCTCCCAAGGACTTTCCCACATACCAGTACATGAACTTTTGGTCCAGTTAATAATACTGAGGATAAATTAAAATACCACCACATTTTCTCATGCTGCCAAATCATAATAATGTGAATTACCTGATGGTGATGTCCCAGTCGACATGGATTGATGGGGATTAAAATAATATTTGAAAATGAAGGATGGAGGGAAGGAAAGTCATACAATATAGGGGAATATGTAAAATGTATATCTTCTCATACTGATAAAATCACTAGTTCCTATAGAGACTGCCCATGAGGTAGCATTCCCTAGCTTAGGATTCATACTTCAACCCCTTCTGCACATTACAACCCTCCCGCAGCTTGTACAACCAATGCTGTTTTTGGTAGGGGGATGATGGGTATTGTAGGCCCACCATATCTGTCAAGTTGTAGAAGGCCAACATATACTACACAAATCAATCCATGTTTTTATAACTCTGCGTGTGTGTGTGTGTGTATGTGCCTTCAAGTCAGTTTTGACTACTGGTGACTGCCTGGACTAGTCCCTGCAGTTTTCTTGGCAAAATGTTTGGAGGTGATTTACCATTGCATTCCTCCTAGGGGTGAAAGAGTGACTGGCCTAGAGTCACAGAGCTGGCATTGCACCTAAGGCAGGACTAGGACTTCTGATCTCCTGGTTTCTAGCCTGGTGCCTACAACAACAACAACCTGCCTCTATTTTATAGCTTTGCCACATTTTAATCAAAGCCTAGTCCACCACCGTCAATAATCCATAACATTAATGGCATAAATATCAAACTTTATGTGTCTCCTATGATACTTTTAGAACCAGAGAAATATTACATCAATAGATAGAGTGCCCCCAGAATATCTTGAAGAAACTAAAGACACAGTCCAAATATTTGGCCTGCTTTCAGGGCTTTTGTGATTAGGATGCAGATTTTAGCTGAATTTAGAACTCAGCATTTACTCTTCAGCAAGAAAGTTACACCATTATTCCATTTCTAGGTAGCCACTAATAGGAATCTATTTGATATATACAGCAGGATTAACAGCAGAGGAAACTGACCACTACTTGAATAATTATAGTTCATACAATATATACGCTTCATGGTGACATTTGAAAAGCTTAGGATACCCTGCAAGAGGCAAAAAGAGTCCAAATCAGAATCAGACAATGGAAATCCTGCATACACGATTCAGTTCTTGGACACCAATTGAAAACAAATCACTTAACAATCAGGTGAGTTAATATCTACTGAAGTTACACAAGTAATACATTTAAACAGCTGAACTTTCATTTTTAAATTTAATATTTCCAAAGCTTTCATCTCTCACTTGTCCACCAACGGCATGTTGTTTTATACTGTTGTTTAAATGTTTTCAGGAAAAAATGTGCTTTATATGCCAGTTTGTTGTAGCAGGCATGTGCCTACCATGAAATTGTGGTACCCAGTTCTGCCTATAACTGAAGACCGTCATAATAAACCATCATAAAAACTGAATGATTGAGTTCTGCTTCTCACCTTCTGGCTTCAACCAAGAAAATATGTTGTTATTTTAGCACTTGCTAACATAGGGGTTGCCCGGAGCAAACAGCTGCTGCTGCAGACAAAGATTGTTTTGATGCACATTTGACCTGTGGTGTTTATACTCTAACATAAATCTGGGAATAAATACAGCTGCCTAACACAGCTCTGGTTCCTTTTTTGCCTGCTAAAATCAAAGATCTGTTAAATCAATCTCGTATCCAAAGAGTTTTAACTCACCACAAACCATGAATGTTTTCTATTTCTATTTTTATTGAAGAGGTACTGTTTTTATTGTATTTTAATCTGTATTTAGTTTTAGTTTTATTGTAAACCATCCAGAGTCCCTCTTTTGAGGGAGATGGGCAGTGACAAAATTTGAAATATAAACAAACAAACAAACAAACTAATAAATAAATAAATGTAATCAATTGGTGCAACATCCTTGTTGTGATTACGACGTGGGTACTTAAATTTGGAGAGGTAACTGTCAACCATCAATCAAGAATAACTCATTTGGTGGGGGGGAAATGCAAGTCTTATGCAATTTATCTCTATCCTTATTCACATACAGATAGTCCTTGTTTAGCAACCACAATTGGGACTGGCAACTCATTAAGTGAAGCGGTCACCAAGTGAAACCACTGCTATGCTTATGATCTTACTTCAGTTTTCCTTTGCTTCACAGTCCTGCAAAGGTCATAAATATGAGGATTAGTCGTAAAGTTACTTTTTCATCACCGTCGTAACTGTGAACAGTCACTAAACGAAGATTACCTGTAATGTACATTATGTAGAAAGAAAGACAGCTACCCAACCATAATTAGTATTATCAAAGCTTACTATATTTTTATACAATAATTTTTTATCTTGCATTATTTTAGGATAGGAGATAATTTCCCCAGTCAGTATTAGGCAAGATTATTCAACACATATTTTGGATGACAAAATAGTCAAAGGTCTTAGCTGAAATAAGTTACTTACTTTTATAATAAGGTTATAAAATGACCCTGCAGTGAAAAACTACTAGCAGTACTGCACATGGAATTGTCTAATCTTGTATGTTATTGAGCTGTCTTGTTTATTTAAAAAAAAGTTTGTGGCTTTGTTTAGCTTTATCAGGAAAGAATCAGGCTCGTAAGCCACTGGTTTGACTTGTGGACAGACAGACAACGCAAAGAATTTCTCCTCTTGATATTGAGCAAGTGCAGTAAATCACAGTTGAAGTAAGTGAGCCACTTCTTTTTAGTACTATGCTTTGTGAGAATAAAAAGTAGATTATGCAAGGGCACCTCCTATAAAATGAATTATTTACCCCACCAATGTTTGCCCTTTGTGGTGTCCAATCCTATAATCAGTTGGTGTCAATTTATAATTTGTAAAATTGACCCAGGTTTATAAAGCCATAAGCATATTAAAAAAGTACCAACTCTGAGGAGAATAGTGGCATGGTTAACATGTAATACGTAAATAGAGTTGTCGCAACGTGAGATGGGTGGTGAAGAAATATGATAAATAAATAGATGTTTACCTAAAATGTATTTATGTTGCTGCCCTACCTTGGAGCAACAAAACAAATTTTATTCTCTTAGGCAAATACAAGATGGCATTTCCTCCATCCCATTTATGGAAGCTAATGACACTGGCATCTTAATCTTATTTCAATACTGGCAACAGGATAAAGCCTTTTCCCATAAGGGATGGTGGCAAAAGAGTCAGGGGAGATGTAAGATGTGTTTTGTGCCACACATAAGCCAGCTTTCAAAGATATGGGGGGAAAGGGGGCCAGAATGGGGAAAAAACATTGGGGGGAGGTCCGCCCCTGGTGCCTAAGATCTTGGCCTGAGGATACCTAATGTTAGGGCTGGCCTTGCCTAATGTTGAACCTGCTCACTAGATTCCTATGTTTGTAGATTATAATTATGTGTCAATTCACAGACACTGACAAACAATAGTTAGTGATGTTGCCCTGCCTTAGAAGATGATGAAAGGGAACTTGAGAAGCTGGGTAGATGGGAAAAGGGAGGGGAGGGTAATCTCAAAATCATGGCTTACCTGTTAAATGTTTAGAACTCAAAACATGATGTGGCTTTGTATTTAACGCAAGCCACAGTTCACATTGGGGCGTGGTGGCTCAGCGGGTAAGACGCCAGGCTTGTTGATCGGAAGATTGCAAGTTCGGAGGTTTGAATCCCTAGCCCTGCGTGCAGAGTGAGCTCCCGCACTAGCTCCAGCTCTTGCCAACCTAGCAATTCGAAAGCATGCAAATGCAAGTAGATTAATAGGTATCACTTCGGTGGGTAGGTAACAGCGTTCCGCGCGCGTCATGCCGGCCACATGACCGTGGAAGCATCTTCGGACAGCGCTGGCTCTTCAGCTAACAAACGGAGATGAGCACCGGCCCCTAGAGTCGGACACGACTGCACAAATGTGCGGGGGGCACCTTTACCTTTACCTTTTTTACAGTTCACAGTCCTCTTCTGGCAATAAATGTAGGTATTTCCCTAGATCTGATAATTCATTTCATCTTTTTTTGTTTTCCTTCCTTGTTGCATAGGTGTGCTGAAAAATGGTTTGTAGAAAATATCCCACTGACCAATGTAGATTTCACCACTCTGCTGCCACGTTTCATTTCTTTGTATATATTCTCCTTTCTCAGTCCGAAGGATCTTTGTGCCGCAGCCCAAATCAACTGGCACTGGAATTTTTTAGCTGAACAGGTAGTATCGGAGTGCGCCTTGTTCTCAGATGAGCCAATGCTAATTTTTCAATGCAATGACAGAAAATGTGTATACTTTCAAAATACATCCTTATTTAGCACCTATTACTCCTGTGCAAAGTTCTACCCCGCATGGTGTAGACAACAGTCGTGTTGTTTGCTTTTTGATATTATGTGGCCCCCTCCTCCTGGCATATACAGTATTTGTATACTTCGTCTATAAAGTCTCTGGCTCTGCACAGGGATATAGGATTTATGTTAACAAATTCAGTCTTTCACAAAAAGATTTTGATGCAATGAAAGAATCTCACTGGCAAAACAACGAGGGTTTTCTTTATTATCAATTTGGTCTGCTAGACCCTTGATCCACTCCTAGATCCACTCTGGAAACTGAGGTATCTTCTAGAGCAGCATGAGAGAAGTTGTCAGGGGAGGAACTACATAGGGAAGGGAAACTGATGAACATGCCACTCCTTTCCACCACAGGCAGTACTCTATGATATTGCTCCTGTCCTGTACATCGAGGGACATAAGTAGCTGTGGTTCATAGTTAGTCTGGCTCTAAAAATCAGAAATATTACATTTCCACAAGGAACATTACCTCTTACTCATTACCTCTTATGACAACCTTATTGTCCATAGAAAGAGGCAAGATGATTCTCACCTATTCTGTGTCCCTGCTGACACCTCTAAATCTTTTATCCCAAATCTCTTCCAAGGAATGATGTAATGAGCTGCAAGTGAGAGAGAGAACTTACAAAAATGATCTTATTTCTTCTGGATTTGTAATAGCCTTTGCTGATTTAAAGCCGTTCCATGAATGGAAAGATCCTATATGCTAGAACTATATGAATGAAAAGATCCTACATGCTAGAGTTGTAGAACCATGGTTCTCCAAGTGAATTTCAACTCCCAGCTGTTCCAGACTATGTGACCCATGGTGAGATCCTGGGAGTTGCAGTTCAACAATGTTCAAAAACCATAGGTTACCCTCCCTCCTTCACACCTTTGAATAAGCCCTGCTGAGTTCAACCAGAACTGAGTTGTACAGATCCACTTTGTAGTCATCCCAATTAAACACCAAGTTAAATGTTCTTATGCTCATTGATTTAAAATGGCACAAATGTTTCCAACATTCCCTAGTGAAGTTTCCCATTTCTGTTACTTCAAGGATATATCTTCCTTAATTACAGCCATTTCCTTTCCAACTTGAATCCTTAGATGATGTTGGACTGCAGTTCCCAACAACAAGCATGTCCAATTATCAGGGATATGAGAACTTAATATTGTAAGCCACCTAGAATTTGACAAGTAGGTACCTTGCAAATACATACATACATACATACATACATACATACATACATACATACATACACACACACACACACACACACACACACACACAATATGAAGATCCAGGCTGAGAAACTATGCTAGGCCAAAAATGAGTTTCAGATGCAGTTTCAGGATGTTAAATCCTGTCTCATAAATTTAATATCCGATATGCGCACTATTGTAACTAGTGTGATTTAAGTTCAACAAATTCCACAACAGCTCCTAGAAATATATTTGCATTTAATATTTTATTTGAATTCCACAAGTACCATCATCTCCTAAAAAGAAATCCTTGGGAAATTAGATACCTGGATAACTCAGGGGTGACTGGGGAGAATAGGTTGGAAGTAAGACAATGAATAGGATGGGGAAAAATAATGAAATGCAGAATGCTGTAATATTTTTAGTGTGTATTCCTTGCCAAGTAGACAGTCATGCATATATAACCAATATTAGCTGCTTGCCATACGCCTGGTAAAATGTCTATACTACATATTACAAATACGTAGATAGGTAATTGCTTTATTAGGAGAAAATCAGCTTGTATAGTATGTATGTAGGATGGTGATATAAAGTGGACAGATATTGCAAAAAAAAGTTGTTGAATTTTTCCCCTGATAGCTATTGCAAATAATTTCCCAATCTTTTCCTATGGGGACAGAAACATAAAAGGAAGAAGCATTTGGGAGCAGAGTCATGCAGTAATAGAGTTAAGCATTGTTTTTCTACCCAGCTTTTAAGTCTGTGAGGGGCGTGGTGGCTCAGCGGGTAAGACACCAGGCTTGTTGATGGGAAGATCACAAGTTTGGAGGTTCGAATCCCTAGCCCCACGTGACGGAGTGAGCTCCCGCACTCGCCCCAGCTCTTGCCAACCTAGCAATTTGAAAGCATGCAAATGGAAGTAGATAAATAGGTACCACTTCGGTGGGTAGGTAACAGCGTTCTGTGTGCATCATGCCGGCCACATGACCGTGGAAGCGTCTTCGGACAATGCTGGCTCTTTGGCTAAGAAACGGAGATGAGCACCGGTCCCTGGAGTCGGACACGACTGCACAAATGTGCGGGGGAACCTTTACCTTTACCTTTAAGTCTGTGCAGGGACTGTATTCACATAGCATGCTAAGTCCAAACCTGGCAAACCACATTATGGTTTAGCCACATAGTATTTTAAATGGCTCTCCTCTGACAACAGCTTTTCCCTAAGAAAATGTCTATCAAGCGTTTAAGACATGGGGTTCACATTACAGGTCATTAAGAGAACATATAATAGTTTTAGATCAGCAGTTCTCAAAGTACTGCTTTGAGTGGGGTAGACCTTCAGGAGGTCTACGAAGTCAGATAAATATTTTAAAATTTCTCAGTTTTAATTTCTAATACAGTAAATATCGATAGATATAACCCACATAAACCAAAGCTCTTTGGGATCCTCAAACATTTTTAAGAATGTAAAGGGATCCTGAGACCAAAATGTTTGCTAACCGCTGCTTTAGATGTTACTCATATCTTTACAGAGATCCTTCCACAATCAGATTATAACATACAGTACCTCAAGTAGGGAGCAAACATATATAAGATTTCTTATTTCATATAGAAGACAATCCTGTTGGTAAAGTTTAAAATTCATTCGCCTTGTTCAAATTTAAAGTGGGATCCTACCAATACAGTTTTGTTTATTCGTTCAGTCACTTCCGACTCTTCGTGACTTCATGGACCAGCCCACGCCAGAGCTTCCTGTCAGCCGTCACCATCCCCAGCTCCCCCACAGTTGAGTCCGTCACCTCCAGAATATCATCCATCCATCTTGCCCTTGGTCGGCCCCTCTTCCTTTTGCCTTCCACTTTCCCTAGCATCAGCTTCTTCTCCAGGGTATCCTGTCTTCTCATTATGTGGCCAAAGTACTTCAGTTTTGCCTTTAATATCATTCCCTCAAGTGAGCAGTCTGGCTTTATTTCCTGGAGTATGGACTGGTTTGATCTTCTTGCAGTCCAAGGCACCAATACAGTAACAGGCAATAATTATGTTTATATTCAGGTGGAATCTATCAGATCTATTCACTAATTATCATACATATGGAATAACTGTTAGAATTAAAATATAGCCTTGCTTCCATGTCTCTTATTTTCTTATTTATTTCCTTATTATTTATCTTATTTATTCATTTATTCATTTCTAGTTTTCTTCTATTTCCATGCACTTAGCTATTATGGTATGAGAGTCATCACCTCCAATTTAAATTAAGCCAAATGATGAGGATCCTGAGTTAAAATCCAAGGAATTATCTTTAAATTACTTTTAAATAAAACAGGTTGCATGTACCTGCAAAGTCAAGGAAAAGGGAGAAGCAGATATTAGTGTACATTGGTCCCTTATATCTGCTTCTCTTACAAATCTGATATTATCTCATCAAAAATAAGTTATATGTTGTATGTTATATGTTATATGTAAATTTTATATAATAAAGTATTTTTTTAATAAATTAAAAAAAAGCAAAAAAAAAATTAAGCCATACTTTACTTGATTCGATAAGCTTTGATAATACAGTAACTTCTCTTTGAAAATAAAGCATTTTTTTTTTACTTCCTTCACTAAAGGACTGTCTGTGGATGCCAAAATGCCTTAAGTTAGGGTGGTTTCTTCCATATATTCCTGAAAAGAATGAGTATGGCGCTTGGAAGCGATACTATATTGCCTGTGCAACCAACTTGGATTATTTAACTCCTACAAAAACTGCATACTCCCACAGCACCACCAGTGCTCTTAAAGCAAAAAATGAAGAGCAAGAAGAAAGATGGCAAGCAAAATGTCTACGGAAATTTATTCGAGAGAGACTGGCAGTGCGCAAAAGTAAGTTTTGATTCAGTTATTAGTAAGGGAGGATCTCATATTTTTGACTGTAGCAGCTGGGAATTAGCATCATTAGGTTCCCAATAATGTTTGAGATGCATAGGAGTGCAGAGCAAGTTAAGCCCCAAAGACTAAAATCTAAAATAAATATACTGAAATAAATAGCTATAATTACATTATACAGAAAAATGGAGGAGGTTTGGCTGCGTTTAACCTCTTTTCACAAATGCAGCCCACGTAGTAAGAGTATTATGGCCCTCTCCTCTCTTTGAAGAACATGGATGCCTTCTTAAATTATATTCCATGGGGCTTGCATGTAAGAGACTAATGAATGATTCCTAGACTTCACATAAAATGATTGCAGGAGTGGAATGCAGTTTATAGAATGAGTCATCCTTTCTCCTCCCCATCCCTTGTTGCTCCTACAAATTCTCCTCTCTGCCTGTGCCAGTTTCCTTTGGATGCCAGCAGTTCCCCCTTTAGTTGCAGCCTTGACACCTAGTCTGCAGTCTCTTTTTTCACCCAACCCAGGACAGGAATTTGTGGGCCGAAATCTTTATTTGCACCGCCATGGCATGTTCATATCACAGATATTGTGATAAAAAGAACAGGGAGAGAGAACTGAAGAACTCATGCCAATCTTCTGTTATGACAGTTAAATATGATGAAAGGATTGCCTTTTTTAGTAGAGCAAATTGCATGTTTGTACGTCGCATGTCTATAAAGAGCAAAATGTGTGTCTAATTGTGGGTGGCCCATTGATTCATACGTAGATTCTCTTCTGTTTAGGAATCTTGCACAGCTTATTAAAATCTAGAACTGGCTGCAAATGAAATTATATTTTTTAAATTAATAGTATAACTTGGCAATTAAAAAGCCATATACAGAGAGCATAACCGCCCAGAGTCTACTGCTGTAGAGATGGGCGGTTATAAATTTGAATAAATAAATAAAAAATCACCTTTTGAAACTAACATACAATATAGTTGAATGGGATTTATTTTTCAGAGGAATTACTCAAAGCTCGTCCACCTTGGTTAAGCGGAACACGGAGCTCAGGATTTTACAAGTCTGGATTTCAACCACATTTGTCCCAGTCTATCCATGACCAGGCTAGATTACCAGCTCAATTCTTAATGAAGGTATTCTTTTTCCCCCTCCCCCAGATGTTTACCACTTTTATGTCTGTGCATGCAGAGCTTTATTGAAGCCTTGTCTCTGTCCCCAAAATAATGTTCAGTAACGGTGCTTAGTGCTTAAGCATGTGCTGAGGAGAGCAATGCATCTGCGTAGGTAAGCTTTAGGGGCCTGAGTATCTGCTCAATAACACAAGCCTTGGCACTGGGGCCCCCATTGACAGTCCCTGGCCTTGCTAATCTCATCTTGGCTGCCCCTGCTTTTTCATCTTTCTCTTCTGACTGAGCAGTGGTGATACGAAAACAAATCTCTTCCCCTACCTCCTTTAGATGGCTATGCAGATTAACCTAGATAAAGAATCCAAGAGAACAGGGATCCAAGAGATGACACGGGGTGGTAGCATCTTGTCTAGTACTTCCCAGTGCTGCAACTGACACTACCGCTGTGCTTCTACCAAGTGCCTTTTTTCCTTCTTAGAAAAAGCATTTTCTGTATTTTGACAGCCCTCATTGGATTTTAGCAGGCACTGCTAAAGTTCTCAAGATAAGGTGAGATACTTTTAATTATAGTCTTGTTGCAGATCTAGTTATGACAGTTAAACATGATGAAGTATGATTGCCTTTTTTAGTAGAGCAATCAACAGCAAAATCAACAGCAGCAAATTGATTTTCCTGAAACCAGTCAACTAGCTTTGAGAATTCAATCTGAATCTTTGTAGGAGAAGACAGAGAGCTCCTAAGTAGTTTATCCAACAATATAGGGAGTAAATGCCAATGGTTTGTGGATTGGTATTGATCAAAAATATTACCTATTTCTTTTGTTCTGAGCAAATCAACATGCCCCCGACCTGTACATCCCCAGAGGTAGATTCATTAAAAAGAAAATGCAGGAAGATCCATTGCAGTTTAAATGTATATGAAAAATGAAATATCAATATGATGACAGTGACAATATGATATGATGACAATACATTATCTCTCCTCCTCCTGATTGTATCCTTATAACAACCTTTGGAGGCAGCTATAACTAAGAGATGTTAATGTCCCAAATCACAGAGCATTTTATGGCCAAGTGTCAAACTGTGCAGCAATTTATTTTTATTTTATTATTATTATTTATTTATTTAATTTATTCCCCGCCCATCTCCCATGCAAGGGACTCTGGGCGGGTTACAATAATTTTATCTTCTTGTTCAAAAAATGAATTGCAGTTGCTCATTGATTTGTTTTTATTTTTCGTGGCTTGTTGAAAAAAATCAAGGGGAAGCAATATACAGAGGAGAACCTTCTAGAAGATGACTTAGAACTGGGTTGGGAGGATAGACCTTGGCAGATTTCCTTATTTTCTACTCTGCCTCTATGAATAGTGTCATCTTCACTCCCCATCCTTCAGCAGGTAGTCTATACCTCCTGCAGGAATTTAGTACTCTGATATCTTTTCTCTTCTTCTAGAGCAGAGTTTTCCAAACTTTTCATGTTAGTGACACACTTTTTAGACATGCATCATTTCGCGACACACTCTTACAGCAGGGCATCATTTCGCGACACACTCTTACAGCAGGGCACAAGGCAGGCACTAGGACCTGCACGGAATCACAGCGGGTTTGGAGGCAGCAAGGCACAAGGCAGGCACTAGGACCTGTGCGGAATCACAGCAGGTTTGGAGGCAGCAAGGCACAAGGCAGGCACTAGGACCTGTGCGGAATCACAGCAGGTTTGGAGGCAGCAAGGCACAAGGCAGGCACTAGGGCTTGCGTGGAATCACAGCAGGTTCGGAGGCAGCAGAGCACAAGGCAGGCACTAGGACCTGCGTGGAATCACAGCAGGTTTGGAGGCAGCAGAGCACAAGGCAGGCACTAGGACCTGTGCGGAATCACAGCAGGTTTGGAGGCAGCAAGGCACAAGGCAGGCACTAGGGCTTGCGTGGAATCACAGCAGGTTTGGAGGCAGCAGAGCACAAGGCAGGCACTAGGACCTGCGTGGAATCACAGCAGGTTTGGAGGCAGCAGAGCACAAGGCAGGCACTAGGACCTGCGCGGAATCCTGGCAGGGCAGGTTTGGAGGCTGCAAGGCACAAGGCAGGCACTAGGACCTGTGCGGAACCCTGGCAGGGCAGGTTTGGAGGCAGCAAGGCACAAGGCAGGCACTAGGACTTGCGTGGAATCACAGCAGGTTTGGAGGCAGCAAGGCACAAGGCAGGCACTAGGACCTGTGCGGAATCCTGGCAGGGCAGGTTTGGAGGCAGCAAGGCACAAGGCAGGCACTAGGACCTGTGCGGAATCCTGGCAGGGCAGGTTTGGAGGCAGCAGGGCACAAGGCAGGCACTAGGACCTGCGTGGAATCACAGCAGGTTTGGAGGCAGCAGGCACTAGGACCTGCGCGGAATCACAGCAGGTTTGGAGGCAGCAAGGCACAAGGCAGGCACTAGGGCTTGCGTGGAATCACAGCAGGTTTGGAGGCAGCAAGGCACAAGGCAGGCACTAGGACCTGTGTTGAATCCTGGCAGGGCTCGGAGGCAGCAGCAGCTGTGAGACACCGAGAAAATGCAGCTGACACACTATCATGTCGCGACACACAGTTTGGAAAGCTCTGTTCTAGAGTATACACCTATCATCCTTGGGGTTGTGCTTCTTCTTAGATATGCCACTTAATATCTCTCTCTAAATGCTTTCATTGAAAGAGTGCTTTTCAAATAGATTTCTCAACAGGGTAAATCTGCATCAGGCTTCAGATTAGAAGATGAGAAGCAATTCATCTTGTCTTCTGTGGAATCTTTACCAGAAAGGTAAATGCCATTTCAAATAAATGTCTCTTCTGCATATGGAAAGAAGATGGTCAGCAAAAGCTTCTACAAGGAATTCAGAGCTAGAGAGGAGCAATAGAAGGGAACCTTGGTTTATCCTGTTCACCGTCTGAATTAAGAAAAATTCCCCGTCTTGGGGTAGAAGCAGAGTTTCCTTGCATCCTGAACCCAACATGGGAGCTTGACAATAGAGCTATATAGGCTGTGGCACGATTTCCCCAGCATCTGCTTGCCTGCTGTATTTCTTAAAAGCTGTAAAATTTGAAGAGGTTTGTCTGGTCCTATTGTATAGCTTAGCTTTGCCCTCCCTAAGAGAAAGGAGGAAAAACATACTTCCTCTCTTTGTCTTCTCCCCTTCCCTCTGTTTCTTGTCTTTCCTTTCCTCTGGCAGGGTTCAATTTATGTGCTGCAAATTATGTATACAATGTCCAGTCTGAGAGAGAAAATTGCTTGCCCTGTGTTACGACTGATGAATTGCCCTATGATGGTACAGCTGGTGACATAATAGGGCCTCTGTTCACTGTGCCACAGCTAATCTATTCTGAGTCAGCCAAGAAAGGTCTCTGAGGCATCTTTTGTTCATGGGTGCTACGGAGATTTGTATACAGACTGATTTGAAACATTTGCCTTGGAGTCTCTGGTTCCAGCGGCGTGGCTTGGTGACCCAGGGAACCTTTGCTGCTGCAGGCAATAGTATGGTATTCCTTTCCAAGAACTGTTTCTGAGATTCAGCAATGGAAGGATTGATAACAGCAGATAGCATAGTATACAGTGCCATTTCTCTCTGCTACTGGAACAGAAAGATTTGTTGGCTTTGTAGCAGCTGCACCCCATGTTTGCATTTTCCTCTGATCTGTTCTGGGAGTTTGGGGAAGCTTCCCAAACAAATATGCTGCTTTCACACAATTGTGAAGGGGGGTGGGGGAGATGACATCAGAGGAAATCCTGTTGCATGAGAGGAAATCTGCTGGTGTAATGTTGGAGGGAGACTTCAATCTGGATGTAGCCCCAAGATGACCTTTTGAAGCTGAATGCACAACTTTTTTCTCTTCTAATTTAAAAAAAAAAGGCAGTCTCTGAAATATTAGGGGAGTGGATTTGGAATCTAAGCTGGCAAATTTGCTGCTAAACTGGTAGAACGTTCCATCTGGAAGCATGAGAAATTCAGGGAGGAGCCATAATATCTCCAGGAAATAATGGGATCATGCAGCAAGCATGATGACTTGCCTGTGCTGATCTCAGCAAAGATGGTTTTAAAAGGCCAAGTGTGATATAATGTTGATCATAGTTTGGACCTTCCATGTTTGCCTTTTCTTTCTTAAGCAGAAGTCACGGGGAGATCCATATCTAGTTGGAACCCCAGGACAAGAGAAGGTGCTTTGCCTGTCTGTCCTTCCCTGGTTCACAAGACCGGGGCTCCTGTTCTGTTTTTCAGAGAACAACTACTGTTGTTGTTGTTGCTGCTGCTGCTGCATACAGAACCTAGAAAGTTGCCCCAGAATGAATGAGGTCCAGTATTGGTTTATCTGATCCAGTATGATCCATACTAAGGGGCGTGGTGGCTCAGCGGGTAAGACGCCAGGCTTGTTGATCGGAAGATCGCAAGTTCGGAGGTTCGAATCCCTAGCCCTGCGTGCGGAGTGAGCTCCCGCACTAGCCCCAGCTCTTGCCAACCTAGCAATTCGAAAGCATGCAAATGCAAGTAGATGAATAGGTACCACTTCGGTGGGTAGGTAAGGGCGTTCCATGTGTGTCATGCCGGCCACATGACCGCGGAAGCGTTTTCGGACTCATCGGGCTCTTCGGCTAACAAACGGAGATGAGCACCGGCCCCTAGAGTCGGACACGACTGCACAACTGTGCGGGGGGAACCTTTACTTATGATCCATACTGACTGACAAGTGGGTCTCCAGAGTTTTTGGCAGACATTTTTCTGCCTCCCCCTGGCTATACCATGGATTGATGTCCTCTACCACTGAGTTATTATGTCCATAAATCCAGAGCTAACGGGCTTGCCATTGTTGCCATAAGCCCTGCCGTCTTCACCATGGAAGTAGCAAGAGGAAAGGGAGCACCATGGAAGCTTCAGGCTTAGCTTCTGTCCACTTTCTCTTGATGCCACTGGTTGGAGGAACAGATGTGACCTTTTCTAGATTTTTTCTAACACCTCAATGGAGCACTGCCTCATTCACCAATCTATATGTCCACAACACTCACCTTGTTTATTTATTTTATTTAAAAGACTTATATTCTGCCCCAACCCCAAGACTCTGGATGATTTACAATCATAATATCCCCAACTAATATTTTTCTATCACCCTCATTAAAACACATCAAAAATATACCCCTTCCTAAATCACTCCAATGGATTGGGGTGGGGGAGGAAAGGAAGGGAGACTTCCAAGTGGAACTTCATTTATGTAACATTTGATATAATCATAAAACTCCATATGTAATACTAACTTTTTATTTGTACAGAAGGAATGTTACTTGTAGCAGTTCTTGTCCCAACTTGCCTCACAGATTTTGTCAGACTATTTCCCAAGGATACCCCAATGGGATGCATTCTCTCCATCCACACCTGGTCTTGATATCCTCCCACATTCCTGCATACGAGGTAAAATTTGTTTCATGGAATCTGTCTTTCCTGTTTTCCTCCATGGGACTGAATGAGATGTCTTCCCTTTTGTACACACAAGGAGGAGAGATGAACCAATTTGATCCAACCAGTCAAACAACAGAAAATGTGCGTGGTCAAATAGGACAGAATACAAGGACCCAAACAAAATGAAAATATATTTCACAACTCATTTAATATATGAGCTAAGATTGGGGAACAGCAAAGAAAAACAGAAAGAAAGGAACTTACCTAGTTCTGCATAGCCTTTTCCATCATTTATTTTCCTTGGGCTGAAGAGTTTAAAGGCTAGTCTTACAAGCTGGATAAGTATATTGAACTCAGTTTGTTGATTAACAGAGCCTCCTGACTCATATTTGTGGTGGGCATTCTTCTAATGCCTAAGTAAACATCTGATATTAGAGAAAGACCATCTAGTGTCAAACTAATAAACTAATAAACTTTGAAAGATGCAGTCTAAAATAGGAAGAAATAGCATTCTGTTGTTTAAGCTGAGCATATACATGTAACAATTTGTTCCCATTCTTCCATATTCTTTATGTGGTTTATTTTTAGCTTAGTGTGAATTTGAACAAATAGTTTGTTTTAGGAGAGTAAACCACAGTTTACAACAATAGCTTTTTGTTGGCTAACTGCAGTTGTGGCTTAGCATGAACAGGGATACATAGTTTACTGGGGAGGGGGTTATTCTTTGAATTCTTTTGGTGCCTTACCTAAGCATCAGAGGTGATGGGGCTAGTTGAACTTATCCTCTGTTCCTCCCCAGTAGCAGTTTGACCATCTTCCGACCTGGCAATCCCATCTTCCGATGGTATACCAACATATCTCTGGTTGTACTGATCCATTTAGTTTTCACGGCAAGAATACTGGGGTGGGTTGCCATTACCTTCCCCAGGGATCGTATTTAGTCTGACCTCTCTGACATGACCTTCCCGTCTTGGGTGTCCCTTCACGGTTTAGCTCATGGCATCTTTGAGGTGCTCAAGCTCCAGCACCACGACAAGGTAACGATCTCCTTTGCTGGAGAAGAATGTCTTTAGACTGGTAGGATTCATTCACTGTACTATCCATGTTTGCTTTTGATACTACAGACTATGTTCTTATTTGTTATTGCTTTTCTTCCATTTTATTTTAGATGGTTGTGGACAGTGTTAAGCTTGGAGTGGTTCTGGTAGTGTATGAGCATTGTGAGACCACGTTGGAAAGCCTCATTCATTCTGTAGAAAAGGCCTTGGATGGCCAAATAGCAAAGAGTATTGGGATAATTAGTGATGGAGATTCCAGAGGGATTAACTTGCTTCAAGGTAGGGTTAAGATTAAACAGTAACAATCGTGAATGGATCATATAATATTTGGCGTAATATTGCGTGGAAGAGTTATCTAAGTATCTGGAAATTAGTTTCCTCTGATAGGAGGACTCTGAGCTATTGGGAGACACACTGCAGGCTGTTTTGATTTACCTCTTTTACAGTTGATTATGGAAAACAACCTCTTCTAGGAAGGAGATATATAAAATATGATTGTTAAAAGAATTTTTTTAATTACCAACTACAACAACAACAAAAAACCTGCACAAACCAGCAAATATATGCATTTTGACTACTTTTGTAGGAGTCAAGTGTAGTTTTAAAAACATATCTGTTTGAAAGTTACTGGAGAAAATAATGGGGAAGTGATTAGGGGTTGGAGGAACAGAAAACCAAAGCAGATCTGAAACTGACAAAACTTCAAGATTTTATCATGAAATTAGGTTCTTTTGTTTCAGCTCAATTAGGGGGCATCACCTAATTGACCTTGACTGATCTGAGAAAGCTAAGCAGGGTTAGACCTGATCAGTACTTGGAAGGGAGACTATGAGGAAATTCCAGGGTGATAGATTCGACAATACAGTGATTGATTTCCCTCCTACAACTATTTTTTTTCCTGCTTAAGAGGTTATAAGATTTCCTAAGTTTGCACATTTAATTATTTTTCAGTTGACCTAATAATAATATTTCCCTAAATTCCTATTGCCTCCCCTGAAATTCAGTGACCATAGAGCAAGATGTATTTGACCATCATAACTTCCATAACTAGTTTTCAATCATCAATTTTTGCATTTGTTTCTCTGAAACTTTATGTTTTATGTGACTAGTGGTATAAGTGTGTAGTGGTATAAAAACGTGTTAATTTCTTCACTTCCCAGTAACTTGATTTTCTCCCATTGCTCAGTGTAAGTCATATCTCCTTACTTAGAAAAAATGCCAACAAGATTTCATATACAGTAGAAGTCTAATTTGCCTTTCCTTAGCCTTAATTTTATTAGATTTTAATACTTTTAAAAAACTCAATAATACAGAGGGATTCTGATAAAATAAAATAATGTTTGGGAAAGTAGGAGAGAAAGAGACAAGGGGAAAGCACAAAGATTTTTTTTTCACCAGCCCAAGATTTAAAAACTTACAAAACTCAATTGAATATGCTGAGTATAACAAGAGGTCCTTGCCCTGAACAACTGGGATTGTCTTAATAGATCATCATCATCATCTGTGCTCCAGCAAAGGAGATCGTTACCTTGTCGTGGTGCTGGAGCTTGAGCACCTCAATGAAACCATGAGCTAAACCGTGAAGGGACACCCAAGACGGGAAGGTCGTGGCAGAGAGGTCAGACTAAATACGATCCCTGGGGAAGGTAATGGCAACCCACCCCAGTATTCTTGCCATGAAAACTAAATGGATCAGTACAACCAAAGATATGTCGGTATACCATCGGAAGATGGGACTCCCAGGTCGGAAGATGGTCAAAATGCTACTGGGGAGGAACAGAGGATAAGTTCAACTAGCCCCAGATGTGATGACGCAGCTAGCTCAAAGCCGAAAGGACGGCTAGCGGCCGACGGTGCTGGTGGTGAACGACGAATCCGATGTTCTAAAGATCAACACACCATAGGAACCTGGAATGTAAGATCTATGAGCCAGGGCAAATTGGATGTGGTTATTGGTGAGATGGCAAGATTAAATATAGACATTTTAGGTGTCAGTGAACTGAAATGGACTGGGATGGGCCACTTCACATCAGATGACCACCAGATCTACTACTGTGGACAAGAGGACCACAGAAGAAATGGAGTAGCCTTCATAATTAATAATAAAGTGGCTAAAGCAGTGCTTGGATACAATCCAAAAAACGATAGAATGATCTCAATTCGAATTCAGGGTAAGCCATTTAACATCACAGTGATCCAAATATACGCCCCAACCACAGATGCTGAAGAAGCAGAAGTAGATCAGTTCTATGAGGATCTGCAGCACCTACTAGATAATACACCAAAAAGAGATGTTATTTTCATTACAGGAGACTGGAATGCTAAGGTGGGTAGTCAGACGACACCTGGAATTACAGGCAAGCATGGTCTGGGAGAACAAAATGAAGCAGGACATAGGCTGATAGAATTTTGCCAAGACAACTCACTGTGCATAACAAACACTCTCTTCCAACAACCTAAAAGACGACTTTATACATGGACTTCACCAGATGGTCGACACCGAAATCAGATTGACTACATCCTTTGCTGCCAAAGGTGGCGGACATCTATACAGTCAGTAAAAACAAGACCTGGAGCTGACTGTAGTTCAGATCACGAACTTCTTATTGCAAAATTTAGAATCAGACTAAAGAGAATAGGGAAGACCCACAGATCAGTTAGATATGAGCTCACTAATATTCCTAAGGAATATGCAGTGGAGGTGAAGAATAGATTTAAGGGACTAGATTTAGTAGATAGGGTCCCGGAAGAACTATGGACAGAAGTTCGCAACATTGTTCAGGAGGCGGCAACAAAAAACGTCCCAAAGAAAAAGAAAACCAAGAAGGCAAGATGGCTGTCTGCTGAGACACTGGAAGTAGTCCAAGAAAGAAGGAAAGCAAAAGGCAACAGTGATAGGGGGAGATATGCCCAATTAAATGCAAAATTCCAGAGGTTAGCCAGAAGAAATAAGGAATTATTTTTAAACAAGCAATGTGCGGAAGTGGAAGAAGACAATAGAATAGGAAGGACAAGAGACCTCTTCCAGAAAATTAGAAACATCGGAGGTAAATTCCAGGCAAAAATGGGTATGATCAAAAACAAAGATGGTAAGGACCTAACAGAAGCAGAAGAGATCAAGAAAAGGTGGCAAGAATATACGGAAGATCTGTATAGGAAGGATAATAATATTGGAGATAGCTTTGATGGTGTGGTCAGTGAGTTAGAGCCAGACATCCTGAAGAGTGAGGTTGAATGGGCCTTAAGAAGCATTGCTAATAACAAGGCAGCAGGAGACGATGGTATCCCAGCTGAACTGTTTAAAATCTTGCAAGATGATGCTGTCAAGGTGATGCATGCCATATGCCAGCAAATTTGGAAAACACAAGAATGGCCATCAGATTGGAAAAAATCAACTTATATCCCCATACCAAAAAAGGGAAGCACTAAAGAATGTTCAAACTATCGAACAGTGGCACTTATTTCACATGCCAGTAAGGTAATGCTCAAGATCTTGCAAGGTAGACTCCAGCAATTCATGGAGCGAGAATTGCCAGATGTACAAGCTGGGTTTAGAAAAGGCAGAGGAACTAGAGACCAAATTGCCAATATCCGCTGGATAATGGAGAAAGCCAGGGAATTTCAGAAAAACATCTATTTCTGTTTTATTGACTATTCTAAAGCCTTTGACTGTGTGGATCATAACAAATTGTGGCAAGTTCTTGGTGGTATGGGGATACCAAGTCATCTTGTCTGCCTCCTGAGGAATCTGTATAACGACCAAATAGCAACGATAAGAACAGAGCACGGAACAACGGATTGGTTTAAGATTGGGAAAGGAGTACGGCAGGGTTGTATACTCTCACCCTACCTATTCAACCTGTACGCAGAACACATCATGCGACATGCTGGGCTTGAGGAATCCAAGGCTGGAGTTAAAATCGCTGGAAGAAACATTAACAATCTCAGATATGCAGATGATACCACTTTGATGGCTGAAAGCGAGGAGGAGTTGAGGAGCCTTATGACGAAGGTGAAAGAAGAAAGTGCAAAAGCTGGGTTGCAGTTAAACCTCAAAAAAACCAAGATTATGGCAACCAGCTTGATTGATGACTGGCAAATAGAGGGAGAAAAAGTGGAGGCAGTGACAGACTTTGTATTTCTAGGCGCAAAGATTACTGCAGACGCTGACTGCAGCCAGGAAATCAGAAGACGTCTACTTCTTGGGAGGAGAGCAATGGCAAATCTTGATAAAATAGTTAAGAGCAGAGACATCACACTGACAACAAAGGTCCGCATAGTTAAAGCAATGGTATTCCCTGTAGTAACCTATGGCTGCGAGAGCTGGACCATAAGGAAGGCTGAGCGAAGGAAGATAGATGCTTTTGAACTGTGGTGTTGGAGGAAAATTCTGAGAGTGCCTTGGACTGCAAGAAGATCAAACCAGTCCATACTCCAGGAAATAAAGCCAGACTGCTCACTTGAGGGAATGATATTAAAGGCAAAACTGAAGTACTTTGGCCACATAATGAGAAGACAGGATACCCTGGAGAAGAAGCTGATGCTAGGGAAAGTGGAAGGCAAAAGGAAGAGGGGCCGACCAAGGGCAAGATGGATGGATGGTATTCTGGAGGTGACGGACTCAACCATTGGGGAGCTGGGGATGGTGACGGCCGACAGAAAGCTCTGGCGTGGACTGGTCCATGAAGTCACGAAGAGTCGGAAACGACTGAACGAATAAACAACAAAAACATCATCTGTGCAGATGGCAGTTTGCAAAGGAAGAAAGGTTTTGACCGGTTCCTGCCATAGTTGATTAGAATCTAAAAATATACACAAACAGTAGCAGGAAGAGGGAAACAGGATAATTCTTACATAGTTCCTATACTAGGAAAAGACGATTGTGACTCTAAAATTATGGGATAGGCTCCAATTCATTAGTGTCACAGTGATGCTGTGTCAATCTTACAACTTCTTAAAAAAATAATAATAGCCAAAGGGGTTTGTGCATCTGAATGAGTAAAAATAGGAAAATCAGAGTCTGGCATGTTACTTATACATTTTCTAGAAAAAAAATTGAATTGGTCCAAACTTCCTGATGAGGTATAATAGTAGAATCTTTTTACACTCCAAGGCAGTTGGGACAATAACTATTGTCCATTCACCTTAAATCAGGGGTCCCCAACCTGTGGGCCACGGCCCACTAGTGGGCCGCGGCCTGTTAGGAAGTGGGCCGCACAGCAGGAGGTGAGTGGTGGTGTCAGGAACGAGCCTGTCCCTGCCACCATGAGTCAGAGGAAGAGCAGCCGGTAGCAGGAAGAAGCTGGGAAGGCGCAAAGACAGAACCCGAGCCGGAGCAGCTGATTGGTGGGGACCCTGAAGGGGAAACACCTTCACCTATCAGCGCGCGGCAAAGAAGGGCGGAGAGGTGGGCCAAGGAGTGCGAGGCCTGATTGGCCCCCGCTCGCAAACCCCACCCCTGGTCCGTGTGATTGGCTCCCGCCTGCAAACCCTGCCCCCCGTCCGTGGAAAAATTGTCTTCCACAGAACCGGTCCCTGGTGCCAAAAAGGTTGGGGACCCCTGCCTTAAATGTATCCTTTCTTTGTTTAATTTTGTTTAGGTTACAAAATCAACACCCAAAATCTTCTTAAACCTGAGGTGAGAGAGTTTTGGAAGCGCTTAAAAAGTTGTATTATCTCTCCAGAAGAAGGTGGAAGCATAGACCTCTTTGTTCCTCTGGCAGCTTCAGGTCAGTCCAACTTGCCACCCAGAAAGGTTGGCATCGTTCCCTTTGTTTACAGTAGGTCTAATCAAGCAGGAATCCCTTTGGCTTGCTTGGGCTTCAAAGAAGCTGCCGTATGTTATGCAACAGTGAATTACCTGGCTACAAACTATGGGTGGCTTTGCATCTTCCCTCTTCCTCCCCAAACCCTTTTCCTTTTGTGTTGTGCCTTTTAGATATTAGCCAGAAAGCGGGGGGGGGTTTTATAACCACTTACTCATGCTTTCAAGTCATTTCCACAGTATAAGTGTAACCAGGGGCATATGCGGGTCAAAAAAGTCAAGATGTTGGCTGTAACCATGTGATTGAAGCCCCAAACCTTGTGTGTGTGTGTGTGTGTGCCAACTTTTTTGCCCCCTCCCCCCAGATACCCCTGAGTATAACTTCATTTAATTTACGCTTCTCTGGGCAAACACTTGTGCTATCCTCCGTTGTATCAGAATTGGCCTTCAAGGGCCAAAGACCCAAAGTATTGTTTTTGCATCACTTTCTTTTCCCTTTCAGATTCGAAAAGAAAGAAATCTTCACTGATAGACAAAAGGTCTAGAAATCCAATTTCTGTTATCCCCTAGCTTTCTCTTCCATCCATGTATAGGATGTTTCTCTGAAGAGTCTGTATCACCCTGTGAAATAATAAAATATTATTTCATGGGCCATTTATAGAGAGTCTCATCTCAACTGCTAACCTCTGTATTGTTATCATACAAGACGGAGTTCTGTGATACAGGCAAAAGAAATAGCACAAACGGATAATAAAATATGAGGAGTGAAGAGGAAACAAAAGGCACACACTCATTAGAACATTATTCCAAGTGATTTTTTCCCCTAACGGGGCATAACACAAGGTAAAGGTGAAGGTTCCCCCTGCACATTTGTGCAGTCGTGTCCGACTCTAAGGGGCGGTACCTATTAATCTACTTGCATTTGCATGCTTTCGAATTGCTAGGTTGGCAAGAGCTGGGGCGAGTGCGGGAGCCCACTCCGTCACGCGGGGCTAGGGATTCGAACCTCCGAACTTGCGACCTTCCGATCGACAAGCCTGGCGTCTTACCCGCTGAGCCACCATGCCCCCTATAACACAAGACCTCACCATGAATATATTCCAGAAGGGGGTAGGGATGCTGTGAGATCACAGTAACTGGTCAAGGAAAGATATCCTTTTCCTTGTTCTTTCAGATAGGCTTTCAGATAAGTTAAATTGGGGGAAAAAGTAACACCACATTTCTTGTGGACTACTGATTGCTCAGTATAGAGGATTGTTCTCCTTCCTCCAGGAGGAAGAGGTAACTGGATTAATCCAGGCTTAGGCTGATGTTTGTTTTAGTGTGCAATCGCTACATTCTATATTCTAAAAGATCATTGTAATCATTTTTCAGAGGCAGGAAAAGAGATCCTTTCTCAACTGACTCGTCTAACTGGAACATTCTTCAGGACTCCTACTGGAATAGCTACTGGGTCTTATCAGCACAGTAAGTGGAGAAAATTCCTACATACTTGGGAAGATCTACATCAGATATTTGACTGCTAGCCATATATTAAATCAGCTACATCCAACCTTATTTCCCCCAAAGCTGCTGGGCCCAAGCAGAAGCCTCAGCAGAATAAATATATACCTTAGATTTTTAGGGGATGGGATTGCTAATAGATTGCAAGTGAGCAATGACATTTGTTGGCACAGGACTGGTGCCAACCAGAAACTGCCCTATTACGTTTAAGGAATCCATGATCTGACTTGGCACAATAAACAGTTGCAAACAATTATTTTGTAATGGAATCCTCAAAGAATCCAAACAAGCAGCAGCAGGTTCTTCTAGATCTCCCTAGCAATACAAAGAGGACAATTAAAACTGATGGATCAACTATAAAATGCCACTGTAAAGCAATTTTGTCTGTTTGTATATACATGTGTGCTCTCACATGTTAATCAGATTGCAAGATGTCCAAGCAATAGGTTTGGAACAGGGGAAACCGGAGGAAAAAGAAACTAATTTAACCACCTCTTTTATATGCATCAGGGGGTGTGGTGGCTCAGCGGGTAAGACGCCAGGCTTGTCGATCGGAAGATCGCAAGTTCGGAGGTTTGAATCCCTAGCCCCGCGTGACGGAGTGAGCTCCCGCACTCGCCCCAGCTCTTGCCAACCTAGCAATTCGAAAGCATGCAAATGCAAGTAGATGAATAGGTACCACTTCGGTGGGTGGTAACAGCGTTCTGCACATGTCATGCTGGCCACATGACCGTGGAAGTGTCTTTGGACAATGCTGGCTCTTCGGCTAACAAACGGAGATGAGCACCAGCCCCTAGAGTCGGACATGACTGCACAAATGTGCAGGGGGAACCTTTACCTTTATTTTATATGCAGCATTGCTTTATTTCCCAGGAATTTTTAATATAGAAAACAAAATCAACAGTTTCTTATTTGATAGCATATTTATTAGCTCTCCCCAAATGTCTTAGCTATTCTGTTTTTCTCATCTGTAAAAACATTGTCTTGTGACTGGAACATGAGAAATAGTGCATGGGCAGGCAAATGACTTTTATATTATTACAGTCCTCAGTGAATGGCTGGGAAATCAGAAAGCAAGCTCTCCTCCGTTCCTCTACCTCACTGAAGTAAAAGTGCAGATATGGCTCCGATTCACCGAGCTCCTGGAAGAGGCACTGAATGCTGTCAGGAAAAAGCTGGGTCCATATTTTTTTGATTTGCAGAAGAACATGGCTGGCAAAATTCTTGGTAATTTTTCTCATTGTGGCCTTCTATGTATATCTGAAATAAGAATTCTACATTGTAGAATTTTTGCCAGCGCAAAAAAAATGCATCTCTCCTTAGCAATGATGCTTAGTTTACTACAAAGATAGATGACCTTTTTTGGCCTGGGGCTACACATTATATATGTGGGGTTTTCACTCCTGGCAACTGCCTGGTCATGTCCCTGCAGTTTTATTGGCAAGATTTTTGGAAGTGGTTTGTCCTTGTCTTTTTCCTAGGGCTGAGAAAGAGTGACTGGCCCAAAGTTACCCAGCTGGCTTCATGCTTAAGGCAGAACTAAAACTCACAGTTCTGTTTTCTAGCCTGGTATCTTAACCACTACACCAAACTGGATTTCTATATATGTGTAAAGTCTCCTTATTGTTGAGCTTGACTCCCATTCAAATACTCATCAGGTTCAACCCTGCTTAGTTGTGTGCAGTCAGTTAGATTTGCTAGATGTTACCACCTAGCTCTGAGTGTCTGTGCGTGTATGTTCCCACACAAGTAACTGGGTAAGCAGAGTATCCAAAATAATCTAGTTTACAAAGGGATTTCCTATTGCTGTCCTCCTTTTTTTAAAAAAAACCATGTAATGACTAGATGGCAAGCCTATGGCATCTTAAAGTAACTAACATTTCATATGCAGGTCAAATTATGTTTAATGCTGTGAGTTGGTCCAACATTCAAGACAACCAAAGAATAATCCAGGCTTTGACTAATGGATTAGTTGAACTCTCAAGAGGAGACCACGTATGATAAGTGTAATCTTTTAAAGTATATTAAATGAAATTGCAATGTCATCAGTTTTGACTTCAGGCGTTATTTGGTGTCCTTTCACTGGCATCATTGTGCTATCCTTAAGACAATTTGGTGGGTGCTTCCCATTCCTGGGGAAAAGGGGCAATGTTCCCTTGTGGTGGCCCTGAAAGCCAGGACGGCATGTCAGCAGAACAGGAAAAGCCTGGTAGCATCTTTGTTTACAGGCCAAGTGACTGATTATGGCATCCCTTTTAGTAGACCAGAAGCCACTATCTCAGATCTATCAAGTGTTTCTTCCAGTTCTCTTCATAAGTTGATCCTACAAAGAAGGGTATAAAGGAAGACTAAGGCTATGCTTCCTGACTTCACCTAGGACATGGTGGTGCTCCAGTACTATGGCGTTTACGCACTCAGTGCCATAGCTACAAAGCAACACCTATACGTGGTTTGTCATGAGATTTGAGGTCTTTTAATGGATCATTGCTTGAAATTTTTATTGAGATGCTATTGTCAGCTGTATGTGCAAAGATGGCAGAACTTGTTAATCTCCTCCTTTTTTGCACATACCTGTATTTTTAGACAACACATGAAGAGGGTTTTACTTCTCTCAAGACTTAAGATGCAAGCAGTGATAAGTGGGAAAGTGATTAGAAATGCTAGGAGTTATATTTTCTGACACCATGCAGGGAGCCTTAATTAAGCTAATGAAGAAGAATTGTCTTTATTGGGCAACCAACCAAAAATGTGCTTTCCTGTCCCTGTGCCCTTGTAAAGGGGAATACAGTGCCCTGTTACAGTCTGCTTGAGAACAGTTGTTCTCAACTGTTGTTGCTCTGAGAACAAATTGTCACCAATATCCTACTTGCACAGAAGGAAGCTGCCACAAAGAAAGCATCCTTAAACTGCTGAATGAAGCTGATTTGCAATACATTTCTACAAGCACACGGGGATCCTTCACATCAATGCTGCCTGTGCATGGTAGTCACTATTCTTAGCACATGGCAATAAAGTATCAACACAGTCATGTTGTTGATTACATGTGTTTTTACTTCCTTTCTTTGTATGTGTGTTGGGAGAACATATTCAAGATGAATTAGCCTTTGAAAAGTGTAGAATCAAGTCATTAAATGCTACTCTAGTACAGTCTGGACATAATTCATTGAAATGGAAGGAAATGGTTGAAACATAATCTGTGCTTCCTCTCTTACTAGTTGAGGTGGCAGTGGCTTTATCTGCATGAAAGGAAACAATGGGCATTTATCTTAATACCTTAAGCATTTATCTGTATGGTTCCTCAGGAAAACCCCTTGGAATTTCTATCAACTTTCCTGATGAAATGTAGTAAGAATGGAAAACTTGGCAACCAGGATTTCTTAACTGAAAGCACTTCAGAATCATGGCTTGATATGCTACTTAAGGTACAAAAGAATCAAGTGTTTGGTTTGCACTATTCCTATAATTTCCTAGTTTCTCCTTATTCTGTTCAAAATGTTTTTCTTGCAAAGTTAAACAGCTTGATTAAAGGTAAGTGGTTTGTCATGAGATTTGAGGTCTGTTAATGGATCATTGCTTGAAATTTTTATTGAGATGCTATTGTTAGAATTATTTTATATAATATATATATATATATATATATATATATATATATATATATAATTATTTATATATATATATATATATATATATATATATATATATATATTTGTATGGAAAGAAAGGCAATATATAATTTTATTAAAAATATATTTGCATTCTAATTCTCTGCTTCAGAATTCACAAAATTGAGCTCATGTATAATGTATACATTTCCAGCATGGAAACTTTTATGATCAAAGTGGCATATTTTAGCTAGTGCTGTGCAGACCAAAGTTGTTTCAATAGCAATTGCAAATGAACATCTAAATGTGAAATAGCATATTGAAATCTTCAGATCAGTTGTGATAATCTTGAGGTAGCATTATGAGATGAATTGTATTATGAGAACAAGTAACTAGCAGTACTATAGATTTCTATTCAAAAGTAAAGCCCAGTAAGGCTTAAACCCAGGTATGCATATGAATCTGAAGAGGCTTTTGAAATAATAGCAACGTGTTTGAATCTCTTTATGGTTTGATATATGAAAAGGAGCTTCTAACTTGCATAACCAAAAATTAAATATAAATACACCACATCAGGCTTTAGATGGTTACAATAAGCACATTTTTTAAAAAAAAGAGTCTGTCTCTTTGACGTTTAGACTGATCAACCTGAAGATATGATAGAGAAGCGCCAAAGCTTTGCCAGAGAGCTGCTTCTAAGTGAGAAAAACTATGTGCACATTCTGGAAATTGTGAAAGATGTCTATGTTAAGCCATTAAAAGCAGCATTGGCATCCCATCAGGCCATCCTAAGTGACATAAGTATTCAGCTCATCTTCTCTGATGTCTTGGACATTTTACAAGTAAACAGGTATATTTCACTGACTATTTTGAACCATTCCGATATAAAAACTTACAGAGATAAAACAAAACAATAACTAGCAACCCAGTTCTAAAAAATGCCCAAGTATTTGGGACATAAAAATTTGAAATGACTAGTAGACTTCCAGTAGAGTTAACTTCTTTCTAATCTAGATGATGATGATGATGATGATGATGATGATGATGATGATAGATAGATAGATAGATAGATAGATGATAGATAGATAGATATGAGAGGGAGAGAGAGAGATGCCTTTGAGTCAGTGTTAACTCCCAGCGACTGCCTTGACAAGTCCCTGCAGTTTTCTTGGCAAGGTTTTTCAGAAGTGGTTTGCCTTTGCCTCCTTCCTAGGGCTGAGAGAGAATGACTGGCCCAAGGTCACCCAGCTGCCTTTGTGCCTTGGGCAGGACTAAGAACTCACAGTCTCCCAGTTTCTAGCCTTAACCACTACATCAAACTGGCTCTCTCTCTTCCAGTAGAGCTAACTTCTTTCTAATTTGGATTGTAAAGGAGTAATAAATAGGAGTCATACATACAACACATCTCCAAGTGTTTGTTTTCAGTGAAAAGCAGCATAGGAAGCTGGACATTTCAGACCAGGAGCAACTGCATCAACTCCCAAATCAGAGAAAGTAGTAGGGGCACTATTTTCTGTACTGGTCAGACTGCACCCCTATCTCTGGTTCCAGTTCTAAGCACCTCCATTTCTGAACACTTTAAGAACAATTCAGACAAACTGGGATAGGTATAGAGAAGTTCAAGGAGGATGATTAGGGGTCTGGAAACTAAGATCTGTACCAATCAAAGAGAATATTTGTAGCTCAGGGTTGAACTGTGGAGTCCTTGGTGCTCTCTGAGCCTTGTTGTTTTCTTGCAGACGTTTCATTGCCAGGCTAGGCAACATCTTCAGTGCGAAAAGGGAGTGGAACTTGCTCTCTGTTTATATACCATGGCTTGTCCTGCCTGTGTTGGTGGGGGTGTTGTATTCTCCATGGTAGTTCCTTGATTGGGTTGTTGTTTGCTGCTTGGTTGATTGACTGAGTTAATAGTTCCTTGATTAGGGTCTATTGTGTTGTTTGATTGCTCCTCTGGTGCTAATTTTGGTGTTAATCCTTGCTTATCTGGTTGTTGATTGCTGGCAAGGAGGTGTTCTGGTCTTCTGGCTTTTCTATTGTCTCTTATGAATGGTATGTAAATGTTGTTTACCTCTATGTGTCTGTTGATGGCTGCTTTGTCTGAGTGCCAAGCTTCCAGGAATTCTCTAGCATTTTTGGATTTGGCTTGGTTTGCTTTGGTATTGCTTTGGTAGTGGAGCACTTGGTTAGTGTGGATAGATTTCCGGTAGACTTGTGTTTCTAGAATACCATCATTTCCTCTACTGATGAGGATGTCCAAGATGGGTAGTGTGTTGTTGTTTTCTTCTTCCCTTGTGAATTTTATTCCTTTGAAGATGTTGTTCATAGTTTCATGTGTTTCCTCCAGTTGTTCCTTTTTTATTATGACGAAGGTGTCATCTACATACCGGATCCGTACTTTGGGTTGTATGCGTGGGAGTGCTATCCTTTCTAGATGTTGCATTACAATCTCTGCTATGAGTCCTGAGAGTGGTGATCCCATAGGTGTTCCTTTGATTTGTTGGTATATTTGTCCATCAACCTGAAAGTAGGTAGTGAGGCAGAGGTTGATGAGGTCCATGATTCTGAGTATTTTGATCTTGGTGTATCTAGTTAGGTCAGGTGTGTTACATAGAACTGCTGCCATGGATTCAATCGCTAGTGCTTGGTCTATGGATGTAAAGAAACCTCCCACAAGAGGAGCTGTGTAAGAACACTATTCAGACGAGCACAAACACAGCCATCAACAGACACATAGAGGTAAACAACATTTACATACCATTCATAAGAGACAATAGAAAAGCCAGAAGACCAGAACACCTCCTTGCCAGCAATCATCACCCAGATATGCAAAGATTAACACCAAGATTAGCACCAGAGGAACAATCAAACAGCACAATACACCCTAATCAAGGAACTATTAATTCAGTCAATCAACCAAGTAGCAAACAACAGCCCAATAAAGGAACTCCTAAAGAGAGAACAACACCTCCACCAACACAAGCAGGACAAGCCATGGTATATAAACAGAGAGCAAGTCCCACTCCCTTTTCGCACTGAAGATGTTGCCTAGCCTGGCAATGAAACGTCTGCAAGAAAACAACAAGGCTCAGAGAGCACCAAGGACTCCACAATACTGGTGTTGTTATAAAGTATCTTTCAATTTTGGTTTTGCGCCACATGAGACTACAGGATCAAACAGGGCACCAGCAATAATTATTGTGGTGAACATCCACAATGTGGTGGATATACAGGTTCCCATATGGGAAGACCACAAAACAAAAAGACCACATATTTATTGTGTTGGTATTATTTATTTGGTAAGTAACTTTCACTGTGCTGTTGTTGTAAAAAAAAATCCTTTAAGTTGAGCTTATCTCCTAGTGATTTCACAGACATATATGTACATACTGTATATTCTTGACAACAGTACCTAAGTGGTTTGCCACTGCTTTCTTCCAAGATGTTTTTCCAGTTCCCAATCTAGCCTACAGCCCTGGGATTTCTTAGTTTCCCCTTCTGGCACGCAGGCCTGACTCTGCTTAGGCTGGCCAGGTGCTGTTGGCTGATATAACATCAGCTATTACAGACAAGTCTAGATTGGCAAGCATTCCACTTCATGCAGGTGATTTAACAAAATTTCCCAGAGGTAACTGCTTGAATGCTTAAAGCTGTTTTTAAAAATGTGGGTCAGGTAAAGTATCAAATTTGTTAAAGGTTACAGAAAGCTGAGATACTTGTCTATATATGGGTAGCTCTAATATATAATCACCCGAAACGACTCTAGATGCATGGAATCCCTTGATATAAGATAGGCTGAAATAACTGGACATGGTGAATCTTCTTGGGACAGCAGTAATTAGAATTGCTGACTATATTTCAAGGGACAGGTCATATTCTACCATTCTCTGCTTCCTCAGATTTCTACCTATATGTGCTGAAATTATTCTCAGTTTTCAGGAATAGAATACGTTATGGTTGGCCAATTGAATATTAAACTTACCTGTGATAAATTAATATTTGGTCAATAATCTTCTTAGTCTTACTGGGTTTCTCTTCTGCTAGAGTAGAGACAGACACATTAATGCAAGGCTTTCCAAAGTTTTCCCGTGGCGACACACCAGCCGCCGTTGGTGTGTTGCCGCGGGAAAACCCGGAAGTGCCGCCGTTGTGGCAGCGCGCAAAAACCCGGAAGCGCTGCTGCCGCTTTCAGGTTTTTGCGTGCCGTGGTTGGTGTGTCGCCGTGGGAAAACCCGGAAGCGCTGATGATGATCAGCGCTTCCGGGTTGTGTGGCGACACACCAGACTGTGTGTGGCGACACACTTTTGTGTCGCCACACACAGTTTGGAAAGCTCTGCATTAATGTATCCAAGGTAAACTTTAAGTCTTGCCTCATGCAAACTGGGAGGGAGATTATTCCTTAGATGTAAGAACGTAATGATGTCATCACCAGCTGTTGCAACTTGTCTGCCACCAGATAGAAAGATAGAAACACCCTTCTTTGTTCCAAATACAGGTGCTTTTTAGCTGAGTTAACACGAAGGCTTAATGAATGGAGCCCTGCCCAAAACCTAGGAGACATATTCATTAAGTTGGGCCAGCAATTTCAAACATATATAAACTTCTTCAACAACTATACAGTAATTCTGAAAACAATAGACAAGGTAAGAATACACCAATGTCCCAAGATCTGGCTTATTCTTTTCTATGGGTTTAGGAGACTCTTGCTAATTCATTTAAAATGCATGATGGGCATTTTCCTTTTACAACTTTCAAATGGTGCCAGGGATAGCAGCTTTTGGTTTTGGCTAGCATGCATACAACAGGTTTAACTAGAATTCTCATCTCAACAGAGCCAGAAAATAGGTGTGAAGCGGCCTGTGATCATGCCTGGAGGATTTTCAGATTCCTCCTCCTTGAGGCCAGCATGTATTACAGCAAAAGGTTATTGCAATTGAGTTATCTTTTTTTGTAGTCTGTTCATTTCTAACCTGAGAGTAGAGTTAGCTTTTCCCCTGTGATTCAGTTCATCTTTCTGGACTGACATTTCTTCCTTCTTCTCATTCATTACCTATTTTGATGTCTCAGTTTAATTTTACTATGTAGCCCTCCTCCCTGTTTTTGCGTAGCTGTGATCTCATTAGCCTAGTAAGCCAGTTGCTATTCGTTGTGGCTTTTCCATTTCATGCAGTATCAAATTGATGAAGGAACAATTGTGGCAGGCTTTTTTCAGATTTATCTCCAGAATTAACATTTGGATTGTTTTAGCTATATGGGATATCAACTTACACAATAGTATAATGTAAACAATATCTGCCATATCAGATGCTTAATCAGGATCATAGTCTTGTCCTTATTCATGTCTGTGAATTGGATGGTCTTAACATTAACTTATTGAACAGCTCAAACTAGGTTAAATGTGGACAACAAATCTGCCAGATGAAATACATTTGTTTGAAAATGAAATACATTTTTGGACCCCGAAAATGCCCTCGGTTCCGGCAGGGAGGCAGAAACCTCCCCTCTCCACATGCACACGCTGCCCTGGGGTGGCAATTCTCCCCGCAGAACAGCTGAGGCAGCTTGCGCGCAGCCTCCCTGCCTAAACTGAGGGCATTTTCGGGGTCCCCGGAGCCTGCCCTTTCGAAGGGGCAGCACTGCAGCTGCTGCTGCCGCTGCCCCTTCAAAAGGGCAGGCTCCGGGGACCCCGAAAATGCCCTCGGTTCGGCAGGGAGGCAGAAACCTCCCCTCTCCACATGCACACGCTGCCCTGGGGTGGCAATTCTCCCCGCAGAACAGCTGAGGCAGCTTGCGCGCAGCCTCCCTGCCTAAACTGAGGGCATTTTCGGGGTCCCCGGAGCCTGCCCTTTCGAAGGGGCAGCACTGCAGCTGCTGCTGCCGCTGCCCCTTCAAAAGGGCAGGCTCCGGGGACCCCGAAAATGCCCTCGGTTCGGCAGGGAGGCAGAAACCTCCCCTCTCCACATGCACACGCTGCCCTGGGGTGGCAATTCTCCCCGCAGAACAGCTGAGGCAGCTTGCGCGCAGCCTCCCTGCCTAAACTGAGGGCATTTTCGGGGTCCCCGGAGCCTGCCCTTTCGAAGGGGCAGCACTGCAGCTTGGGCAGCAGTGCCCCTTCGAAAGGGCAGGCTCCGGGGACCCCGAAAATGCCCTTGGTTCCGGCAGGGAGGCAAAAATCGCGTGGGCAGGCTGCCGGGCTTCCCGACGCACAGCTGATTGGTGCGGAGAATTTCCACTCCCTTCAGCGCTTCCGGCTTGTCACGCGACACACAGTTTGGAAAGCCCTGCCCGTCGTCAAGATGGTTGCCGGAGACGGCTGCCAGGTTGCCAGGGGTATGCCCACAGCAACGCACACCATGCCCGCTGCCGCGCCACGCCCGCCACTGCCTGCGGAAGAGCCACACTCAAGGGGCCAAAGAGCCGCATTTGGCTCGCGAGCCGCCATTTCCGACCCTTGGCCTAGTAAGCCAGTTGCTATTCGTTGTGGCTTTTCCATTTCATGCAGTATCAAATTGATGAAGGAACAATTGTGGCAGGCTTTTTTCAGATTTATCTCCAGAATTAACATTTGGATTGTTTTAGCTATATGGGATATCAACTTACACAATAGTATAATGTAAACAATATCTGCCATATCAGATGCTTAATCAGGATCATAGTCTTGTCCTTATTCATGTCTGTGAATTGGATGGTCTTAACATTAACTTATTGAACAGCTCAAACTAGGTTAAATGTGGACAACAAATCTGCCAGATGAAATACATTTGTTTTTATTACATAAAAAGAAGTATGTGTTCATTCAAATCATAATCATACACAACCATAGGTTGGGGCACAAATTATAGTTTAATGTCCAGTTTCAAGTTGGCACAAAGGTACATGCAAATCATGGTTTATGGCAGTGGATTTTTTTATCTGGTCTGCCTACCCAGAGAGTTCCTAAACCAGTCTTCTCCAACCCAGCTTAGAAAATGTTAAACTTCAGTTCTCATCTTATGTCTATGAAGGTTCTCAGTCTCATCTTGTGTTGATTGGGAATGATGGGCTTTATAATCCAACTGTGAGAGTCCCAGCACCAGAATCCCAAATCAAGAAATCTTTCAGTCAGTTTATGCTAAAAATATTCATTTATTAAGGATCAGAATACATGGGGCAAATGCAGCGCTTCAAATGGCCAAATAGGCATGCATAATTCAATATCAAGAACATCCCTCTGACATCACTCACTATCTAACTTAAAACAAGTTAGTTCCCACTCCAGTTCGGCACCCTCCCATCAGAGCGCTTGTTAACAGTCCAGGCGTCTTATCGCAGTTCGTGCGAAGAAACGGCCGAGTCAGGAATGTCAAGGGAGGCGAACGGCTCGTTCCAATTAGCGAGGCTTTGGGTGCAAAAGCAAACACGAGTCAAGTCCTACAACGCTTGACACGTGTACCTATAAAAACATGACAGGCGAACGGAGCTGAAGCGGAGGGAGACTGACACCAACCCATCTGGGTGTAGATTGGTGAAGGGTGGTGTAGTCCAAAAATCTTTCACCTGATAGAATGACTTAGCAGTTTCTATAACCTTTCACCTAGATACACTGAATACATTTCCAGTCTGTTCTATCTGTAAATTCCTGGTTTTATTCACAAACCTTAACAAGATTGGTGAAGGGTGGTGTAGTTCTTGTCCAAAAATGGAGGGATGCATATCATTGCACTAAACTCTAAGGGGGGGGGGGAAGCAGGTGAATGAGTAGATACTCCCCTCAAAATGTGTTGGGAACTCCATTAAGGCAACTGTCTGAATACATTTTCTGCTGCTGTTCCCTTCAGCAGCTCTTAACACATGTTTGATGTTACCTTCTCTTACTGATTGTCAAAACAAATTTTCCCTTAATGAAACAGTCTTGACCTGTAGCAGATACACAGACTTCTGATTAACAGTAGGCTGACCATATTTCCTTGAGACAAAAACGGGACATTGGGATGGCAAAACGGTAAGGGGTCTTATGTATGTAATATTCTGTATTCATGAAAAAGACAGGGGTCCCCGCCCCCCGGTCTGCACAATTGGCTCCCGCCTGCAAACCCCACCCTCCTTTGCCGCGCGCTGATAGGCAGGAGGGCTTCCTCTTCCAGTCTGCCTCCAATCGGCAGCTCTGGCTCGGATCTTCCTTCCGCACCATTCCCACCGGGTTTAAAAAATGGGACAAAATTGAGATTTTTATCAAAACGACGGGATGGTTGAAAAATGCTAAAACAACAGGACTGTCCCGTTCAAAATGGGACATATGGTCAGCCTAATTAACAGTCATAACAACATGATATCCTTTGGACAGAAGGCATTTTACAAACTGCCTGGCCAAAGAAGCAAAGTGTTATGCTGTGACAGAGTGCTGACAGATTGGGGCAATGTGAAATGGTTTCTGCTTTAGCAAAGCTGAAGGGTGCCCACATGTTGTTCCTGGAAAATAACACTGAAGTCAGACAGAGGCAAGCTGAGTCCCACCTTCACATGTACACGGAAGTTCCCCCCTGCTTCAGGTTTCCATGCTGTACCTGGAGAGATGGAGTGTGTCTCCAGAGGGGCTCAAAGAAGAGTGGGCTTGATTGCCATTCTTCACAAGCTCAGATCCATGAATGGATTGCTTGAAACTTTCAACCAATAGTAACTAGACACTAAAAAACATGTTAACACTTATATCCTGTATTTTGTTTTCTATAGTACAAAACTGTTTTGAGTTATTAGCCAGGTATGATTGACTAGACATTTATCTTTTCCTGGTATCCTTTAGTAAATTCTTCAATTGGTATAACAATTTCCTTCTCCTTTTATTTCTGAGACCTACTTGGAATAATGAAAATTAAAAATAAGAGAAACAAAAGTATGAATTCAATCCATACTTATAGTTATATTGTACACCAGATGACCTGCCTTCATTTGAGTCCTTGTTTTTTTTTCATTACCATTTCCTTGAAGAGAGATTTAATATAACACACTTTCCTTGATGGGTCTTGGATGGTAATCTTCGAACGTGTGATTGAATGTTGTTGCAAATTGTGAGAGCTCAGTTTAGAGACAGCTCTAGATTCTAATGCAGCACCTTTAGAAACTGGCAGCCGCAATACTTCCCCTGTTGAACACACGAATTGGCCTATTTCATATATAATCCGGTCTTCCTGCTGATCCAAACCTCTTGCTTCCATAGTGCCGAGAAACTATTCCAGTATTCCGTGCTTTCTTGAAGAGACATGATCAGACTGTTGTTACCACCATGAGAAGGTAACTCCGCAATTTCACACATGGAAAGGATTGTTATAGCCTGGCAGCAAAACAATTGGCACATATCTTTTATTTATTAAATGATTAAATATAACTTTTGTGAGGCTGGATTCTGACTTAAAGAAGGAGTCCTAGAAAATGAGGAAAAAACAAAGTTAGGCTCTACCAGATAATGCTTTTCGGGAAAATTGGTCCAGGGGCATGATGCCAAGCATGCATCCAGGGCTGGAATAACCTATTGTTCTGGAGAGACAAAGACCCAGAACTTTCTTGGTCTGGCTCTGTCAGCCATAATCCTTTGGCTGTACTGGAACAACAATTTGCAAAGGAACTTCAGGTAGCTTTAGCAGTGGCTAGAGCACTACCGGTCCCTCAGCCATGTTTTCTTCACAGTGCAACGTTAGTATAGCACATTTTTTCCATCTAGAAAATGCATGCTATTCCCAGGCCTTGGTGAGTTTTAGAGTGTCTGTATATCTGCTTCCATATATGTGGAAAGGAAGAATTCTCTTCTATGTTTGCACAGAGGGTAGGCGAAGCAGCAGCACTAATTTCTTTCCATTTCATATTCACATCTTCCTCTCTGGCCTGCAAGAAACTATTTTAACTCCTGATGTAGGCTCTTAGTTGCTAGTTTAGTCACTAGCTGCTGCTGCTGCTGCTGCTTCTCTGCTTTTGCAGGATAAGGTCATTGGATACTTGGTCCAATGTATTTTGGCAGTGCCCCACACCCAGGAATAATCCCAAGGAAGGGAAATGATAAGTAGCTGGCATGATAGTTTGGCCTGTTAGCTAAACAATCTGCATATCTGTTGTGGTCTTTTAAAGATGTGATGATGGCAGCACCGAACATTAGAGCAATCTTCATTGTACAGTAAAATATAGTAATGTACTCAGCATGCAGATCATAGCAATCTGTACAGCATCAGATTTTATAGATAAGATTCTAGAGTAGTTAAATGGGTTGTAGAACAGTGGTTCCTACCATATGGGTTAGTTGACTTAGCTCTAAATTTTAAGTCTCTTGGCAATTTGTTTTGATCACTGTGCTTATTTGCCATTTTTCTAATCAAAACATTAAGTATATGTGTTTGCTGTGTAGCTTACAAGAACTTTTGCTGTGCCCTTCTAAGAGGGTCGAAGAATACATCACTCTCCTCTATGCTCTTAGACTTTACACTCCTCAAGAACACACTGACCATGAAGACTTGACTACTGCAATTAAGCAAATGAAACAACACAAGGATTATATAGATCAGGTGGGTCTTCTACATTTGTTTCACCATGATGATTATTTTGCAGCCATTTAGATGAATGGGATTTATTGCATGCTACATGGATTATCCTCTAGTACAGAGCTTTCCAAACTGTGTGTCGCGACACAAAAGTGTGTCGCCACACACAGCGTGGTGTGTCGCCACACCACCTGGAAGCGGCGGCGCGTGCGTGCACGGCAGCAGTGCAGCATCAGTGCTTCCGCGTTTTAGCGGAGGCTGCCGCCGCCGTGCACGCACACGCCGCCACACACACCCCGCGCCGCCACCGTGCACGCGCGCGCCACCGCACACCCCCCCGCACCGTCGCTGTGCACGTGCGCCCCCCGTGCCGCCGCCGTGCACACGCGCACCGCCGCCGCGCTGCCGCCACCGCCACCACTGGTGTGTCGCCAGCGGCGGCACTTTGGAAAGCCCTGCTCTAGTATAATTACTGTATCCCAGTTTGGATTGTGACTGGTAAATAGGGGTTCTTCTTCCTTTAATGAGGCGGGGCTCCCACAGTATCAGTTACATTGTGGAGCTGCTGTAAGTTGCAAAAGGAAAAGCATACAGGTACAAAATAACTGTATGGTATTTCCTTTGTGGCCAATAGGAGTTCAAAGTAGGAAACTATGCTGAGAAATTCCAGTCACAGCTGTTTCATTTCACATCTTTGCAGACTTTTCCAGATGTGCTCATATTCAGGTTTAGACAGACAGTAACCAGAGAGAGCTTTTTCAAGCAATTGGACTAGCCTGCAGAATTCCTATCACAGGGACAATTACTTAATTATCCTTCAGAACATTCTCCCACCCATTAAGTATATTGTATGCCAGGTTTATCTCTTTGTGTCTATTAATGGCTGATCTGTCAGAATGCCAGGCTTCTGGGAATTCTCTTGCATTGTTGGATTTGGTTTGATCTAAAATAGTTACAGTTTCCCACTTGAATTTGTGGTTAAATTTGTCTATGTGTTGTAAAATTAAAGAATATTCATCATGTCTTCTGACTGCTAACTGGTGTTCATGTACAGTATGTGTTCTTCTAATCCTCTGCTTGTTTGTCCTTGTTAGGTAGCAGCTTTCACAGTCTTTTCACGTGTATGTTGTAAATAATGCCTGTCCTAACTTCTTACGTTGTTGGATCTTTGAGTTCGCTTAAGATACTTGGAGAGATTTAGTTTGGGGGCCACTCTAATGTCTAGCGGTTGAAGTAATCTGCTGGTGGGAGAAGTATTCTTTTATACAGCTTTTCTTGTTGGCAGTTGGATTGTGACTTTGGTAGTGTAATTCTTGGTTTGTATGTGTTGTCTTTGGATATACATGCCATTGCTTCCTCTGCTGATAAGAATATCTAGGAAGCATAGTTTTTTTATTGTTCTTTTTCTGTGAATGTGATTCTGTTAAAGATGTTATTGTGTTTATGAAGGTTCTCAGTCATCCAGGTGGAACAGTCTGTGGCTTGAATCATGTCAACTGGATTTCTATTTTCTCAGAGGAAACGTTTCGCTCCTTATCCAAGGAGCTTCTTCAGTCTGAGTAAAGTTAGTAAGGGAATCCTTAAATATGTTTCTAGGCTGGCTGTGTGACCTTGCACCTGGGGCTAGGTCATGGTTATTTTTGAGATGTTTGTTTCTAAGTCCCTTTATCATCTAAAGAAGGATCGTTAAGATCACCATGCTGCTGTTGAGCTTGCGAAATGGTCTTAATCTTCCTAGGCACAGAAGACAAAGCCAGAAGCTCTGTGCTAGGGAAGATTAAGACCATTTCACAAGCTCAACAGCAGTAGGGTAATCTTAACGATCCTCCTTTAGATGATAAAGGGACTTAGAAACAAACATCTCAAAAATAACCATGACCTAGCCCCAGGTGCAAGGTCACACAGCTAGCCTAGAAACATATTTAAGGATTCCCTTACTAACTTTACTCAGACTGAAGAAGCTCCTTGGATAAGGAGTGAAACGTTTCCACTAAGAAAATAGAAATCCAGTTGACATGATTCAAGCCACAGAATGTTATTGTGTTGTGTGTGTTCTCTAAGTGACCTTTTCTGATGACAAATTTTTCGTACACATAACAGAATCTATATTTTGAATTGTACGTGTGGGAGGGCAATTGCTTCCAGAAGTTGCATTACTGTTTTTGCTATGAATCCTGAGATAGGTGATTCCCATAAGGGTTCCTCTGATTAGTTTGTTCTGTAAATCTGTCAATCAGACTGAAAATAAGTCCAGAGGCAAAGGTCCTTAAGTGTAATGATTCTATGTATTAAAATGTGTGTGTGCTTGGCTAAGTTTTCTGCTTTATGTAATAAGGCTTCAATGGATTCTTTTGGATCCATGGGTGTGTAGTGTGCTGGGACATGAAATAAGGAAATGATTTCATCTTCCTTAATTGTTAAGCCTTTGATTTTCTGAAGACACTGTAATGGTGAATTAATAGTATGTTCATTCCTATTTATGTAATTTCCAAGTTTTTTGGTGAGATCTTGGCTAAGTTGTATGTTTTTATTTATTTTTATTTATTTTTATCCCGCCTTTATTATTTTTATAAATAACTCAAGGCGGCGAAAATACCTAATAGTCCTTCCTCCTCCTATTTTCCCCACAACAACAACCCTGTGAGGTGAGTTGGGCTGAGGGGGAGTGACTGGCCCAAGGTCACCCAGCCTAAGGCGGGACTAGAACTCTCAGTCTCCTGGTTTCTAGCCCAGCACCTTAACCACTAGACCAAACTGGCTCTCTCTTAGTAGCAATACAATTGGATGGGTGTTACATTTGGGTTGCCTATTTTTGGGCATCTATAAAAACGGAGGATAGGTCCACAACTTCTCATACACCATTATTCTTTTGTAAGCTGTCCTCTCTTACCTACATCAATGAGAGTTCTCTTGGTTTCCTTGTCCAGTTTCTGTTTTGGGTTTGTTTATTTGTATTCTGTAATAGATCTATGACTGCACAATAAATGCAATAAATGCGTAAATGCTCAGTTCAGCTGGTACACTTTCTTCATGCAGCTGTTAATTTTTATCTGGGGAGTCTACCATGTAAGACATAAATCACCAGAACTTGTTTGAAGGCAATCTGCTCCCACAGAAGTTTAGCTAGGTGTTCTAATTTTATGCAAGTACTTTCAGACAGGTGACTCTTTATATGAATATTGAAATGATTGTATGTACATTTTCTTAGCAGACTGTAATTTGAGCTGATCCATTTAAGAAATAAATGCTTTGAGGGACTATAAAATAGAGCTTGTCCTCAAGATTTAATCCAAATATACAAGACTGATTCACTGTGCTAAATTTGACTTCATTTTTTTAAAAAACCAGTAACTTTAAGTGTAACATTTTTAAAGAATGTCTTCTCAGATTATGTAGCACAGCCCTCTAAAGCTTGGATCCCTTGCACCAACTTATTTCCCATATATTAAATTTTCTAGTTGAAACTGAATGTGGGCAGAAACGATCAGCTATTAAGTACACAAAGGCTCATCCAAGGAGGTCCTGTAAGTACTCAGCTTTGTATATATGAACTGAAGTGCACAGCAAGCGCATGGTATTTATGTGTGATAAAGTCAGAAGATGTTTCCATAGGATGAGTTTCAAATGACAAAGATAAAAGTAATAGATTTACTAAAAATCAAAGAAATGTGTTTTGGGAAAACAACTGTCCTGACTTCGAGTGAAGGAAACACGCTGAGACTTGGTGTAACGGCTCTAGTGTTTTATTGTTCTACTATGCTAGACAGAATCCAGCTAAACTGAAGTGAATTAGTGATGCTCAGAGAAAAGGCCCAAGAAACTAGGGCGGGGCCTTCTGATTGGATAAGTATTAAAAAGTGCAATATGGGAATGTGTCAATTACAGGACTGTGTGTACAAAGCAATTAAAACCATGAAAATAAATTAGAAGTTATCGCAAGTAAAACAGTGGTTGAGGTTTTATTTATTTATTTATTCATTCATTAATTCAATTTCTATAGCCACCCATCTCAGCAAGTGACTCTGGGCAGCTTACAACAATAAAAACCATGAAACAGTTAAAACAATTACCATATAAACAATTAAAATACAAAATAAATATACATGGCTGCCAAGTAAGCAGTGTAAAGATGTTAATATAGCCAAGAAACGGGACCATTCCCATGCTCGGGACCCCAGGCCCGGGCACATAACTAGGTCTTCACAGCCTTACGAAAGGCCAACAGGGTTGGGGACATCCTGATCTCTGAAGGGAGAATATTCCAGAGGGCAGGGGCTACAGCAGAGAAGGTGCGCCTTCCAGTCCCCGCCAACCGACATTCCTTGGATGACAGGACCCGTAGCATACCCAGTCTACCAGATCGAATTGGACAGGTAGAAACAACTTGGACTAAGCACAAATCCCACTCAAGCAAAGAACTCATTGGGCATCTTTTGCTAGTTGCTCTTTTTCAGCCCGTTCTACCTGGGGAAAAAAATTCAGATGATTCCTACACACAGTTTCTTCAGAGAAAAAAGGGATTTATATATTTTACATTTATAGACCAGAAGGGCAGAATCATACAGTGATATATTCTGATGCCATGCTGTATTACCAGCTCTTTGAATTGGGCCTGGAAGCCTACTGCAATCTATAAAGCAAGCTCATAGTTGTACCTCATTGTGTTATTCTAGTAACTTTAAATTTACTAGTGTCTTTGACTAGTAATAAGGTTTCTGTAGCTCTTGAGTCATCTTCAAAGGCAGCCCCATGTTGAGTGCATCATGATAGCCCAGTTGCGAGGTGGTCTGGGTGTGAGTTACTGTCACCAGGTCATTGTGGGTAAGTAGAGCTACAACTGTTGTGCCAGTCAAAGCTGAGGGACAAATCCCCTGGCCACAGCCTCCACATGCTGATTTAGCAGGAGTTGTCAACACAGGAAGATCCTTCCCCAGCTCAAGGATCATCTTATTCTGGGAGATCATGATCCCAGCAAGAGCTACTAGGTTCAATGTTAACAAAACCCTGATTTTTATAAACACATGCAACTTTGTATTGTTAGGGTTTAGATTTTGTTAGGGTTTAGTTTGAGCTTGTTTCTTCCTATTCCACACTCTATCTATCTCCAGACACCAGTTCAATATCTCTATAGCATCTCCAGCTTGGCCTGGGGTGGCAATGTCATCCGCATGTTAATATTAATATGGTTGACTCTCCCAGGTTCTGCAGGAACATACTAAATCCTGTGGTACCCTGCATTGGAACATCCAAAGGTTTGACCAAAGTTCCTGCCTTACCACTGACTGCCCACTAAAGTAGGAGTAGAACAATCGTAACTATTCCTTCCATTCCCAACCTTCACAGATGGTCCATAAAAATACGATAGTTGATGGTTTCAAAAGCTGCCAAGAGGTCAGAGAGGAGTAATATGGGTGCATTTCTCCCCATCCAAGTTGTGAAAGAGGTCATCTGCTAGAGCAACCAATGGTGTTGTTTCAACCAATGCAGTCAGGATTCAAACTGAAAAAAGTCCAGATAATCTATGATCTCTAGGATCCCATGAAAATGAATCACCACATTCTCAACATTCTCCCCCCAAAAAGATAGGATGAAAATGACCAAATCTGGATGGATCAAGAAATGACCTATTTAAGAGAAGGTGCACCACTGTCTCCTTCAAGGCTGGTAGCATCACAGCTTCTGTCAACAAAGCATTTGTTGAAGATCTGGTTGTGCCACTCGACATGGAGGTTGGAATATGTGAGAGAGCCCATGGATGGTTGTATTGATGGATCAGATGGTTTTTTCCCCTTGGCAACCATTTACATATTTATTGGAGTGTTGTTATTTTGTTTTTTAATTGCTGATTGCCACCCAGAATCACGATGTTGAGATGGGTGATCACATAGATTGAAATAAATAAATAAATAAATAAATAAATAAATAAAAAGAGTAAACAAAGAATGTTGATCAATATGGCAAAAAGTTCTCTTGATGTTTAAACGTTTTAGAAATCTGTGATTTATAAAAATTGCAATCAAATGCAAAGTACATAAAATAATGAAGCAATTTTATAACAGGCTGCCTAATTTTTAATGTTCTAATTCACAGCAGTTACTGAAAGCCAATAGATATCTAATTATGGTGCAAGATGTGGCCCAGCTAAATTGTTCTCAGAGAATAAATATGCCATTCAGGTAAATGCATCAGTAGAAATATTAAGGGATAATGTAAAGAAAATGAAGAGTAGCTTTATACAAATGCCCCTCCATTTGCTTTTTTAAAAGGTTTTCTTCTTTCTAAATGAAGGCCATGAAGATAATAAATGCTAAATGGTGTTGAATTATTTACTTTGTACATAATGTGTGTCATGTTGCATACTTTCCTTTTTAGATTGCAGTGAATTCTTTTCTTAGAAAAATAGAATAATACAAACATAAACATAAACACAAGCAATGTTTATGTCTACAATATATGTCTGGGTATTTTTGAGACTGCTTATCCATAGAGATTCTGTCCACCAGATCCGAGGGCACAAAGAATGCCTGCACAGATAGCTGAAGGTCCCCATCCCTCAAGGGTTCCTGAAAGCGGGCATTCTCTTTAGGGGCACCCCTACTCTGGAGCAGCTTGCCCCCCAAGGGTAGCTTCCACCTTCCTGTCCTTCTGGAAGTTCATAAGAACTTGGCTGATCTGGAACTCCTTGGGACTTGAGTGGGGTACAGCTCCTGGTGCTAGAAATATTAATCCTAATTTTATTTATTTATTTGTCAAATTTCTCTGAGAAATTTGACAAATAAATAAAATAAGATGACAGTAATACAGTTGAAAATAAAATAACTATATCATTGGACAAAACATTATGGGCAATCACGCCGCTAACAATTTGTTACTCCAAAAATGTCCAACAAATTAGCATTTTTAATACGGTCTCACTGTTTGAGCTTTGAGTTTGGATAAGGAAATATTTAAATTGGATGAAGCTAGTTACAGTAACTTCTGTATTTTATTGTACTGATCCAAAGGAATTTGTGTTTCTAGCACTTTCCAACATCAAACAATCCTTTTAACTAAGCTATTAATATAAACTGGAGAACTTTAGACTCTACTGCTTCTTTTAAAATAACACACACATAGCTTTAGGATTTGGGGGCAGCTGATAAAGCTGCCTGGATATGATACATATGATCAATATATTTAACAATATTATGTTTTAAAGTTATGTCTTTAATGATTGACAGATTATTCACCTTGTCAGCATGAATAGTCTTCTATGATTGAGGTAGCACTGTGTAGAAACAGTGTCATGAGAATGGGGACAGATGAGCATTTATAACTTTTTAAAATGTACAAGTATTTTAAAAGGTTTCAAAGATGATAGAATCTTCTTCTGTAAAACAAGTAGATAAAAGCAGAGCAAATGTGACATTGTTTCCTGATATATTCTTCGATATTTAAGATTTAAGACATTTATATGAACCAGGGGTGCTCAGAATTTGCAGTACTGTCACTCCCTAAAATAATAAAAGTCTGTGTGTGCCCTGAACCATGAATAAAATTAGTGATTAGGGTTCGGGTTGGGCAAGAAATAAATATACTTGTTTTTAATGATTAAAAAAAGAACCCTTTATTTTGCAATTTGCAAAATAAAACTTTTTCATTGGAAATAGTAAAACAAGATTGTATGAGATTTGGAAACAGCTGTATATCATCTAAATAGAAACAAAGATTGAAATATATTTACCTAAACCAAATTCTAGAAATATTATTTTCCATAGCAGTAGCTAAACGTTCTTAGGACATACCATAGTAAAAAATGGGCACACTGAAATAGTCTTATGCTTCTCAAGTATAAAAAAGGTAAAGGTTCCCCCTGCACATTTGTGCAGTCGTGTCTGACTCTAGGGGCCGGTGCTCATCTCCATTTGTTAGCCAAAGAGCCAGCGTTGTCTGAAGAGGCTTCCACGGTCATGTGGCCGGCATGACGTGCGTGGAACGCTGTTATCATCCCACCAAAGTGGTACCTATTCATCTACTTGCATTTGCATGCTTTCGAATTGCTAGGTTGGCAAGAGCTGGGGCGAGTGTGGGAGCTCACTCCGTCACGCGGGACTAGGGATTCGAACCTCTGAACTTGCGATCTTCCGATCGACAAGCCTGGCGTCTTACCTGCTGAGCCACCACGCCCCTTTTCTCAAGTATAAACTTTTTCTTTTAATACACTTTTAAAAAATGCTTACTACATCTGAATAGTCTCCTGTGATTAAGTTAGATTATTTATAAATTGATTATATTAACACAGATAATGAAACTAATCTTATTTCCATTTTTCAGGTTGTATGAACATACCCACGATCTTAGACTTTTCCTGTTCAATGATATCCTCGTTATTTCACAACGCAGCATCTCTTATAAGCCCTTTGAACGAATCCCCAAGGTTACTTATCAGTTTTTGGCTACAGTAAGGCTTCATCAGCTCCAGACTGAAGATATTCCAGATTCTAAATGTATGCTTTTCATTACCCTAAAATAGTAAAAAAGTTGAATGCATTCTTAGAATGTTTTTAAAAATATGTTTTTAATTAAAACAGTAACATTGTTACAAAATCTCATGGACATTCTCAGTATCAAACTGTGTGATGTGTTTGGTGAGTCTTGACTCCTGGCAACTGCCTGCAATTTTCTTAGCAAGATTTTCAGATGTGCTTTGCCTTTGCCTTCTTTCTAGGGCTGAGAAAGAGGGACTGGCCCAAGGCTGGCTTTGTACCTAAGGCGGGATTAGAACTCCCAGCCTTCCAGTTTCTAACCTGGTGTCTCAACCACTACATCAAACTGGTTCTCTCTTCTTTCACATAGCCTTTATAACACACAGCACTGCTTTTGAAAGTAGTTCTTGAAATTAAGTTTTTTTTATGTAGCAGGAGAAGCTCCTGTTTTAAAGATCTCCAGCCCAATACTCCAATGGGTATGCAATTTCTGAAGTGAAATGGCTCACATAAGAAACAAACTGGGAATTTGAGCATCTGCAGGAGGGGCGGGGGGTGGTGGTTAAAAAGGTCAAGATGGTGGTTGTGGCAGTGTGACTGAAACTCCACCCCTTTGTATACATGTCTGTTGTTGATGCATGTACAAAAGGGATGGGGCTTTGGTCATGCTTCCATGATGGCCATCTTGACTTGTTTTTACTCCCCCCCCCCCCGCAGACACTGCTGATTGAGACTTAGGTGGTGTCTCTTTGGTCAGTGAAGAATGGAGCTAACATGAGATGCTTAATTTGCTCTTCCTTGAAAGGCAGGGTCGAGGGATTATAGAAGCTGTGCCCTTTAGGAAAGAGAGGACTTGACAATATTTTGAGTGGATAAAAATGGTAGAAAGTTATATTATGTTCATTAGGATACAATATAAATGAGCAGAAGCATTCTATAAGAATCCTTGTCAAAAGCTTTTGTGAAGAAAATGGGATGGTGTTTCCTGCTTTACTCCTCATTGACCAGACTTAAGTCCAGTTTTGCCTTCTCCATCAGCAGTGCATTAGAGGTGATGGGAAGAGGTGCTAGCATGTAGTTGCTAAGAATTCCAGTCCCCTCACCTTCCTCCTACCGTGGCTGTTCTTTTTCTTCCCCCTGCTGATGCAGGAGAGAGAGAAAAAATCCACACTTTCACCCTGTGAGTCTGCTGTAGGTCTTAAGAGTTTGCTGCTGGGATGGCAGCTTTATTAAAATGAGCGCAGAACACTGGAACGGATGGTAAATTGTATCCAAATCCCTCAAGGCTTTATTTGAAATTCTGGAGGTCTATTTAAAATACAAACTAGCAAGTGTACCCAGACACAAAGAAACAACTGAATAATGCAAATCAAGTAACTGCTCAATAATGTAATGAATACGTACATTACCCTCATTCTGGTCCCCTAAGGACATTTGCTGACTTCTGACTCAAGGACAAAAGCCTGACCCTTTTACAAATCTGCACACTAATTTAACCAAAAGCTAATTTAACCAAAAACATTCTAGTGGAAGCAAAAATATTTGTATCAAATAAATCTAAAGACGGATCCATCCCTACGTTTTAGAAGCAGGGCCAGAATCAAGCCAAACAACTAGAAGTTAATAACCACACAGCCACCCATACTTAAAAAATCAAAATAGGTCAGAATTAAGCTGAACATTTAAAATCTAACAAGGGCAAATAGTAACAAACATTCATGATTATTAAAGCCAAAGTTGTCCCAACAAGTGTCAACAGGGACACCTTTGTATTTCAGTGATTAAGCCATGACAAACAAGACACTATGGGTAAACTAATGCATGATGATGTCAGCAAAAGAGATCTGAAAGAAGTTTACCTATGTCTTTCATTGGGCTTAGGTTTAAAAAAAGGCACTAAAACTAAAGTCTCGAGGGGAATTGAGCAGTAATGTCTGGAGCAGTGTTTCTCAACCTTGACAACTTTAAGATGTGTGGACTTCAACTCCCAGAATTCCATAGCCCTTGCTGGCTGGGGAATTCTGGGAGTTGAAGTCCACACATCTTAAAGTTGCCAAGGTTGAGAAACACTGGTCTGGAGGCAGGGATAGTGACTGACCCATCTTATGATAGTGACTCTTGACATTCCTCTCTTAACATAAGAGAAGAAAAAACATTACACTACTGGAATTCATGGTGTATTTAATGTAAATTTCCAGACCCTTGGGCATACTAAGTTTCTACCATATTATTATTTTTTTTGGTGTAGGGAAACTTAGGACAAAATCAGGAAGGGTAATTTTCTGTGGCTGGAGACAAAATGAAGTTTGGAAATAAAAACATCACACTTAAGAATCACATATAATACGTTTTTCTCTTGTTGAATGTCTATCTCATTCCCCTTCTGACAGATGTTAGAACAATTAGGAAAGAAATGTTCAAATTATAATCATTAAGAGAAATGGACCTGAGACTCAAACAGGCAAGTTGTGAGAATCTTCAGTGTAAAGGCAGATCCCAGTAGGGAAACCTCTGCATCACTATGGAAGAAAAGAGAAGGAAAAAAGAAAAGTTCCATGAAGCAAATATTTCACAAATCTGGTTTATTATCAGTTCAGAGAATGGTGTCTATTGTTGCAGCTTGCCCGATGGGAAGAATGGGAGGAAGATGTTTAGGTAGGCTGTCATGTGAAAAAGACTAAAACGTTAGGAAATCACCTTTAAATGGAATAAATCAATGATGTTTATGACAACTTTGGGACATTTTCCAATTCAACTTATAATTGTTGGTTTTAGTTGAAATATAAGCCACATAGCATTAACAAACATAGGGTGCAATCTCACTAATCTGACTTGGTGTTATTCAGAAGTAATATGGAATTTATATAATCCATTTAGATTTCAGATAGTCTTGGATGATGCCTGGGAATTCTTCAAAAGAGCCTTACTGAGATTCATAAAATCTTAAAAGCTTCCTGTAACAGTATTTATCACTTTGGAGGGGAGACTTTCATTTCTAAAGATAGAGAGGTCTGAAGGGTACTCAGTTGACAGAGTATCCAAGGCCTTCATGTTGGAATCCTATATATCAAGATGGCATATTGGACCCTTTGTTGCCTCTGAAACAAATCTATCACTGTTTGACTTCAATGATTAACAATTCACACACACACACAAAACACCACTGGATGGAAAGCCCACTCACCTTGGTGTGTTTCCTGTTTAGCCAATAATGGAAGCTGAGAGAGCAACTGGTACCTTGACAATTCACAGGGAACTTTACCATCATGCAACCTGTTCAAATTGGGGTTCCCTTTAAAGCCAGATGAATAGTATATAGCTCCAGCTAGTTTATGATAAAGCGAGTACATTTCTGTGTTTTAGTTTCCTAAGCCATTTCCTTTAGATAATTAAGTATACCCATCTGTAAACTCACCTTTAGAGAGCCAGTTTGGTGTAGTGGTTAAGGCACCAGGCTAGAAATCAGGAGACCCTGAGTTCTAGTCCTGCCTTAGGCACAAAGCCAGCTGGGTGACCTTATGCCAGTCACACACACTCTGCCCTAGGAAGAAGGAAATGGCAAACCACTTCCAAAAAATCTTGCCCAGAACACTGCGGGACTACTCCAGGCAGTCACCAGGAGTCAAAATTTACTCAAAGGGGTACACACACAAACACACAATTAAAAATCCTCACCTTTAAGTTTTTATTTCTGGAGTAGTACTTCTCAGGGAAGATACATTAATTCACTTCTAAAAATATTCAGATGTCCCTAAAGTGAGAACAAGTATTTGGGAGCACTGTTTATAATATAAATATTTCATATTGGAGGTGGGGAACTATGGGAAGAAAAAAAATAGGCTTTCATTTTAGTCTTACATTTAATTATTAACGGTGATGTGTCAGTTTGGACAAACTTCCTATGCAGAGTGACAGGAGCCAGGTAGGACAAACCTATCTTTTATCTAGCTCTACCACATGGGAGCGTTAACAGCGTTCCGTGCGCGTCATGCGGCCACATGACCGTGGAAGCGTCTTCGGACAACGCTGGCTCTTCGGCTGAGAAACGGAGATGAGCACCGGCCCCTAGAGTCAGACACGACCGCACAAATGTGCGGGGGGAACCTTCACCTTTACCACATGGGAATATCATGTTCATAATGAACCTCACAGGAAGGCTGAAACTATATACAGTACAGTATATTGCATGGCGCCAGGTTATATGCGGAACTGCCTCTCCCTGGGGATATCTCCCTGTACCGCCAGGTCAGATATGGGGAGTGCTCCAGGTCCTTTCCCTTAAATCTAGTCATCTAGCAGGACTTAGGAAGCTGGTCTTCTCAGTAGAGGCCTCCACCCTTCTAGTTTTCCAGAAGGCCTTAAAAAGCTGACTCTTTACCCAAGGCATTGGGATAGGGTGAGGCTGGGGCTCAGTGATTGTATCATTTATCTATTGGGGAGTGTTGTTTTAGGATACCAGGAGTTGTATTTCTTTGGATGCTAGTTTTTATTGCTTCTTTTATGTTTTGTTGTTGTAAGAGTTATGACAGATCAAGTAGGTGGCCATATAAATCTCTCAGTACATACATACATACATAAAGGTTGGAATTTTCAGGCATTCTGTGCAAGTATAATGTCCACTTATGACAAATCTAGGCTTAAATAGGCAGCCAATCTAATTCATTCCATGATATGAACACTGAACAAGTAAGATTTGTGTATCACCAAATATGGGGTGAGCCAATACAGAAATTTTTGGAGTATATCTCCATTCTAATTTTTAACTGCTGCACATGCTGACTCAACAAATATTCTTAAGGAATCCAAATTAATGAAAAAAATGTTTTGCTTGTTTTCACAGATATCAAGAATGCCTTTCTTTTACAAGGGCCCAGGCATCAATGGATTTGTTCTACAGATGAAGACACGTTTGTATGGCTTTCTGCATTACGAAGAGCAATTCGTTGTAGTATCAATGAGGATGTAAACTGAATACAGGTAGTCCTCATTTAGTGACCACAATTGGGACTGGCAACTCAGTTGTTAAGTGAAGCGGTCGCTAAGTGAAACTGCGACTGTGCTTATCATCTTACTTCAGCTTTCCTTTGCTTTCCAGACCTGCGAAAGTCATTAAGTGCGAGGATTTGTCACCAAGTTACTTTTTCATCACCACTGTAACTGCGAATGGTCGTCTGATGAGGCAGTCACTAAATGAAGACTACCTGTATACTTTCCATGTGTGTTGTTCATGATCTAATGACATGGTGGGTGTGACCATTAATTGAAATAATTGTTTATTATAAGCAGAATTAGTGTGAAATAAGTATATACAATGATTTATTACTGTAAACCACCAGGAGCATGTGGTAGAGTCATAGGTTATGAATGTGATTAATAAAACAGATAGCAGAAGTTTTTTAAGGCAGGGGTGCCCAACCTGTGGGCTGCAGCCTGTTAGGAAGTAGGCCGCGGGGCTCCCTCCTGCAAATCCCACCCCCTGGTACGCGCGATTACCCCACCCCTGGTGCACGCAATTGGCTCCCACCTGCAAACCTGCCCCCCCGGTGCACGTGATTGGCTCCCGCCTGCAAACTCCACCCACCCCGGTCCGTGGAAAAATTTTCTTCCACGAATTGTCCCTGGTGCCAGAAAGGTTGGGGACCACTGTTTTAAGGAATACTACCTTATCACCTATAAGATACACCTTGCCTGACTTTGGACTTTACTTATACAGTCAAAGCTGCATACCTGAAATTTTCAATTTTGCAGTAGAAATTGTTGTAAACACTATCACTATGCTCACATCCGTATCTTGCACGAGTGGCATCTGCAACCCTTGTACTGATTAGTGCTGGAGAAAATCTACAATCTAAATATTGTGTAAGAGCTGGAATCTATGGATTTGAATGTGAGAATGTCAGAATTGAGCATGTGATACCATAAGGCAGGGACACTCTATACCCAGCTTCAAATTAAGTTTGAGAGAATAAAGTGGTTTTGTTTAAATAACTGAATCTAATGTTTTTCTAGGGAATGTAATTACCTTTCTGGTGCTTCCATACATATACACATGCTTTCATGCAAAAGAAAATGTTTAGTAAACTACATTTGCTATGACTTTATATTCTGTTTATGCCATACAACATGTAGAAATGGGTTAGTGAACCATTAAACTTAATGTGGGAACTGCATGATGCATTATAGCTTATTTTGAATATACTGTCTGTTTTGTACGTACAGTGAATGTTTTTTATGACTTTTTTGCCTCTTCCTAAATGTTTAATTTTTATGTTTTAATGTTTGTGTTTAATTTTCTACTAAAAGGTTTGTTTTCAAATATTATCAGTGAATGTAGGACTGTGACCTTAGACTAGTAGGAAATTCTGTAACTAGACAAAGTCTGGCTCCCACAGAATGCTAAACATGTGTTTTTGATTTTAGCCTAGCATAATGTATAAACCCACCCTGTTCTAGTTTTAAAATAACTGACTCCATATTCAGTAAGAAATTGTACAAAGTCCACTTAATTCTTTGTGTTACTGAGCCAAATTAAAAGGATTAACTCAAATTAAAATATTGTGCTGTTTTATTGTTGTAAAAATCACACAGTTGCTAGTTCTGATTCTGCTGAGATACTTCCATGCATTTTAACATCTATGATCCCACAGCCAGAATAAGCCATTAAATAGAATATCTGCTGTTAGTCAGCATTAATGCAAATTTACATATGAGATCAAAAGGTGTGTATTATACAATATACAACAAATCCTAATACAGTACATCAACCTGAATAGCAGGATACACTCAGGAAACTGTGTGTTAATAATGAAGCCTGTCTACAAGCCAGAAGAATAATGCTTGGAGACATGAACAGAAATAAGAACCCAACCCTTTAAGAAACACAAATTGGGGTGGGGGTGGGGTGGGGAGTTGAGGGGGAAGACTGGGAAAGAGTGGAGGTACTGACACATTTCTTGACCACAAAGAGTGTTACAGTAAAGTCTGGTGGATGTGTCAGTTTGTAAAGGATAATGTGCAAAGCATGCAACTATATGTGGTGTTCAGGAAATGTGCATGACTGAGATCAACACCCAATCCTTTCACAGAAGAGAAACACTTGTGTGCAGACTGCAAAATGACATCATGAATGCAAACATTTCAACAATAGTCAAGCTGTGATCACATATGCAATACATTAACAAGCAAGGACAACAGAATTTATCTGGTATGGCAAAGTTGAAAAGAATGTGTGTGGGACTTGGAAGATTTGGGGTTACTCAAAAAGAACAGGCTACTGAAATTACTGATGATTTGCAAGACTTCAAACTCTGACTTGGGAATCTGTGATGACCACAGCTGGCTTATTTCCATTTACACAATAAGATAAATGTGCAAAAGGTATTTATGATAAATATATGTGCTTCTGTGATAAAGGTAGATATCAGGATGTTTTTATTCATGATCTTTGACGTGAAATATAGAAAATTCATTAAGTATTCAGTTCCAGTTTGGGATATAGGCCACTTAAGTTGTATAAACCTTGCTTCAACTTAAAAATTATGTCCTCCCAAGAAAATGGGAAGTTTGGCAGTGCCAATATATTGAACATTCAAGGAAACACTTATTCCATTCTTTGTATTAAAATTATAAAAAGTTACTTAAATACAACTGTGGACAGAGGACAAAACAATCACAAAAAAATGTTAAGAGTGCACTGAGTGAAACATATGGGATTTTAATTAGGCCTTTTACCCAATTTTCTGTTTCAGCGTTAATTATTTCACAGTTAACGGCAGTTGGTTTATAAGTGAGAGAAGGGTCGAAGCTGTTCCAGTTGAACCTCCAGTGAAATTCTCTCTTCCAGAACATCCTAGAAAGGAGAAATTTGCCATTTAGATACAATAAAAGTGTATTATTTTCTCTCTCTCTTTAGCTGATTTTAAGTTATGCACAGAAAATTGTGTGTGTTTGTGCAAGTAAAGTAAAACAGAACTTATTTAGACACAGCTTTTGCTTCAGTATGCAAAATTTCTGCCTAAACCAGTATTCTTTATATTTTTCTTGAAAACAGGACATCAATCAGTAATTCTGTTCAATAATCTTGTTTAGTGAGGAACACCTATGGTTTCTTTGCAAGTACGAAAACAAATCAATAAAGGAATATTGAAACAAACTATGTTTAAACAAAGCTCTTAATTTTCTTTTACATTTAGTAGATAGAAAATCTTAACTGGATGTATGCACTGCATATGATGTCAGTTTATCTGTAGTGAGATAAACTATTTGTTATAGTCTTAAGAGTTGTTGTCTTGAATACAGCTAATGCTGAAAAGCTATGTTGCTGGAAAAATGTAAAAATTAGAAGCTTATATTCTCTGTGAACTTGCAGTCAAAATCTTCTAATGATGATTGTTCCACCAGCTGTTTCAATAAGATATCTGAGAACAGATCTATCAACGTCTCCTCTTCATTCATACACAGGATACTTACAGTATGTGGCTAGTCAAACTGAATTACTCTTTCCCCTTCTCCCCCCTAATCTTTTGGATCTTGTAATTAGTTCACCAAGTATTTCCAACATGTTCTGAGGCCTCTGGTATTCTGCTAACTTAAACTATATGAAGGAAGTAGCTGAATCTCCAAGAGAAAATACGAAGTAAAAGCATGAGCTATGGATACTGGGCTTTCCTTTACAAGTTTACTAAACAGAAGGTAGAGTACCGAAGAAAAATGTATGTTTGTAATGTGTGAAAACACCACATAATAATGTCTCAATTTTCTTACCTTTAACTGTTGCTGCAATTCACTGTTCAGTCTGGCCAAAACAGTATTGGTCTCCTTATTGCGTCTAATTGATGCCTGAATAGCTTTCTTGTCCTTTCCCACCGATCTGAGGGGATATTTCATGAAACAGCTTTCAGGAATTGCGGAATACTTTTTTCCCTAAAAGCTCAAGTTGTTCTGAGTGCAATCATTATTAAATTCCTTACCTCTGTAATGTGTTTAGTTGCACAGTTTTAAAGAATATGTTTTTTATAATTTTGGCATTCTGTTTTCTCTGATTACAGAGCTACTATTTAAAGTATTTAAAGCTTACATGCATTTACTGGCACTTTCTAAGACTTTTTTTTTTTGTATGAAGAGATCCCACCTTCAACAACTCAAATCACCTTTGAACTGTCCTATTTTGCAAGTTTCAATAGAAGAGAATCAGGGTTCAGAATCTGATCAGAATCAGTAGCTCAGGGTTGAATTGTGAAGTCCTTGGTGCTCTCTGAGCTTGGTTGTTTGCTTGGTCTAGTGGTAAAGGCGCTGGGCTAGAAACCAGGAGTCTGTGAGTTCTAGTCCTGCCTTAGGCATGAAAGCCGGCTGGGCGACCTTGGGCCAGTCTCTCTCTTTCTCAGCCCAACTCACCTCACAGGGTTGCTGTTGTGGGGAAAATAGGAGGAAGGAGTATTAGGTATGTTCGCCACCTTGATTTATTTGTAAAAATAATAAAGGTGGGATAGAAAAAAATAAAATAATAATAAAATAATAAAATAAAATAAAATAAAATAAAATAAAATAAATAAAATAAAATAAAATAATAATAAAATAAAATAATAAAATAATATAAAATAAAATAAAATAAAATAAAATAAAATAAAATAAAATAAAATAAAATAAAATAAAATAAAATAAAAAAACTAGGTAACATCAGTGTGTAAGAGTGTGGGGTTTGTTCCCTGTTTATATATAGTAGCTTTTTGCAAGTGTTTGAAACAACAAAGCTGCTGTCTGCACATTTCATTGGATTGGATCCTTTAGTCTTCACAACTTTATTGCTTTAAAATCACTGAGCATGTCTCGAACAACAGTTTAAACTATATTGTACCAGCTTATATAATGACTTTCAGTGTAAGTGTGTGTGGTGGATATATGCATTCCCACAGCTCCTATTTTGCTGCCTGCCCAGAACATCCCCAAACTGAGCAGCAAAATCACAGATGATTTTTTTTTGGGGGGGGGGCAGTTTGCAAGACTGAAAACACCTATTCTGCACTTTGACCACTGCAACATAGAAAAAATACAAAAGTCCTAATCTTCAGCCCTCTCCTTGGAAACACCTTAGAATCCAATTTATTTAGAGCGGCACCCAAATGGAAAAAGTTGTCCCCAAGAGTTGGGCATTTCAATCATATAATAAAGGCCCCATGTGATGAAAGAAGGGTGTGTGTGCACCCCTTAGTTTGCATGATATTCTATTCTATTCTATTCTATTCTATTCTATTCTGTTCTGTTCTGTTCTGTTCTGTTCTGTTCTGTTCTGTTCTGTTGTTCTGTTCTATTCTTATACATACATACATACATACATACATACATACATTTTTAATATAATTTTAATAAATACGCATGATACTGAAAAGTAGTTTGCAAAATATTTTGTACTCATTTTCCAAATAGCCTCGGTGTTTGTATGCAGATTAAAGCTTGTATGAGTTGTTTACACTACCTTTTCTTAGCAGTTCAAGATTTCAAGCATCACAGACCATTCATGTGCCTCTTTAATAAATGTATTTGCTATCTAAAATGATAATATCTCAGTATCAGATACTCATACACGTCTTGGGTTACCTAGGAATAGATGGCTGAGAAGCAAGAACAGCAGCTATGACACCTGTTTTCTGCGCATGCTCCTCAACTTCAGGTCTCAGCTCATCTTCAGATTTTGGCCTTCTGCGGATAGGCTTTGGTGGTGGTGCTAGAGGTGTAGTGCCTTTGGCCTGAAAAAAAGAGTCATCAGGTTCATTAATACATATTGCAGTAAGTTTCAGCTGTCCTCAGAAAAATTAGTTGGTTAAATAATTACAAATACTAATTAATTAAACTGTAAGAGCCGCTTTGGAGTAGTGGTTAAGGCACCGGGCTAGGAACCGGGAGACCGTGAGTTCTAGTCCCGCCTTAGGCATGAAGCCAGCTGGGTGACCTTGGGCCAGTACCCCTCTCTCAGCCCTAGGAAGGAGGCAATGGAAACCACTTCCAAAATCTTGCGAAGAAAACTGCAGGGACTTGTCCAGGCAGTTGCCAGGACTCAAGACTGACTCGAAGGCACATGCACACACACACAAAAGCTAGTGATTAAACTAATTAATAAAATTAATTATTGGTTTTAAAAAGATCTTTCTGTAAGTCTCTTTTTAAAAGGCCACATACAATTCTACAAGTTGTAAGATAGCTGTGCATAGGGAAATGGGACCTCTTCTTAGAGGGCATCCCACTTGGTAGTTATATCCTTTGCTAGGTGTGAGGAAGTGCTGTTAGGCACTACTAAAGGGTTAAATTCCATGAGCGAACAGCCAAACAGCAGCTAATTTTCATTCAACTCTTTGAAGACATCAGCAGCAAATGACATCAGCAGCCATTTGCACCTCATGCTAATTCCTTGATTTTCCATGGTTCCTTCAGTTCTTTAAAAAAAAAGCTTATCAGTTCTGTGTTCTTTATCCATAAATTGTGAAAAGAGAATGAACCTGAATGGCTTTCTGCGAAATTATTAATACATTTCATAAGATAGGTTGTAGGTTTGTTGCATACCGTGTTTGCAGGGGTAGTAGAAACTGTTTTGTCTTCTATTCTCCCATCTCCTTTGGCAACTCTTAGAGATCCTGCAGAATCAGAGGGCTTTTCTCCCTAAAGAGCGGGAGACATAATCCAGAAACTTATCATGGCTAATGATGAAAATGCTCTTCAATTTTATGGAAGGATATGACTCCTGGTATTTAAATTCAACTAAGCTCAAATACCTTGTCCAGAAATTTGCATATACTTAGTTAAAACCAAATTCATGGCAGCTAGAATACAGATGTAGAGACTGTTACTTCTGCTGAGTACATTTCAAAAGCTGCACATTGTTTTAGATAAAGCAAATCTAGCCCTTGTCATACATGACTTGGTTACTTTACGGAATGTCTATAGAATGCTGCTCAATAGAGCTTCCGGGGCAGATAATATGCTATACGTAAACAAAGCTTCCAGGGCAAAAACAAGATAATATGCTATATATAAACAAACAAAAAAGCAGGTTCCCCCTCTTTTCGAGTAGTTTACTTAAAAAGCATTATCTTCTTAGCTTGGACAAGAATAAAGCAATGAAAGTAGGGGGCTGGGTGGGAGGTGGATGGAAATATACTTCTGCTTCTACTACCTTGGCACGAATAATGAAAGTATTCTTACATATTTAAGTATTCCTGGCACGAATAATGAAAGCAATGGACTGGGAATCAGGTGGATGAGCACCCTTGTGTGTGTAGGAAAGGCAGGGTGGGTGCACTTGCAAGTGATTTCTGAATGCCACTGGAGAATTCCATACATAAAACCAAAGAAGCTTTAGTTAAGACAAAAATTGAATAGAGTGAAGCCAATTACACTGATGGAGAAGAGCATAATTCCAAGGGAACTGATAAACAGAAGTAAGGTATTTGCCATTTGTAAGGCCATGGAAATGTTTTATTTCCTCTCTAGCAAAACGTAGTTGTCCCCTTTCTTTTGTCAAGCATTTGGCTCAAGACACTTGTATGTCTAGTTTTATTGTAATATAAATTTTAATGGAGTTTTTAAAAATGTTGATGGTTGAATATATGTTCTTTATAAGTAAAAGCCAACCAGGGGGCCATAATGAGGCCTGAAAAATAGAATGTTTCCATAAATATGTTTTTTTTTTAATTTTAATATCCAAACAGCTATATGAATATATCTATGATTTAGGATTTAATACATCTGAGAACCTGAATTGAGTATTTTTATATTTATATATATTTATATTTAAGGGGCGTGGTGGCTCAGCGGGTAAGACGCCAGGCTTGTCGATCGGAAGATCCTAAGTTCGGAGGTTCGAATCCCTAGCCCTGTGTGCGGAGTGAGCTCCCGCACTAGCTCCAGCTCTTGCCAACCTAGCAATTCGAAAGCATGCAAATGCAAGTAGATGAATGGGTACCACTTCGGTGGGTAGGTAACAGTGTTCCGCGCTCGTCATGCGGCCACATGACCACGGAAGCGTCTTCGGGCAACGCTGGCTCTTTGGCTAAGAAACGGAGATGAGCACCGGCCCCTAGAGTCGGACACGACTGCACAAATGTGCGGGGGGAACCTTTACCTTTTTATATTTATATTTAAGCTACCAATAAGGATCATGAACTAGAACTAGAACCTAGAATCACAGGGACATGAAAGGAGCCTCCTTGGGCGTCCCCCGGGCAATGGTGATGTCACCGGCAAATCTTTTCACTACAAAAGCGCCTTGGTGCTTCTGACACGAAAAAAAAAGAAGAACTAGAACTGTCTTATGATTTACTGTCCGTTTAAAATCTAACCAAAATTTATTTCATAGTTCTGTCTATTACCAAAAACATTAGAAACCAACACTGTATACATCTCTCTTTAGAATATTATATACAAACATCTTTGTGTAGGAATAATGTTATTATAAAATTTTAAAATTGTAAAATCTTTACTATTAGAAGGTTTATATGGAGCCTAACCAGCTTCTGTAGATAGAACCCTGAAATTACTAAAGTTAGTATTCCTCTATTAGAAGTGGTTACTCTGAATTAAAAAATTGTATAAACAAACACATTTCAGATGTATACAAAACAGAAGATATATTTGTTTTGACCTTAAGACAAAAAAAAGCCAAATTTAAAAAGCCAAATTTAAAAAGCCACAGAAGCGTCGGTTCCCTTACCCCTTCCCTTAGTGCGCGGTTAAACTGTACTATGTATGAAATGTATAAATATATGAATATGATGTATGTAAGCTGCCTAGAGTCCTCCATTAGGGAGGGGATAGGCGGGGTATAAATACGATAAATAAATAAAATAAATAAAAAATAAATAAATTTCAAGGTCTTGATGGAATAAAACTTGGAATGCCTCAAGTATTCTACTGGAACAGGGGTCGGCAAACTTTTTTATGCCAGGAGCCATTTTGACATTTATAATATTCATAACATCACTCGAGAGCCAGGGGGCGGGGTTTGAGGGTGGGAGCCAATCATGTGGAAGGGGGCGGGGTTTATGAGCGGGATCCAATCACGTGAAAGGGGGCGGGGTTTGCGGGCGGGATCCAATCACGTGGAAGGGGCGGGGTTTGGAGGCAGGAGCCAATGGCGTGCACTGGGGGGCCGCCACGCCTGCCGCCATGCCTGGTTTACTCAATCAGCCCGGCTGGCTGAATTTGCTCAACGCCCAGAACGAGGGCTCGGACTCCGGAGGGCTCAGTAAGAGCCACGCTGCCGGGGGGCTCCCGGAGGGAGGGGGCGCAGCCAGCATGAAATCCCTGGCGTTTCTCTTCCACAGGGCTAAAATGTATTCGCCCCCTCAAAAAACCCACTTGCCTTGAGCAAAGGTTTATCATCCCCCCCTCTCCTTTCAACAGCAAAAAAGGGGTGTGTGCAGCAGTATTTTGGAGCAGGCACTGAGGACAAGGACAATAACAAAACCGACCCATTGCGTGAAGGGGTGGGAGAGCAGGCAGGCAGCCTCTGTGCAGAAAGAGAAGAGACTCAAAGGAGGGGATTCTACAGCCAAGGAACGCGTAGGTACACAAACACGCCCAAGAGTTCCAAGCAGCGCGGCGTGATGCACTGATAATTCAACAGCGCCCAGCTGCCCCTTCGCTCAATCTCCTCACTGCAAAAAGAAAGAAGGGAAAGGAAAAACATCTGAGAACGCTCGGCTGCCTCTCCTCCCGCACCCCTTTGCTGGTGGGGGAGGAGAGGCAGCCGAGCATTCTCAGATGCTTTTCCTTCTTTCTTTTTGCAGGGGGGAGATTGAGCGAAGGGGCAGCTGGGCGCCTAAAAGGAAACGAAAATGCTCTTTTCCCACTCTCAAAAATCTGCCTCCCCATCCTGCGGGAAGCAGTTTAACTGGGCGGGACGAGGGGGAGGGGCCGCCTGGGCTGCGTCAGGGCCAAAGGGACGCCGCACAAGCCTTCAGCTCAGGGGCAAGAAGGTTGGAGCTCTCCAAACCCCTGGCCTCCTTCCTCTCCAGTCCCCGCCAGGATGGTGAGAGCTGCAGCCCAGCCTCTTTGAAGGCACCCGGTTGCCCGGCCCTGCCGCCCTTAGCGGAGACCTCAGGTCATCGAGCCGCCTTTACTGGGAATTCCACCCGGCTGAAAAACCGCGGCAATTTCCTCTGGCGGGAGAAGAGGGCTTGGAAAAGCGGCTGCGACTGGTTTTCTTGGGGGAAAAGGCAACCGAGAGAGCCGGAGCTGCTGCCGGAGCTCCGATTCTTGGAGCTCCATGGGACATCTCCCTGTGGAACTGTATGCCCCCCTGACACAGACACACCCGGCGCCGAAAGATGGGGGCCTGGCGCCGGAATGCCCCCTCCAAGAGGCGGGCGGGACTCCCTCTTTCTAGGGCAGCTGCTCCCGAGACTTGCGACCGGAAGGCGGTCGGCGGAAACCGTTTGGGGAAGAGGGAGCAGCAATTCTTTCTCCTTGCGTGGGATCCGGTGCCTGACCCCCACGGGTACTGCCTTCCTTCCGCAACCCTGGTGGGCTCCCGATGCCGCGTGGGATGATGCCCATTCACTCCGCTATTTCTCCCAGCCAAGTGGGGAGGGTAGAATCGGCCGGCCGGCGCGTGGGGGGAGGAATGGAAGAGCCACAGTCAAGGGGCCAAAGAGCCGCATCTGGCTCGCGAGCCGCCATTTCCGACCCTTGTACTGGAACAAACAACTTAAAATGTTTTGAGTATCCTGCCATAAAAACAAGGGGAATTGAACCTCTTTCCCATCGTTCGTTGGTTTCTCTCTTTTAATCTAGGGCCACAAAAGTAAGTGGTATCACAGACCACTGTGAATGGGGCCTGCCATCCAACCTACAGAAAGACTGTCCAAAAAGTTTTTTTAAAAAGAATAGCAAGGTCATCCCACTCAGCCTAGCAAGATGTAAGCACTAGCAATTGGATTCAATTCAAAATAATTCATAAATAACAACTGAGCCTCCCCCCGCTCTCCCTGCCCAAAAGAACACATCCTACTCTCTCTGGCTTGAGAAACTTATTTCTAATACACATGAGAACATACTTTTTGCACTATGAATCTGGTCTTTCCGTAGCAGCTATTAAAAAACATACAAGGACTGTTGGCATTACATTAACTGCCCTCAAATGAAAGCTTTGAATAGTAGCTATACGTGCACTTTCATATTTCAAGGTATCAACCCAACAGCTCAACACATAAAATCAAATGCACAAGTTCGCATTTAGCAAGTAACAAACTGAAACCAAAGTTAATGCATTAGCAACATCTGTAATGTGCATTTGTCTACCTGCCATGCTTGCAAATGGAGAAAACACATCAATATACAGAGAGAACATTATTTATTGGACCACTTATTAGGATATGGCTGTTTGGTTCTTAGCTTGGAAAATCTGAAATAGCTGTTTTGAGGTTAGAATGTTTTGCTTATCCTTAATAATAAGCAACAAAATGTCATGTTTGACATTTACTAGCAGGAATCCTGGAGGAGGAAATGGCAAACCACTCCAGTATCCTTGCCAAGAAAACCCATGGACAGTATCAAAAGGCTAAAAGATATGACGCCGGAAGATGAGCCCCTCAGGTCGGAAGGTGTCCAAAATGCTACTGGGGAAGAGTGGAGGGCAATTCCGAGTAGCTCCAGAAAGTGTGAAACGGCTGGGCCAAAGCCGAAAGGACGCTCAGTTGTGGATGTGTCTGGAAGTGGAAGGAAAGTCCGATGCTGTAAAGAACAATATTGCATAGGAACCTGGAATGTAAGAACTATGAATCAAGGTAAGCTGGATGTGGTCAAACATGAGATGACAAGATTGAACATCGACATCTTGGGAATCAGCGAACTAAAATGGACAGGAATGGGCGAATTTAATTCAGGAGACCATTATATATACTACTGTGGGCAAGAATCCCTTAGAAGAAATGGAGTAGCTCTCATAGTCAATAAAAGAGTGGGAAAGGCAGTACTGGGGTACAACCTCAAAAACGACAGAATGCTTTCAGTTCGAATCCAAGGCAAACCATTCAACATCACAGTGATTCAAGTCTATGCCCCAACCACTGATGCCAAAGAAGCTGAAGTTGACCGGTTCTATGAAGACCTACAACACCTTCTAGAACTAACACCAAAAAAAGATGTCCTTTTCATCATAGGGGACTGGAATGCTAAGGTAGGAAGTCAAAAAATAACCGGAATAACAGGCAAGTTCGGCCTCGGAGTACAAAATGAAGCAGGGCAAAGGCTAATAGAGTTTTGTCAAGAGAACACGCTGGTCATAGCAAACACTCTTTTCCAACAACACAAGAGACGACTCTACACATGGACATCACCAGATGGTCAATACCGAAATCAGATTGATTATATACTTTGCAGCCAAAGATGGAGAAGCTCTATACAATCAGCAAAAACAAGACCTGGAGCTGACTGTGGCTCAGATCATGAGCTTCTTATTGCAAAATTTAGGCTTAAATTGAAGAATGTAGAGAAAACCACTAGACCAATCAGGTATGACCTAAATCATATCCCTTATGAATATACAGTGGAAGTGAGGAATAGATTTAAAGGATTAGATCTGGTAGACAGAGTGCCTGAAGAACTATGGATGGAGGTTCGTAACATTGTACAGGAGGCAGCAACTAAAACCATCCCAAAGAAAAAGAAATGCAAGAAAGCAAAGTGGCTGACTGATGAGGCTTTACAAATAGCTGAGGAAAGAAGGGAAGCAAAAGGCAAGGGAGAAAGGGAAAGATATAAACAACTGAATGCAGAATTCCAGAGAATAGCAAGGAGAGATAAGAAGGCCTTCTTAAATGAACAATGCAAAGAAATCGAGGAAAACAATAGAATGGGGAAGACTAGAGATCTCTTCAAGAAAATCGGAGATATCAAGGGAACGTTTTGTGCAAAGATGGGCATGATAAAGGACAAAAAAGGCAGGGACCTAACAGAAGCAGAAGAGATTAAGAAGAGGTGGCAAGAATACACAGAAGAACTATACAAGAAAGATCTTAATATCCCTGATAAATACGATGGTGTGGTCACTGACCTTGAGCCGGACATCCTAGAGAGTGAAGTCAAGTGGGCCTTAGGAAGCATTACTAACAACAAAGCTAGCGGAGAAGACAGTATCCCAGCTGAGCTATTTAAAATCCTAAAAGATGATGCTGTTAAAGTGCTGCACTCAATATGCCAACAAATTTGGAAAACTCAACAGTGGCCACAGGATTGGAAAAGGTCAGTTTACGTTCCAATTCCAAAGAAAGGCAATGCCAAAGAATGTTCAAACTACCGTACAATTGCGCTCATTTCACATGCCAGCAAGGTTATGCTCAAAATCCTACAAGCTAGGCTTCAGCAGCATGTGAACCGAGAACTACCAGAAGTGCAAGCTGGGTTTCGAAGAGGCAGAGGAACTAGAGATCAGATTGCCAACATTCGCTGGATCATGGAAAAAGCAAGAGAGTTCCAGAAAAACATCTACTTCTGCTTCATTGACTACGCTAAAGCCTTTGATTGTGTGGATCACAACAAACTGTGGCAAATTCTTAAAGAGATGGGAGTACCAGACCACCTTACCTGTCTCCTGAGAAACCTGTACGCGGGTCAAGAAGCAACAGTTAGAACCGGACATGGAACAACCGACTGGTTCAAAATTGGGAAAGGAGTACGACAAGGCTGTATATTATCACCCTGCTTATTTAACTTATATGCAGAGTACATCATGAGAAATGCCGGGCTGGATGAATCACAAGCCGGAGTTAAGATTGCCGGGAAAAATATCAACAACCTCAGATATGCAGACGATACCACCCTAATGGCAGAAAGTGAAGAGGAACTAAAGAGCCTCTTGATGAGGGTGAAAGAGGAGAGTGCAAAAGCTGGCTTGAAACTCAACATTAAAAAAACCCAGATCATGGCATCTGGTCCCATCACTTCCTGGCAAATAGAAGGGGAAGAAATGGAAGCAGTGACAGATTTTATTTTCTTGGGCTCCAAGATCACCGCAGACGGTGACTGCAGCCATGAAATTAAAAGACGCTTGCTCCTTGGGAGGAAAGCTATGGCAAACCTAGACAGCATATTAAAAAGCAGAGACATCACCTTGCCGACAAAGGTCCGTATAGTTAAAGCTATGGTTTTTCCAGTAGCAATGTATGGCTGTGAGAGTTGGACCATAAGGAAGGCTGAGCGCCGAAGAATTGATGCTTTCGAGCTGTGGTGCTGGAGAAGACTCTTGAGAGTCCCTTGGACTGCAAGGAGGTCAAACCAGTCAATCCTAAAGGAAATCAACCCTGACTGCTCATTGGAAGGACAGATGCTGAAACTGAAGCTCAAATACTTTGGCCACCTAATGAGAAGAGAGGACTCACTGGAAAAGACCCTGATGCTGGGAAAGACTGAGGGCAAAAGGAGAAGGGGACGGCAGAGGATGAGATGGTTAGATAGCATCACCGATGTAATGAACATGAATTTGAGTAAACTCCGAGAGACAGTGGAGGACAGGAAGGCCTGGCGTGCTATGGTCCATGAGGTCACGAAGAGTCGGACACGACTGAACGACTGAACAACAACAACAACAAAAGCAGGAATCCAAGAGAATGAATAACAAATTCTTGTCAGAGCATCTTTATGCTTTTGTTTCTGTAACAAAGATTCCTACAATATCTTTTAAGAGCAGTCTGCAGTAAGGCACTGGAACTAACAGTTGAAATAAGTTCAAATTTTTCATCCTACTGAAGTAGCACCATAATCTCAGAATTTTTTAAAAAATAGTAACTTCTATTTGTACAGATAAAAAGGTAAAGGTAAAGGTTCCCCCCGCACAGTTGTGCAGTTGTGTCCGACTCTAGGGGCTGGTGCTCATCTCCATTTGTTAGCCGAAGAGCCAGCGTTGTCCGAAGACGCTTCCACGGTCATGTGGCCGCATGACGCGCGCGGAACGCTGTTACCTACCCACCGAAGTGGTACCTATTCATCTACTTGCATTTGCATGCTTTCGAATTGCTAGGTTGGCAAGAGCTGGGGCGAGTGCGGGAGCTCACTCCACATGCAGGGCTAGGGATCTGAACCTCTGAACTTGCAATCTTCCAATCGACAAGCCTGGCGTCTTACCCGCTGAGCCACCACGCCCCCATTTGTACAGATATGCTTCTGTAAAACAAATATAGATATATATAGTTATATTGATATATGCTAACCTGAACAACCTCTGGAAGTTTCTCAATTTCTTCAACATCATCTTCATTTACACTCGATGCAGCAAAAACCTCAAAATGGCTAAAGTCTGCAAAGTTTGGCTGTTCTGGAATTTGCTGAGGTGAAGTATTATTATGCACTATTAGACCATCAGCATCTGCTGGTCGATGAACATGACTTCCAGCCTATAACAAAAAAGAACCTTTGAAAATTTAAAAAATGTAAAATACTGATCAAGAAAGTTTGCTACTATACACTTAACCTAGTCACCACTAAAGGTAAAGGTCATGTGGCCGCCATGACAAGCACAGAACGCTGTTACCATCCCACTGAAGTGGTACCTATTCATCTACTTGCATTTGCATGCTTTCAAATTGCTAGGTTGGCAAGAGCTGGGGTGAGTGCGGGAGCTCACTCCGTCACGCGGGGCTAGGGTCTCAAACCTCCAAATTTGCGACCTTCCGATCGACAAGCCTGGCGTCTTACCCGCTGAGCCATCACACCACTAACTCAGTCAAATTATGGTTCTGGTAGGACACAGTCATACTATGAGAACTCATCATTTTGAGAATACAAAATTCTTGCTTGCGTTCTCTATGGCCTAGTATGAACTTTGCACTCGCAAAGCTTAATGGCATTACTAGCATAGGTGCATTTTATGCTGCTAAGCTTTGGTAATGAGTTCTGTAATGAGGACGGTAACTGTATTTCAGGACCTAGAGAAAATGCAATCACAACAAGGATGTCAGAAGAAAATGTTGCTAAGTTAATAAGTTTGAACAGAAATCCAAATATACCTGTGAGGGCTGAGGTCTTGGAGGCACTGCAGGGGGATAAGCAATCACTCCAGTCTGCTGTTGACCTACAAAGCAGTAAATTGAAAAGCTTCTGGCTTAATAATATACTAATCATATTAATTTCTGGAAAATGTCTAGCTGGTGTTTGGATATACAGTATGCTGCCAATTAGAGTAATACTTTAGCAGTATCTGTTGCTCTATTTCAGCCCATCATACATTTTAAGGGTGTACAGCGTTTAACAGGTTTAAAACCTTTGACCAAAAGGCAAAGTCTTCTATTTATTAATCCTAGGCAGTACCAAAGAGACAGAAATTCTCGAACAATCTCAATATTATATTTTAGATAGTCTATACCATAGCTTTCCAAAGTGTGTGTCACGACACACTACTGTGTCGCCTGCAGTGTCCTGGTGTGTCGCGCAAAAACCCGGAAGCGCTGATGGGGGAACCAAAAGAAGCGGCAACCCCGCCAATCAGTGCCACCGCTGCCGTTGGTGTGTGTCACCAATGTGAAAAGTTGGAAAGCTCTGGTCTATACTATTCTGAAATGTATACAAAGTTACAGTTGCAATTACAATTATAGTGCCTTGAATGCCATGCGAAATCTGTAAAACAAAAAGTACCTAAGTGATTCATAACCTAATATATACTACTATCCCTGGATTACCCACATGATGCCCACAGATTGTAATGTGCCCAGTGATAACTTCCGTGGCACCTGCCAGTGTCCTGTTCCACATGGCTTTATTAATTTTCTTCCGGTAAATCAATGTTCTGTGATTGGCTATAACTCTTGAGCAGTTATTTGTCAGAGATCGGCAGATCTCTGCCAAAGACGCTAGACTGATATGCACATTTCAGGAGGCTGCAACTGACACGAAAGAGACACCGGCTTTGAAGTAGACCGGTTCACACCTAGCTGACGATCCCGAGTACACATCTCCGGGAGCGGATATCTGAGCAGCTTGGAAAGACACGAGTTACACGTGTCACCACCAAAGAACCTTGGGAGGGGGGGAAGATTTAAATGTGCATGCTTTACTGGTTCCAGCCATTCAAGTCTTTGTTCGTGCTAGCTTCTGTATGCTATAATAAACTCTTCTGCTTCTAAGAACTCATGTGTCTGTGAGTTACTCTAGAGCAGGGAGATTATAGATATCGGATGGAGTGCCTGTGGACCCCTGGCCCATCTAGTCTAGCTGTCTGTCCTTACAGTGGCCAAGCAACTGCATCACGAAGCCTACTAGTCTCCCAGCAGATGACTTCAGAGGCAGTCACACTGCCATCACGGCTAATAGCCATCGGTCCCCATGACTTCCATAAATTGGTTCAACCCTTTTTTGAAGCCAGCCAAGCTGGCAGCCAGCACATCTCATGGTAAAAGATGTTCACATCATGTTCTCCAAATTCAAAGATACCCATTGTCCATAAAAAATGGGAACTCTAGTTCGCTAAATTATATCCGGGGTATTTTCTTCTGAGATTTATATTGACATTCCTGTTTTTTAAAAAATTCAAGACTACAGAATTTGATTATAGTAATGATATGACATTAAACTCCTCTGTTAAAAACCATACTACCCAGGTAGGCATAGGGAATATTAAGAGCTGGGCAATTTACCTCTGTGGTAACATAATAAATAACATTTTAATTGTAGGTCTTGAAGAAAAGTATGCATTACTAATCATCTTAGAACTGTGAAGTCTTGAATCTGTAAGGTTTTTAAAAACTATTATTAATTTTGTACTTCCAAAAAAAAAGACATTTTTGTTGTACTAGAAAACAGTCTTGTAGCATTTAAAGAACACCTTAATTGTAGTATCAGTTTCAATATATTAAACATATTTCACTAGTTTCATCAAGTCTCTTGAATACTACTTGAAGAAAAATAATTTAAATGATTTCAAAAGCAACATGTGCAATTCTGAAAATGCACTGATTTCAAAACAACAAACACAAAAACACAAAATACAAACATTTCAACCATGCCTACCTGGAGCAATTGGGAAGGTCCTATTCATATCTAAAGATGATGATCTTGAATGGGAGGGATGAGGCCTCGGAGGGGGTGGAGGAGGAGCAGGGTTATCTGGAGAAGTCCCTGAATGTGACCTGAAAAACAGTGGAACTACAGAAATTCTACTGCAAACTGCAACTTACAGAGGCTAAAAGATCAGAAAAGTAACTTGCAAAGAGCCAAGTTTTAAATTTACGTGTCACATCTAATACATCTGTTATAATTGTTATTACATCAAAGTTCAGCTTCATCTTTTTCATTTATACATTTATGTTTGAAAAAGGACATGTTAAGAATCAAGGCAGTGTTCCCCAACCTAGTGTCCCTTCAAGGTGTGCTGGACCATCACTTCAACCAACAGGCACCTCATAGTATCTGGAAGGACCTGGAAACACCAGCTGAAGAAAAGCTGAATTAAAAACTTCAGGGAGGTGTGGAGCAACAGGATCTTTCTGTCTGACCTGCTGAAACTGGCTCTATCAGGTACTGTGCCTTCCTCAACAATCATGGAGAAATTTGGGACTCTGGGGTCAGGGAAGATGGGAACTTGAAAATAACAATAGATGGAGGCCTAAGCTGTTGGTTGGAATGCAGTTATTCTACCAGGTAATCGAAAAGGGTGAGGAGTATTTATTTATTTCGTATGGCATTTTTTTTCTTGCTGGGAAATCCCTTGTGAGGTCCAGCAGCCGGCTGTGTACACTATTTAGCCATGACAAGTCACGTTGCCCGGGGTGCACCTCGGGGGGCTAGTCTACATTGCACCCGCTGTTTCCTTCCCGCCGGAGCGGTACCTATTGATCTACTCGCATTTGCATGCTTTCGAATTGCTAGGTTGGCAAGAGCTGGGGCGAGTGCGGGAGCTCACTCTGTCGCACGGCGGTCGGGTTTCGAACCGCTGAACTTGCAACCCTCCAGCCGACAGTGAGATAGCATCTCCACTGGACTCCTCCTTTCCTGACTATTTCCACTGAAGTTATTCACTATAAGAACTGTGTAACTTTATGGACTGATGCTTGAGTTCATCACCATTTCCCTACTTTTGTTTTGCACCTGTTAGATTGTACTTCTCTTGTTTTATTATTTATTTCATGAAAGCAGGTTACAATGTTGTTAATAAGCAAATAAAATAAGGTGAACACAACTTATAAGGAGCACTTATCCAGTGTGGAATTATTATTTGCAGAACAAATTTTTTAAAAAGATCAATAGCAAAAAGAGAAACAGAGCGGCAATTTAGCTGAGGACATTATAGGTGAGATTTCTGGAGGCAGAATGACACACTCTGCAAAGCATAACTATGTACCTCCATTATTCCATTTGGCTTTGCCTGGAACTCACTCATTTAATTACTTAAACAGTCCACGAATGTTTCAATTTCTAAAAGCTTGAAATACTACAAGCCCTGTTTTATGAAAAGTAGTACATAAAAATCCATTTGTTCTTCTATTAACGTTGCAGAAAAGTAGAAATAATGCCATTAAAAGTAGAACAATACTACCAGGCAATATGGTGAACTCTTGAGTCACCATCACAGAATAAGATGAAGCGATGACCAGACTCAAGTATGCTCTGCAAACAGGCTGCAGGGTGACTAGTTCAGGCAAAAGGCACAAGTCTGCTTTAATGTGTTTAATATTTAAGCAACTAATTACCGTTGTCTAGTTACAGTACTTCCAATATGTTCTGCATCTGAAGTAAAAGAATCTGAGCTGCTGTAACCATCTGCTGGAATAAATTAAAATAAAATCTTAGCCTTGATGAATCACATTTTCAATCTACAGAACTCAAATATTTAAGTTTAAGAATTAAAATAATAATAAATTGAGCCCAACTGATACAACATTTAACATAAGACAAATTTCTATACCCATCAGAGGACTCTGATGTCCAGCCCTAACACTACCACTAAGAATATGCTCTTTAGAGTAGGTATATAGATAGATGGCCCACGATGGATTCCTTTGGCATAAAAGAAGTCACAGTATATGAGTAAATAACTCTAAGAGGGCAGAAAGTCACATTAAAAATGCTAGGTTTAAGTAATCCATAGTCTACCTCAGAGCTTTCCAAACTTTTCATGTTGGTGACACACTTTTTAGACATGCATCGTTACGCGCAACACACTCTTACAGCAGGGCACAAGGCAGGCACTAGGACCTGCGCGGAATCCTGGCAGGGCAGGTTTGGAGGCACCAAGGCACAAGGCAGGCACTAGGACCTGCGCGGAATCCTGGCAGGGCAGGTTTGGAGGCAGCAAGGCACAAGGCAGGCACTAGGACCTGCGCGGAATCCTGGCAGGGCAGGTTTGGAGGCAGCAAGGCACAAGGCAGGCACTAGGACCTGCGCGGAATCCTGGCAGGGCAGGTTTGGAGGCAGCAGGGCACAAGGCAGGCACTAGGACCTGCGCGGAATCCTGGCAGGGCTCGGAGGCAGCAGCAGCCGCGACACACCCAAACACTGCAGCCGACACACTAACGTGTCCCGACACACAGTTTGGAAAGCTCTGGTCTACCTCCTTGAAGGCTGCGTTGCACAAATGAATCCTATTAAAAGGTTTGTGTGAATCATAAAACTTGAAAGATTTTCACCTGTCATATATGGGGTTGGATATTTACTGAACTAAATCATATCTATGTACTACGAGAAAACAATTTTTGCTATGTAAAAACTACAAACCAATTAATCTTTATGTTGTAGCAATTTAATGCATGAACCAACTCAGATAATTCAAGAATACAGCTGCTGAATTTTAGAAAACCTTTCCAAACACACTGTTGCTGAGCCAGTAGAGGACTTAATATACTTGGTTTAATTTTTTTTCCAGCCAACTGGAATACCATGTATTTTTCAATACATTACTGAAAAATAAACACTGATACTTGCCAGCCGTATTTCCTCCTGTGAATTTTACTGATGAACTCATTTTACTTTCTTCTGTAAGATCAGGTGACTTCACAAGCAAAGGACTTGTAGGATTTGTGTGATCTGGAAAGAAATTTAAAAGCATTCAGTGCAGGTTGGACAATTACTTTGTCATGGCTATTTTAGACTAATATTGTGCAAAGTTTGATGCAAACCACTAAACAACAATGGTGTGCTTGCTTGCTGTTTGGTATGAAACAAAACACAAAAGAAATGGTGTGTTAAACTATCCTTTATTTTGTAACCTTGCCTCATGAAGAAATCTGGAGAATTTGTACATATGCATATATCAAAATATAATTTTGATTACTCCTAATAAATGTTCTCCCAGTGATGGATTTTGCATTTGCTTGGTTCCTTTTTGATATGGTTTGAGCTGTCTTGTTTTTCTAGCTCTCATTACAGAAAATCAGGTATATTGTGTGCTTTTTTAAAATATAAAAATATATTTTCCAACACAAAATTTTCTTAGGAAAGTGTATTGGAAAGGAAACTCAATTTCATACAAGTACCGAACTGAATCTGTTTGTCTCCCTCCCAGGTATCTAAGAGCTATACTATGTCAGAGGTGAGCTGGATTCTTGACAGCAGCGTAACTGAGAATAACCAATTGTGCTGCTACTGGCTGAAAGATGCACTGTACATTCTGTCATTTAAGCCTTGACCACCTTCTTGTAATACAAAGGCCAGAGAGCGACACACACAGTAACTAGCAATCTGCCTGGCACTTTCTTTTTATATTGGTTATTCAGGAACTTTAAAACTTTTTATAGTGAATCAGGAACTTTTTATCAGTTTATCCCCCAGCAGGTAGCAAAGGCCATCATCTATCCATCCATCCATCCATTTTTGAAAAAGAAATAGCAGCAGAGTTGGAAATAAAACTACCCAAAAACAAAATCAAGAGTAAATATGAAAACAAGATTGGAACGATACATTTCTCTCTGTGTGTATGTATATATAAATCTTAAGGAGATACAGACATTTTAAGCATTTGTGTGCAATACTCCTATCTAAAACATGATTTCTATAGAAACAGGCAATCTAGTAAGAAAAATATTAGTAAAAAATGGAGGCCAAGTTTGGCTGAATTTGTCCTTCAAAGAGTTTTTCAAGAGTCTTTGTTCTGTTAATTTTTAAGGTGAAACAATTTCCCATGCTTTTGAATCCCACTACAGTACTCCAATGCAGTATGTACTATTCATCATAAAATATTGGGTGAGTCTTCTAGTTTCTTAAAAAAAAATTAACCAAGAACACTCACAACTGCACTATGATAAAAAATGGAGTATTTTGGAATATATAATGGGTAACAAAATGCTTACAATTTTTCCTTGGAGTCTTTAATTTTGTGGCTTTTAACAAATAACTAATTATTGTGGGAAGTGATTCTTGGCTATTAAACATTATTCTAGATATACTCCTAGAAGTGTCAAGCATCTATTACCATTTCCAGTTCTTTTAAGTTCCATTTCTTGCATATGAATTTTGCTTGGTGTCATTCGAATAGGAACAGGGTGAACAATAGCAGTATCCTGAAAGAGAAAGGGATTTGAAAGGGAACTATTTGAACCAATTATTCTATCCTGAATAGACTGATTGCTATATACCATTTTATGTTAAAACCTGAAACTTTAGAATAAACTATATTGAATGTTAAGAACAAACTACATGGATAAACTGTTCTCAAGCATATAACCCCTATCTATTTCCCTTTCCTTCTCCTGTTCTTGCTTATGAGTTCCTTGGTTTTCTTCTCACTAGATATCCATCTTCTCAATTTTTGCTAGTTTATGCATTCTCTTAAGAAGCAATCTATGCTTAGCATTTGTTCTGATTATTTTATCTACATAGTGCTACTATCAAAAAGAGGCAAATCCACAAAGCAATGATTAAATTTTCTTTAATTTCATTTACAAGGTTATCAGAAAATGGGCTAAGTTGTGCTATGGAGAGGAAGTATAGCTTGAGCTTTATGGATTAATACCTATTATTTAAATACTGTGTACAACACCACACACAATACAGGTACTATATCTCTATATCACTCATGTATAACTAACTAACTCAATAACCAACATTAAATTTTTGCACGTATGTCATACACACATTTGGGATCATACATAGTGAATACCGGCTCTTTTTCTGACATTGCACAAAGGTACACAACACACTTGGAAAACATATCTACTCTCCTCAACACCAAAGCAAAGTGTATTGGTAGTTACTAGTAAACAAGTGTAAAACTTCCCAAAGCAGTTTTTATACAATATTCTGCCCATAAAACAATAACTTGTTCAGAAGCACATGAATATTATTGCCTAATAATTTATGTAGAGAAACAGGCATCAACAAGGTAGGCAGAAATACTCCCCACCCTCCTCAAAGTGAAAGAATCTTATACAGTATTTTTATTGTGCCTTTTTCTGATTCTGAAGTGCTAGCTACAGAAAAACCACGTAGGACAAAAGTTCAAACAAAGCAAAATAAGGGAAGCAAAAATTTGCTGCCTGTGATCTGAAAACAGCATAACTACAATCAATTTGGTAATTTGGGGGACTACTAACAGAATAAATATTTCCATGTTTCAGGAAATGTTTGTACTAAGCAACAATATAACATGAAATAAAGGAGTAAAGATGTTACTAGGGCAGTGGTTCCCAAACATTTTGGTCTCAGGACCCCTTTACTTCCTTAAAATTATTGAGGACTCCAAAGAGCTTTGGGTTATGTGGGTTATATCTATCAATATTAACTATATTAGAAATTAAAACTGAGAAATTTTAAAATATTCATTTATTTGACTTTGAGGACCCCCTGAAAGGGTCTCAGAGACCCCCAGGGCTCCCCAGACCACACTTGGAGAACCATTGCTCAAGAGCACGGATTCTTGCATTGTGGAGGACAGACCTTGAGGGGGAAGCAGAAATCAGTTCAAAGGATCATCATCATCATCATCATCATCATCAATAGATTTTTATCTTGCCCTTTTTTTATGTATGCCTTTTTTATATGAGTAAGATGCAAAGTTCTGGGACAAAAAGGCCAAGAACATGCTAGTTTGCTTCTATAAGAACACAATACTCAAAAAAGCTGCAGACATATGGATTATACGGAAACTTCTGACCACTGAAATTTTATTCTTTCTCTCCCACCACTTATCCTTGTTTGAAGAAATTAATCACAAATAACTTGTTCTTGTTCTCTTATAATGACAATGTGGAATTATATCCCAATTCACTAATTCCTATGCACAGAGCAGTGAATAACATATATTTATCATCACTTCCTGTACAAAAGCATCTCAAACTGGATTACACTGGATAAAACACACAATAAAAATATAGAGTAAAAAGGAGAGGGGAAAGAAAAAAAGGACAGAAACAAAAAACCATTCATTTAATATTCAAATAGAGAATGCTTGAGTGAAAATTTAAGTCTTTAACATGTGCCTACAACTATTTATGAGGGGGGAAAAAGCTGAAACTGAACTCAGACAAAATGGAACTGCTACTGATTCTGAGTGCTTGACCTCAGATTTTGGGATATACCAGTTCTGGATGGAGCTGTACTCTTCTTTAGAACAAGCTGGCAATCTGGGGTAGTCTTGGATCCAGCACTGATACTGTACAGACATATCACACAAATAGCAAGGAGGGCCCTATATCAGCTTGTTGTGTTAATCAGTTGTAGTGTCCCTACCTGGAGGAGAGAGACCTGGATTTGGTGATTCATGAACGAATAACCTCAAGGCTGGACTACTGCAACGCGTGGCAGCCCTTGAGGATGATTCAAAAATCGCAGATGGCTCAGAAAGTAGCAGCACAGTTGCAGAACAAGTTGTGAATGGTGCCTCCTTGAGGTCCTTATTATACTACTGATAAAGCAACCTCTATACTTGTTGGTTGTTGTCTGAGCCCAATTCAAGGTGCTCACAATTATGTATAAATATTTATATGCTTAGGCCTAGGAAGTTTACAGAACTGACTACTCCTACATAATCTGCAATGTACACTTTGGTCATCAATAGAGCATTTCTTGTGGGTCCTCCCTCATATACATTTGACATCAACTATCAATTCTGAGAAAATAATATGAGGGGCAATATTGGTTCTTTGGGGATGAGTTATTATGTTTAGTCTAGCTTTCTTGTGTGCAAGATCACATGATGAAGTATCTGCTGCCTGACAGTGCCCATAGCAACCATGCATTTCCATGAGCACTGAAGCATGTGGGAAAAGAAAATGCTTAAATCGTGTAATTATGAGATGTAACTACAAAGGGTGTGTGCATGTAAGGAACTTTTGGGTGTAACAGAAAGAGAACTGAATCCAGAAAAACCAGATGGTCCTGGATCTCCATGTTCACAGTGGCTTTTGGCAAGTCACCATATTTACTTTTTTTTGTTTCCAACACATTTATCAGTAAAAAAACACAGCTAAAATGTTTTACCATCACTTTTAAAAAATCAGAGTTAAATACAAATCTCAAAATATTGGAGCACAGGAAAATATTAGAAAAGAACAGACCTAATTTTATTTCTGCACGTTTAAAATATTCTGCTATTCTAGTTGCAGCGATAGACAAGACCCTCTAATGAATTTTGAAGCAGATCAAATTATTAAATGTCACCATTCCCCACTTTAGAATCAAGTATCAACATGCAAAATCAAAACCAAAACCATAAATGAAAATTTGGAGTTAATAAAATTAATCTCAAACAAGCAAGCTAAGTGATTGACTTACAGGATCAGCTGGTGCAATGTTAGAATCAAATTGGGTCAGAGTTTGGGAACTTGAAGAGCGTTCACTAAATGTCTCCCACTGCTGAACAGACAGAGGAGAGACAAGTCAGCACAGAGTCACCCCTGGAGAAGATTTAGCAGAGTTCAGAGGTTGCAATGGCAGTTATTTTGCTTGGGGAAAAAAAGCCAAAATATACATTTCAACAGTTTTCAGTCTCTGTCTTGCAAAGTCTTTTAAAGCAATGTGAAATACTGTATGAACTAAACAAATCAATTTGAAAGTGAAAGCCAGCATATTGATTTAGAAATTTTTAATAAAATCAAACTATAGAAAACAGAAGCTTTTAAAACATCCAATGTTGCTATTGCTACAAATACGTAAGATTCCTTGCTTTTGTGGAATCTTGTATGTATGTATGTGTATATATATATTTCATTTAAATAAAAATTAGGAATAAATTTTCTTCATAGAAGATCAGAAATATAAAGAAATATTATTTTTATACTAGAATAACATTAAAAGAATCACATGCAAATTGCCAATGCAATACCTGAAAACATTTCTAATAAAGTACATTGTATACATAAATAAAATATTTATTTAATGATTGAAATAATGCAAAGGATTATAAGTTCAAACTATTCAATGTAAAAGGAAAGACTGCTTTGGCAATCATTTCAGTAGCATTCAAGACATGCCCTGTTGAAATATATAACTGCCAAGTAATTTTTTCATGCATAAACTAAGACAAAGGCAAAACAGAAATAATCAAAGCAATAGTCTAAGATTCAAAAGTCAAGATTACTTCTTGGAAAGGAAGGAAATGTTAATATCTCTGAGTTAGTGGAATGGTGAGTTAACTATTAGACCTACCAAAACATTGCAACAAATGGACTGAATATGTTTTCCCAGCAAATCAAGAGCTGCTTATGCTGCACAGCTGGGAGAAAGTTTGGCTGACCATAAGAGGCAGACCTAGTTAGAGAAACAGTTGCTCTTGGATAAACAAATCGTATGTAGCTGGGAGAGTGCGCAAAGGGTAGTTAAAGTGGGTATTTGCACACATTGTTCTGTCATTAGTAAGAACTCTAAAATCTAGTATATCTTATATGAATATTCTGAAGATAATGCAAATATAAAATATTAAAAAAACATCCAGAGATAATAATGTAGAAATCTAATGTACTATTTAGGGGATTTTTTTAAAAAAATACTTATATAGTATTAGGTCTAATGGTCAAATTCAAAGAACCATACAGCAAGACTAATGAATAAAGGAATGTTAGATTTGTGTTTCTTCAGTAGCAGCTTCCTAAACTTCATTTGGCGTGTTCCAAAAGCAATCTGCAGTGCTGCACAGAATCAGCAATTCAAGGAATTCTGTTGGAACTGTAAAATTCCCTTGCATGAATTAAATGTTCAGATCTTATCCAATATGGCAGAGCTTTCCAAACTGTGTGTCGCGACACAAAAGTGTGTCGCCACACACAGTCTGGTGTGTTGCCACACAACCCGGAAGCGCTGATTATCATCAGCGCTTCCGGGTTTTCCTGCGGTGAAACACCAACGGCGGCGCGCAAAAACCCGAAAGCGGCAGCAGCGCTTCTGTGTTTTTGCGCGCTGCCGCAACCCCACTTCCGGTTTTTCCCGTGGCGACACACCAACGGCGGTTGGTGTGTCGCCGCGGGAAAACTTTGGAAAGCCCTGCAATATGGTATATTGTCTGTTGCATAATCTAAGATTTTTCTGGTAAGTAGAAAGCAGCTTAATACCTCCCCCAACTTTTCCAGGATAAAGCCAGGAATTTAGCAAGCAGCAAACAACTTTCTACTCCTGACAAGCAGAAAACAGTGACATGAAATTTGATATACATCAAATGTCTTGACTGCAGTCCGTGTAATCCTAATTTCCACTGAATTTCATGCTTCCATGACAATGCCTGTCTTTTTCTTATTGCCCCGCTCCTGTTATCAATCTAATATGCAAAGAACCTATGGCATTTGGCTATGGGTAGTGCTGCCTTATTTTACTGAGCCTCTTCACCTTCATTTAATTTTCAGGTTGCTGTCATACTAATTTCTGACATGTATTACATTAATGGGCCCCAACTATGCAAGATCATTTACAGAGTCATTGATATCTCTGATCCAACAAGAGTGAGTTAATGTGTTCAAACCTGGAAATAATCAAAGAAGGAAGTTTTGTAGGAAAGTTTTTGACTGTTATTATTGAAATAATCTAATTATATTGATTTTAATGTTCAATGTTTATTTTAATTGTATTGATTTTTACCATTATTTTTTTATATTTCACATCTAGAATGCTTACACACAGAGAAAAGTGGGGTATAGATTTAATTGATAAATAAAAAAATAAATACAATTTTTGAGACTGGAAGGAGTGAACTGGTGATGGTGAGCAAATAATGGAGTTTGTATGGGATGTAACCAACAAATAATAGGTTTCTGGTTTTTTGAGCAGATTTTTAGGGGTATATAAAAAGTCAGGACAACAGAATGTTGTGAGCTCAAAACTGGCCATTCTAAGTATTTCAAATTTGGAATAAAACACTTGTGTTTTGGAGATTTTACTCCAGTTTGACCGAAAACACACTGGATCTTTTGAATATTCTGGCTGTATGAGGTATTATGATTGGCCTCTTTTACAGGGATCCCCCCTACCCCTGCCGCCAATGTTTCCAACCTAACAAGTACACCAGCAGAGACTGGTTTCATCTCTGCTGCTATTGACCAAAGGACTTTCTGAAGATTGCTACCTTGTTTTGGGGCTGTATGAATCTAGTTGCCTATGTTGGGAAACAGCACACTCTCCCCACTTCCTATTATAATAATGTGTTTCTTTTTGTTTTAAAATGGTATAGCATCCAATAGGTTAGCAAGATCCCCCCTCTGATTTTCAATTCACCCTCCATTTCCCTCCATGAGCAACCCAGGCACCAGATCCATCCTGACAAGAACTAGCAATATCCACAGCAATCTTTTGAACAAGTGCCTTAAGACTCCTGGATATTTCCAATGGAGTTGGAAGGGAGAGTGACATCTGACCAGCACCAACCCAGACTTCCCAGGAACTTGATTCTCCAAGGTACCTCTGTATGGTGGAATTCCAACTCTCCCTGTTGTTCGAGGCTCTGCTTTACATGGCAAAGCATTCAAAATGTGTGTTTCCTCAACCAGCAGGAATGAAAACCCATAGGCCATATAGAATGTTTTGTCCTAAGCTCAAAACAAAACACAGCTTTTTTGGGCACATCCTGCTGATTTTGTGGCTCATTTGATGGGTCCATTTTTTATTTTCTCCTTCTCTCTGCTTAGGCCAAAGCTCTTGAATTAATCATCTATTAGGGCTGGGGTTGGACTAACTTTTCCCCTCCCTTCTGTACACTTAAAAAAACAGAAAAGGAACATTAGTTGCTGGATTACATAATTCAGCCTGAACATCTTGCTCTGGTTCTGCCTCTCCCCCTCCTCCTATTTGCTTAGGCTGCTGAGCCATCTAATTATCCTATTGTTGTAATGAAGGCTTGTATGTTTTTTCCTTCAGGGTTGGGCCTTTATTTTCTATTCTCTGTTGTTCCAAAATGGAGGCAGGCAATCTTTTCAAGACCAGTGGACACATTTGGAATTTTGAGAGAACATGGCAGGCAATCTCCAATAATGGCTGTTGAGTGAAGCAATTGGTACGGTTGTTCTCAGCTGCCCATTTCTAGCCCTCCCCCCCCAGATGTTCTCTACCTACTATTATTAAATTAATCTAAAAGGTAATAAATTCAGGTGGGGCAGGGAGCCTGGTGGGTAGACATGCTCAGACACCACATTGTCTACTGCTACTCCATAGGTCCAAACTATAACCTATAATGGAAACAGCAGGCATCCAAAAATGGTTAAATATAAGGAAAATCTTCATAGTGGTGAGAACTATTTGGCAATGAAACTGTCTATAGCTTGGGATACTGCAGAAAAATCTAACACTGACCACTGCTTTGGACTAGGAGATCCTTGCAATGTAATTCTGAATCCTAATACAAATGGCCTATGGAAACACATATACAAACATTAATAGCAATTGCTACTGGCAAATAATTCTTGAAAAGACAAATATTTAGTACCAGACTAATATGTTTTGCAATACAAGCACTGTTCAAGCTATTGAATGCTCCAGATAATTTCTTCCTTCCTCAATTTCAGTTGGATTTCTGCTTCCAGAAGAAATTCAGCAGTGAAAATTTCACTCAAGACATAAATGAGGGAACTTCCGGGGAAGAAATGGCGAGCTGAAGACAGCTCTGCTAATAGTGGAGCAGATGACCATGGTGGAATGAAGAGCTGGTGAGCAGACTGACACTTTGTAATTCCTCTCTGGACAAGGAGAGGACTTGAGATCACCCACAAGAGCTGCAGACAGTTGCTCCTTGTGAGGAGACCGCAAGACGGCAGTCTCTGGCGGGTTTAGAGCTCTGGAGACGAGGAAATAGCCATCTTGCTCAAACTACGGTCAACACCTTTAAAAGGACATTGGCTTCACATACTTCCTTTTCTAACCACTTTCGGAAATTGCTTGTTAACTGCTTTTCAGCTATTAGGAACCTTTGGATTAACAGGTTTTATAGCACCTGGTGAGTTTCCTTCAATCCTTAGCGAAAGAAGTTTCAACTAAGTTAAAGGATTAAAAAAAATTCTTTTGGAATGAACAGCAAAAGGGTGATTAGAACTTTGATTCTGGAAAGTTACAAATGGACTAAGGGTCAAGATGGATTTGAAATAAAATTTTGGAATTAATTATAAGAATCCTTCCTGTGGGAAAATGCTTTTGTTCTGAATTCTTTAAAAAAACATGATAGGATGGGACTTTGAAGGTTGGACACCAGAGGGAACTAGAAGAAACTAAAGATTACCATTACAATTAAAGAAAAAGAACACTTAAATTTGACTTACAAATACAGAATGAGCCAAAATATTTTAATATTGGACATATTGAAGGATATTTTTGAACAATGGATCCAGAAGTTAACTTTAAGAGTGTCTGCCTCTATAATAGACTGTGTTTAAAAGATGTTATGGAAGTGGAACAAGTTTTACCTGACAAGATTGAGACTGATCTGAAAGTGGATTTAAAAATGACAGGCTACAACAGTGCTTTCCAAACTGCCGCCGTTGGCAACACACCAACGGCCGCAGCAGCGGCGGCCTCGTGTCTTCCGCTAAAACCCAGAAGCGCTGATGGCGCACCACTGCCGTTGCCATGCACGCCGCCGTGCGCACCCCCGCCGTGCACGTCCACTTCCGGGTTTTGTCGTGACACACAGTTTGGAAAGTTCTGGGCTACAAGAATGATATAGAAAAAGATGCTACACGGGACATATAAAAGAAACTGGCTGATGTCTTAATAATTAAAAGGTATATACAAATAACAAACCAGGAGAGTGACCTGTATAATTTTCTTATATTGGATTTACAAAAGAGGCTTGTTAAAGCTTTGAAGAATTTTGTGAGGAGGGACAAAGAAAAAATGAAAAGAAATCAAGTTCTAGGATATTATTTAAAGATCAAACCTGTATGCGGGCCAAGAAGCAACAGTTAGAACCGGACATGGAACAACCGACTGGTTCAAAATTGGGAAAGGAGTATGACAAGGCTGTATATTATCACCCTGCTTATTTAACTTATATGCAGAGTACATCATGAGAAATGCCGGGCTGGATGAATCACAAGCCGGAGTTAAGATTGCCGGGAGAAATATCAACAACCTCAGATATGCAGACGATACCACCCTAATGGCAGAAAGTGAAGAGGAACTAAAGAGCCTCTTGATGAGGGTGAAAGAGGAGAGTGCAAAAGCTGGCTTGAAACTCAACATTAAAAAAACTCAGATCATGGCATCTGGTCCCATCACTTCCTGGCAAATAGAAGGGGAAGAAATGGAAGCAGTGACAGATTTTATTTTCTTGGGCTCCAAGATCACGGCAGACGGTGACTGCAGCCATGAATTTAAAAGACGCTTGCTCCTTGGGAGGAAAGCTATGGCAAACCTAGACAGCATATTAAAAAGCAGAGACATCACCTTGCCGACAAAGGTCCATATAGTTAAAGCTATGGTTTTCCCAGTAGTAATGTATGGCTGTGAGAGTTGGACCATAAGGAAGGCTGAGCGCTGAAGAATTGATGCTTTCGAACTGTGGTGCTGGAGAAGACTCTTAAGAGTCCCTTGGACTGCAAGGAGGTCAAATCAGTCAATCCTAAAGGAAATCAACCCTGACTGCTCATTGGAAGGACAGATGCTGAAGCTGAAGCTCAAATACTTTGGCCACCTAATGCGAAGAGAAGACTCACTGGAAAAGACCCTGATGCTGGGAAAGACTGAAGGCAAAAGAAGAAGGGGACAGCAGAGGATGAGATGGTTAGATAGTATCACCGATGTAATGAACGTGAATTTGAGTAAACTCCGGGTGACAGTGGAGGACAGGAAGGCCTGGCGTGCTATGGTCCATGAGGTCACGAAGAGTCGGACACGACTAAACGACTGAACAACAAAAGATCAATACTGTCAACAGTAAGAGGAAGGAATATAAAGTTGGTTTATTTGATCAAGGTTAAAATAGAAATGTTATCTCTAGTAACCCTTAGTGGACTTTTGCTGACATCAGGACTGAAATGATGAGGCTTTAAGGATTTGTTTATAGATAAGAGATGGGATATGGGAAGAAGAGATCATTTGTTCCATTTTAAGAGAAGGTGATAAGTTACTAAAATTGTTTATACTTGTTGTGATGAAGGAGTAAGTCATGTCTTTATATATTTCTTTATATTATTTTTTCTTTCTTTTCTATTTTTCTTTCTATTTTTTCTTTTCTGCTCCTTCTATTTTTCTTTTCTTTTTTTCGTTTGTATTAGTTTTTATTGTTGCAATGTAATTTTTAATAACATTACTATAAAAAACAACATAAATGAAGAAATAACATTTTTTTAAAATGAACCTTCACCAAACAAGCGTGCTCCAGGGGTACTGAAATATAATTCCCAGTCAATGGCCAGACCTATTTAAATGGAACCCTGATTGTACTAGATAAGGGCAAAAAGACTTGCTCTGGTCTAACTCACAAGAGGTAGTAGAACCTAGCCAATTTTAGATGATCTCAGAAAGTTAAACAGGATTGGACCTAACTAGCATTTGGATGGGAAACCACTAGAAACTTTCCAAGATTTTAGACTAGAATCGGAAATCAAAAAAGGGAAGTCAAAAGAAAGTAATGGCAAATCACATCCATACTGTTGCTAAGAAAACGATATTGACAGTCACCAGGAGTTCAAGTCACCTCAAGAGGGGCTTTACCTTTTACTGTGGTCTAAGAGCCCACTCCCAAAAAAGAACTGAGATCACTCCAAAAGAAACTTCTCCAACTTTTATCTTATGCATAGGTAATATGTCTTCCACATTATAGGCATGTGACATCACCCCCAAGAAATGTACTAGCAAAGGACCTAATGCAGGATTTAGAACAGAAATCACTGACAGACAGAATAACTTTTCTTTAAAGACCAGGGAAAGAAAAGGAGAAAAGTGAGCTTTTGTGTACAATCCCAATATATTGTCGTTATTATGACAAGGATCAAGGTTATACTGTACATGGGAACACTCAAACCAACACCAAATTTAGAATGCAACCCAACTTATATTGTGCTATATATTCATTCTTAAAGTAGGAACTTCTAGAAAATAAGGTGTATTTTGCTAACCTCGCTGCTTTGATTCAGTTCAGGCCATGTTTGATTAAGTGATGGCATTGATGGTGATTTGCTTGGCGGTGCTTCTGCTGGGGAACTTGCAAAACCTACCTCAGCAGATTGATCCCCCACTTCTGAAACAGGAACCACTATAAAAGCCAAACATAACATTGTGTTAGTATCTTAAAAATTGTGTTTCAATAATTTGTTTCACATAGCAATTTCATAATTATGGAAGTATGCGTATAACACACATTATTTATGAACATTTATCAACTTATTTCAGAGATCCTCATTTGTGCAAAGAACTTTACTGAATTTACTTTATTTCTCCAGCTTATTGCAGCACATTTTGTTCCACTGTAAATATTCTAGAACTTGGGTTCCCAATGAGGTACTTGGGGAATCACAGGGTTTGTGGGCATTTCTGTCATTTGTCTGGCTCTCTGCCCCACTATACTAAAAAAAGTCTTTTAATTTTTTTAAAAGAAATACAGCATACTGCAAACCAAAGTGCCACCTACCACATCAATTTTATTTTATTAATGGGAATTTTATTCCCATTAATAACTCTAGGCCCCATGGACCTTCTCAAAAAACAAAATAGTAATTAGATAGTCCATTGTTTTGTTTTGAACTATACCATCTAGTCTGGAAAAAGAGAGAATAAAAACTAGCAGCAAGTGTCTTTGGGCTAGAAAGAATGTTTTGATTATTCTGTATATGTGTATTTTTTATTGTTTTTATATTTTTGCCTGCTAACTCCCCTTGTTTTGATACATGTACTGTGTAGATTTTGCCGCTGTTGCATGTTTCTCAGCATCACCAATTTACCTGCCATAAAGTAGCTGTTTTGTTTTGTCTGCTCTGTGCTTAAATTCTTGGGCAAGTTATTTTTCTTTCAGCCTTACCAGTTTGCCTTCTTGTAACACTGTGCTTTGTGATTGGTTACACCAAAATCTGAGATGTGCCCACTAGCCTGAAAAGGCTGAACACTCCTGTTTTAGAGGAAGTAACCAGAAAAGCTATACTGCACAAGGAGAGTTCCTTTCATCTTCTGGATTCAACCTATTTCATATAAGTGCAACAGAAATTTAAGAATTCTAAGGCAAAATAACTTAATAATAAATAATAAATAACTTCCCATTTCAAAAGTTTTCCTTATAACTTAACTTTGTATGTTCCACATGTTGAAAGAAAAGAGTATTTTCTTTGAACAACAAAAATGCTGGAGAAAGAAAGTCCAACAGCTTTCTAGTTTCATATATCTGATGGCTACCAAGCATGAGAACCATCATAGGGTGACTTTACTGGCCAGGATCTAGAAAATGCTATGACATTGCAAGGAACTTTTCCAAAGATAGGAGACGGTGCCAATTTTCTGTTCTACTAATAGTCTCTTATGGAAACCTGTTCCAGAAGTTCTCACTCCTTACAGCATAGCTTTCCAAACTGTGTGTCGCGACACACAGTTTAGTGTGTCACGACACAACCCAGAAGTGGACGTGCGCGGCAGTGGTGTGTGGGGGGGCGCGGCAGTGGCGCGCCATCAGCACTTCCGCATTTTAGCGGAAAACACGAGGCCGCCCCCGTGCACGCTGCCGCGCACGCCCCGCTGCCACTGTTGGTGTGTCGCCAATGGCGGCAGTTTGGAAAGCACTGCCTTACAGGATAGCCATTGGCCACATATGCAGAAAAAATACTGCTTGATTAGCTTCTTCATGGCATTAGAGTATGATTCTTAAGTGTGTTAATTCTAAAACATCACAGAAACACACAGCCATTTCCTGGCTGTGAAAAGGAGGTTGCTAGCTTGGGGTATCGTGTATGTTTTACTAGTAACTATCCTCTTTATTTCTATATTTTCAATCGTTTGACTAAAATTTTAACACAGGATACACAGAACTACTACAGGAGAAAGATATTTGTCTCTCCATTAAGCAGACATGTAACATTACAAGGATCTATAAAATATTTTGAAGCAAGCTAAATAATAGTTTCCAAAAAATTTTCAAAGGACTTTTCACATTAAGACAAACATCTAGCAAAGATCTCACTTACGCAAAATCTTCCTTAAAACATATTGTTAATCACACATATAATTTACATGGTAGAAAATAAGAACTAGCTGGAAATACAAACTTTAGCCACCTAGAGTTGTTGGCAAATGGGCAACCTTAGCAAGCATGGGAAGCAATAAATAATAATTAACTGAAATTTGAGTAACAAACATTTTATTTTCTCGAATAGAATGCTTGAATAAATGCAAGTAGGATCAGTTTGCATTATTGAGAAACTAATATATTTTACATATATAAGGACAGAAACTCCTGCCTCAAAAAGAAAATCAGCTTAATATATACATACAAGAGAATGAAATAGAACAATTGCAATGTAAAAGCAGAACACTTTGTGTTACAGATCCTTTAGCAACTAATCCAGAGGGGGGAAAAAAAGTACCTGCTGAGTCCTCCAAATCAATCAGCTTGGGCATTAAACTTTCAGGTAGTTTTTCCGGCAAGTCATAACCATTCTTCCTAGCAACCACTAAATGGAAAGCAGCACAGAACTCATCCAGTGTTAATGCACCATCTTTATCAAAATCTGACAGCTCCCTGAAATGAAATTATATGGCTTTATTGTACTTCTCTGAAAATAACTTTTCTGTATTTTCCAATAGTCTTTCAAATAGAGAAAAAGTAATTTGAATTAGTTCTAGCAAATATCAGACTCTATTAAAAGATGGCTTTTACTGGGAAAACATTAGCCTTGCACAGTCTGGCATATCGTATTTAAAACACAATCAGTTGAATCCTAAGAAGCCATGAGCTCATGGAATGCTCCTACTGGATGAAGAGCAATAACCATTTAAAAAAAAAAAAAACCTCATTAAAAAACCTTGAAAAATTGCTCCAAAGAGTTACTATATAAGAGTTCTCCAAACTAGAACAGAGTTGATGCAAGAATTACTGGGAAAGGAAAACTGGAAAAAATTGCCTTCCATCCCTCTTTGCCAAAAGGAGTTTCTGATGGATCAGAAACCCATCTATTCACATAATATTAACTCAGAATCAAATCCATGGTGTTCAGTATTGTGGAAACCTTGAAGAGAACCCAAATTTTCTTCTGTGCAAGAAAAGCTAACAAATATTTATCTATTTGACAGCAAAAGAGAAGGGTTAAACCTGGACAACTATTTTTTTTAAAGAATGTGCAGGGAGTATCTTACCTGAAGAAGCACTCAAAACACCTGCCTCTTTATGCTTGCAGTGATATGTAGTATGGAAAGTGCATCATACTGGGCTATTATCTTGCCCCTTAAGAAAATAGTAGGCAAACTGATGCCATCTAGACAACAACTCCTATCGGTCCCAGCTAGCATGGCTACTGGACAATATTACTGAAATTGTAGCCCCAAATATTTAGAGTATATCATGATTGCTTATTCCTGCTCTCAGGCATGGGGAAGTCTTTCCACAATCAATGGAATGTAAGAGTGTCTGTGTGTGTGTGTGTGTGTGTGTGTGTGTGTGTGTGTGTTTAAAGCAATGACCCCAATATTAAGTGTTTGTCCCAATGATCTTAATGTGATTTTATTGTTATATTGAATCAAGCAAGAGGAAACTCAGCAGCTCCTTCAAACTAGAATTAATGCTTTGACACTCTGATATGGTTAGGATTTTTTCATTCTCACCAATAGAGGTGACGATTAACAATAACACATTATCTCACTTATATGAAGGTAATCTTCAATGATGAGAACAAAGAAATCATTATACATGTGAGCAGCATTTTATGAACCAAAGCCAGTATATGCATAATTAGACCAAGTAAATATAATCAGAACTTTATAGAGAAATTCCTTTTAAATTGCAGTAAAATTAGCTCTGAATGGGTGGTTTCACACAGAAGGTTAAAGAATTAAGAATTCTGAACCTCAGCTTACAGAGAAATAAGCAATGTGCTGTTTTTTGTTGTTTTGTTGGTAGAGGCATGATGAAGAGATCTGAATAGGTCCATCCATTGTTTGTTTACATTGCTGTATGAACCAGCAACTCCATCATATCTTTTGTTCTAGAGAGAAGATGGAGCCAGAAGCCAAGAACAAACTACAGTTTCTGATTCTAGTTATTTTGAAAGGAAGCATTCGGATATGTATATATGTTCACTGGAAGGAGGACCAGCAAGAGTGATCAGAACTGTATGTAACATCTTAAACATGCTGGTCATTCTTCCTAAATCAGCTTTCTGATTTATTAGTCTACACAAATAGGCCCAATAATTTTGTTTGTTAGAAAATTATGTTTGCAAATTTGAAAATTTGGGCAAGCCAGTTTGGTGTAGTGCTTAAGGCATCAGGCTAGAAACCAGGAAACTGTGAGTTCTAGTCTTGCCTTAGGCACAAAGCCAGCTGGTGACTTCAGGCCAGTCCCTCTTTCTCAGCCCTAGGAAGAAGGTAATGGCAAACCACTTCTGAAAAACTTGCCAAGAAAACTGCAGGCATCCAGGCACTCGCCAGCAGTTAAGATTGACTTGAAGGAATGCAGACAAAATATTATTTGGACAATAATTGGGCCCAGACTATGTCAGGTATATTTAGTTCATACTGAAAAAAAGAAGCTGAAGTTATTATTAATTTGTCCCACTGACTGGAGCTAATACAGGTAATCGTTTAGTGACTGCCTTGTTTAGTGACCGTTCACAGTTATGACGGTGATGAAAAAGTAACTTCATGAGCAGTCCTCGCATTTATGACCTTTGCAGGTCTGTAAAGCAAAGGAAAGCTGAAGTAAGATCATAAGCACAGTCTCGGTTACACTTAGTGACTGCTTCGCTTAACAACCAAATTGCCGGTCTCAACTGTGGTTGCTAAATGAGGACTACCTGTAATTTGGATATATGTACTAAGTTTTATGTTTGGTTCTTTGGTAATTACAAGATTTAATATGAGATAGAACCTTACTCCTTGACTTTAATGGAAATATGATTGAACTTCTAAATTACATTTATTTTTAAGACAAGAGGTTTTAATGTAAATGATAGTGTTAGTTGCTAGGCATTTCAGGTTCATTATCAAAACATTATCAAAGCTCTTAAAGCAATGAGATCAAGTAGTTATACTTCAACTTACCAGATGTGTGAAAGTTCAAGAATAGGAAGTTTTGATTTTGTGAAAAATTCTTTAGCTGCAGAACCTAAAAATATTAAATTAATAATGTTTGACTTTGGAACTAGAATTGTAAACGTAATTGTAAATTTAGTGTAAGCTTTATCTATGACACAAATACCAGTGAGATTTTAAAGATACACTAGGCTGGGGGCTGGAGATCATAAAGAATCCAAAAATGTAATTGTAGGAAATCATTACAAAAAACTAAAGTTAAGAAATCCACAAAAGCTTATGTATCATATGTGCTTAAAAAGCTTACCTGGAATATATCCATTTAGATCAGGCTGAATAGTTTTAAACTGATTTACATAATATTGCCTTTGTTCATCTGTTATTTTCCAAGGATCATCATAACTACTTGATTGCCTACGAATTTCATTTGTTGTTGTAGCTGATGCTACAGTTCGTACTGTAGTCTGATCCTGTAATAAAATATTTTTCTTCAGCATTTTCTAGCTTTATTAACAATCTACAATTTTCTATATTTATTTGCCTATAAAAAGGAAACAAGAGTTATTTATTAAAGTAGTCTTCTGACTGGTGCTAGTTGGGTGGAGCTGTAAAAATTCTCTCAATGTTTAAAGGATCCTTATGACCATGAGCTTGGCCACCTGCTCGCTAGGTCCTTGCCCCTCCTGGCTAAAGCTGCCAGGTGGGTGTGGAGTGCGTGGGCTCTAGTGGCGGTGAATTCTTCCTTGAGTGAGGGCGTTGTTCCTCCACCCCTTAAGGAGGCGTTGGTCCACCCCCCCTCAAGAAACCATCACTGGATCACACCACACTGGACACCTTTCATCCAATATCTAACCTCCCCTTTTTGGAAAAGGTGATTGAGAAGGTGGTCGTGCAGCAGCTTCAGAGGACTCTGGTTGAAGCAGTTTATCTGGACCCCCTTCAGGCCTTGGTAAGGGATGGAAATGGCATTGGTTGCACTTTTGGATGATCTCTGGTGGGAGCGGGATGGAGGTTGTGCATCTATCCTACCCCCAGAGCTGAGGCGGGTTTCCTTGCTCCCGACCTTCCGAAAAGACTTAAAGACCTGGTTCTGCCGGCTTGCCTGGGAGGGAAATGCTAACAGTTCCTCTTGGGGATGACTGGTCCCATGAAGCTCCCCAGCATCACCATCTTTTACGCTTGGATTTTATATTATTTATTAATGTTGTAAATTTCTACTTAAGTTTTTAACTGTGTTTTATTGTGAACCGCCCAGGGTCCCCCGATGGGGGAGATGGGTTTTGGTGCTCTCCCCTATAGTTGATATACCCACCTATACCTTTCTGCCCCTTGTGACCTAAGTGATGCTGATGAAGTCCTATCCTGGTGCCTGGAGGTTGCGGGGGTCTGGATGGGGAACAACAGGCTTTAGCTGAACCCTGGCAAGAGTGACTCTGGGTTTTGGGGCCCTCCGGCTCAGGGACTATGCCATCTTTGGTACTGGATGGGGTTGCGCTGCCCCAAATAGACCCAGTGCACAACTTGGGGGTCCTCCTAGATTCACGACTCCTGCTTGAAAAGCAGTTGGCAGTCGTGTCTAGGAGGGCTTTTGCACAACTTGGTGTAATGTGCCAGTTGCGCCCGTTCCTGGACTGGGAGGCTCTGCTCAGAGTTACTCATGCCCTGGTCACCTCCCAAATGGACTACTGTAATGCGCTCTACATGGGGCTGCCCTTGAAGAGTATCTGGAAGCTTCAGCTGGTGCAAAATGCAACAGTGCGGGTAGTTATGTGTGCCCCTAGAACAGCACACGTTACACCTCTGCTCTGTGAGCTGCATTGGTTGCCAGTTTGCTTCTGGGTCCAATCCAAGGTGCTGGTTTTGACCTTTAAAGCCCTTCACGGCATAGGGCCAGGTAATCTGAGGGACCACCTCCACCCAATTACATCTGCCCGTCCCATCAGGTCTGGCAGAAGAGGTATGCTGCGGGTCTCATCTGTGAAGGAGTTTCATCTGGCAGGACCCAGGAGATGGGCCTTTTCTGCCATGACACCCGCCCTGTGGAACATCGTCCCCCCTTAGGTGAGATTGGCCCCATCCTTGACACCCTTCCAGAAGTCCCTTAAAACATGGCTGTGTCAGCACGCCTGGGGATCTCAAGGAAATGGTGATTTGATGAGATGGCTGCATTGTTTTTAACATCAATTTTCTCCACTATCTTGTTATTAATAATACTGTTGATGTCTTTTAATAGTAGTTTTAACATTTGGATTTTATGATTGTTTTTATTGTAAGCCGCCTAGAGTCACTCTATTGTGAGATGGGCAGCTATATAAATGTGACAGATAAATAAATAAATTGAAATGACAACAGCCATATAAGCAACATAATGCATAATGTTATGAAAAAGTGTGCACAGAAGAGTTTAAAAAAAATCTAAACACAAAGAAAAGCTGAAAGCTGGTTTTACAAATGGGGTTTTAAAATTAAGATTCCTTGACCAAGAATCTTCAATGATATATGTTCAGTGCCAGACTACATTCTGAGAAAGGAAGAATGAATTAGAGCTTAATCTTAAAAGACAAGCAAGGTCACAGCACAAATCTTTAGCAACAATATGAAAATGACTGACATTAATTGGAATGAAGCAAATCAAAGAATACTAATAAAATGTCACACCTGGACAGAAGCAGGATGCATGGTTAAAATAGTACTGGTTGGTGTGTTATCTGCAAAACTGACCCAGTTTTCTTGATGCGGTGGAGGTGAATGGCCAGACCACATTGGATCACCAGGATTACAGGAGCCTGAAAATCAGAATGCATTTCAGTCTCAAAATTACTAAACAACCTATTCAAGAAATGTCTGTCTTGAAACACTTTAAGAAGTTAGCTGAAACAGTGGCTTGATCAGGGACTAGAAAAACTTTTTGCAGGATCCTAATAATATAGGTTCAAATGAGATTTGAGCTCAACCACATATCCTATTAACACTGCATTCTTGATTTCCTAATTCACATAATTATTTCATAATAATTTACTGTAGTGACGTGCGAATTGTGTTAATAATTATTACTACAAAGGATGGCTAACCAGGGCTTGGTTTCCAAATCTGTATGGGAGACAAGTTATGGTTTGTGGTTTTCTAGCATACCTAATTTGAATGTAACAAACTGGCCATCCCAAATCTGAATGTGTAACAAGAGGAGTGAATGAGCTCAAGACATAGTCCTAGAAAACAAAACTGGAATATCACAACAATACCTGATCCAAGATACTTTCTGTAATAAAGATCAACAACGGGTGATTCTTTCACTTTTAACTTGATAAGAGATAAGGTTATTCTTGAGCGTGGAGAAAAGAGCTTTATGTTTTAATTATTACGCCTTCTAATAATTATTATTATTATGTATTATTAACACCTTATTCAAGGTGTTGGTTATCACCTTTAAAACCCTACATGGCATGGGACCAGGTTACCTGAGGGACCGTCTCATCCCCATAACGTCGAACCGTCCCACTCGGTCATTTAGAGAGGGCATGCTGCGGATCCCGTCAGTAAGGGAGTTTCACCTGACGGGGTCTAGAAAGCGGGCCTTCTCGATAGTTGCGCCCACCCTTTGGAATATGCTGCCCCCGGAGGTGAGGCAGGCCCCATCGCTCCCGGCCTTCAGAAAGAACTTAAAGACCTGGTTCTGCCGCCTTGCGTGGGAGGGGGGGGAACAGCTCCTCTTGGGGATGGCTGGTGCCATAGAGCCCTTTTAAACATCGACCCATCAAATCTTGGATTTTTATTTAAATTTTATTGTATTGGAGAGTATTTATATATGCTGTTTTAATTGTTGAATTTTAACTGTCGATTTTTTTGTAAACCGCCCAGAGTTCCCTTGCGGGAAGATGGAGTGGTAAATACAAGTCGAATTATAAATAAATAAATAAATAAATAAATAAATTCTCCTCCTCCTCCTCTGCCAGCAGTTTTATATTAACACTTATAACACCTTTTATGACTGATTCCTATTTACCTGAGTGAACCTGACCGTCTTAAGCAGAGCACCTTGAAATTCCAGGGTGGGTATAGGGAGTAAAGAAACCCAGCTGGCGAAATAACAAATGCCAGCCATTTTGGAGACCTCCTCAGTTTATCCATCTGAATCCCATCTTATAAATTGCAATATATGAGGAAATACTAGTAAGGATATTGCTCTTAAAAGCATGCTACAACTACAAATTTGAACTGGGTTTTGAACCTATGTGCTTGGGTTCACATAACACACTAAACCCTTAATATAATTACTGTGTTCACATTACATATTATGCCCAAACACATAAAGCATGTTGTGCTTACCATGATGGTTGACTCACACAAACATACTAAGATAGTAGTTAGGTTCCCACAACACAATGAACTACAAATTACTCAGCCCCATTTGGTTTTCTAGTAAACTTCAACTCAGCTATTGCAAAATTGAAATTAGTAATGGAATAAAGATATCCACTGCTCTAAACTACAGTATGTGAAAAAGGGAAGTATCAATAAGTATCAATGGATGAACTTTAACTACTTCATAATGACTGAACTAGAATATATCAGCTTAATTATATTCATTTGGGGCTCTATCAATCCCCATCAGGGATTTCACACTGTTTACATCTCGCAAACCATCCACCCCCATATTCAATATATTTACTTTACATTCTCCTTTCTGGGCTTCAGTTGTTTAGTGAAGCAGCATATGCCTATTTTAAGGGCAGATCACATAACTTCAGAGCCCCCATCCGTTTGTCTCAGGCCCCTTACTCCAGAACAGCTTGCTGAGATCAGACTGTGTCTTTCAGGGTTGCTGCATATTTTCTTCAAGGCCATCTCCATACTCTTCTATATCACCAACAAAAAAAAAGTCCCATCCTATCTAACTGCAGTTATTCCAAGTGAGCAAGCTTTTCTCTAATGGAAAAAGATTAAAAAATCAGAATGAAGTCCTTAAACTTTTCAAGCAGTTGTGTAGCTATACAGTGGCTTTATGAAGTAGCTCTGTACATGCAGGCACACAACTGAAAAGTGTAGCAGGAAGCTAAGCCTAAACATATGTTTATAGATATACAATGGTATTTGGTGGATGCCTCAAAGAAGATTGGTGGGTGGAAGACACCCAAGAGTCTTTATGCTTGAAAAAGACATTTACTTATAGTAATTGCCTGGAATTCTGACTGCAAAATGAAGTATGATATGTCAGTGAGCAAAAGTTGCAAGGAAAGATGAAGAGGAAGGAAATGCACAGTGAAAGACAAGCACTATTATTGTCAGATCCTATTTTTCCCCAAACAGCTTTCAAATGGTTGCCTTGACCTTTAAAAGTACAACCAATTTTTTGGAGGGGAGGGGAGGGGTGGAAACAGACGGGATTCAGAGATAAATGTGGATATATGTCTCTGTGCTTTATTAATTTAGATCCATATTCAACATGAAACACAGGCATGAAAATTACCCATTCATTTTTGGAAAAGGGGAGATGGAAAAGACCTATTATAAAATGTTTGTACCCATTAAATATAAGTACATTTGGTGGAATAAAACTGGTGCAAACTTTTGACATCTGAGGTGCCTTGTTGACTTTCAGGTGTTCTGCACTCCCTAGAGAAGGCATGTTAGTTACCCACTGTTTTTTTGGGGGTGGGGGTGGGGGGAGAAGAGAGGAGACATATAAAAACCATGCTTGTTGGGAAATAGGGAACGCAATCTGCATAAAATCTTGATGAAGGATTTGGATTTATACAGTAATAATGATTTTAAGTGTTTCCTCGAAAGCCCAATATGAAATGTCTGTGTCCCTTATCTATGAGGATACCAAACTTAGACTTGGTAGAAATAAAATTTTAGAGTTCATAGTTAACATAGATAAGTGTCCTTTGAGTCAAAACCTGACTCCCAAAGACTTGAACTTTTTGAACTACACGAAAACATCCATGTAGGTTTCTTGGGAACAATACAGAAATTATTTGCCATTGTCTTCTTTTGGATACTTTATGAAATACTAAAGTAGTTTAATGCAAAACTTTTGCCTTCTGGCATGCTTTCTGATTCAACCTGTACGCAGAACACATCATGCGACGTGCTGGGCTTGAGGAATCCAAGGCTGGAGTTAAAATCGCTGGAAGAAACATTAACAATCTTAGATATGCAGATGATACCACCTTGATGGCTGAAAGCAAGGAGGAGTTGAGGAGCCTTATGACGAAGGTGAAAGAAGAAAGTGCAAAAGCTGGGTTGCAGTTAAACCTCAAAAAAACCAAGATTATGGCAACCAGCTTGATTGATCACTGGCAAATAGAGGGAGAAAAAGTGGCAGTGACAGACTTTGTATTTCTAGGTGCAAAGATTACTGCAGATGCTGACTGCAGCCAGGAAATCAGAAGACGTCTACTTCTTGGGAGGAGAGCAATGGCAAATCTTGATAAAATAGTTAAGAGCAGAGACATCACATTGACAACAAAGGTCTGCATAGTTAAAGCAATGGTATTTCCTGTAGTAACCTATGGCTGTGAGAGCTGGACCATAAGGAAGGCTGAGCGAAGGAAGATAGATGCTTTTGAACTGTGGTGTTGGAGGAAAATTCTGAGAGTGCCTTGGACTGCAAGATCAAACCAGTCCATACTCCAGGAAATAAAGCCAGACTGCTCACTTGAGGGAATGATATTAAAGGCAAAACTGAAGTACTTTGGCCACATAATGAGAAGACAGGATACCCTGGAGAAGAAGCTGATGCTAGGGAAAGTGGAAGGCAAAAGGAAGAGGGGCCGACCAAGGGCAAAATGGATGGATGATATTCTGGAGGTGACAGACTCAACCATGGGGCAGCTGGGGATGGTGACGGCCGACAGAGGGCTCTGGCATGGACTGGTCCATTAGGTCACGAAGAGTCGGAGATGACTGAACGAATAAACAACAATGCTTTCTGATGTCAGCTACTAGCTTATACATGTACATAGATATAATTTATACACATATAGACTTCAGTGTAAGTGAAATATTAGCACTGTTTTTGCTAACACCTAGCAAGACTTTAATAGCAATATTATTTACATTTAAACTGATGTTGATATGGAAGTTTGACAAAGATAATTTTCCAGACTAAGACCTTGCTAAGTATTATTCTTGTAGTCTGCTCAACTATTTAAGAATACTATGTATTTTGGTAGGGGAAGGAAAGGATGTGAATCCTCTTTTCCTCTTTAGAATTAACACAGGAAAACCCAGGAAAGCTAGTTTATAAGTATTTTTCCATTACTTAGAAGCTAAAATGAAGCTTTATGTTACTTGAATTTAAACCTCTTGGAGAACTGGGGGGAGGGGAGAATGAGGGAGACAAATAAGCCTGCATTTTCTAATCTTTTTACACATTTAAAGCTGGATCTGTTGAATTGAAAAAAAGACCGATTTGAACATTTCTGAAACTGCAATATTTACCAACCAAGCAAGGCATTTTATTATCATCTGCTGAAAAGTAAGTTGCTCTAATCAGACAAATAACTGTACTAGATCTTATCTCCAGAGGGCACTTCATTTCTGCTTGCTCTTTTTTTAAGAGGTGACAGTGGACAAAGGAAGAAAAGAGCAATATTGGAAGAAAATAAGCATATCTAATGCAAAACTTTCTATATTCTCAATACTTAATTTTACAGATCATGGATGCTGACACTAGAAAATGCTTTATAAGAAAATAATGCTAACATGGGAACTACCTCTATAAAAATAAAAAAGCAGCATATAAAACATGTATAAAACAGCATGTAAAAACTCTTGGTTGTGGATTACTTGTTCCTCCCTTGCTGCAATAATTTTCAAGTCACTACAGATCTGTAATTTCTAATGTAACAGAAGGAAAAATTATTAAATATATGGCCATTAACATTTAATTTAATTGCAATTCATTTAAATTAAATCCAATTTATTTTCTGTCCCGGATCCATGCACTTTTTGAAGCGTAGCCCTTGGCGTACCATAATGAAAGACTAAGCCTGGCTTCCCTCCATTATAAAATGTATTCAGTGTGATAAAGATATATTGCCTTCTGTAACCATGCAGCAGGGTTAACTAATATTCTGTTTGGTTAAAAATTAAAATGCCTTGGCAGTCAGATTGGTACAACTGTTTTAATAGCTATATGAATAAGCAAAGGGAAATTTGATTTGAAAAACCAATGTACTGTATTCCTAGTACAAGCCCTGTAGTCTGTCCTCAGGCTCCTTTTGCAATCACTCCTGTCCCTACCATCTCCCTTCTTGCTACTGTGGTGGCTGATTTAAAAAGGATCAAGTACTGTACAAAGGCCAGGACATCATAGCACTAGAAAAAGTGGTGGGCATACTATAACCGGAAGTGCTACACCATTATTATTTTTAACTGTTTCCTCTCTCATCCCTTCTCTACTCCACAGACAGTGAGGGAGGGCACAGATCTCGCACGCCTACAGTGTGATGACTGATTGCTTAAAGCCACACCTTTGAAATTAGCTGGAGGGAGGTAGTTGCCTAATCCTGGTATATCCTCTAGGGTCAATAACAGTTCATGCATAGAGATAATCCCAAGAGCACCTGTCCCCCCCCCCCAAAACTGGTATGGTTTCCAAACAGTGGAAAGATTATGCAGGTCCAGATAAAACAAGGGACTGGCACATAATAAAGTGGCATGACTGGTTATTGTCATTTATGAATTTTTGAGCAAAACATATGGCTTCTCTGAGTGTACAAATAGCCAAGAAGAATACAGTACTTGTGTGATCTTGAACTATTAAGGCACCAAAAAAGTTGAACAAGTACTAAAGAGTCAGGAATCATGTGGTCATACTGTGGAGATCCTTTGAAAATAAAGAGCCACCAGACAATAAAGAGGATTGTCTCACTGATTTATCAGAATGAAGATCAAAACAAATGATGGGAGTTTGCACTAGTGAAGAGAAGAAGGCAGATTATTATCAATAGTGTTGTTGCTGCTGCCTGAAGTATATTCAAGACATAAAGTATGGCCAGATTAATACTTGTGCATATCACATGCAAGTCCATCCCATTCTAGAGACAGGGTACTTCACATCACTGGAATCCCTAACTAGTATTAAATTGTCTCAACAGAATTTCACAAGCCCAGGCAACACTAGAAGACATTTCTTAATACCTGATTGTGCTTCATTAAATGGAGCCCAGAAAGGCCCTGGTCCAGCAAGGGATCGCTCATTATTTCCTCCACTAGGATGGCGGCTGTGCTTCCTCCATGAATGTGGAGAAGTTGGTGGAGACTGTTGTGGTGAAACAACTGGAGATGTAGACTCCTAATAAAATAAAGGAAAATATTAAGTGCTGGATTACGCAACTGAAACATATTTCTAAAAATCACTGTTCTTGGGTGAAATCTAGAGGCCCACAAATGGATTTCTGTTTACACAATTTCTTTCCTTCCTTGTGTGTCCTCTGAACCAGATTACAGGTACCGTATTTTCCGGCGTATAAGACGACTTTTTAACCCAGGAAAATCTTCTCAAAAGTCGGGGGTCGTCTTATACGCCGGAAAATACGTACTCGCCGTATAAGACCTCTCCTGGCCAAGTGCAGCCACTCGCCGGAACGCAGCCCCCAGGGAAGAGCAGGAGGACGAGTTTGGAGCCTGTCGTGGAGCCACTGCGTTTTGCCCCCTCCCTTCCCAAGGCTGCTCCAAGGGAACGGAGCTCGCTCCCCCCTCCCCGCGTTTCTCCGTGGAGCGACGGGACCCAATGCAGTACGCCGCCCCGTGCTCGTCCTCCTGCTCTTCCCTGGGGGCTGCGTTCCGGCGAGCGGCTGCACTTGGCCAGGAGAGGTCTTATACGGCGAGTACCGTATTTTCCGGCGTATATCCCAAACTATATATTTTAACTGGAAAAGTTGGGGGTCGTCTTATACGCCCAGTCGTCTTATACGCCGGAAAATACGGTAGTCCGCGCTTAACCACCATTTGTTTAGCGACTGTTCGAAGTTACGATAGCGCTGAAAAAAGTGACTTACAACTGGTCTTCGCACTTATGATGCTTGCAGCATCCCACGGTCATGTGATCGCCATTTGTGACCTTCCCAGCCAGCTTCTGACAAGCAAAGTCTATGGGGAAGCCAGCAGGAGGTCGCAAGTCGTGGTCATGTGATGTCTCGCTTAACAACCACAACTGGGACTGCTGGGACTGCCGTTGCTAAGTGGGGTGATCAAGTGATGTTTCGCTTAATGACCACTTTGCTTAGCGACAGAGTTGCAAATCCCAATTAGGGTCGTTAAGCAAGGACTACCTGTATGAGGTTACATGGGAAGCTTCAGGGAAGGAATTCCTTTACTCCTCCTCTCACTTTATCTGCAGAAACTGGATAAATGAAGCTGGATTTCACTTAAGAACAAATTCAACTTTTTTGGTAGATGTGATTTTATTAGAATCGATTAACAAGTTTTGAAAGGGACAGGTCCTGTCTTTTTGATTACAGTACAGCATTACATGAATAAATTAATATCCCCCAATCACTGAATAATTAAAATAGTCCTCCAAACAATGATACATGCAACTAATAAGAAACAGCAGTTATCAAAGATTTTTATGGAATCAAATTTAGTTTTCTTTATGGAGAAACAAATGAATAAACCAACAAAAAAAACTATAGGGAATTACATGCTGGGTGAAAACTCATGCTGCATGAACTAATTACCACCTGAGGCTTTTCTTTGCCCCTTTTCAGCAAAATTCAGCAAAAAAAAATATTCAGCAAGAATACTCTGAAGCAGATGTTAAGGGTATGACAGGGAGGGAGCACTGCTCTATCCTGGCTTTGTTGATGAAAACAGTTCTGACAGTGGATTTTACCCTGTGTACATGAAAAAGTCACCAAGGATAGTGGTTTGTATTCAAAAGTTGTGCAGACATAAAACCTTCAGGAAACTATCATTCTCATTTACTGCAGTTCAAAAGCTGTCTGGTACTCAATGGATAAGGCAGGGCTTTCCAAACTGTGTGTCGCGACACAAAACTGTGTCGCCTGGGGGCCCCAAGTGTGTTGCGTGACAACCCGGAAGTGCTGATTAAAATGCCCTCAGCTCCGGCAGGGAGGTGAAAATCGCGCATGCTGCCGGGCCGCTTCCCTGCTGCACAGCTGATCGGTGTGGGGGGGCGGGGTGGAAATTCTCCGTGCCAATCAGCTGTGTGGCAGAAAGTGGTTTGGTAGTGTGCGTGTGCAGCGAGGCTTTTCGCCTCCCTGCCAGAACCGAGGGCATTTTCGGGTGCCCTTTCGAAGGGGCAGTGGCAGGCCATCAGCGCTTCCGGGTTCCAAGATGCCGCTGCCGCCGGCACTTCCAGGTTTTTGCGCGCTGGCCGTTGGTGTGTCGCCAACGGCAAAAGTTTGGAAAGCCCTGGGATAAGGTATCACCACAATTTTCCAGCATTTTTTTCTCTTATTTCAACTGCTCTCCCCCACACCTGTGGGGGAGGGGGTAATGACAGGAAATATCCTTTTAATAATATCTTTCTGCTCACACAATCTCTGGATCAAGTCCAGCTTGTTCAGACATGTCTGGTTCCAAAACATGCAATAACAATACTTTATATAATTTTAATGGAAATACATCACATGTTGTGGTGCCAATGCCATCAGACAGAAATATTTCAGTGTATAACTTTAATACAGGTTATAGTCTGTGATCTCTACGATAGATTTTAAGTTGAAGGCAGTCAGATGAAAAGTAATCAATAAAGGCTCCCTATATTTAGCAATCTGTTCTAAGCAAGATAAACAACTTGTGTCAAAACTAGTATTACTATGGATACATGAATTAGGGCTGTGCAAAGCCTTCTAAAGAGGTATTTCTCTGTGTGGGAGCATGTAGGAAGCATCTTTTCTCAAATAATTAAAACAGATGTGTTGTTTACAAGAATTGCATGGAAGCTGCTCCGAGATCTCTGCACATGCATACATGGACATCCATTTTGCTTCACTTCAGCAGTTGGAACCTATTAGCTGTATATATGCTTACTGCCAATGATTTTCATTTTTCCTTTAATTTTAACCTGCTTTTTCTCCCTGATGTGGTTAAGGTCAAATTTCTTTGGATTAACTCAAGTATATGATAGACTGGCAAATGGTAAATCTTTACATCCAACCTGTTCTTGAGATCAGAGATCTGGATCAACCTAACTCTATGCAGGTGATTGCAATTTCTTAAATAATTCTTCCTTGCAAACTATGTCTTAGACCATGACAAATTTTATGCCAACTAAAATGGCACTTTGGGTGTCCAAATCCAAATCAAGATCAACAGAGAACAGAATGCAACCTCTCAGTACAAAGGAGATAGCACAAGGCTATTATTTAAATCACTCAAATTCATGGTTAGTTGGAAACATGACATTTAAAATAGCAGTTAAATGTATTGCTTAAACAACAGAAAGATTAGTACCTGAAATCCCTGAGGATGGCATTCCATACCTAAGGTATGCTAACAGAAAAAACCCCTCTCTTCTGTTTGAATAAACCTTAAACTCAGATGAAAGAACTATTTGGAGAAGCATATTTTGATCCTGCAAGCAGTGAGTTGCCAGAAGTCAACACTGAAGGTATATGTATTTATGTCTGTGTGTGTCTGCGTCTGTGTGTAATAACAGGGTATAATCTGAAGGAAGTACATATTCAAGTAGTTGAAACCAACTCATTTGGGATTTTAGAACTATAAGCCCTGGTACTCTAAACTGTCCAGAAGCAAATAAATATTCAGTTAAGGTCTTCAGAGCTAAGTGATGAGATTCTAGCAAGCTGTACAATCGTTACTTTCTATACTAACTTAAGCTTCTGGATGATTTTCATAGTTAGCCTCACAAAAACATGTTGCAGTAATCAAGACAGCATTAGCTACAATCAGACCTTTTATACACCCAGTGTTCTGACCAGCAAGACAATTGAAGCTACTGAAAAACACTCCTTGATACAGAAGCTCCCTATATACCTACACAATTACCATGTTCACATGCCACTTTGGTTTAACAATATGGGAAAATGCAAGTGTTTTTAATATTATACTATATATAAAAAAGAAAAACCAGAAAAGCTGAAAACCAATCCACAAATTAGAAAACAAAATAGTAATCTTTGCTAAATCCAGCATTTTACTCTTTTTCACAAATTCCATCTTGTTATGTCCAGCAGAAACTGTTCAGAACACTAACTGTACAATTCCTGAACTTTTCATATCGTTCAAACTAAAACCGAATCTATAAATAATAATCCACATCTCTGTTCCTATTTTCAACTGTCTACCCATCTCCAGATTATCTTCCATACCATTATATTTTCAAATAAAGGGAAAGGGCTGAGGCCCAAAATCTTCCATATTTAAGAACATATCGTTTCCCAGAGTAGCTAGGGAGGGCATACATGCAAGGAAGGAAAAGGGAATCTGTTCAGCCCGCACTATCTGTTCTGTTGGAAGGAATACGGTTTTGAATACAACCTCCTAAGTTTGGTCCTAAAAATATTAAAATATTTTATTTTATAAAATAAAAAGGAAGATGAAAATTAAGCTCTATGCATGTGTCAAATGGAGTAAAAAAGTAAGACTAGCTTGAGAAGGAATCTAAAATCTATGAAATAGTTAATAGCTATTTAAAACATTAATACCTTTGAGATTCTAGGATAAGATCAAGGAATCTATTTTGCCTGACACACAGTTTTTTAAAAGACGCTAAGGTAAATTAGAAGCAGCCAAGCTTGCACTATTGTTCTTTGTATTTTAAAATATCACAGAACCAGACATGAAAGGCATGTACACCCTAAGTCAGCCACCAGATTTCATTACCTGTTGATCTGTAGTTGGACGCTGCTGAACTATATCATGGCTCACAGAGCCCTTTTTAGCTTGTATTCTGCCTGGTGGAGGAGGAATTGCACCTGAATAGGAAGATGAGTTATCGGCTTCTGAAGAATACAAGGACGAATGCCTTAATTCTTGCTCATTCTTTGACATCACAAATCGGGGCAGAGGGAGGTCTTTGACTGTCAAAATAAGATGACATGGATTAAGAAACTTAGATTACAAAATCCTTTTGACTAGTAAATTAAAATATAATTTTAGTCAGAGCTGTTGCTAAAATTCTTTAATATGTCATATAATTGCATATTGTATTACTATGAAAATAACTGAGTGACAGTTCAGTTAAGACAGTTAAGAACCAACCCCCCCCCAATTATCTTTAGTATCAGTATTTTCAAACTTAGAAACATCAGTAGTTCAATATAAATATAAAATTTAAATATTTTTAAAAGGGATAACTAATTTATTTTCAAAACTTCCTGAAACTTTAAATACTTCTCTTTATCATACCCATGTTTAATACTTTTATTTTTTTACCCAGAAACAAACTTCAGAAGGCATTTAACTCAGAAGTACAGATACAGGAGTACCATAACAGTGGCCAGCTTCCACGAGGTAACAAAATGCAACTTTCCATACAGTGTATGTATGTATGTAGCTTTGGATCATTTTCCTCAATAAATAAATGAACAAGTCTAATGTTTTTGATTCATTTGTTTAATTAGGTTCTCTTGATCTAGTTTTAGGACTTGTGTAGAGAACAGATCATGTTTTAGGTCATATTTATGCAGAAATATTGAAAATTCAAAGGGGTCCACAAACCTTTAAGCACCACTGTATGTGTTTGCATCTAAACAGTAAGACATAGTATCTTAACAAGATATATCACAGTAATTTAGCCCTGAGCTTACTGTATCAGTATTAGAACTCCCAAAATCTGAATTTAAAGAATTTTAAAGCAATCTTGACCAACCAAGCTGGTGAACCTCAGGAAAAGAATCAAAATAGTTTAAACTCAGATTCATGGAAAAGCTTGCATCTGTTAATGGAACTGTTGATGTTTATTTTAACAGCAAACTTTATTGCTAGATCCCCAAGCTTGAAAAGTGCAGTCCTGGGAGCGCTTCCGGGTGCTGAAGACGCCGGTGCGTTGAACCGAGCGCTCCTGGCTCGGCTCAGCTGTTTGCCTGTTTGCAGCGGTTTTTAAAGAAATAAAACTGCTGAAACCTCCCCTTTGAAGAGAAGGGGATCAGAAGATAAACCACAAGGGTCGCTGGGATCGTCGCTCTTTCCCAATTCCCGTTTTTCCACCACGGGAAAAAGGAAATTGAAGCGACGAAAGCGACTGGAAGGACCATCGTTATTGCTCTACAGGAAACAGCGAAATCTTTTCAGATGAGTAGCACCTAAATTCAGCACTTTTAGTCACTGTTTTATATTTGTGTTTATTTTAACTTTACATATTATCTGCTAAGATCCTTCTATGGACATGACCGATGCTGCTGGTGATTGTGTAACTTTCTTGCTAAAGACGACTTGAGAAACGGTGGGAGCTTAAAGAACAATGACTTTACTTGGAAGTTAAATGGAGTGACATTGACTATTAACGAATGGCTTATCTACTGAAGTGGGGCTAATCTATTTTCCTCTCTGGATTTTGAATTCAAATGGGTTGTCTGCCTTTTATCTTATTTCATTGCCTTTCTGCTTTTCATCTTGAAATGGTATTTTTTTTTCCTTCTTTTTTCTGTAATGCGCTTGGAAATTATTTGGATTATAATGGGTATTTTTGGAATATTTTTGTTTTAAACAGTTTTGGGAATTTTCTTATTATTTGGGATTTTAGTGGACTTCCTTGTTGCTTTTTGTCTTGGAGAGTGAAGACATTTGGAGTTGGGGCTTTTTCCTATTCCCCCCCCTTCTCTTTTTTTTTTCCCCTCTCTCTCCTCTTTGGGACTTGTGATTATAAGCTTGCCTGAGAACTGGATTGTTATTACATTTTCAAGGATATTTTGACTACAGCTAAAGGACTTACCCGTTGTACTTTTATCTTTTATTTTTCTTTTATGTGAGAATTGTTGATTTTACCAAAGTACATTTTGCCCTTTTTTTTATGCAATATCTATTAAGAAAAAGCAGTATTACTTTTATTTTTTAATTTTTTATTGTATTTGGATTTTTTTTCTCCTCTCTTCCCTCCTTTTTTCTTTTGAATCCCTAATAATTTTTTATCCCTCCTTTTCCCTTTTTTTTTATTGTTTATAGTGGTTCTCCTTTGTCTTTTGTTATTTTTCTTTTCTCTTTACAGGAATAATATATACAACCTGGTTACTGCGGTTGCAAGAGTGAAGAGGGATAGATATAAGGAAATGGAGTCCATGGCTGCACCTTCAGAAGTACCAACATCAGATATGGGGAAAATATTGGATGCGATTACAGCACTGATTCCAAAAATAGATGATTTAACTACTGCCTTGGAGGAAAAGATGGATATTTTAAATGTTACCTGGATGGATGACTTAATTACTTCTTTTGATATAAAAATAGATAAAAAGATGGACAATATTTTAGATCAACAAGTAGAAGTGAAAATGGAAGTGATGAAGGAAGACTCAGAAAAAGAATTTAGAAATGAAATACAGACTGTCAAAGAAATTGCAAATATTCTTCCAGGGGATTTTAAAGAGACACAAGGCCAGGTTAAGAAATTGGAGATTAAATCAGATTCTATTACTATGGAATATAATTTAGATGCTATTGTATTACCAGAAATGAGAGAAGAAGAATGTATTTTGAGTTTGATAGGAGCTCTGGAAAAATTAGATGAGAATATGAGAAAATATATAGTTGATACTTTAGTTCAACATTTAGAGACAGAAGAAGAAGACATGGACTCTGAGATAGATAAAATTTTTAGAGTTGAATCACGTTACGTTAGAGATAAGAAACTGTCAAGATATTTTGTGAGAAAAGTTATAAAAGAACAAAATCTGAAGAAATATTATAGCGAGAGATCAAAAATAGTAGGGTTGGGTATAACTTAAAAGAATTAAATCAGAATTTTTTTTCTTTCTTTTTGTTTGGAATCTGGGTTGTATAAATAGAAAAATCCTTTTCTTTTTATTTCTATATGCATAGTACAGTGGGGCAAAAAAGTATTTAGTCAGCCACCAATTGTGCAAGTTCTCCCACTTAAAAAGATGAGAGAGGCCTGTAATTGACATCATAGGTAGACCTCAACTATGAGAGACAAAATGAGAAAACAAATCCAGACAATCACATTGTCTGATTTGGAAAGAATTTATTTGCAAATTATGGTGGAAAATAAGTATTTGTTCACCTACAAACAAGCAAGATTTCTGGCTCTCACAGACCTGTAACTTCTTCTTTAAGAGGCTCCTCTGTCCTCCACTCATTACCTGTATGAATGGCACCTGTTTGAACTTGTTATCAGTTTAAAAGACACCTGTCCACAACCTCAAACAGTCACACTCCAAACTCGACTATGGTGAAGACCAAAGAGCTGTCGAAGGACGCCAGAAACAAAATTGTAGACCTGCACCAGGCTGGGAAGACTGAATCTGCAATAGGCAAGCAGCTTGGTGTGAAGAAATCAACTGTGGGAGCAATAATTAGAAAATGGAAGACATACAAGACCACTGATAATCTCCCTTGATCTGGGGCTCCACACAAGATCTCACCCCGTGGGGTCAAAATGATCACAAGAACGGTGAGCAAAAATCCCAGAACCACACGGGGGGACCTAGTGAATGACCTGCAGAGAGCTGGGACCAACGTAACAAAGGCTACCATCAGTAACACACTACGCCGCCAGGGACTCAGATCCTGCAGTGCCAGACGTGTCCCCCTGCTTAAGCCAGTACATGTCCGGGCCCGTCTGAAGTTTGCATTTGGATGATCCAGGAGAGGATTGGGAGAATGTCATATGGTCAGATGAAACCAAAGTAGAACTGTTTGGTAGAAACACAACTCGTCGTGTTTGGAGGAGAGAGAATGCTGAGTTGCATCCAAAGAACACCATACCTACTGTGAAGCATGGGGGTGGCAACATCATGCTTTGGGGCTGTTTCTCTGCAAAGGGACCAGGACGACTGATCCGTGTACAGGAAAGAATGAATGGGGCCATGTATCGTGAGATTTTGAGTGCAAACCTCCTTCCATCAGCAAGGGCATTGAAGATGAAACGTGGCTGGGTCTTTCAGCATGACAATGATCCCAAACACACCGCCCGGGCAACGAAGGAGTGGCTTTGTAAGAAGCATTTCAAGGTCCTGGAGTGGCCTAGCCAGTCTCCAGATCTCAACCCCATAGAAAACCTTTGGAGGGAGTTGAAAGTCCGTGTTGCCCAGCGACAGCCCCAAAACATCACTGCTCTAGAGGAGATCTGCATGGAGGAATGGGCCAACATACCAGCAACAGTGTGTGCCAACCTTGTGAAGACTTACAGAAAACGTTTGACCTCTGTCATTGCCAACAAAGGATATATAACAAAGTATTGAGATGAACTTTTGATATTGACCAAATACTTATTTTCCACCATAATTTGCAAATAAATTCTTTCCGAATCAGACAATGTGATTGTCTGGATTTGTTTTCTCATTTTGTCTCTCATAGTTGAGGTCTACCTATGATGTCAATTACAGGCCTCTCTCATCTTTTTAAGTGGGAGAACTTGCACAATTGGTGGCTGACTAAATACTTTTTTGCCCCACTGTATAATAGTATAGTTGGGTATATCTATATATGTATAGTTTTGGGAAAATTAAAGTGTACCAACAATACAGGAATGGATGTTGAAACTACTAGAAATGGCAGAAAATGACAAATTGATTTGCCTACTAAAAGAAAATTTTAATTATTATTCTTTAATGAGTGGAAATCTTTGATGGACTATTTGCAAAAAGCAGGAGGAGTAAAGCTAAATATGGAGTTTTTGTTGATTAGATTATAGATAAATAGTACATAATAGACAAGGAAAAATATATGAATGTTATATGAATAGCCAGCATGTTAAAACAAACTATCTATTTTATTCTTATGACCATAGACGGATCGGAGGTCATCTAATTTCTGTGTATGTCTTTTTCTTTATTCTTTTTTTCTTTTTCTTTACTGCACTCTTCTTTTTCTTTTCTTTTAATTTGTATTTCTTTTTCCGTTTCATCTTTATCTTTTAGCTTTGTATACCTAAAAACCTAATAAAACTTAATAAAAAAAAAGTGCAGTCCTGCTGCTATTCCTCCCTCCACTCACCCCCCCCCCCGCTCCTGAAGCACCTCTTTGAATATTTAATCCACTGCAAAGTTTTTGGTATCTAATAAATTATCACGATCTGGGCTTTCAGACTGGTAATTCCAAAAGCACCTCAGGTGCATAAACTGAGCAGCCAGGGTATTAGAATGCACATAAATTTCTCTGCCTGCATGTTTTTCTGTTCCTACACTTACTGACAATGAATACAGAAATCCTACTAGGCATTACTATTCCATTCTTCTGTAGGTTCACTCACCTATACCTATTTCCCACTACAGGAAAAATAATTAAATAAGCACTGACTTCTAGAACAAGTTAGAAGGAAAATCAGGCTGAGTTGTTTGACATTCCTATTTATATTAAAAACAAAATTCTGCATTTTCCCTTACACTTAAAAATGCATGACAAGATTGTCCTAAGACTGAAAGGTTTAACCATATAGGTTACAATTTTTACATACATGTAAGGAGTCTAAAATACAGCATTCTTTTGTAGTTCAAGAGTTGGAGCTCTGTGACTTGTTCCACTTCCTTGTGATAGTAAGAACACTAAAACAAGTCACATATGAGATGTTCTTTTGAGAGTGAGTTCCTTAATCATTTTTGAGGAACCAGCCCAGTAATATACCAGAATCAGACAACAGGCATATTTTTAATTTGATTTTAATATTATTTCAAGGCTTACCAGAATTTAAACTTTCCATTCGTAGTGGAAACCCAGACTGAGCCACTGCAACAAGCTTCAAAGCAATGTAGAATTGGCTTCTTCCGAAGTATCCAAGTCTAGTTGCACCACAAAGTTCCATGATCTACAGACAGATCAAAATACCTAATGTGAGATTGCATCTGTCAGTGCAGCTTAGTATTAATATATGTATTCTATCACAGAAACAAATAGCTCCAAAATCCAAGTTTAATGATACTGAGCCATTTCTCAATAGCTACATATTGTAATAATACAATTTTGCAATGCATGGATGCATATTATTATGTTTCCTCATAGATAATATGCATGCTGCACTGCACAATGTAGTCATGCATTTGTAACTGTAGTGAAAAATTTGGCAATTTTAAATGCATATTCTACTAGCCACTGATTGAAAGAAAATTAAATCACAAAAATGGAAACAGAATGCACATCTATAAGAGACTAAAGAAATATAAATGTTTTTACTACAAACTATGGCCCTTTGTTTTACAACAATTATGTTCACCAATGCTAAAAATATTGTAAGGTACTTATTTCCTAGTTTCTGTTCAATATTTAACTTAAGTACACTTCATGATACTTAATAGTTCCTGTTCAGTGAAATAGCTTAATTTCACTAGTTTGAATACTAATACCCAATAATCGTTATGACAATATATTTTGCTGTTTCCACCAGGAAAAAAAGTCATTTTTATTAACCTCTGATAATCTCAACTTCAATTTTTAATCTTTTAAATCTTTCTGACTGCAGCATGCTGTACAAGCACATCCACCAGAGACAATCTGTACATGTAATGATCTGACTGACAATATCAACATCAAATCAATTAGCTATAGCAGTGCTTTCCAAACTCCCGCCATTGGCGACACACTGGTGGTGGCGCGCGGTGGCGGCGTGCACGGCGGCAGCCTCGTGTTTTGCGCTAAAACCCGGAAGCACTGATGGCGTGACGCTGCCATCGCCAGCGGCGACGCACCATCAGCACTTCCGGGTTTTGTTGCGACACACTAATGTGTCGCGACACACAGTTTGGAAAGCTATGAGCTATAGCAGGACTTTCCAAACTTTTGCCGTTGGCGACACACCTAATGGCTGGCCCACAAAAACCCGGAAGCGCCGGGGCCAGTGCCGGGCAAAAACCGGAAGTGACAGCGGTGGTGCTTCCGGGTTGCTGCCGCAGAAGCGGCTGCCCCTTCAAAAGGGGAGGCTCCAGGGACCCCGAAAATGCCCTCGGTTCCGGCAGGGAGGCGAAAAGCCTCCCCACGCGCGCACACGCACGCTGCCGAGCTTTCCGCCGCTCAGCTGTTCCATAGGGAGAATTTCCACCCCGGCCCCCATCAGCTGTGCTGGCAGTGTGCGCGCGGGCGGGGAGGCTTTTCGCCTCCCTGCCGGAACCGAGGGCATTTTCGGGGTCCCCGGAGCCTGCCCTTTTGAACGGGCAGCCCGCCGCCGCACGGCAACCCGGAAGCACCGCCAGCGCTTCCGGGTTGTCACGCGACACACTTGGGGCCCCCAGGCGACACAGTATTGTGTTGTGACACACAGTTTGGAAAGCCCTGAGCTATAGGAACCATTACTGCTCAGCAACTTCACTGAAAATTTGGTATGATGCATTCTGGAACCTGTCATACTGGATAAAAAAGTTGGGTACTCAAAACCTAAATTGTAATAAAAGTGATGTAGTTTAATTTAATTTTAAAAGGTTCCAGCACATAACAAATGGTTTGCTTAGATACATATAAATAGTATGAAAACTATATAAATACAGAACAAAATGGTCTTCCACTGAAAGATAAAAAGGATGGCATACAATTAAAAATATGTATACAAACATGTGCTACATAATTACCATTCATTATAGTAATATTTAACAACATGAAGGGACAAGAGATATATTTTTAAAACCACATAAAAACAGTCATGTTATTTGCATTATAATGCACTCAAGGCATAATCAACATTTCGGAACTTTTCTTTTGGTGCCTTCAAGTCAGTTTGACTCCTGGTGACTGCCTGGACAAGTCCATGCAGTTTTCTTGGCAACATTTTCGGAAGTGGTTTGTCCTTGCCTTCTTCTTAAGGGCTTTCTAGAGTTGAGAATTATTGGCCCAGAATCATCCAGCTGGCTTCATGCCTAAGGTGGGACAAGAACTCACAGTCTCCCGATTTCTAACCTGGTGCCTTAACCACTGCATCCAGTAGCTCTCGTTTCAGAACTGCTATTTCACAAAGCCATCTTATGTAGCATGGTCATATCCTTCAATAAAGTACGTTCTATGGAAATAATTACTTATTTAAAATTCCATGCTTATAAACATTATGGGCACACCAGCCATGAAACATCCTTAGCAGCTGGCAGCATCTGCCTGACCCTGTTGACTTCAGAGAATACCTGAGCTACAGGCTAAATTGGGAAGTAAAAAAAATCACTTCTTGCTGTGGCAAAAAAAAATTACACAGGCTTGTCCATTAAGTCATCGGGCATCAAGTTCAACCTGGAGGAGTCTTTATTTTAGCTATGAAATACCACTGAGTTCCTGTAAGAGGTGTTTATTCTACTAGTCATGACATTATATTAAAATAAACTACAAGCAATCTATCTTCTTGTGTAAGCTCTCATCTCTGCAACAATTTGTACTAAGGCTGCAAATGAATGTATAATAGCATTGCAGGATTAGGCACGTTAAGTAAGATAGATTCATTCTTACAAACTCCCGCAATATTTTGGGCTGAAAACTGAAATAACCATGATTTTCTGACTCTAAACATAAACACTGAGAATCGATTCAAAGTTTCCTCATTAGTTACAGTTGATAAACGCTTTAAAGACAAAAGCCCATAAGCAGGCAAGTTCTTCATATTCTTGAATTCCTTTTGTAGGTGTGTAAAACATACACATTAATTGTATCTTATTTTAGGGTAGTTATATTTATACTCTAGATCAGGCGTGCCCAACCAGCGGCCCACGGGTCGCATGCGGCCCTGAACAGCTAGTAATGCGGCCCCCCAAAATTGTAAACTTTAAACATTATTTTGCAATTTTTTGGTTACCATTCTCTTTTTCTTCTGTTCTGCAGCCAGGCCCACGCAGACAAAACTAGACAATCCCGGTACATTTGAGACAGTAACAAAGCTCAGGGTAGTTACATCGCCTGCATAGAGCATCCGCTCCTCCTCTCTGTTTCGCAACTTGACTCGCAAGCAAAGCAGAGTCTGCTGCTCTACCATTAATGTATCTGTAGTTAGTAGGCGAAGATTGGCGGAGGCTGCCGCTCGGAGCAGAGCCGAGATGCCGAGCTGGAAGCGGAGGCCGCCAGCGGCTCCGGCAGAAAAACGTGCCGTTAGCAGCAGTCGCCAATGGGTGATGGTTCTCCCAGGTAAAAGCTGACGAGCACCTTGAGAACTCACTGAGAATTGCAACCACTTTCATCGAACAAGACATTGATGCATTAATTTCACAAAAACAAGGTCAAATATCCCACTAGTTTTATGTTGCCCTTTTTTTAAATTTTATAATAAAAAATATAAAAAAATAAATGAATTTTTATTACTTATATACATTAACTATATATTTTATGTGTGGCCCAAGACAATTCCTCTTCACCCAACGTGGCCCAGGGAAGCCAAAATATTGGACACCCATGTTCTAGATTCTTTTAAAAAAAGATTAACTTAAGATAGCTATAACTGAAACATTATCCAAATAACTGCAAGAGAACCCTGTGCTACTTCAGTACAGCTCATAAAGTTCCAGTTCAATTAATAGCAGCTAAACATGATACAGCATTTTAAGTGACTACTTACTGCATCAGATGTACCTTTATAGCTGCACAATTTTCTAAAAATACCATTAAGAGAAATTCTTCAAACCTGAACCTTCTTAAGGTAAAATTTGGTTTTACATTAAACAAGTTAGGGAACAGGCATGCTAATCATGGCTTCTGGAATTATTTCCAATGCCTTAACAATAGCTCTGTTCTAATTCATGCAACCAACTAGGGGGCTTAGGACAGAGAAGCTGGCAACGTTCTGAGCCATTTTCTTACTGCCTCTCTTATAGGGGTGCACTGCGGGATTTTTTTCTGGATATTTTTCTCTGCAGTTCCTGGCGGGATATGGACCATGTTTTTAAAGACCTGAGCTTTCTTTTACCAGCTTCTCCATCCATACCAGATTTGGTTCAGTTTTCAGAAAGTTAACCTGCTGATGAACAGACAGATGGGATGAAGGTCCAAGTGCCTTTACATAAAAATGGAATTTACACATTGTGATATACACCAGAGAAATATTAAACACTTTATACACTGTTGTCTAGTAATCACTCCATAACGTTAGTCAGATGAAGTTTTAAGCTACAAAATTGTAACATAATGTGTTGAACTTCCTGATCATGTGAAACTGCCTGTTTCCACTATATTTCATTTACTGAATTGAAAGGATGGACACCTAATTTGACCTGATTTCTACTTCCCTTAATTCCTGTTTTGCACAACCATTACTGATAGGCTAAAAAGAGGCATAGTCCAAGCTTCCCTTATTTATTCCACTGGGAATCTATGCTAATCATTCTGCTGCATGTTTTCTTTTCAACTTGATTCCAAAAATGGAAATTAGTTTATATATTGATAGTTCACCTTATTTAGAACTGGATCCTAGCAGATAACTGGCCATATATCAACAGTAAAACAGTATTTTTTCTCTCCATTTCGATTACAAGCAAAAACCATATAGAATACTACAGCAATCAACTAAGCAATCACTGCTTGAAGAGTTATCCAACTAAAAATGAACTGAATTAATATTACTTATGTAGGCTGGAGATTTATGCAAAATACATTACACTGTGGTGAGTTAAAGCTAAATGCAATATTTTGAGTCAACACAGGAGAAATTCTAATTTTCAAGAGCTGTTTTTGTCAAATTCCTACCTATCCCACTTCTGAGTTTGTTTTTTGATTTACAAAGTATGCAATTTCCCATTTCAAACTTTTAAGAACTTTTTCACATTAAACAATTAAATACAGAGAAATGTGTCTCTGTATAAAAATCGTAATTTTGACCAATATACACATTTCTAATTGTGGAAAGTGGAAGGCAAAAGGAAGAGGGGCCGACCAAGGGCAAGATGGATGGATGATATTCTGGAGGTGACAGACTTAACCATGGGGGAGCTGGGGATGGTGACAGCCGACAGGAAGCTCTGGCGTGGGCTGGTCCATGAAGTCACGAAGAGTCGGAAGCGACTGAACGAATAAACAACAACACATTTCTAAACATATCATGATTTTCATATATGGGCATACATGGCAAATTGTCACTTCCATACTTATTAATGTTCAAAGTCAGGGGCTTTTGCCTACTCAAACAGAAAAGGAATAATGAACCAAATGCTCTAATGGATCTGAAAAATGTGAAGAACTCTGCTACTGATGAGACATCATGAAGAACTCTGAGTGAGGTATCTCACCATTATCAGGCGACAAATTCAGGGACATGATGCTATCTTTGATAGGGATAGACAGCTAGGGCCCATTAGATGCTTTGGACACTATTCTTTTTACAGCATGGCCAATGGCAAAGGATTGTGGTAGCTGCAGTCCAAAGTATCTAGAGGGCATCAAGCTACATATGTGAACTTAAAAGATCTAACTGAAAAACACTGCTTAAAATTTACTTAGAATCAAAAACAGGTGTCCCTCTCAAAAGAGAGGAACTAAAGTTTACAATGAATAGCAATAAACATAGCTGAATGTGGTTACTGCTAATCTTCATGATGTAAATGCTTTAATATTGGTAAACGTGATAAACTGGGAAGCAAACAAAAGATCATATACAATGCACTTAAATACTGGACAGAATTGAATCTATTTTAACAATTACAGTAAATGTGGATCTCATTCAAGTGTAACTGAAACTCAGCCTCCTTTTAACATTACAACTGTGTTCATAAGCAAATACAGCAAGTTTTGCCAAAAACTTATCTTTTATATGTACTCCAGTTACGTCAAGATTCAAGGCCATGTCCATTTTATACAAGGTGCAGCGCAGTCTTAACACAGTCTTTTCTGCTTGTTTGTTGGCAACAGTTTTGTAATACACAGTTCAGGCTTTCAATATATTAAAACAATGTAACACAATTCATACCTACTAACTATATCTTTAATAGATAAATTTGTTTCTCCTCATGAGAGCCCTGCCACAGCATGCTAAATTATGTTGCCTGCTTTTTATTTATTCAAGTTAGGGAAATAATCAATCTGTTACTATCCAAAAAAGTAGGAAGCAGTAATTGTCACTAACCCATTTCAGTGCCTTACATTTTCACTAACTTTAGAAGGAGCAGGGTCGCGCTCTACAGTTAGTATAAAATTAAGGCACTGATATAGGTTAATGACAACTACTGATTCTTACACTTTTGGACAATAAAAGAATGATGATCAAGTCACACTTACCTATGTCTGCACACTTACAAAACCCAAACCACTGAATATTCTTGTGCAAGCTAATAAAGTGAGCTAGTGGAATAAATAAAAGTTCAGCATATATCAGACTGGGAAAGGCAGTATTATGCCACTTGATAAACTGTTGTTAAAATATTTAGTATGGTTCAACACTCCCAGAAAGAATCCTAGAAAGAAAGAAAAAGAAAACTGCACTAAAATTAATTTCACAACAATATAACCAAGTATAAGGTATACTTCACAACAAGTGTACCTACTTAAGTTAATAAAGCATCCACTCTATTCCATGAAACTGCCCTGCAGTTCAGGGTACCAGTACAGCAAAACTAAGTGAGAAAATTATTACCATACTTATAATTAGATTGAATATAGTGAAGTAGGAAAGGGCAAATACTGCTTCTATGTTGTCTTTAAGTACCACTTCCACTCAAAAGTTACAGGAAAAACCCTTGTAATTCTAAATTATTAGAAATAACTATCTTCATATTAGTTTCCAATTAAATTTTCTTCTTCTTTTAGTATCACGGAAGACACCAGATTAGAGGATTTAAAAAACCAACCAATCAATTAACGCCTTACCTTGCGTTTTGTGGTAAGTGCTGATCTTGCACTGGGAAACAAGTGGAAAAGTGCTCGAGCCTTGGGGCTGCAACCGAAGAGACACCACCAGCTTGCATTGCCTCGCTCGGTGGTGCATTTTCAGAAATGGACCCGCTTTTCCTTAAATTCACTCCCCAAGCGTTCCTCCCGCTGCAGCTGTAGCTCAGAGCCTCGAGGGGAAGCAGGAATTCCCCGTTGACGCCTCCCCAGCCGAGGCCCCGGGAGGTCAAGAATGGCAGTCTGGGGTGCTTTGGGGAAGGAAAGGGGGCCAGGTGGAAGGAGGAGATGGAGGCAGCGGCTTACCTGCATGACTATTTCGTTGGGTAACTGCGCGGCGCGGAAAAGCTCTAGGACCCGCCCGTTGGACGCGACTTTCTTGGTGCTCTCCGTGTCGCAGTAGGAGAAGAGATCGCAGTAATAGCGCTGCTCCGTTTCGCTCAGCGTCAAACCCTCCATCTTACACCAGCCCGGCCCTGCCCTGCCCCGGGGATCGATCCTGCAACTGGGTGGAGTGAAGGAGGGAGCGGGGCCGCGCTCACACGCGCGAAGCCGCCGCCGCCGCCGCCGCCGCCGCCTCCTCCTCGCGCCAGCAGCGGCGGGGCAGGAGGGGGAGGCCTTCCGCAAAAAGAGAGCGAGAGCGCGCGCGTGTGCCTTTCGCCGCCTCGGTTGTCGCTTGTTGATCTCGCGCAGCGAACCTGTCTTCCCACAAGAGTTGCGGAGGAAGGTTCCAATCCGGGGGAATCCCGACGACAGGGGGAGGGGGCGTGGCCGCGCGTGCAAAGTGAAGGGAAAAAAATGCGCCTGGCGCTGAGTCTGTCGAGTCTCCTAATAAAGTTTCTGTACGTTTCTCTTCCGTGCCTTTGGCCACGCCCATTTCCCCACCCTCAGGCTCTCTGGGGAAGGCGCGCGCAACCAGGGGCGGTCGGACTTAATTCCGCTCCCGGAAAAGAAGAAAAAAAAAGACTGCTCGAGATCTCGCGCCCGGGACCCGGATGCGAAGTTGGGGAAGGCTTAGCCCTTCGCTCTGCTTTCTCAGACGGTAGAAACGTTGGAGGAGGGAGGCAGCTACACCGTCCTCTGACGGTCTGGAGGTCTGCTACAATGTTCCTGAGTAGCTCATGTAGATGCCCAAATTTTGGAGCCTTCTCGTATGGTCAGCTGAAGATAAAGAACAGAATACCTTTTATCCAGCCTGCTGGAGATGAATGGTTCTACTCTGGGGATGATGGGAATTGTGGTCCAACATGGATGAAAGTCACCAGATTAGGGAATATATTTATTTATTAATTTGATGTACGCGGCCTTCTGGCAAATACTCAAAGCACTTAACAAAATTTAAAAACCAAGACAGAATATAAAAAATTAAAAGCATATATTAAAATTAAATTTAACAAAAGGCTGGCAAAAGAGATGTGGCTTTACAGATTTTTCTAAATATAAAGAACAAAAAGTGACACCCTCAAGATGATGTTGACTACATGGATACACCCAAGCAGTTTACTTGGCATTGGTACCAAAGTGGTTTGCTGTGGATTTCTGGGATGTTTTCCAACTTCCTAGTCTAGCCTACAGTCCTGATATTGCCTGGCAGTTTCTCATTCAAGTCCTAATCACACTTGATCTTGCCTAGACTGAGCTTTTAAAAGCTTGGTTGGGTGCTGCCAGTAGAGGCAAATGCAGTTCCTGCAATACGTTCCACATCCATTAGGGGGCAGCACAGAAGGTCTTCTTCCGCATGCCAGAAAGGCTGGCCTCTGATTACAAGGGTATCTTCAGAAGTCCATCTGCTTCAGAAGTTAACAGCCAGAAAGGAAAGGAAGGAAAGCAGGCTGGAAGGAAGGAAGGAAGAGGCATCTTTCAGGCCATAGCATAGAACCTGTTCTTTAAAAAAAAAAAACACCCTGGAATGTGGGGTGTTGCTGGCTATTGGGGTTCCAGGCGCAGAGTAATCCAAACAACGTGTTTTAAGGCTAACAATATCTTTATTGATAGCATAAGGCAATAATGGATGTATGGTGCATTATTGCAAAAAGGAAAAAACAAAGCATACGCAGAGTTCCATCAACAGAAGTGAGGAAAGAAAAAAAAATCAACCTTCACCTGAGGGGACCCTCTCACCACACTAGGAGACTGGGAACCAGAAGGCAGCTGAACTGTTTGTTGTCCAGCCACAGGAGCATGGACAGTTGGCCGTGCACTAGATTGCAACAATACCTCTGAACTAGCATTTAACCTATCCCAACCAGTAGGGTGCTCAAAATTAGCACTTCTGGACACTACCACACGACCATAGCCTGCAGAAAAACGGTAACCCTTAGATCTAGAGGAGTAACCAACAAACCTTAAGCGTTGTGCTTTTGGCTGGTTCTTCCTTCGCTGAGACTTAGGGATGTGAACATACGCAAATGTTCCAAAAACATGCAGATGCTTCAGCGAAGGGCGCTTGCCAAACAAAAGGAAGTAAGGAACTTCATTTACAGCTGAATTCCACACCCTGTTGGTTAGATACACTGCAGTCATGGTAGCCTCACCCCAGAAACGGGCTGGCACCTGGGCATCTAACATCAGGCTATTTCTAATGGTATTAACAACACCAATCTTCCTCTCAGCTATTCCATTCTCAGCAGGAACACCAACATTGGCAAGTCTATGGGAGATTCCTTTCCTATGAAGCCAATTTTGGAACTCATGACTTAGGAACTCTCCTCCACAATCCGATTGAAACTGACCTACTTGATAGCCATAGTTTCTCTCCACCATTGCGACAAATTCCTTAAAGCGAGCAAAGGCTTCCGCTTTAGATTTGAGCAAATAACAAAACGTAAAGCGAGTATGGTCATCCACCAAAAGAAACATGAAACGTGCCCCCCCTTCACTAGGAGCATTGGGGCCGGCTAAGTCTCCATGAACCAACTGAAAAGGCCTAGTTGACACCCTGCCACTTTTCCTAGCAACAGGCGCAGCCTTAATTTTAGATTGTTTGCACACAGTACAATCAAGAAAGTCATCACACTTTTTAGATCCTAGTTCAGGATACACCTTGGCCATTTGGGACAAACTTCCCCACCCGGGTCTGTAGCTTGAATCATGTCAACTGGATTTCTATTTTCTCAGTGGAAACGTTTCGCTCCTTATCCAAGGAGCTTCTTCAGTCTGAGCAAAGTTAGTAAGGGAATCCTTAAATATGTTTCTAGGTGGCTGTGTGACCTTGCACCTGGGGCTAGGTCATGGTTATTTTGAGATGTTATTTCTAAGTCCCTTTATCATCTAAAGGAGGATCGTTAAGATTACCATGCTGCTGTTGAGCTTGCGAAATGGTCTTAATCTTCCTAGGCACAGAAGACAAAGCAGGAAGGAAAATAGGGGAAAGATTGTGCCTGAGGCCCCCACCTCTATTCAAGGAAGGATTTTCCAAGTTGGCATAAATGGATTCCTTGACCCCTCTCTCAAACCACCTATCTTCTCTGTCTAAAATGTGAACATTAATGTCCTCAAATGAGTGTCCTTTTTCCTTTAGATGAAGATAAACTGCTGACTCTGGTCCTGTGGTGTTACTTCTCCTGTGTTGGGCCATCCTCCTGTACAAAGGTTGTTTGGTTTCTCCAATGTAGAGTTCAGAGCACTCCTCACTGCACTGGATTGCATACACTACATTGCTTTCCTTGTGTTTTGGAGTTTGATCTTTGGGGTGTACAAGCCTCTGTCTCAGTGTGTTGGTGGGTTTGAAATATACAGGTATGTGGTGTTTGCCAAATATCCTTTTTGCCTTTTCAGACACGCCAGCCATGTAAGGAATGACCAGGTTCTTCCGTTTACTCTGAGTCTCAGCCCTATCTGTCGCTGTTTTAGGTCTGGTAGATTTAGATTTAGTGAAGGCCCAATTTGGATATCCACAGGCCTTCAGAGCTGTTCTCAGGTGCTGATTTTCATTCTTTTTGGAATCCATGGAGGTGGGGATGGTTTCTGCTCTGTGTGACAATGTCCTGATGACTCCTAGTTTGTGCTGCAGTGGATGGTGGGAGTCAAACATCAGATATTGATCTGTGTGTGTGGGTTTCCTGTAGATCCCTATTTCTAGCTTGCCACCGGTCCCAATGAGGACTTCACAGTCTAGGAATGCCAGTCTGTTGTCCTTGGTGTCTTCTCTGGTGAAGCTAATGTTGGCATCTATAGTGTTTATATGGTCCGTGAAGGCCTGTACTTCCTGGGCCTTGATTTTGACCCAGGTGTCATCCACATACCTAAACCAGTGGGTGGGCACCGTTCCCTGGAATGTGTTGAGTGCTTTCTTCTCCACTTCTTCCATGTATAAATTGGCCACAATGGGTGACACAGGAGAACCCATGGCACAGTCGTGTTTTTGTCTGTAAAAGTCACCTCTGTATGAGAAATAAGTGGTGTTAAGACACAGGTCCAGAAGATGGCAGATCTGGTTTGGGTTGAGATGGTTTCTCCTTTCAAGGGTGCTGTCCTCTTCTAGTCTCTTCCTGACAGCGGATAGAGCATGAGTGGTGGGGATGCTGGTGAAAAGGGAGGACACATCGAAGGAGACCATAGTTTCATCTGTATCCAGTTTCAGGATCTTTGCTTTGGAAACAAATTCTTCTGAATTATGGATGTGGTGTTCAGAGTGTCCAACTAGAGGTGCTAGTATGGTAGAGAGGTGTTTGGCAATGTTGTATGTTACCGAATTAATGCTGCTGACTATGGGTCGGAGGGGTGTTCCTTCCTTGTGGATCTTAGGAAGTCCGTAGATGCAGGGGATGGCTTCTCCAGGATACAGACGGTGGTAGGTAATCCTATCGATGGAGCCATCATGTTCCAATTGTTTCAAACTGTCTATTACCTTTTTCTTGTAATTGTTGGTGGGGTCTCTTTTCAGTTTTTCATATGTATGGTGATCCTCCAAAAGTGAGGTAATTTTATTGTGGTAGTCTGCAGTGTTTAGAACCACTGTACATCTTCCTTTGTCAGCAGGTAAAATGGTGATGGTTTCATCTTTGCTGAGGGCTGTCAGGGCTCTCCTCTCTTGGACAGTAAGGTTGGGGGGAGGAGGTTGAGCACTGGACAGAGCTGCAGATATTTTAAGCCGGAGTTGTTCTGCTTCCTCAAAAGGTAGGTGGTTGTTGTGGATGGCAGATTCTGTGGCTGTAATGAGCTCCACAACCGGAACTTGCTTGGGAGTGATGGCAAAATTAAGACCTTTGGCTAGGACATCTCTCTCTGGTTGGGTGAGTTCTCTGTCTGAGAGATTTTTCACCCACATGTTCTTTTTGTCCTCTGTGGTCCTGTTGTTGTTGTTCCTCCCAGCGGTTTCTCCAGTTCCTTGTTTCTGCTTGCTGCAAGAAAGAAGAATGTCAAATTTCTTAGTTTGCCTCTCTTTTGTCTTGTGATGCTGGGCCAGCTGTACTTTATTGCCAAGCTGAATAACTCTATCCAGGATTGGGTCAGGAAGGGTGGCTGTGAGTTCCTGGTGAAGGTTTTCAAAATTGTATTGCAGGGCATCAATGGTGAAGTGGACTTGCCTTATTCTTTCATTTAGAAGATGTATTTGTGCCTGCTGCAGGATCTGGTCTGCTCTGTGACCCTTAACTGTAGATTGCAGGCGTAGGCTTGTCGGGATGAGTCTCTGTTGTCTGCATCTGAGGTTGAAACGTAGGTGGTTTCTATAGTCTGCCACCTTTCTTGCTGTCTTCTCGAATTTCCTTACCAACTTCACGGTGTCATCCCCAAAATGTATGGCAATATGTCTATGAAGGTTCTCAGTCATCCAGGTGGATGACTTTCTGAACGCCAGGAGCGAAGGTACCTGTCTCACCTCCAAGGGCAAGATATTCCACAAGGCGGGTGCTATCGCAGAGAAGGCACGTCTCCTGGACCCCGCCAAATTAAATTCCTTCATTGATGGGGTCTGAAGCATGTCCTCTCTGCATGACCGGGTGGGGCAGGTAGATGTAATTGGGATGAGACGGTCCCTCAGGTATCCTGGCCCCATGCCATGTAGGGCTTTAAAGGTGATAACCAACACCTTGAATTGGACTTTAGGTCCTTGTGGGGAGCTTTTTTCTCAGAACCCATTTATGTCTTCATGGAACTCTAGGATTCCACAGAATCCAGCTTGCAAAAACCCACCTTAGATAGGAAGATCTATGGGCCACTACAAGGAGGAGAAAGGGAGGCCACTGGTGACATGCATGATAGTGTCATCACGCAAATGCTGCAACTTGTGTCAGGTATCGGGATACTAGTATGTAATAGCATTTGTCTGGTGTTGTCATTTTTTTTAATCCGTTCAATTGTGTCCGATTCTCGGAGACTGCCTTGACAAGTCCCTGCAGTTTTCTTAGCAAGGTTTTTCAGAAGTGGTTTGCCATTGCCTCCTTCCTAGGGCTGAGAGAGAGTGGCTGGCCCAGGGTCACCCAGCTGGCTTTGTGCCTAAGGCGTGTGCCTGTGCCAAGGTCTCCCGGTTTCTAGCCTGATGCCTTAACCACTACACCAAACTGGCTCTCTGATGTCATGTACATGTCTTCATTTCAGCATCATTATGGTTTGCTGCAGATACTGGTCAGGTCTAAACCACTGAGGGCTTTAAACGTTGATACCAACTGTCAAATTTCCCGTATGAAATTGGCAAATATTTTCTGTACGGAGAAAAGCTTTCTCAGGGTGACGTGAAGTGCAGGTGCCAGATAACAACTGTCATATGTGTCTTGTTATGGCTAGTGCCCACACAAGCAATGGGAACTTCCCATGAGAACAAGTTCTCCTGATTCCCTCCGTGGGAAGCCTGCTCCAGGGGGAGCAGAGGGAGGGAGGAGGTCACGTGCTTGCTTAGATGCAGCACTGCCACCCAATAGCAGGTCACGCTAATGTGCTATGGCCTACTGCTTTTAGGCCTAGTGTGTGTCACACCTAACCCCAGCCAATCAGAAAGCTGGAAGAACAGAATATCTAACCATGCAAAATGGTGTTCTATGCTTCTTGACTTCTGTCCCTGGTCTTTTAGCCATGTATGTGTGTGTGTTCTACTTCTGAGGGTAGCTATGCCTGGCTATACGTTTCAGCCGTGGCATGAGCTCTGGCCCAGGAAATAATACACGAAACTCTGCTTGTGAGTTTGTTTTTCCTTTTGCAATGCTGTACCATGTATATTTTGTTTTCCTTTTTGCGATAATGTGATTGTATATACATTATTGCCTTATGCTACAAGTAAACACTTTTAGCCCTAAAAGCTGCACTCTGTCTGTTTATTCTCAAGCCTTGCTTTCTTCCCTATAAGCCAGCGTACACTCCATCACCAACATCTTAAATTGTGCAGTTGATATGCAGCAGGTAAGCAGTACAGATTTTAGTTAGAACATCATATACTTACAGACTCTTGCACTTCTTTACAAGCTAGCTGCTGCACTTTGCATCAGCTGCAACTTAATGCCCCATGCAGAGCACCCTGCAATATTCAAGACAGAATGTACTTAACATGCAGACAATCAGGTTACCCAATATTTAGGTTTGCATAAAAATCTTGGGTCAGATAAAAAGAGAAGTGCCCAATCTATAAGAGATTATTTGATTATAAATAGCATACTAAAAGTATAAAAAATATAGAAGAAGTCTAGACTTACCACCCCTTGCTTTAATACTAAATATGTATTTCATACAGGTGAAGGGACAAAATAATTGATCAGTGGAGAGAGAATAATTCGTAAACACTGCAAGATTTAATCTTTAATACAACAAATAAGGAATCCTTGGAATGGTCAGAAACATCTCATTGGTTCTAATATCTTCAAAGTAAATAGTAAATAGTATAGTTTTAAAGGAATTACAAAAACAAAGTGAAACACTCAGAGACTTTACCAAATTTGAAGTGCGTATAACACAAAATTCAGGATACCTGTTTACAGTTATTTATAAGTTGTTACTAATATAAGATTCAGAAATTGAACAAGTCAAAGATTGCATCATTTAATGGATGCAACAATTGGAATACCAATAGAAGAAAAACACTAGATTTACTCTGAATATTATAGTCAGAGAAAAGTGGCACAATACGTTTTTCACTTGTATATTACACGTATTGATTGCCAAAATAGATCATTCATGTTAAAATAAAAACTAAAAGGTAAAGGTTCCCCCCACACAGTTGTGCAGTCGTGTCCGACTCCAGGGGCCAGTGCTCATCTCCGTTTGTTAGCCGAAGAGCCAGCGTTGTCTGAAGACGCTTCCACGGTCATGTGGCCACATGATGCACGCGGAACGCTGTTACCATCCCACTGAAGTGGTACCTATTAATCAACTTGCATTTGCATGCTTTCAAATTGCTAGGTTGGCAAGAGCTGGGGCGAGTGCGGGAGCTCACTCCATCACGCAGGGCTAGGGATTTGAACCTCCGAACTTGCAATCTTCCGATCGACAAGCCTGGTGTCTTACCCGCTGAGCCACCACGCCCCACAAAAATAAAAGCTGGAGATGCAATAATCAGGTTGGATAGTATCTTTCATATGTGGTGGCAATATCAATAATAATAATAATAATAATAATAATAATAATAATAATATATTATTATTATTATTAAATTTTATATGCTGCCCGACTCCAATTAATGAAATTAATTTTAAATATTGACTTTTTCTTTCCTTCCAGGTGTTTTTCTGTTAAGCATTACTAAAGCTTATATTCCTACGAAGTACACTGAATCAGCATTGTATATGATAACAGCTCCTAGGACACTTTATGCTTCTTACTGGAAATTACACATAATTCCTTCTTTAGAAGAATGGCAGACTAAGCTATGGGAGTATGTATCAGTTTGAAAAATAACTTTGTATTTAAAAACAAGTTTGATACTGAATTTAATTTAAATTGGGAACCATTTATGCACTATAACTTCACACATGGACTTGTACCACATCTGAACTTCAGAGTTTTCTTAACATAAGACTTTAAAACATTAGAAGTTGCTGATCTGTGATAATACAGACAGGTTTTCTCAGATTAAATAGAAATTCCTGTTAATTGTTTATTCTGATTGATTATTCTTACAATCATTCTTATCATATTGGTTGCCTTTGCTAATTACTGAGTATGGATTTAATAATAGTGTTAAAGTGCTAAACTGATGTAAGTTCCTCTTTATATACAGTACTAATCTAATTTTACTTTGAAAATTCTTATTCAATTTTATATAGCTTGTAAATCTCTTTTATTTCTTTTTGTTCCTTTATTTCTTTTTTCTTGTTTGTGCTATTAAATATTTAATAAAGTAAAATAATTTAAACAAAATAAAATAGGTGTGGATAACTGATGCCAAATCTTATTAAAGCACTGATTTGAGTACATTCAGATGTTTTGTTTTTTCATCTGAGCACATAAAATATTAGTTCAGTTGTAACTGGGAGATCTCAGTAAAGTTCTTTGCGATATTAATGGGCCCATTTACTATTAATACTCTTCATTTTTTAATTTATGAAAATTCTCATGCCTTTGTATATTGCCAAATAGTACATTTAGGAGCAGATAGATAATTTTTTAAAAAGGGAGGGATAAGGAAATACAAAGGACTTAGGTCATTGAGCTGCTTCATAATATGTTTCTTGGCAAACACAGAGTTATATAGAGAATCAGTGTGATATAGTGGTTAAAGTGCTGGTCTATGAGCAGAAAGACCCAGGTTCTAGCCCTCCTTTAGGCAAGGAAGCCATCTGGGTGATTTTGGGCCAGTTACTCCTTCTCAGCCCTAGGCTAGGAAGTGAAAAAAAAACCCCACATCACCCAGTGCTGGACCAACATGGTAGATTATTGTCCATAATCATCACTGAAAAGACATTCAACCTGCAGCACATTGATTTGGGATGATGATGATGATGATGATGATGATGATATGTGAGAATGGGTTCAGTGTATCCTATGTATTTCTAATAGTGTAGTTGAGTCCAACAGGAAGTGCAAAGTAATCCTATGCATACTTACTGAATAGGAAGTTTCACTGTCATAAATGAATCTTAGGATACAGCTACCATGTCTCCCTAATTTTAGTTTGAAGTTGCCTCACTAACTGCTTTTTAAGATGTCTTCTCTAATCTCTGGCCTCCAATTTTGGGTTTTTCTGTTCCATTGGGGATGTCGTGTTTTCCATCTTCTCCCTACACAATCCTTGCTGTATGCACGATTTGGGTCACTTGGTCAAGCAACCACTTTGATGAAGTGGCAAGAGCTGAAACGTATCCAGCTCTTTGGGCTGCTGCGAGCATGCTGCCTTCCCAGTCAGGGTTGATTTTCTTCCACAGCTGTTTTGGTTTGTGCTACTGGACTAACATGACCACAGGAGAGGAGCAGCAGCAGCACCAGTGTGGCTACAGAAAGAGGAGATCGGGGCTTCTTTTAAACAGCCTGCACATCTGTCTCAGACCCATGAGATGTAGACTGTTTTTGAGAGCTCCTGTTCTACAGGATTGCTTTCTCTAGCCATACTGGGGCGGCTCTAACAATCTGCTTGCAGCTTGCCTCTCAGACCTGTGGGTCAACAAATGCCCCAACTGACAGGCAGGTCACCCTAGAGAGATCCGGGTTTATCTGCTATCACTAAAGCAGCACCAAGATCACTTGAGAACGTGTAGACCAGGTCCTCTCTAAAGTGACCTGTAAGTTGGGGTATTTTTTTTCTGCAGTGATCGGACAGATAGGTCCCACCAAGATTGCTAGAGCAGTACCTATATTTAATGTTTCTGACAGATGGATAAACCCATGGCTCTAACCATCTGTCAGAGCATACCTCCTCCGGGGGCTCTTCCGCCATTTGGGGAAATGACTGAAATCCACCCATCACTGCACCTTAATGCAGTGTTTCTCAACCTTGGCCACTTTAAGATGTGTGGACTTCAACTCCCAGAATGGTTGGCTGGGGAATTCTGGGAGTTGAAGTCCACACATCTTAAAGTGGCCAAGGTTGAGAAACACTGCATTAATGTATCCTGCAGTAACAGTTTACACTACTTTACCATTTGCTGAGGGGCGTGGTGGCTCAGCGGGTAAAATGCCAGGCTTGTTGTTCGGAGGTTCGAATCCCTAGCCCTGCGTGCGGAGTGAGCTCCCGCACTAGCTCCAGCTCTTGCGAATCTAGCAATTTGAAAGCATGCAAATGCAAGTAGATGAATAGGTACCACTTCGGTGGGTAGGTAACAGCGTTCTGCGTGCGTCATGCGGCCACATGACCATGGAAGCGTCTTCGGACAACGCTGGCTCTTCGGCTAACAAACGGAGATGAGCACCGGCCCCTAGAGTCGGACACGACTGCACAAATGTGCGGGGGGAACCTTTACGTATACCATTTGCTGACCCCCTTACTGAGACAGAATGGAAACGGGCAAAATATATGAGCAAATTACGCTGGCATACTTTTATGAAGGCTGCAGAAAACCATATTTAACTAGCTGTCTGGATGTGCTTTGACTCCCAAGATGCTGTATACATGATTGCAGCCCTGAAGTTGGGGCAAAATAGGAAATCGATCAGGCTCGCTAGACATGAATGTTCATCATTTAATGACTCCAGGTAGGTGGGTGGTTGAAAAGCCTGTTTAAAAAATGTTATAGCTAGGTGGTACCAACATTCCGCCACTGCTTTCTGATCCATGAGATTGATTGAGAGCTCCAAGTCACTTAGGGCGGCTGCATCAGGTAATGAGCACAGAGGTGTGACCTAGCCCTTATCCAAAACAGTAGCACTGGCGCTTTCCCACCCCGCAAGCGAAGCTTACTCTCAGTTGCCTTCCGTTTAGCCAGCCTCATTCTCAGCCCCTCGCCCTCCCCAGAAGCGTTTGCTACAGGCGTGTGGGCGGCACCTCTTCTTCCGCTCACTTTCAGTCTCGTGGGGGGTTCGGTCGCGGCTTTCCTCCTTCTGGCACTCCCTCAGAGCCACACTTCCTCCGGCACTTTGCTTTGAACGCAGCTCCTTCTCTTCCTCCTCCCGAGGGATCCCGCAGACGGGTAAGCCGATTGAGGTGAACTGGACCCGGCACCCACGGTCACGAGGCCGAGGGACGGGCGGACGAAGGGCAGGGAAGGATCGCGTGGTGCCCCGGTGCAGTGGACCGCGGGGAGCCGCAGAGTAAAGTCCGCTTCCTGGAGCTCTTGCTTCCGAGCCGGGGGCTGAGCGTGGCTCTTTGTCAGGCGGAGGCAAGGAGAGGTGGCGGCAGTCCGGCACTTCGGCGCCGGCGCCATGTGACCCTCCAGGCGGATGGAAAGGGCACGGCAGGGGATCCACCTTCGAGGGAAATTCTCAGGTCCGAGAATGCTTCTCGGAAAGCCCACTTTGGCAGGCGCCGGCAATGGCTGGTGGGCGAAGGGCTTGCCTCTCACACAGGTAGGCGCGAGAGCCAGTAGCAACCGGCGGCGCTGCTGATACTATGCTTTGCGCAAATGCCAGCGCGAGGGCTGCAGTCCTAGACGTGCATTGCTTATAGCTGAGATGGGAGTCCTACGGAGACAAGGGGACTTGCTTCCGGAGAAGCAGGCTTGCTTGGGGATCGGGTTATTATCCCATTGCTTCCGCGGCGGCTGTGCCTGCGCCCTTTCTCTTTCTTAGCCCCTGCCATTAGTCTTTACGCCAACAGTTCACACTTCTCCACCTCCCCTCCTTCCTCCTCTGCAAGCATCCAGCTTAAGCCTCCTCGCTGCATTTCCCACCCGCGGCTCCTTTCGTTTGCCTGCCTTCTCTGCCAGCTTCTCGCCCTCTTTGGATGCAGGGAACCCGGGGGGCGCGTGAGAGGGAATGTAAAGAGAGAAAGATGCAGAGAAGATCCTCAACTTGTTGAAAGCTTTCGTTAGCTGAATACAGAGGCCCCATGACCAAATTAGAGAGCCAGTTTGGTGCAGTGGTTAAGGCATCAGGCTGGAGACCATGAGTTCTAGTCCTGCCTTGGGCATGAAGCCAACTGGGTGCCCTTAGGCCAGTCCCTCTCTCTCAGCCCTAGGAAGAAGGCAATGGCAAACCACTTCTGAAATCTTGCCAAGAAAACTGCAGGGACTTGTCCAGTCAGTTGCCAGGAGTCAAAACATGTGCATAGTAAGGCGCACACACACAAAAGACCAATTTAGGGTGTGTATTGCACCAGGAAGGAAATTACTCATCACACAGTTCCTAGTCATTTATACAGCTGCAAACAAAAGAATTCAGAAATGAATATACTCCTAAGCCATGAATGCCAATGAAAAGTCCCAGGTTCCTCTCCTACAATAAATGTAAATTAATGCTGAAAATTCATCAGGCACTTGCATACCATTGCTTGCCATTCTTATTCATTGGGAAGAAGGCAGCATCCTAAGTCAGGGTCCACAGATGCACTTGATCTGATGACTTTTTGAGAAGGTAAACAAAAGCCTTCCCTTTAACATTTGAAATAATATGTACGCGTAGATAATTGCCACCTGCCTCATCTCTGCTCTTTGAAGGAAAAGGAAACATGTTTGTTCACTGTGTTAATAACATCACATGCTACGTGTGGAACGACAGGAGTTGGCCTGCTTAGGCTGCAGTCGTACAACTTTCGTAGGGGTACGTCCCATCAAACTCGGTGAGCTGCTCATTAGACATGCATATAACATTTCAATGTTGGGACCTCATTTCTTATTTTAAAAAGAAGACATCTTCTTAGCTCTTTCGGTTATAGTGAAGAGACTTGTAGAAGGAGAGCTGTGTTAGAATCTGATAGCCAAAATTCAGGAGGAGTCTGGCTGCACCTGTTCTGACTAACTGAACATTAAGAGACATTTTCTGAAGATAACTCTGCTGCAATATGAAGCAGGGACAGTTGTCCTATGTGGGTGGATCCCTGCACAGATTTTGTGCAGTCTGTCAGGAAACTGCCATTGGTTGGCAAAAAAAACCATTTACTTGAACTACTTGATACAATTGGAATGCTACCCTTGTAATGCCCTTTGTGTAGAAGATATTGAAGAGGTGCTACTTTGGCAGAGTGTGGATGCTATGATGGATACCAATTTGTTTACGATATTATACCACTTTTGAGAAGGGCCTTTTCATAACTCTTATCCTGTAGAGGTCTGTTGAAGAAAAAGCTGACTAAAAGGGTGTCAGCTTTTCCAGTTGTTTGCGTTTCATTCTGTTTATGGTGAAATTATGTTGAAACTCTGCTGTGTAGACTTGTTTTTTGAGAAGTAAAAACTGAGCACCCTGAAGTCACCTCACACTTCTAAAGTAAGTTCTGAAAGTTGTAATATTTAACCGAAACATACATGTTCAGAAACATATGGATCCTGTATGTAAGCTGACCTGAAATGCAAGATGATACTCACAGGAGTATTTGTGATCTGATATTGTATGTAGAATATTTATAATGCCAAGAATCTGCTCACATGACAGCACCTACAATTGATTTATTTACCAAATTTCTCTGCCACCCATCTCGCACACGACGACTCTGGGTGGCTTACAAATAATAAAAATGACAAATCGCTAAAACAATTCAATATAAATACATAAAATACAAATACAAGATATAAATATAAAATATAAAATATAAAATTCAAGATGGGAAGATCTTAACCTTGGGACCCTCACGGGGCCAGCCATCCCCAGGAACAATTTCACTGTTTTGGGAAGAAACATTTGCTCTTGCCCTGTTCTTCTGCCCCTATCCTCATCAATATTAGCCCTAGCACGTTATGGAGATCTTTCTTTCCTCCATGCTTTAATTTCCATTTGTTCAGTGCTTACAGCACTGATTAATTAAAGAGCAAATGGTCATGAAAAAATGTTTGGTGAGAATGTTGTGGTGCGCACAGTGAAAGCGCTTCTCACACAGTCACAAGCAAGCATTCTGATGCCATATCAGTCTGATACCAAACTAGAGTTGAGCTTAGTAAAGGGTACCATGTTTGGCATGGATGTATATTTGCAACATTGTAACCATTTTAAGAGTTGGAGTAGGAATTTTATGGAATCATTCCATTAAAAATACAGATTAAATGAAAGTCTCATTCACCTATGGTACTGCCCTCTTCTTTAGTGAAGGCCAGAAAGAATAAACCATCCATAGTCTGAGTCAATTGTGATCCCATATACATTGTGAATTGTGTGTAAATATATCTAAAATGCCACCTTACTTGGTAAAATATTTGGAAATGATGACTGGAACTGCTTCTTGTCTTCTACAGACACTTGAGAAAAAACTAGCATTTATTATCACATTATAGTAAATGTATGTACCTCATATTGTCGAAAGCATTAAGTTTTGTTATAAACCTAAGCTTCCCATGAATACATTTGCACAGGTAATATAGTGTATTATATGGAAAGTAAGGGAGTTCTTTTTCCCAAATGAGTTAAACTTTCAAGCAGAAGCATCATCTTAGATTTGGTCTGCAAACAGTAAAAGAGGCAGACAAGATTTTTCTGTCTAATTTCCATTTAAGGGGAGAAAGGTAAGAATTACCTTAAATGCAGGGTCATCTTCCTTTCAGTTAAATACAATACTTTAATTAATAAGCCAGTTTGGTCTAGTGGTTAAGGTGCTGGGCTAGAAGCCAGGAGACTGAGAGTTCTAGTCCCACCTTAGGCATGAAAGCCGGCTGGGTGACCTTGGGCCAGTCACTCTCTCTCAGCCCAACTCACCTGACAGGGTTGTTGTTGTGGGGAAAATAGGAGGAGGGAGGAGTATTAGGTATGTTCGCCACCTTGAGTTATTTATAAAAATAATAAAGGGATAGAAAATAAATAAATAAAATAAATTATCATCCTAAATATAGTCAGATAACTTATTGAATGATACTTTCTAGGGTCTTGATGCACAGGGCTGGGACAACATGGAAGTACTATATATCATCAACCCGCCCAACCCGATCATTCAGAGAGGGCTTGCTGCGGACCCCATCAATAAGAGAATTTCATCTAGCGGGGTCCAGGAGGCGGGCCTTCTCTGTAGTGGCACCTGCCCTCTGGAATATCTTGCCCCCGGAGTTGAGACAGATTTCTTCCCTCCCGACCTTTAGGAAAGATCTGAAAACCTGGTTCTGCCGCCTAGCGTGGGAGGGGAAAAGTAATAGCTCCTGGGGGTGGTTAATTCCATAATGTCCTCCCTATTATTTAACTCACCAGATTGGATTTCACATTTATTTATATTGTGTTAATGATTTGTAATTTTATATTTATATTTTTACCTTGGTTTTATTGTAAACCGCCCAGAGTCCCCCGTTGGGGGAGTTGGGCGGTCATATAAATTTAAATAATAAAATAAATAAATAAATAAATAAATAATTTAGGCATTCTTAGAAGAACTAACTGATCTCCAGTTGTAAGGAATCCAGACTATATTGTAGGATGGAGGTGGTGTGATGACCCTGATTTCAATGCCTCAATAATCGCTTCTCCATGCAGTTCTTTTGAATTGCAGAATAAGCTTTATTAAGGTTACATGTAAATCAAAGCATTCTCAAAGACCCGAATGACGTTTCCTGCCAAAAGACTGAATTTTTCCTTTCCCTCCCTTGTGCCAGCCTCCCTGCACCCAATGATGTCAGTGTCTGTGACTTTCCCACTCTGTTCAAACCCCCTCAGTCATGCAGGTGCTCAACCTTGATGATCTGCAAAACAGGCTCCAACTGTCTGGCACGGATCTTTTTGGAATGTGCTCCCCCCTCCCTTCCCGAGTCCGTGTGGCTGACACGTATCTGCACAAGTACATGGCAGGATTCAAACTGGAAACCTGACATACCACCCCCCAAAACAAAAGAAAATACAATGAAGATAATGTACAGTAGACAGTGTAGGCAAGGTCCATAATCATGTCATATTGCCCTGTAAAAGAAATAAAAGAGATATTAATAAAAAGAAAAGTTTAGTGAGGTTTGTCAGGAAACTTGCGATGAAATTGAGTGGTGAGTTTAGGAGCACGGACGTGTTTCTTCTCCACCCACTCATTGAAGCTGCTTGGTAAATGTTGCCATTGTACTAGGTCAGAGCTTTCCAAACTGTGTGTCGTGACACAAAAGTGTGTCGCCACACACAGCGTGGTGTGTCGCCACACCACCCGGAAGCGGCGACGCGCGCGTGCACGGTGGCAGCGGCAGCGGGATCAGTACTTCCGCGTTTTAGCGGAGGCTGCCGCCGCCGCCATGCGCACGCGCACCGCTGCACACCCCCCCGTGCTGCCGCCGTGCGCGCGCCGCTGCACCCCCCGCGCCGCCGCATGCCTCCCCGCGCTGCTGCCGTGCGCGCACGCGCCTCCACACGCCTCCCCGCGCCGCTGCCGTGCGCGCGCCGCCGCTGCGCTGCTGCCGCCGCTTGTGTGTCGCCAGCGGCAGCACTTTGGAAAGCCCTGTACTAGGTACTGAAGTTTTCCTCTGTGAAGTCTAGAATTGAGGATATTTTTTACTTCAAAGTGTTGTTCCCCTTCCACCATGACAGGCGGGGATTCCGGTTGTTCTGGGTGCCATATCTCCGAAGATTTAAAAGGTTTTACCAGGCTGAGATGAAGCACTGGATGCACTTTTCATAGATTTTTTGGCAAGTTTAATTGAGCAGTCACTGGGTTGATCACTTTGACGATCATAAACGGTCCTACATATTATAGCCCTAATATTTTGGACGGTTACTTAGCACAAAGATGTTTTGTTGAAAGGTAAACTTTTTCTCCAATTTTCAGTTGCCATTCAGGGGATCACTTTTTATCAGCAAATCTTTTATAATTGTTTTTTGCGTCTTGTAAAGTCTGTTTCATAATTGGCCAATTGGCTGTCACTTTAGCGATCCATTCATCAGCTAACAAAGGGTTGGGTGAGCTCTGAGAAGGGTGAGAAGGTAAATTGGGTATTGGAAGAAACTCTTGACCGGTAGCTATTTTAAAAGGGGAAAACCCTGCACTGTGGTGCACCGCATTGTTGTATGCAACTTCAGCAAAAGGTAGTAGGTCTACCCAGTCATTTTGTTGATAACTAATGTAACACCTCAAGTATTGTTCTAGAACGGCATTCAAATGTTCAGTTGCTCCGTCTGTCTGCGGATGAAACGCCGAGCTTAGACTTTGTTCAGCCCCAATTAATTTTAAAAATGCTTTCCAAAACTTTGAGGTGAATTGACTGCCGCGGTCACTAATTACCCTTTCAGGCACCCCGTGGGGGCGATAGACGTGTTGAATAAAGAGCTTTGCGAGCTGGTTGGCAGAGGGTACTCCTTTGCACGGGATAAAATGAGCTTGTTTTGAAAACAAATCAGTAACTACCCAAATCACTGTTTTTTTCTTGCTCTCTGGCAAAACTATTATAAAGTCCATAGTGATTTGCTTCCAGGGCTGAGATGGGTTCACCACTGGTTGCAACAATCCCACTGGTTTCCCAGTTGGTTTCTTTGTAGTGGCACTGATAGGGCAGGTGGTTACATAGTCTTTTACATCTTTTCTTAGGGTGGGCCACCAAAACTGCCTTCTAACCAAATGTAATGTTTTTACAAATCTGAAGTGGCCAGCTACTTTGTCATTGTGACATCTTTCTAAAATGTGCTTTCTGAGAGCACTAGGAACATACATTCTTTCTCCATTCCACCACAGTCCATTGATTTCTTGGAGGGTTTGCCAATGTGCCAACCACCAAGAATCTTTTTGCATTTCAGCTCACAATTCTTTTAAGGCTGTTTCTAACGGGAGGATAGGTGATGGTTTCTGACTGCGGGTGACTGCCACTTTTCCCACTTTCTGGACCAACTGCTAATGTGTTCTTTACTCTCTCTAATTCATCTTGGTTTAGACCCAATTGCTGGGGAGACATTATAGTGTTAACTACTTCCTCCCTTTGGCTGTCATGTTGTGTTAACCTAGAAAGGGCATCATCTAGAAAAAATTTTCCTCCCGGAAAATATTTTAGGGTGAAATTGAACTGACTGAAGAATTCAGCCCAACGTACTTACTTTGGATTCAATTTACGTGATGATTTTAACGCTTCCAGATTTTTGTGATCAGTCCATACCTCAAATGGGTGGGGGGACCCCTCCAACAAATGTCTCCAAGTAGCTAATGCATGACGTATGGCAAAGGCCTTCTTCTCCCAAACATGCCAACATCTTTCAGTCTCTGAGAATTTTCGGGAGATATATGCGCAAGGTGTTAATACATTATTGGAATCTCGCTGTAAAAGCACTGATGCAACCGCCGTATCTGAAGCGTCAGTTTGAATGACAAATGGTTTCTCAGAATCGGGGTGTTTTAAAATTGGCTCCGCCGTAAAAAGCACCTTCAGTTTGTTAAAAGCGGCTTGGCACTCTGAAGTCCATTTCAATAACGCCCCTGGTTTCGCTGCTTTCTGTGCCTCACCCTGATTTTTTGTTCTTAAGAGATCAGTTAAGGGCAGGGCAATTTGAGCAAAGTTAGGTATGAACTGGCGATAGAAATTCGAGAACCCGAGTAACGACTGCAATTGCCTTCGGGTTCTTGGGGGTTCTCATCCCAATACATCGCACACTTTAGATGGATCCATTTCAATCCCCTGATTTGATACTCTATATCCCAAATAGTCCAATTTCTCTATGAAATTCACATTTTGATAACTTAACATACAACTGAGCTTTTAACCGTCTCTTTAACACTTCACACACCAGTTCTACGTGTTCTTCCATTGTCTCTGTATTCGTAGATTAGAATGTCATCAAGGTAGACCAGGACTCCTCTGTATAAAAATTCATGGAGCACCTCATTAATTAAATTCATGAAGATCCCAGGGGCTCCAGATAGGCCGAATGGCATGACCCAATATTGGAAGCACCCAAATTGACAATTAAAGGCAGTCTTCCATTCATCCCCCTCACGTATGCATACTCTGAAGTACGCTTCTCTTAAGTCCAGCTTGGTAAAGATTTTCCCTTTTGTGAGGTGGGCTAGCATGTCTTTTAGCAAATGTAGAGGATACTGATTGGAAATACAAATGGCATTTAGACCTCTGTAGTCGGTACACAGTCTTAACGAGCCATCTTTCTTTTTTCTGAATAATACAGGGGCTGCCATTGGTGAGGTGGCTGGTTCAATGAAACCCCGCTCTAGATTTTTGTCAATGAATTTTCTCAATTCCTGTAACTCTGTGTGTGTCATGGAATATAGCGTTTTTGGTAAAACCGCTTCAGGTTCTATTTCAATAGCACAGTCTGTTTTATGGTGGGGGGGGGTAATTGATTTCAGTTTCATCAAACACCACCCTTAATTCGTCATATTGCTCAGGAATTTCCACTTCCTCGCTCGCCTGATTTCCACTACCACTTTCAATCCCAGCAGCCCCCATCTCGGTTCCAATTTGTACGTTTTCAGCTTCCAACCCCTTGTAAGACCCATCAGCAAACTCCAGCTCCCCAGAAACTCAGTCAATATGAGGATTTCTCTCTCGTAGCCATTTTAAGCCTAGAACAATTGGCTGGTTTGCTATCGGGGCCATGATAAATCTCAAAGTCTCTTTGTGGGTCTCAATTTTCATTTTTACTGCTTCTGTATAAAATTCCACGGGACCCCCTTTCATATCTGACCGATCAAGTTGACAAAAAATTATGGGGACTTTGAGTTTATGTAATTTTAGTCTCAGTCCAGTTACTATGGCAGGGTGAATCAAGCATCTTGAACACCCAGAGTCCAGCATTGCCAATAAACTGGCTTGCTCCCTCCCATCCAAAGTTTCAATTTTTACCTTCACTTGCATGGTCGGACAGTCTCCACTCACAGTGGGTCGGTGTGCCTGTTGCTAAATGCCTGCCCTCCGGCGCATCTCAGGACAGGCAGTTGGAGTTTCCCACCAGCAGGAATTCTTCATCTGTTAAGTCGTCCTCCTCTTCAAGAATTTCTTGCTTAGGCCGTTCCTCGATCGCCACTGCTGCTCCCTTACATTTTGGAGTGACTTGCTTGCTCCCCTTGTCCTCTGGTTTCTTTCTCGGAAGATTAGTAGCTTGTGGGCAGTTGCCCATGCAATGGCCTTCTTCTCTGCATTTACAACATAATCCACTCTTAGCTTGCCGTTCCTTTTCCTCCTCCCAGGCTTTTTGCTTGAGCTCTTGCTTGACTATCGGGGCAGCGCTGACTGGTCTTTTGCCCACAGTTTGGAATTGTCGGTGGGTTTTCAGACGTAGTCTCATGTTTTCTACTTTTCCAGCTAGCTGAATCCATTCATCTAGGGCAGGGGTACCCAACCTTTTTGGCACCAGGGACCGGTCGTGGAAGACAATTTTTCCATGGACAGGGGGGGACGGGATTTGCAGGCAGGAGCCAATCGTGCAGACTGGGGAGGCGGGGTTTGCAGGCGGGAGCCAATCGTGCAGACCGGGGGCGGGGTTTGCAGGCAGGAGCCAATCGTGCAGACCACCACCGCTCACCTGCTGTGTGGCCCACTTCCTAACAGGCTACGGCCCACTAGTGGGCCACAGCCCACAGGTTGGGGACCCCTAATCTAGGGTGTCTGGATCCCCTCATCCTAATGCCATTTCAATGATATCTGGTCTCAGACCCAATTGGAAATATTTTATCTGGAAGGTTTCTGGCCAATCTGCTAACCTGCTTGCCAGCTTTCTGAACGCCATGGCATACTCGGCCATGAAACGGTTGCCTTGCCTCAGATTTTGCAGTTCAACTCTAGCATTCATTTTTGACAGCGTGTCTTCAAACCGTTTTCATAGAGTGACCATGAAGGCATTAAAATTGTCTAACTCTTTAGCCCCCGCTTCATGCATGACCACCAACCAGTCTGCTGCCTCCCCTTCTAAATAGCCAGATACATATCTCACTTTAGCTTCTTCGTTTGCAAAGGAGCTCTCGAATTCTTCCATGAAAACACGAATATGAGTCATGAAGCAGGCCAGCTTATTCGGATCCCCATCAAATTTCACCTTTAATTTGCTAGCTCCCGGGGGTCTAAGGGGCGGGGGAATGGCTCTGGTCATTTTTTATCTTACTTTTAGTTGAGATCTGTCAATTTCTTCAGGTTCTGACATCTCTTCTTCATTGCTGTCATCGGTAGTTTCTCCCTCTGCTGATTGGATTGTTGGGCTAGCTGTCGTCTGCGAAGGCTGTCCACCTTTTAGTTTCTGTAGTATCTTATCCACTGCAACTTTGATTGAAGCCACCTGTTGAGTTACTGTTTCTAGTTTGAAATCCATTCGGGATGTCTTAGCCTCCGAGAATTCATTCTCTGGGCCTGCGAAACCCTCAGCTTTGTAGCACGCTTCACCATCCCAGGTTTCATGCCGCCTCCAATCCCTAGGGACCACTCCGCTCCAATCTTGGGAGTTGTAGCTTGAAGGATCTCGGCTGGGAAGGGGTCTGTCTTATCTCTGGGGGGAGGGTGTTCCATAGGGCAGGCGCCGCTGCAGAGAAGGCTCGCCTCCGAGACCCCGCTAGATGGAATTCTTTCATAGAGGGGGTCCGCAGCATGCCCTCTCTGCAAGATTGGGTGGGACAGGACAATGTAATGGGGATGAGGCGGTCCCTCAGATAACCTGGGCCCATGCCATGTAGGGCTAGATTCAAACTAGATTCCCTACCCAGAAAGCTTCATCTCTGTCCACCTGTCAGGTTTCCACTTTGAATCCTGCCATGTACTTGTGCAGATACGTGTCAGCCACACGGACTTGGAAAGGGAGGGGGGAGCACATTCCAAGAAGATCCGCACCAGACGGTTGGAGCCTGTTTTGCAGATCGTCAAGGTCGAGCACCTGCACGACCGTATCACTTCTCAATCGTAGGACTATCCGAGAGTTCAGGATAGACCTCCCGTAGAATCGACATACATTGGGATTCAGGTCTTTTTGTGATGACCCTGTTTCAATGCCCCAATAATCGCTTCTCCATGCAGTTCTTTTGAATTGCAGAATAAGCTTTATTAAGGTTACATGTAAATCAAAGCATTCTCAAAGACCCGAATGACATTTCCTGCCAAAAGATTGAATTTTTCCTTTCCCTCCCTTGTGCCAGCCTCCCTGCACCCGATGATGTCAGTGTCCGTGACTTTCCCACTCTGTTCAATCCCCGTCCACAGTCGTGCAGGTGCTCGACCTTGACGATCTGCAAAACAGGCTCCAACTGTCTGGCGCGGATCTTCTTGGAATGTGCTCCCCCCTCCCTTCCCGAGTCCGTGCGGCTGTCACGTATCTGCACAAGTACATGGCAGGATTCAAACTGGAAACCTGACAGGTGGACAGAGATGAAGCTTTGTGGGTAGGGAATCTAGTTTGAATTTAAATGCAAAGTCCTTAGTCCACCAACCAGAGTTATGTGCTCAGCAATGATGCAGAGAACACAGGAGGCTGTGAGTTCTAATCCCGCCTTAGGCATGAAAGCCAGCTGGGTAACCTTGGGCCAGTCACTCTCTCTCAGCCCAACTCACCTCACAGGGTTGTTGTTGTGGGGAAAATATGAGGAGGAAGGAGTATTAGGTACGTTTGCTGCCTTGAATTATTTATAAAAAAAATAAAGGTAGGATAAAAATCAAGTAAATATATACATACATAAATAATTAAATAATTGCTGTGCTATTTATTTACACAACAGCCCCTTTTGCTACATTTGCCAATATGAAGGCATTTTAAATGTTAGGATTTTTAACACAAGTATATACAAGTACCACATGCATTTTAAGTTTTTCCTTTGCAAAATCTGCAATGTATCTGACTTCCAAACACACAAGTCACTTTATAAAGAAGATAATTGTCTCTTTGAGAATGGGAGCTGTTGAATAAAAAACTTAAAAAGAAGCCCCCTTCCCACATGCATTCACTGTGTCCCTAAGTGCACATGAATCTTCTTTTAAAATCTCAAATGATGTGTTTTGAATATGAAAGAAAACTGAAAGGAACAAATTATAACTAAGACAACAATAATTTATTTGTAGGCAACAATGAATGTTGAACATGAAATCAGCCTGTTAGTTGAAGAAATTCGACGGCTGGGGACCAAGAGTAAGTATGACTAAATGGCTATAGAAGGAATGAAAATTAGCAACATCCAAATGTGGTAGGTTACAACTGGCATAATTTTCAATGCACTTTAGTCCAATGCGTCTGGAGGGCACTATGTTGGGGGAAATCTGCAATATAGGAAAACCTCATAGGGAAAGCCCCATTTGATGGAAAAGTAGGATATAAAACTCATAAATAAGATATAAGATCCTATTTCGTTCTTAAAACACTTAAGAGGTTGGATGAAAATCAGTAAAGAGTTTTGTAAACTTCTGGCAACAGTTCAAACATTAAAGGAAGTGGTTAAAGCTTTTGCTTCAAGCCAGTCTAACCAAGATGTTACAGAATATAAATTATTGTCTGTGTGCCTTTTAAAATATATTACTACTTCCAACCAACAAAGTAGTGTTTATCTGCCATAGTACAAACTAAGAGTTTGCCTCAACATTTACCCCTTGAATTCTGAGTCTTTAGCTCCTTCATATAATACAAACTGTTAAGTAATGGAAATTTACTTAACTCAGCACACTACCTACTTCTATTTGAGGGCAAAGAGGTGAAACTCTAGCTATGAAACAATGTTTAATTGTTTGGGATGCTCTGAGAGTTAGTTTTCATACAATGAAAAGAAAACAACCTGATATCAGATCTGTCCATTACCAAAACAAGAGACAGATGGAAAGAGGGCAACCTGCCTGTTGCACACCTTGGATGGGAGGTATAATGATTTGAACACTGGTTTCACTGTAAATAGGACTTACATTTGATACCTAGCAAGTCACTGGAATTCTTTCATAATGGCTTTCCCCCTTTTAAAATAAAACTGGATTCTTATGTGCATGTTGGTTCCAGTCCAGACCGCCAGTACAAGTCTACTGAACCTTAGACATACTGAAATTGAGATGGTGAGATCCTGGTTAGAGATATGCATTTACATCCTAGGATGAAACTTTCTTGCACTGGCAGTATCCTAATGGCATAAGGAAGGATTTTATCAACTGCCTATTGCCTGAGTAACAGTGCTATAAAGTCACTATACTACTGTACCTTTCTTATTTTTTCCATTGGCTTTAATTTCAGGTGATACTCATGTTCACTAATCACATTAGGTTTTAGCTTAGTATATTGTGCAAATTGTGATTTGTAAAATATTTTTATAGCTTAACATGTAGTGCAAACCCAGCTAGTTGTGGTTTATTGAACAAACCGTGGCTAACATGTGTGAACCCAGTCATTGTTAATCATGACTATCCTGAGTTACTTTGGGCCTAAATGATACTAGATTTTCATGATTACTATTCAGTGTAAAATTACTGTAAAAAGATTTTTTAAAAAGTGTTAAAATGTGTTTTTTCTCTAACAAAAAATTAAAGATTTTTCTTGCTACCTTCTTGAGCAGTGCCAGCAAACACAAAATAATGTTGCAGATAGTTATTAATTTGATATAGTTTTTCATTTGCTTTATTTAATAAAAATTGAAAGAGGAAGCCATCAGAAAATTTAATATTTGATCTAACAGACTTGGATTTAGTAATAGTTTTTACTGATTTGTGCTCCAGTTGTATTTTCTATTTAGTAAGTAGCATATTGGTTACATTTTCACTTACATTGTGATGAACGTGGCTAGAGTTACAATAACCTAACTAAATGAAATTAGAAACCTTGAAAATCTCCAGGTCCAAATGCTGAGTGGAGCTGAAGTGTTGTATGCCATTTCATCATCATGCTTTCTTTTGTCCAGATCCTGATGGGACACTGAGTGTGAAGTTTGGAGTGCTGTTTGCTGATGAGAAATGTGCCAACCTTTTCGAAGCTTTAGTGGGAACTCTTAAAGCTGCAAAACGACGGAAGATAGTTAGTTATCCCGGAGAACTGCTTCTGCAAGGAGTTCATGACAATGTTGATATCTTGTTACTGCAGGATTAATTACTTTCTTAGCATATGGCATTCTTTTTTTTGAGAGAGAGAGAGAGAGAGAGAGAGATCTTAGATCAAGATGCATTTGCATGAAAGTATATGTTCCTATTTGTCTTTATAAAATTATATATAAAAAATTCTTTGAAGGGCTTTTAAGGAAATCCTTCCTGAAACAACTGCTATTGTTGGACCTGCTTTTTTGGGACTTGGGAATTATATTCTCAGATGTCTGAAATGTTGTTAAACATTTGAGAATTTCCATTCCTTATAATTTAACTATATTTACAATCTAAACTCTGCTACAAATTTGCGAATACTAGTTTATGGGGATTCTGTGTGTTTTCTTGCTGTGATTTTTCTGCAAGAATCAAAATTACTCTGGCCAGATGAAGTGTTCAAGCTGAGAGTTTCATCTGAAACTGAATGATTTAATATGGTCTTTTCATGTCATGCTTGAAACACAGGTTTCTCATATGATATATTACTTTCTGAACTGTGGTACTTCAGAGGAGCTGTGGAAAGTTATAAAAGCAGTGCCAGGCAGAGGAATTCTCTTGCATTCTTTCTGAATTCTCATTAATGGAGAAGAGTTTGTTAGAAAGAGAAATTGTCATGAGTAATGTGGTGTTCTTGCACTTACTTAGTTAGAAAGTGACCAAGACAAAGTATTTGGTCTTTCATTATTACAATCATCTCTCCAACAATCTGCAAGTTAGATGTCAATTAAATTCCAAGGAAATACCCCAAAGGATATTTGGATATTTTCTTTGGCAGTGCTTCATTGCTAAACGGGAGTCTTGCTGTTGAGAAATTGTCCATCCAGTTTCTCCTCCCACAAATCTGAGAATCTCAAAAGACCATTTGTGTCTAACTCATATAATATTTCTCTGTCTCAGGGTCAGGCCAGAAAGAGAAGTGGGAGTGCTATAGTCCTCCTATTCCTCAGAGATTCCAGTTTCTCTACAAGGCCCATCACTTGAAGATGATGCTCTATTGGGGAAAGGCTCTTAGACAAACTGCACTCCAGGTAGCACTAAGCATTGTCCAAACTGCTGTTAAGGCAAGCTCGCTCCTTTTCTATTTGGCCCGTTTGAGAAAGAAGTGGAATAGGGTGTGGGAAATACTCATCTGAACCCTCTGTGGCAGGCAGCAGGGAATGAAGACTTGAAAGACGGAACATGACATAAAACGAGAAGAATGGGAAAACTGCCTCATGGAGGACATGGACGTGTGATATTGGTAGAACTGAACAAGACCCTCTTACAGAAGTCCATTCTGTGATCTTTTAGCTCTCTTTACAAGCTAACTGAAGTGCCCTTCTCATTACTATAATTCATCTAGGAAACTAGTAAATCACCATTTTTTTCTCCAAAAAAATACTTGAGAATTAAAGACTGTCTAATGGTACAACAGTATCATAATACACTTCTGTCTTTTAGTCCTTATCCTCTCATTCTATGCATTTTGCATGTTCTTTTTGTGTCTAATTGATTCAGTGGCTAGCTGGTCTTCCTTAGAAGCCCCAAAGGGGCTTCAAAGTAAAGTACTTTATTGATCAATAAATAGAAATCTAGGAGTTATTTTTAGCTATTTCATTCTGTAAGAAAGATGCCTTTGATTCAAAGATTATTTCATGTACACCAGGAGAATTTGGTCTCATAAAATATGTATTTTTGGTATTTACAATAAAACATTTACAATTCTCAGCAGTGTAGTTTGTTTCTTGAGCTCTGGGGTAGCTCACCTAAGCACTGGAATTCTTATTTTGTAAGGATCCTCTTTGCTAATTCTATACACACTTGTATTGAATTTCTCAAGACTCATGCATGCAAGCAAAAGAAAGTATGGTTTGTTACAGTGATGGTAGAGAATATGAAAGTGTCAAAAGGTACTTAATCTGAAATGCTGCTTTGAAGCATATGAAGGAATTTGATATTTTGATGTCTAGAATGATTTACATACAGTATATGTTTAAATAATACATTCTGTGTTAGGATCTTATTAAAGCTATGATTCAAGATTAAGGACATTACTTACCATGAAAGAGAACCATCTGAGTTTTCAATATGTCTTAAAATAGATGGAAACTTTTTGGAAGTTTGGAATGTGAGTTCTTGATAAATAAGGCAGCTAACAAGGAAGCAGTGCTTCAGAAAAAGGTATTAGTGTCTGATTTCAGAACAAGATAGTTTCCTATGGAAACTCTTCATGTCTTTTGAATCTCTTAACTGACAGCTAACTAAAATGCTAGAGGTTTAAATATAGAGAGCTCACTCATATTTTTGTTGAAACTTTGTGTTCAAGGGACAGTCTTTTGAAAGTTTAAGATCTTAAACATTCTTACTGTTAAAAATAATTGTACAGTATATGTATTTTGTTATTTGTTATGATTTTATTGTGATTGCAGTTTTATTTTAGAAAATAGGAAAAAACTCCAAAAGAACAAAATTCCAGCAGTTTAATTATGATTAATAAAATACATAAATTGAACCAAACAATTCTTGCCATATATTGGCTTGAAAGTTTTATAGTGTAGGGGCTCAAATGTTGGCTTGGCACTGGGAAGATCCAGATTCCACCCTCAACCATGGAAGCTTACTGGGGCACATTAGGCCAGTCATTTTCTCTCAGCCCAACACACTTCATAGAGGAGTTGTTCTGTGGAAAAATGGGAGAAGGGAGTATTATGTACACTGCCTTGAGCTTCTGAAGAAAATGTGGGATATAATTCTAACAAACTGCAATTGATGACCAAGTGCTTTCATTATACTGAGCTGTAAGAATATAAGTTTAGATGGAGTCATTAACTGGCACACACATTCAAGAAAGCATTCAGTACATAATATGAGCTGGCCAGGTCATTCTACATCTAATCCTATTGCGCAGATAAACCAGGCTACATACAAACCAGTATTCTGTGTTGCAGTCACCGAATGATAAACATGCTTATATAACCTTGCTTTCATAATGGTAACATCTTCTAAGTGAGACATGTATTCTCGTGACTCCTCTTTCCAGTTGAAGAGTTGGCTACTACTTGAGGCTGGAAACATAACACACTGAAGATCAGATAAGCTAGGCTAATTTTTGTAAGAGAAAAAAACTTCAAAAAGTGCTTTGGTCATATTGTCAAGTGACACAGATGCTCCTTTACCTTATTATTTATGTAATAATGAATGTGCAGGAATCTCACTTATCTATTGAAGGCAATGTAGGAAGTTGTATTTACAATTATTGTACATTTTCATGATGTGTATATCACTTGTGAAAAGTTGTGCTTTGTGATATTTCCTTTAGCCTGCCTGCCTGTCAGGGTTCAAATGTGAATCCTGCCATTTGTCTTTGTAGAGTTAGAATGTGTGATGTGTGGAGGGAGAAGACATGCCAGGTGCAGAGCTGTGTCTGACACCAGAGACTGGAATGCATCGCCAAGGTCGTCCACCTGCAAGAGCTGGAGGGGGCCGTGTACGGAGTGTGAAAGTAACGGACATTGACATCCTGGGCGCGAAGAAATTGGCACGGAGGGGGGAGAGCTAAGTTAATGTATAATGTACAGTAGACAGTGTAGGCAAGGTCCATAATCATGTCATATTGCCCTGTAAAAGAAATAAAAGAGATATTAATAAAAAGAAAAGTTTAGTGAGGTTTGTCAGGAAACTTGCGATGAAATTGAGTGGTGAGTTTAGGAGCACGGACGTGTTTCTTCTCCACCCACTCATTGAAGCTGCTTGGTAAATGTTGCCATTGTACTAGGTCAGAGCTTTCCAAACTGTGTGTCGTGACACAAAAGTGTGTCGCCACACACAGCGTGGTGTGTCGCCACACCACCCGGAAGCGGCGACGCGCGCGTGCACGGTGGCAGCGGCAGCGGGATCAGTACTTCCGCGTTTTAGCGGAGGCTGCCGCCGCCGCCATGCGCACGCGCACCGCTGCACACCCCCCCGTGCTGCCGCCGTGCGCGCGCCGCTGCACCCCCCGCGCCGCCGCATGCCTCCCCGCGCTGCTGCCGTGCGCGCACGCGCCTCCACACGCCTCCCCGCGCCGCTGCCGTGCGCGCGCCGCCGCCGCTGCGCTGCTGCCGCCGCTTGTGTGTCGCCAGCGGCAGCACTTTGGAAAGCCCTGTACTAGGTACTGAAGTTTTCCTCTGTGAAGTCTAGAATTGAGGATATTTTTTACTTCAAAGTGTTGTTCCCCTTCCACCATGACAGGCGGGGATTCCGGTTGTTCTGGGTGCCATATCTCCGAAGATTTAAAAGGTTTTACCAGGCTGAGATGAAGCACTGGATGCACTTTTCATAGATTTTTTGGCAAGTTTAATTGAGCAGTCACTGGGTTGATCACTTTGACGATCATAAACGGTCCTACATATTATAGCCCTAATATTTTGGACGGTTACTTAGCACAAAGATGTTTTGTTGAAAGGTAAACTTTTTCTCCAATTTTCAGTTGCCATTCAGGGGATCACTTTTTATCAGCAAATCTTTTATAATTGTTTTTTGCGTCTTGTAAAGTCTGTTTCATAATTGGCCAATTGGCTGTCACTTTAGCGATCCATTCATCAGCTAACAAAGGGTTGGGTGAGCTCTGAGAAGGGTGAGAAGGTAAATTGGGTATTGGAAGAAACTCTTGACCGGTAGCTATTTTAAAAGGGGAAAACCCTGCACTGTGGTGCACCGCATTGTTGTATGCAACTTCAGCAAAAGGTAGTAGGTCTACCCAGTCATTTTGTTGATAACTAATGTAACACCTCAAGTATTGTTCTAGAACGGCATTCAAATGTTCAGTTGCTCCGTCTGTCTGCGGATGAAACGCCGAGCTTAGACTTTGTTCAGCCCCAATTAATTTTAAAAATGCTTTCCAAAACTTTGAGGTGAATTGACTGCCGCGGTCACTAATTACCCTTTCAGGCACCCCGTGGGGGCGATAGACGTGTTGAATAAAGAGCTTTGCGAGCTGGTTGGCAGAGGGTACTCCTTTGCACGGGATAAAATGAGCTTGTTTTGAAAACAAATCAGTAACTACCCAAATCACTGTTTTTTTCTTGCTCTCTGGCAAAACTATTATAAAGTCCATAGTGATTTGCTTCCAGGGCTGAGATGGGTTCACCACTGGTTGCAACAATCCCACTGGTTTCCCAGTTGGTTTCTTTGTAGTGGCACTGATAGGGCAGGTGGTTACATAGTCTTTTACATCTTTTCTTAGGGTGGGCCACCAAAACTGCCTTCTAACCAAATGTAATGTTTTTACAAATCTGAAGTGGCCAGCTACTTTGTCATTGTGACATCTTTCTAAAATGTGCTTTCTGAGAGCACTAGGAACATACATTCTTTCTCCATTCCACCACAGTCCATTGATTTCTTGGAGGGTTTGCCAATGTGCCAACCACCAAGAATCTTTTTGCATTTCAGCTCACAATTCTTTTAAGGCTGTTTCTAACGGGAGGATAGGTGATGGTTTCTGACTGCGGGTGACTGCCACTTTTCCCACTTTCTGGACCAACTGCTAATGTGTTCTTTACTCTCTCTAATTCATCTTGGTTTAGACCCAATTGCTGGGGAGACATTATAGTGTTAACTACTTCCTCCCTTTGGCTGTCATGTTGTGTTAACCTAGAAAGGGCATCATCTAGAAAAAATTTTCCTCCCGGAAAATATTTTAGGGTGAAATTGAACTGACTGAAGAATTCAGCCCAACGTACTTACTTTGGATTCAATTTACGTGATGATTTTAACGCTTCCAGATTTTTGTGATCAGTCCATACCTCAAATGGGTGGGGGGACCCCTCCAACAAATGTCTCCAAGTAGCTAATGCATGACGTATGGCAAAGGCCTTCTTCTCCCAAACATGCCAACATCTTTCAGTCTCTGAGAATTTTCGGGAGATATATGCGCAAGGTGTTAATACATTATTGGAATCTCGCTGTAAAAGCACTGATGCAACCGCCGTATCTGAAGCGTCAGTTTGAATGACAAATGGTTTCTCAGAATCGGGGTGTTTTAAAATTGGCTCCGCCGTAAAAAGCACCTTCAGTTTGTTAAAAGCGGCTTGGCACTCTGAAGTCCATTTCAATAACGCCCCTGGTTTCGCTGCTTTCTGTGCCTCACCCTGATTTTTTGTTCTTAAGAGATCAGTTAAGGGCAGGGCAATTTGAGCAAAGTTAGGTATGAACTGGCGATAGAAATTCGAGAACCCGAGTAACGACTGCAATTGCCTTCGGGTTCTTGGGGGTTCTCATCCCAATACATCGCACACTTTAGATGGATCCATTTCAATCCCCTGATTTGATACTCTATATCCCAAATAGTCCAATTTCTCTATGAAATTCACATTTTGATAACTTAACATACAACTGAGCTTTTAACCGTCTCTTTAACACTTCACACACCAGTTCTACGTGTTCTTCCATTGTCTCTGTATTCGTAGATTAGAATGTCATCAAGGTAGACCAGGACTCCTCTGTATAAAAATTCATGGAGCACCTCATTAATTAAATTCATGAAGATCCCAGGGGCTCCAGATAGGCCGAATGGCATGACCCAATATTGGAAGCACCCAAATTGACAATTAAAGGCAGTCTTCCATTCATCCCCCTCACGTATGCATACTCTGAAGTACGCTTCTCTTAAGTCCAGCTTGGTAAAGATTTTCCCTTTTGTGAGGTGGGCTAGCATGTCTTTTAGCAAATGTAGAGGATACTGATTGGAAATACAAATGGCATTTAGACCTCTGTAGTCGGTACACAGTCTTAACGAGCCATCTTTCTTTTTTCTGAATAATACAGGGGCTGCCATTGGTGAGGTGGCTGGTTCAATGAAACCCCGCTCTAGATTTTTGTCAATGAATTTTCTCAATTCCTGTAACTCTGTGTGTGTCATGGAATATAGCGTTTTTGGTAAAACCGCTTCAGGTTCTATTTCAATAGCACAGTCTGTTTTATGGTGGGGGGGGGTAATTGATTTCAGTTTCATCAAACACCACCCTTAATTCGTCATATTGCTCAGGAATTTCCACTTCCTCGCTCGCCTGATTTCCACTACCACTTTCAATCCCAGCAGCCCCCATCTCGGTTCCAATTTGTACGTTTTCAGCTTCCAACCCCTTGTAAGACCCATCAGCAAACTCCAGCTCCCCAGAAACTCAGTCAATATGAGGATTTCTCTCTCGTAGCCATTTTAAGCCTAGAACAATTGGCTGGTTTGCTATCGGGGCCATGATAAATCTCAAAGTCTCTTTGTGGGTCTCAATTTTCATTTTTACTGCTTCTGTATAAAATTCCACGGGACCCCCTTTCATATCTGACCCATCAAGTTGACAAAAAATTATGGGGACTTTGAGTTTATGTAATTTTAGTCTCAGTCCAGTTACTATGGCAGGGTGAATCAAGCATCTTGAACACCCAGAGTCCAGCATTGCCAATAAACTGGCTTGCTCCCTCCCATCCAAAGTTTCAATTTTTACCTTCACTTGCATGGTCGGACAGTCTCCACTCACAGTGGGTCGGTGTGCCTGTTGCTAAATGCCTGCCCTCCGGCGCATCTCAGGACAGGCAGTTGGAGTTTCCCACCAGCAGGAATTCTTCATCTGTTAAGTCGTCCTCCTCTTCAAGAATTTCTTGCTTAGGCCGTTCCTCGATCGCCACTGCTGCTCCCTTACATTTTGGAGTGACTTGCTTGCTCCCCTTGTCCTCTGGTTTCTTTCTCGGAAGATTAGTAGCTTGTGGGCAGTTGCCCATGCAGTGGCCTTCTTCTCTGCATTTACAACATAATCCACTCTTAGCTTGCCGTTCCTTTTCCTCCTCCCAGGCTTTTTGCTTGAGCTCTTGCTTGACTATCGGGGCAGCGCTGACTGGTCTTTTGCCCACAGTTTGGAATTGTCGGTGGGTTTTCAGACGTAGTCTCATGTTTTCTACTTTTCCAGCTAGCTGAATCCATTCATCTAGGGCAGGGGTACCCAACCTTTTTGGCACCAGGGACCGGTCGTGGAAGACAATTTTTCCATGGACAGGGGGGGACGGGATTTGCAGGCAGGAGCCAATCGTGCAGACTGGGGAGGCGGGGTTTGCAGGCGGGAGCCAATCGTGCAGACCGGGGGCGGGGTTTGCAGGCAGGAGCCAATCGTGCAGACCACCACCGCTCACCTGCTGTGTGGCCCACTTCCTAACAGGCTACGGCCCACTAGTGGGCCACAGCCCACAGGTTGGGGACCCCTAATCTAGGGTGTCTGGATCCCCTCATCCTAATGCCATTTCAATGATATCTGGTCTCAGACCCAATTGGAAATATTTTATCTGGAAGGTTTCTGGCCAATCTGCTAACCTGCTTGCCAGCTTTCTGAACGCCATGGCATACTCGGCCATGAAACGGTTGCCTTGCCTCAGATTTTGCAGTTCAACTCTAGCATTCATTTTTGACAGCGTGTCTTCAAACCGTTTTCATAGAGTGACCATGAAGGCATTAAAATTGTCTAACTCTTTAGCCCCCGCTTCATGCATGACCACCAACCAGTCTGCTGCCTCCCCTTCTAAATAGCCAGATACATATCTCACTTTAGCTTCTTCGTTTGCAAAGGAGCTCTCGAATTCTTCCATGAAAACACGAATATGAGTCATGAAGCAGGCCAGCTTATTCGGATCCCCATCAAATTTCACCTTTAATTTGCTAGCTCCCGGGGGTCTAAGGGGCGGGGGAATGGCTCTGGTCATTTTTTATCTTACTTTTAGTTGAGATCTGTCAATTTCTTCAGGTTCTGACATCTCTTCTTCATTGCTGTCATCGGTAGTTTCTCCCTCTGCTGATTGGATTGTTGGGCTAGCTGTCGTCTGCGAAGGCTGTCCACCTTTTAGTTTCTGTAGTATCTTATCCACTGCAACTTTGATTGAAGCCACCTGTTGAGTTACTGTTTCTAGTTTGAAATCCATTCGGGATGTCTTAGCCTCCAGAGAATTCATTCTCTGGGCCTGCGAAACCCTCAGCTTTGTAGCACGCTTCACCATCCCAGGTTTCATGCCGCCTCCAATCCCTAGGGACCACTCCGCTCCAATCTTGGGAGTTGTAGCTTGAAGGATCTCGGCTGGGAAGGGGTCTGTCTTATCTCTGGGGGGAGGGTGTTCCATAGGGCAGGCGCCGCTGCAGAGAAGGCTCGCCTCCGAGACCCCGCTAGATGGAATTCTTTCATAGAGGGGGTCCGCAGCATGCCCTCTCTGCAAGATTGGGTGGGACAGGACAATGTAATGGGGATGAGGCGGTCCCTCAGATAACCTGGGCCCATGCCATGTAGGGCTAGATTCAAACTAGATTCCCTACCCAGAAAGCTTCATCTCTGTCCACCTGTCAGGTTTCCACTTTGAATCCTGCCATGTACTTGTGCAGATACGTGTCAGCCACACGGACTCGGAAAGTGAGGGGGGAGCACATTCCAAGAAGATCCGCACCAGACGGTTGGAGCCTGTTTTGCAGATCGTCAAGGTCGAGCACCTGCACGACCGTATCACTTCTCAATCGTAGGACTATCCGAGAGTTCAGGACAGACCTCCCGTAGAATCGACATACATTGGGATTCGGGTCTTTTTGTGATGACCCTGTTTCAATGCCCCAATAATCGCTTCTCCATGCAGTTCTTTTGAATTGCAGAATAAGCTTTATTAAGGTTACATGTAAATCAAAGCATTCTCAAAGACCCGAATGACATTTCCTGCCAAAAGATTGAATTTTTCCTTTCCCTCCCTTGTGCCAGCCTCCCTGCACCCGATGATGTCAGTGTCCGTGACTTTCCCACTCTGTTCAATCCCCGTCCACAGTCGTGCAGGTGCTCGACCTTGACGATCTGCAAAACAGGCTCCAACTGTCTGGCGCGGATCTTCTTGGAATGTGCTCCCCCCTCCCTTCCCGAGTCCGTGCGGCTGTCACGTATCTGCACAAGTACATGGCAGGATTCAAACTGGAAACCTGACAGGTGGACAGAGATGAAGCTTTGTGGGTAGGGAATCTAGTTTGAATTTAAATGCAAAGTCCTTAGTCCACCAACCAGAGTTATGTGCTCAGCAATGATGCAGAGAACACAGGAGGCTGTGAGTTCTAATCCCGCCTTAGGCATGAAAGCCAGCTGGGTAACCTTGGGCCAGTCACTCTCTCTCAGCCCAACTCACCTCACAGGGTTGTTGTTGTGGGGAAAATATGAGGAGGAAGGAGTATTAGGTACGTTTGCTGCCTTGAATTATTTATAAAAAAAATAAAGGTAGGATAAAAATCAAGTAAATATATACATACATAAATAATTAAATAATTGCTGTGCTATTTATTTACACAACAGCCCCTTTTGCTACATTTGCCAATATGAAGGCATTTTAAATGTTAGGATTTTTAACACAAGTATATACAAGTACCACATGCATTTTAAGTTTTTCCTTTGCAAAATCTGCAATGTATCTGACTTCCAAACACACAAGTCACTTTATAAAGAAGATAATTGTCTCTTTGAGAATGGGAGCTGTTGAATAAAAAACTTAAAAAGAAGCCCCCTTCCCACATGCATTCACTGTGTCCCTAAGTGCACATGAATCTTCTTTTAAAATCTCAAATGATGTGTTTTGAATATGAAAGAAAACTGAAAGGAACAAATTATAACTAAGACAACAATAATTTATTTGTAGGCAACAATGAATGTTGAACATGAAATCAGCCTGTTAGTTGAAGAAATTCGACGGCTGGGGACCAAGAGTAAGTATGACTAAATGGCTATAGAAGGAATGAAAATTAGCAACATCCAAATGTGGTAGGCTACAACTGGCATAATTTTCAATGCACTTTAGTCCAATGCGTCTGGAGGGCACTATGTTGGGGGAAATCTGCAATATAGGAAAACCTCATAGGGAAAGCCCCATTTGATGGAAAAGTAGGATATAAAACTCATAAATAAGATATAAGATCCTATTTCGTTCTTAAAACACTTAAGAGGTTGGATGAAAATCAGTAAAGAGTTTTGTAAACTTCTGGCAACAGTTCAAACATTAAAGGAAGTGGTTAAAGCTTTTGCTTCAAGCCAGTCTAACCAAGATGTTACAGAATATAAATTATTGTCTGTGTGCCTTTTAAAATATATTACTACTTCCAACCAACAAAGTAGTGTTTATCTGCCATAGTACAAACTAAGAGTTTGCCTCAACATTTACCCCTTGAATTCTGAGTCTTTAGCTCCTTCATATAATACAAACTGTTAAGTAATGGAAATTTACTTAACTCAGCACACTACCTACTTCTATTTGAGGGCAAAGAGGTGAAACTCTAGCTATGAAATAATGTTTAATTGTTTGGGATGCTCTGAGAGTTAGTTTTCATACAATGAAAAGAAAACAACCTGATATCAGATCTGTCCATTACCAAAACAAGAGACAGATGGAAAGAGGGCAACCTGCCTGTTGCACACCTTGGATGGGAGGTATAATGATTTGAACACTGGTTTCACTGTAAATAGGACTTACATTTGATACCTAGCAAGTCACTGGAATTCTTTCATAATGGCTTTCCCCCTTTTAAAATAAAACTGGATTCTTATGTGCATGTTGGTTCCAGTCCAGACCGCCAGTACAAGTCTACTGAACCTTAGACATACTGGAATTGAGATGGTGAGATCCTGGTTAGAGATATGCATTTACATCCTAGGATGAAACTTTCTTGCACTGGCAGTATCCTAATGGCATAAGGAAGGATTTTATCAACTGCCTATTGCCTGAGTAACAGTGCTATAAAGTCACTATACTACTGTACCTTTCTTATTTTTTCCATTGGCTTTAATTTCAGGTGATACTCATGTTCACTAATCACATTAGGTTTTAGCTTAGTATATTGTGCAAATTGTGATTTGTAAAATATTTTTATAGCTTAACATGTAGTGCAAACCCAGCTAGTTGTGGTTTATTGAACAAACCGTGGCTAACATGTGTGAACCCAGTCATTGTTAATCATGACTATCCTGAGTTACTTTGGGCCTAAATGATACTAGATTTTCATGATTACTATTCAGTGTAAAATTACTGTAAAAAGATTTTTTAAAAAGTGTTAAAATGTGTTTTTTCTCTAACAAAAAATTAAAGATTTTTCTTGCTACCTTCTTGAGCAGTGCCAGCAAACACAAAATAATGTTGCAGATAGTTATTAATTTGATATAGTTTTTCATTTGCTTTATTTAATAAAAATTGAAAGAGGAAGCCATCAGAAAATTTAATATTTGATCTAACAGACTTGGATTTAGTAATAGTTTTTACTGATTTGTGCTCCAGTTGTATTTTCTATTTAGTAAGTAGCATATTGGTTACATTTTCACTTACATTGTGATGAACGTGGCTAGAGTTACAATAACCTAACTAAATGAAATTAGAAACCTTGAAAATCTCCAGGTCCAAATGCTGAGTGGAGCTGAAGTGTTGTATGCCATTTCATCATCATGCTTTCTTTTGTCCAGATCCTGATGGGACACTGAGTGTGAAGTTTGGAGTGCTGTTTGCTGATGAGAAATGTGCCAACCTTTTCGAAGCTTTAGTGGGAACTCTTAAAGCTGCAAAACGACGGAAGATAGTTAGTTATCCCGGAGAACTGCTTCTGCAAGGAGTTCATGACAATGTTGATATCTTGTTACTGCAGGATTAATTACTTTCTTAGCATATGGCATTCTTTTTTTTGAGAGAGAGAGAGAGAGAGAGAGATCTTAGATCAAGATGCATTTGCATGAAAGTATATGTTCCTATTTGTCTTTATAAAATTATATATAAAAAATTCTTTGAAGGGCTTTTAAGGAAATCCTTCCTGAAACAACTGCTATTGTTGGACCTGCTTTTTTGGGACTTGGGAATTATATTCTCAGATGTCTGAAATGTTGTTAAACATTTGAGAATTTCCATTCCTTATAATTTAACTATATTTACAATCTAAACTCTGCTACAAATTTGCGAATACTAGTTTATGGGGATTCTGTGTGTTTTCTTGCTGTGATTTTTCTGCAAGAATCAAAATTACTCTGGCCAGATGAAGTGTTCAAGCTGAGAGTTTCATCTGAAACTGAATGATTTAATATGGTCTTTTCATGTCATGCTTGAAACACAGGTTTCTCATATGATATATTACTTTCTGAACTGTGGTACTTCAGAGGAGCTGTGGAAAGTTATAAAAGCAGTGCCAGGCAGAGGAATTCTCTTGCATTCTTTCTGAATTCTCATTAATGGAGAAGAGTTTGTTAGAAAGAGAAATTGTCATGAGTAATGTGGTGTTCTTGCACTTACTTAGTTAGAAAGTGACCAAGACAAAGTATTTGGTCTTTCATTATTACAATCATCTCTCCAACAATCTGCAAGTTAGATGTCAATTAAATTCCAAGGAAATACCCCAAAGGATATTTGGATATTTTCTTTGGCAGTGCTTCATTGCTAAACGGGAGTCTTGCTGTTGAGAAATTGTCCATCCAGTTTCTCCTCCCACAAATCTGAGAATCTCAAAAGACCATTTGTGTCTAACTCATATAATATTTCTCTGTCTCAGGGTCAGGCCAGAAAGAGAAGTGGGAGTGCTATAGTCCTCCTATTCCTCAGAGATTCCAGTTTCTCTACAAGGCCCATCACTTGAAGATGATGCTCTATTGGGGAAAGGCTCTTAGACAAACTGCACTCCAGGTAGCACTAAGCATTGTCCAAACTGCTGTTAAGGCAAGCTCGCTCCTTTTCTATTTGGCCCGTTTGAGAAAGAAGTGGAATAGGGTGTGGGAAATACTCATCTGAACCCTCTGTGGCAGGCAGCAGGGAATGAAGACTTGAAAGACGGAACATGACATAAAACGAGAAGAATGGGAAAACTGCCTCATGGAGGACATGGACGTGTGATATTGGTAGAACTGAACAAGACCCTCTTACAGAAGTCCATTCTGTGATCTTTTAGCTCTCTTTACAAGCTAACTGAAGTGCCCTTCTCATTACTATAATTCATCTAGGAAACTAGTAAATCACCATTTTTTTCTCCAAAAAAATACTTGAGAATTAAAGACTGTCTAATGGTACAACAGTATCATAATACACTTCTGTCTTTTAGTCCTTATCCTCTCATTCTATGCATTTTGCATGTTCTTTTTGTGTCTAATTGATTCAGTGGCTAGCTGGTCTTCCTTAGAAGCCCCAAAGGGGCTTCAAAGTAAAGTACTTTATTGATCAATAAATAGAAATCTAGGAGTTATTTTTAGCTATTTCATTCTGTAAGAAAGATGCCTTTGATTCAAAGATTATTTCATGTACACCAGGAGAATTTGGTCTCATAAAATATGTATTTTTGGTATTTACAATAAAACATTTACAATTCTCAGCAGTGTAGTTTGTTTCTTGAGCTCTGGGGTAGCTCACCTAAGCACTGGAATTCTTATTTTGTAAGGATCCTCTTTGCTAATTCTATACACACTTGTATTGAATTTCTCAAGACTCATGCATGCAAGCAAAAGAAAGTATGGTTTGTTACAGTGATGGTAGAGAATATGAAAGTGTCAAAAGGTACTTAATCTGAAATGCTGCTTTGAAGCATATGAAGGAATTTGATATTTTGATGTCTAGAATGATTTACATACAGTATATGTTTAAATAATACATTCTGTGTTAGGATCTTATTAAAGCTATGATTCAAGATTAAGGACATTACTTACCATGAAAGAGAACCATCTGAGTTTTCAATATGTCTTAAAATAGATGGAAACTTTTTGGAAGTTTGGAATGTGAGTTCTTGATAAATAAGGCAGCTAACAAGGAAGCAGTGCTTCAGAAAAAGGTATTAGTGTCTGATTTCAGAACAAGATAGTTTCCTATGGAAACTCTTCATGTCTTTTGAATCTCTTAACTGACAGCTAACTAAAATGCTAGAGGTTTAAATATAGAGAGCTCACTCATATTTTTGTTGAAACTTTGTGTTCAAGGGACAGTCTTTTGAAAGTTTAAGATCTTAAACATTCTTACTGTTAAAAATAATTGTACAGTATATGTATTTTGTTATTTGTTATGATTTTATTGTGATTGCAGTTTTATTTTAGAAAATAGGAAAAAACTCCAAAAGAACAAAATTCCAGCAGTTTAATTATGATTAATAAAATACATAAATTGAACCAAACAATTCTTGCCATATATTGGCTTGAAAGTTTTATAGTGTAGGGGCTCAAATGTTGGCTTGGCACTGGGAAGATCCAGATTCCACCCTCAACCATGGAAGCTTACTGGGGCACATTAGGCCAGTCATTTTCTCTCAGCCCAACACACTTCATAGAGGAGTTGTTCTGTGGAAAAATGGGAGAAGGGAGTATTATGTACACTGCCTTGAGCTTCTGAAGAAAATGTGGGATATAATTCTAACAAACTGCAATTGATGACCAAGTGCTTTCATTATACTGAGCTGTAAGAATATAAGTTTAGATGGAGTCATTAACTGGCACACACATTCAAGAAAGCATTCAGTACATAATATGAGCTGGCCAGGTCATTCTACATCTAATCCTATTGCGCAGATAAACCAGGCTACATACAAACCAGTATTCTGTGTTGCAGTCACCGAATGATAAACATGCTTATATAACCTTGCTTTCATAATGGTAACATCTTCTAAGTGAGACATGTATTCTCGTGACTCCTCTTTCCAGTTGAAGAGTTGGCTACTACTTGAGGCTGGAAACATAACACACTGAAGATCAGATAAGCTAGGCTAATTTTTGTAAGAGAAAAAAACTTCAAAAAGTGCTTTGGTCATATTGTCAAGTGACACAGATGCTCCTTTACCTTATTATTTATGTAATAATGAATGTGCAGGAATCTCACTTATCTATTGAAGGCAATGTAGGAAGTTGTATTTACAATTATTGTACATTTTCATGATGTGTATATCACTTGTGAAAAGTTGTGCTTTGTGATATTTCCTTTAGCCTGCCTGCCTGTCAGGGTTCAAATGTGAATCCTGCCATTTGTCTTTGTAGAGTTAGAATGTGTGATGTGTGGAGGGGGAAGACATGCCAGGTGCAGAGCTGTGTCTGACACCAGAGACTGGAATGCATCGCCAAGGTCGTCCACCTGCAAGAGCTGGAGGGGGCCGTGTACGGAGTGTGAAAGTAACGGACATTGACATCCTGGGCGCGAAGAAATTGGCACGGAGGGGGGAGAGCTAAGTTGGAGAGTTTGGCGGGAAACCGTCGTTTGGATCTTTGGGAGTGCTTTGATTTACATGTATCCTTAATAAAGCTTATTCTGCATTTCAGTGAAGTGCATGGAGAAGTGTTTATTGGGGCATTGAAGTCAGGGTCGTTACAGAAAGATCCAAATGAACTTGTATGTCGGTTTTTCATGAGGCTACTACTGAACCCTCAGAGAGCCTTACCGTTGAGAATCGACCACGTACCACCTATCTACTATTTGCATGTCAGAAACTAATAAGATGGAAGAGTCTGCCGAACAACCGCAGGAAGAGGAGATCGCACAGCCGAGCCAGGGACAGTGGAGTAGTCCCGAAGGAAGAAAAATTGGTTGCATTTGAAGTGAAAGGTGACTGGAAAAAGAAAACGAAGAAAGGAGATGTGGAGGGCAGTGGTGAGGCCACTGAGATCCCAGTGATGCAAACTCCAAAAACACGAGCAGAGTGGTCCATGGGGATCGGAGGCGGTTTGAAGCCTGAAATCGGCAAGTGTGCTGCCAAGCCACGTGTAACCCAATCGCAAAGGGTGGCTTCCTTAGAGGCAAAGACGTCCCGAATGGATTTCGAATTGGAAACCATCGGCCAACAGATGGCCATGATGAACAAGACCCTTCAACAAATCTTACAGAATCAAGAAGGGGGCAAAGCTGGCCAAAGAGCGGCCAGCCCGATGACCTCAGCTGAAAGTGATGCTTCAGATGGAAGTGAAGAAGCATCCGAACCTGAGAAGTGCTTCAGCCTGCCAGCTCCAAGCGTACCTCCTAAGGTGAGAACCCCCTCTATTCAAGTTAAGTCTATGACTGTTAATAAATTAAAGATGCGATTCGGTGGCGATCCAGAGAAACTAGCATGTTTCATGACCCATGTTAGAGGGTTTATGGAGGAGTTTGAAGAATCCTTTGCCAATGAGGATGCTAAAGTGAGGTACGTGTTGAGTTTTCTGGAAGGAGAGGCTGGTAGCAATGCATGAAGCAAAGGCCAAGGAACTATTAACATTTAGCTCTTTCATGATGGCATTGCGAAAGTGGTTTGAAGATACCTTGTCAAAGATGTCCGCTCGAGTTGAGTTACAGAATTTAAGACAAGGAAATCGTACAGTGGCAGAATATGCCATGGAGTTCAAAAAACTGATAAGCCGATTGCCTGACTGGCCAGAAACTTTCCAAATTGAATATTTCCAGATGGAAATGGCCGAGAGATATCTTGCTCTCGCAGGGAAAACAAGTCTCTTTGAAGAGACACAAGAGCGTACAGCCGCTTTTAGATCACTTTAGGAAATTATTTTTTTAGATTAGAAAGTTTTTTGATATCTAAGATCTATTTTTTGGACTTTGTTTTAAAATGTTGGCTGGTTTTGTGCTTTCTTTGCTTTGACTGATTCTGGTGGAAGCTTGATGGACTCTATATTTGCAACATAATGAAACGTCTGCATTTTTTTTTTACTTTTGTATTAGAGGGATTTAAGAGACTCTGTTTGTAATTCTTCGCTTGATAAACTAAATGACTATTCATTTTTTGAGAAACTCTTTGTTTGGATTAAGCAGTTTGCAGCTTGAAGAACGAAAGCTCGCAGTTTGAAGAATAAAAACACAGGGTAACGTTTTTTTTTCTTTTCTTCTTTTTCTACATTCTCCCTGGTTGGATTCTGTTTCACTTGGAATATATTTTTTATTTCTCCTTCTATAAACTGTTTAAAATATTATTCTCTCCTGTATTTTGGATTATTGGAACTCTCTTTTTTCTTTTAACTTTAAAAACAACAACAACAACATTTTGCTTAATAGATCCTGCTGGTAGTATTCCATGGATAGATTACATGACTATTGTTTTGACTAGAAGGGTTGTTATTTTAATCTGAAGGACACAGGAAAAATGGCTTTCCAATTAGTACTATAGGAGTTCAGAAGAGAGATTACTGAGGCTCTTTCAAATATTCAAAGATCGTTGGAATTGCTGTTCGTAACTCTGCAAAACAGAGAGAAAGAGCAGAGAACGGAAACGGAAACAGAAAAGAAAAATGCTTTTGAAGTGGAGGAGAAACAGAAGGAGGGAATTTTGAGTATATTAGTTCAGAAGAACATTCTGAAGGCTATACACTACAATCTTGGTATAGATATGTTGTGGCAGTGGAGACAGAGTGAAAATATGGGTGTACAGTTGGATGGATGTTGTGAAATACGTGGAAAGGGAGAGAAGCTTGCTCTGATATTCTATATGAGATATAGAAAAGAGCAGGCTGTATATTGCGAATTTGCCATAGTGTATTGTGATTTTGGCATAACCTAAACAGAAGATATGAGAAACTGTATGGATATAAAGGCTAATGAAAATATGGACTTGAATTGTTGTGAGAAATTGTATGGATATATAAAAAGTGATATTCTAGATGTAAGATGCTAAATACAAACATAAGTTGATATTATAGAATATTGTTTTCCTTAGAGATATATTTATGAGGTAATGATATGATGAGATGAGATGGAATTAGAATGATGGTTACTACAGGATGATATATATCAATATGTATTGTATGAATATTATAAGAATTGATATATTAGGTATTAGGTTAAGTGATATGATAGATTATGCACTTAGTTTAAATGGACACTACTACAAGGAATGGAAATTATAGATGGATAATTGAGATATAAGAATTCCTTTTTTATGGAGATATATATATATATTAGAATTAAATTATAGAAACATATATGTATGAACATTATAAGAATTGCTAAATTATGTATTAAGTTACATAATATGTTAGGTTATGAGTCATAATATGAATAGAATATATTGTAGTTTATTAGAAGTAAATAAGGCTTTTATTTGTTATACTAATTGGACTTTATTGAAGATATAAATATGTAGTAATGAACATTCAACATTTAACTACTACTTCAAGGAGTGGAAGCCAAAGATGGATTATTGGGAGACAGTAAGAAAGGTGAAACCTATATGAAGATTAGAAGATTGGATTAAAGAAATCAAAAGGCATATGACAAAGAAAAGTTCCTGTATACTGTATGAAGGACTAACATTTAAAATCAATTATTGTACTTTAAGTTCAAAGATAGATTGGAGGACATCTATTTTCTATATTTTCTTTGCTTATTATTTCTTGACTTCACTTTTTCTTTATCTTTTTCTTATTTTGTATTTCTGCTTCTATTTCTTTTTTCTATTCTAACTTTTATTATGTATTGTAAAACTTAATAAAATTTAATAAAAAAAAAAAGAATATTTCCAGATGGGGTTGAAGCCAGAAATTCTGGAAATGGTGGCAGGCAGAGGGGATCCTGAAACCTTAGATGAGTGGATTCAATTAGCTGGAAAAGCAGAAAACACCAGACTACGCATCTGATCGTATAAGCAGTTCCAGATACCGCCCAAAAGAGTTATGGGGGCTACTCCACCACCTAAGAAGCTGACTAATCAGAAAACCTGGGAAGAGGAAAAGGAACGTCGAGCTAAAAGTGGGCTATGTTTTAAATGTGGCAAAGAGGGCCATCGCATTAGCAATTGCCCACAAACTACATCACAAAGAAGAAACCTGAAACCAAAGGAATTAAACCACCCCAGCCAAAGAGAAAAGGGGCTGCCATAGCCATTGAGGAGCCAGGCAAAATGGAGTTATTCAGCGGAGAAAACAACTCTACAGATGAAGAATTTTTGCCGGTGGGAAATTCCAACTGCCTGTCCTGAGATGCACTGGAGGACAGGCATTTTCAGATAGGTGCGCAGACCCACTGGTGAGTGGTGATTGTCCCACCATGCAAGTAAAGGTAAAAATTGAGACTTTGGATGGGAAGGAGCAAGCTAGTTTATTAGCTATGTTGGACTCAGGGTGTTCTAGGTGCTTAATTCATCTGGCTATAGTGACTGGACTGAGATTGAAATTGTATAAACTCAGGGTGCCGATAATCTGCCAACTTGATGGGTCTGATGTGAAAGGGGGTCCAGTGGAACATTACACGAAGGCAGTAAAAATGACTATTGGGACACACCAAGAGACTTTGAGATTTATCGTGGCACCAATAGCTAACCAGCCCATAGTTTTGGAGTTGAAATGGCTTAGAGAACGGAATCCACATATCGATTGGGTGTCAGGGAAGATGGACTTTGCTGATGGGTCATACGGTGGGTTGGAAACAGAAGACATACGCATTGGACCTGAAATCGGTGCTGCTGGGGTTGAAATTGAAAATCAGACAGTAGAGATTCCTGAGCAATATGAGGAAGTGCAAGTGGTCTTTGATGAAGCTGAATCAAACCAATTGCCTCCTCACCGTAAAACTGACTGTGCTATTGAACTGGAACCTGGGGCGGTCCTACCAAACACTAAACTATACTCCATGACCCACAAAGAACTACAAGAACTTAGAAAGATTATTGATAAAAACTTGGAGAGGGGTTTTATTGAACCATCCACTTCGCCCATGGCTGCTCCTGTGTTATTTAGAAAAAAGAAAGATGGATCATTAAGACTGTGTACCGATTACAGAGGTTTAAATGCCATATGTATTTCCAATCAATACCCATTGCCTTTACTAAAGGACATGTTGGCCCACCTCACCAAAGGGAAAATCTTTACTAAATTGGATCTAAGAAAGGCGCACTTTAGATTGCGCATACAGGAAGGGGATGAATGGAAAACTGCTTTTAATTGTCAATTTGGATGTTTCCAATATCAGGTCATGCCGTTCAGATTGACTGGAGGCCCTGGTGTGTTCATGAGCTTAATTAATAAGGTTTTGCATTAATTTTTATATCGAGGGGTACTGGTCTACCTAAACAATATTCTTATCTATACTGAAACCATGGAAGAGCATGTTAAACGCTTGAAGCCCAGTTGTATGTAAAATTGTCTAAACGTGAATTTCACAAGGATAAACTGGACTATTTGGGATATAGAGTATCTCACCAGGGAATTGAAATGGATCCTGCAAAAGTGCAAGATGTGTTGGGGTGGGAACCTCTGAGAACTAGAAAGCAACTGCAATCATTCCTCGGGTTCGCAAATTTCTATCGCCAGTTCATCCCCAACTTTGCACAAATTGCTTTGCCTTTAACTGAACTGTTAAAAACCAAAAACCAGGGCGCGGGGACACTTACGACAAAACTGGGGATGAGGTTAAATTGGACTCCAGAATGCCAAGCCGCTTTTGAGGAGTTGAAAAAACTGTTCACAGCCGAGCCGATTTTAAAGCACCCAAATTCGGACCAACCCTTTGTAATTCAAACAGACGCTTCTGATACAGCAGTAGGGTCAGTGTTATTACAGAAAGATTACAACAATGTGTTGCAACCCTACCCGTACATTTCTCGTAAATTCACTGAAACCAAGAGATGCTGGCATGTATGGGAAAAAGAAGTGTTTGCTGTATGCCATACCTTGGCTACGTGGTGGCATTTGCTAGAGGGATCCCCCCACCCCTTTGAAGTGTGGACTGATCATAAGAACCCAGAAGCGCTAAGATCACCCCGTAAATTGAACCCAAAACAAGTACATTGGGCTGAGTTTTTTAGTAGATTCAATTTCACACTTAAATATCTTCCTGCTGGGAAAAACGTTTTAGCAATTGCCCTTTCCCAATTGCCTCAGCATGATATATCAAAGGGAAGAAGTCATAACCACTGTAATGTCACCTCAACAACTTGGGATTAGTTAGAACCCAACTGAAAGCGAGCTCAGTGCCCGAGAGGCTAATTCCCATAAAAGGTAAAGGTACCCCCCGCACATTTGTGCAGTCATGTCCGACTCTAGGGGCCGGTGCTCATCTCCGTTTGTTAGCCAAAGAGCCAGCGTTGTCCGAAGACGCTTCCACGGTCATGTGGCCGCATGACACGCGCGGAACGCTGTTACCTACCCACCGAAGTGGTACCTATTCATCTACTTGCATTTGCATGCTTTCGAATTGCTAGGTTGGCAAGAGCTGGAGCTAGTGCAGGAGCTCACTCTGCACGCAGGGTTAGGGATTCGAACCTCCGAACTTGCAATCTTCCGATCAACAAGCCTGGCGTCTTACCTGCAGAGCCACCACGCCCCTTTCCCATAAGCAACTGGGAAAAGCCACTATGACTAGAAGTAAAACCAAATCTTATGAAGTTTTGCTAGAAGCATTACTAACAAAGGAAATACAGGCTGAATTGGGGAATGATGATTGGTGGAAAATAAATAAGCGTACGCTCCAAGAGAGCAATGGACTATGGTGGAGTGGGGAAAGGTTATATATTCCTGATGCCTTAAGAAAATGTATTTTGAAAAGGTGTCATGATGATAAGGTGGCTGGACATTTTGGTTTTGTAAAAACTGCATTTGGTCAGGCGGCAGTTTTGGTGGCTCACATTGAGAAAAGATTTTAAAGACTTATGTCCTCTCTTGCCCCACATGTGCCATGATGGAAAGAGCCCCTGGCAAGCCAGTTGGATTGTTGCAGCCTATTGCAAATCCCTCTAGCCTCTGGAAACAAATTGCTATGGACTTTATTGTAGATTTGCCTGAGAGCTAGGGAAAGACTGTAATTTGCGTAGTAATGGATTTGTTTTCCAAGCAAGCACATTTCATTCTGTGTAAGAGCATACCATCTGCTAGTCAATTAGCTAAACTCCTTATCCAGCACGTCCATTGTCCTCCCTATGAGAGTGATCAGCGATCGCGGAAGTCAATTCACTGCCAAAGTCTGGAAGGTGTTTTTAAAATTGATTGGAACTGAGCAAGGTCTAAGCTCTGCATTTCATCCTTGCACAGATGGATCGACTGAACGTCTTAATGCCATATTGGAGCAATATTTACGATGCTATATTAGTTATCAACAAAATGACTGGGTTGATCTCTTACCCTTCACTGAGGTTGCTTACAATAATTCAGTGCATCAGAGTACGGGGTTTTCACCCTTCAAGATTGCTACCGGTCAGGGTTTTGTGCCTATTCCGGAATTGCCAGCTTCTCCTGCTAGTGAGAAATCCAATCCAATATTGGCTGACTAGTGGTTTGCCAAAATAGCGGCTAATTGGCCCATTATGCAAAAGACTTTGCAGGAGGCAAAAGAGACATATAGAAAATTTGCTGACCGTAAGAGATCTCCGGAATGGCCACTGAGGGTGGGAGAATGGGTTTACTTATCTACAAAGCATTTGTGGTCTACTCAGCCATCCAAGAAATTAGGGGTGAAATATATTGGGCCTTTTCCAATTGTGAAAGTTAAAAATCCTGTGACTGCTCAATTAGCTTTGCCCAAAAATCTACAGAAAATACATCCTGTTTTTCACATCAGTTTCTTAAAACCAGTGAAAACCTCTGAAAGATGGCATCCAGAAACACCTCCTCCCCCTCCTGTGATGGTGAGGGGGGGGGGCAACAACATTTTGAAATTAAAACTGTTTTGGATTCTCAAGTTCACTGAGGCAAGATTCAATATCTTGTCCAATGGAAGCATTTACCCGGTGGGTTTAATGAGTGGGTGGGTAAGTCTCATGTTTGTGCTCCCAGGCTTCTTGCTAAATTCCATTGTCAGTTTCCTGATAAACATTCTGATGGCTAGAATGTTTTGTTCAATTGCCATATTTTTTTCCTTTCTCTTTTTCAGATTCATTGCCATGCTACATATTCAGTTTAATGCTTTTATTTTTCTGTGCGCTTCTCTTTCTGTTAGAGCAGGGGTGTCCAACCTTTTGGCTTCCCTGGGCCACATTGAGTGAAGAGGAATTGTCTTGGGCCGCACATAAAATATATAATATAGTTAATGTATATAAATAATAATTATATATATATATATATATATATATATATATATATATATATATATAAAAAAATTATATTTCACTGTTGCCATGGTAGATCTCAAAAAACCCCATATCATAGGGGTTGGCAATCTTTTTGGCACCAGGGACCACTTCCGTGGGAAAAATTTTTCCAAGGACTGCGGGGCGGGGTTTGCAGGTGGCAGCCAATCGCGTGGCCGGTGGGCAGGGTTTGCAGGTGGGAGCATTACATTTATTGTGCACTTTATTTCTAGGGGTCCCTGCCCCTGGCCCACGCGATTGGCTCCCGCCTGCAAACCACACCCCCCGGCAGGTGCTCCCGGTGAGGCTTTTTGCCTCCCTGCCGCTTGGTGCAGTGTTTTTTTCGTGGAACCAAGGGCATTTTCAGGGTCCCCGGAGCCTGCCCTTTTGAAGGGGCACCCTGGCAGGGCGCGGGGCAGATTTTCCCCCCACTTTTGCTCCCCGCGGTTTTTTCGGCCCCTACCGGGGTAGCTCGAGCGTTCCTCTGCCTCCCTGTCACACAGCTGATTGGTGTGAACTTCCACCCTGGGGCGCCCCCTCCACCATCACTTTTTGCGGTGATCCGAGGCTTTTTCGCCTTGCGACCGCAGCTTTTCTTGGCAGGGTGCCACTGTCATGAGGCAAAAAAGCTCATTCCAGACCGGGCCGGGCCGTATGTGGCCCGCGGGTTGGACACCCCTGTGTTAGAGGGTCAGCATGTCAGGGTTCAAATGTGAATCCTGCCATTTGTCTTCGTAGAGTTAGAATGTGTGATGTGGAGAGGGGGAAGACATGCTAGGCACAGAGCTGTATCTAACACCAGAGACACTGGAATGCATCATCAAGGTCGTCCACCTGCAAGAGCTGGAGGGGGCTGAGTACAGAGTGTGACAGTAACAGACATTGACATCATGGGTGTGAAGAAATTGGCGTGCAGGGGGGAGAGCTAAGTTGGAGAGTTTGGCAGGAAACCGTCATTCGGATCTTTGGGAGTGCTTTGATTTGCATGTATCCTTAATAAAGCTTATTCTGCATTTCAATGAAGTGCATGGAGAAGTGTTTATTGGGGCATTGAAGTCCGGGTCATTACACTGCCTTCCTGCCCGCCCTCCCTCCCTCCCATAGGGCAGGCAGCACTATCTACTGTACCTGATCTTGGCTGATCTTGACAAAGCTAAACTGGCCAATATTTTACATCAAAGCCCATCAGGAAATCACAAGGTTTTAGACAAAACTGGGAAATGAAAAAAATCTGGGAAGGAGGCACTGGCAATCTGTTTCCATGCTATTGCCAGGAAAGCAACATCAGTGTATCTTAAGCTTGATTTAAGAGAAATCCTACTAATTTTTATATAAAGGGGAATTGAAGAACCTCACTGGAATAGAAATAAGACATACTGGATTCAGCAGTAGTGTCATTAGCAAAGATATATACTGTACAGATGGTAGGTAAAACGATTTCCAAAAGTAAAACTAGGTAGTCACATTTTTGACATTTGCATTATTAGAGAGACAAGCTAATATGACAGACTGGAAAGGGGGTTTAGCCCTTTGTCCCCATCTTGATCCAAATCCAAACTGCCCTCTTTTCTCCCCTTGCAAATAACAAGAGCAAAGCTTCTGATTAAATTACCGTATTTTCCGGCGTATAAGACGACTGGGCGTATAAGACGACCCCCAACTTTTCCAGTTAAAATATAGAGTTTGGGATATACGCCAGAAAATACGGTACTCGCCATATAAGACCTCTCCTGGCCAAGTGCAGCCGCTCGCCGGAACGCAGCCCCCAGGGAAGAGCAGGAGGACGAGCGCGGGGCGGCGTACTGCATTGGGTCCCGTCGCTCGAAGGAGAAACGCGGGGAGGGGGGAGCGAGCTCCGTTCCCTCGGAGCAGCCTTGGGAAGGGAGGGGGCAAAATGCAGTGGCTCCACGACGGGCTCCAAACTCGTCCTCCTGCTCTTCCCTGGGGGCTGCGTTCCGGCAAGCGGCTGCACTTGGCCAGGAGAGGTCTTATACGGCGAGTACGTATTTTCCGGCGTATAAGATGACACCCGGCGTATAAGACGACCCCCGACTTTTGAGAAGATTTTCCTGGATTAAAAAGTCGTCTTATACGCCGGAAAATACGGTAAGTGTGGTCAAAGTTATTTAACTTTTGAATAAATCACGATGAGTTTACAGCCCAATTTTTATTAGTTATAGCTTATCAAACTAAGCAAAACTGGCTGGGTTTACAACAAGCCAAACCAAAATTAAACAAGCCAGAGTTCAGCGTGATGTCGAAACCCATTCCCACCCAGTGTTATGAAAAATATTTCAGCAAATATTTGCTGAAAATAATGGGTTTGAAAACAGATCAAAGCCCAGAATCAAGAGCTGTATTTTCCAAGTCTCCTGTGGCATTAAATTACCCTAAGAACAATGGACCATTTAAGGAGCCTGGGAAACCCATGGTCCACACAAACTACACATATCTACCAGCACTGTGAAGCCCTGGCCCTCATCATCACATGTTTAGAGTAAAGTAATATGCTCTAAATGGGGCTGCTTCTGAAGACTTCTCAGAATCTGAAGTTGATAGAAAAGGAGGGTATTAACAGGTGAGAGCAACTACTGCAATACAACCAGGGCTGGCTCAAGGGCATATGGCACCCCAGGCCACACTGACTGATGGCGCCACCTCCTGCTGATGCAAAGATTTGCATTTTTAGAACAATTCAGAGGAGGGGCGCCTAAGCTTAGGCGCTGAAGGCCAGTGACTACTCGGCCTTAGCCTAAAGCCAGCGCTGAATATAGCACCAATTCTATAGTCACTGCATTAATTACCAAACAAACATCGGATTCAAAGTACTGGTTTTGACTCTAGAGCCCTTCCTAGCTTGGCTCTGGGATACCTTATGGTCCATCCCTTCCAAGGGGAATCTGCCTAGCCTCTGCAAACAGTCCTGCCCACACAAGAGATCAAAGGGATAAGGCTCCAAAGGCTGCATTTCCTTGAAGTGGTTCCTGCTATGGAACACTTTACCCCCAGAGGTGTGCCAGGCACCCTTTCTATTTGCTTTTCACAGAGCCATGAAAACAGTTTTGTTGTACCAGGCATTTGGCAATGGATTTTTAGTATTACTATTATGACTGTATGGCATTGGACTGTTGCTTTTATTGCACTGATGTTTAATCTGTATGTAGATGAATATATACTCTCACACACATCTTTACATATAAAGATTACACACTCACACAGGTTTTAAATTTATTGTAAACCGCTCCGAGTTTAGGGAGCTGGGCAGTATATAAATTCATATAAATCAAACAATCTCCATCCAGAAGCAGTATTGCCTGTTGAGTAAAGAAAGAAAAGCCCCCTGCAAATGGAAGAGACAGAGGCTTTCAGGTTTCTAGAAATAATTCAATCAATACAAATTCTCACCACAGATAATACAGATAAATTCATAGGATTATGGAGAAAAGGACTTAAGTCCCCTTTATATATACATGAAAATGTCACTCCTCACCAAAATCTACATATAGATCCATATTCTGGCCTTTCAATATAAATGTTTCACAAATTATTCAGCAACAGATGCAAAGCTTTCACTGACTCACATGGAGTTCCCTAAATTTGTAGGCATTTCCCAAATAACCAATCTGAACGGACTTTTACAGAATGTTCTGGAGCGTTTTCCTTCCAATAATTCAGAATTATATACTGTATGTCTGTGTTGAGTCACAGTGTTATTCTGAATGAGTAGCAGTGCTTGGTTCTAGAGAAGAGAACACATTTATTGGCCTTATGTGGGCAGTAGACTTGCATACAGAAATAAAGCAGCATAATGGCAGGGGAAAATCATAGGTCTGTTGTAAAAGACTGACTTGAAAATGTAGTACATGCATTTTAAAGACTAATGAAGAACGTAATGAGCTGTAATGCATAAATAACCCTTCTACTGATCAAAATGACTGGAGTTCACATGCTGCTCAAAACAGCAAAAATACCCTTTAGAATTAAAATAAATAATATACATTAAAATCAGACAGTGCAAACAACAAACAAAGAGAAAAACAGACTTCTCCTGCATTTCAGGATATAATCCTTCAGAGCTATATGTTTATAGGCTTCATTATAATGGTATTTTGGAGGCTGCCCGGGCTAGCAGACAGCAATTAGGTCAAAAAAATTGAGAGGGTATAAGAGCCATGTATTTGCAAGAGAAAATGAATAAGTAATAACGGTAATCTACAAGGTAAGGCAAACAACATAAAGTAATATTTAAGCACAATACCAACTCCTAAATTATTACAATACCCAATATATGTGAGAGAAGTCATATGATTTAAAACTGATATATGCTTAATTTTCCTTGAGTCCACGAAATGGGAACATAAATTCCCTGGTTTTAGCATCCCTTAAAAATTAAAATAAGCCTGACATGTTCTCTTGCAAATATATCCTTGGGAGTCAGAATGATTTCATCCAGAAGCTTAATGGTAGTTTTTATTACCAGATCTAGAAATCTGTAGCACTGGTCCCAAGTGTTACAGAAAAAAACCTCTGTACAGAAGGGATTTGGTTTTTTTCCACTTAGAACAGAGCTTTCCAAACTTTTCCTGTTGGTGACACACACCAATGGCGGTGGCGTGCAGGTGTGTTGCGCGAAACCCGGAAGCACTGATAGCACACTGCTGCAGTCGCTGCACACGCTCCTGCACGTGGCAGCGCGCCATCAGCGCTTCCGGGTTTTCACGCGACACACCTGCACACCGCAGGCGACACAGTACTGTGTCGTGACACAGTTTGGAAAGCTATGCCTTAGAACAGGGCTTTCCAAACTGTGTGTCGCGACACAATACTGTGTCGCCTGGGGGCCCCAAGTGTGTTGCGTGATAACCCGGAAGCGCCGGCGGCGGTGCTTCCGGGTTGCCGCGTGGCGGCAGCGGCTACCCCTTCAAAAGGGCAGGCTCCGGGGACCCCGAAAATGCCCTCGGTTCCGGCAGGGAGGCGAAAAGCCTCCCTGCACGCACACGGATGTTGCCGAGCTTTCCGCCGCTCAGCTGATGCGTGGGGAGAATTTCCACCCTGGCCACAGATTAGCTGTGCCAGGCGCGTGCGCGCACGCGGCGTGGCTTTTCGCCTCCCTGCCAGAACCAAGGGCATTTTCGGGGTCCCCGGAGCCTGCCCTTTCGAAATGGCAGGCTCTGGGGTCCCCAAAAATGCCCTCGGTTCCAGCAGGGAGGCAAAAAGCCTCCCTGCATGCGCACTTTGCCGAGCTTTCCTCCGCTCAGCTGATGATTCCGCTCGTGCGGAGAATTTCCACCCAGGCCCCCATCAGCTGTGCAGGGAATCCCAGCAGCATGCGCGCGCGGCGAAGCTTTTCTCCTCCCTGCCGGAACCGAGGGCATTTTCGGGGTTCCCGGAGCCTGCCCTTTCGCCGCCGCTCCCCCTCGGTTCTGGCAGGGAGGCGAAAAGCCTCGCCGTGCGCTGCCAGGATTCCCTGCACAGCTGATGCGGGCCGGGGTGGAAATTCTTCCCGCGCATCAGCTGAGCGGCAGAAAGCTCGGCAAAGTGCGCGTGCTTTTCGCCTCCCTGCTGGAACCGAGGGCATTTTCAGGGTCCCCGGAGCCTGCCCTTTCGAAGGGGCAGCCGCTGCCACCGCGGCGGCAACCCGGAAGCACCGCCACTGGCACTTCCGGTTTTTGCGTGGCACTGGCTGTGGCGCTTCCAGGTTTTTGTGGGCCGGCCGTTGGTGTGTCGCCAACCACAAAAATTTGGAAAGCCCTGCCTTAGAAAATGGAATTAGAACATAAATAACTCTCTGGATTCATACACTGCATTAAGCACAATGTGGTTTGTTTGGTTTTGGCTTATTGTATTTTGGGAACCCAGTCTTTGTGACTTGCAAACCATAGTTTATTAACATGAACCCTTCCTTGAAAGAGTGCCACACGAAGGGAGCCAGAAGGTATGCCTTTTGGGTAGCAGCCCTGCCCTCTGGAGTGCCCCCACGCCCCCAATATTCAGTTGGCCCTGACCCTGCTGGCCTTTAGAAAGACCTTAAAAGCTTGGCTATTCCCTGGGTGTTGGAACTGGGATGGGTAAGTTCCAATCGGGTAAAGTATGAATGTGAGCCAGGTTGCCTATTATTATTACTGTTAGTTGCTGATGGTGGTTGTTTTTTTTTTACTTTGGTTGTTTCCTGTTGTAAGCTGCCCAAAGTTGCAATGTTTGGTTGGGCAGCCATATATATTATTTAATATAAATTATTAAACAAATATATAAGCAAGCTCCCATCCAACTGTGGTCCAAAAGAATCATGACTTAGAATGATGTGCAAACTCGGTCTCTGTATGCTCCTTCATGAACTTCCTTCAGCAAAGGCAAGATCATTTTTCCTCCTGTTACTATATCCTAGGAAAAGAAATTAGAACATGGCTCCTAAACAGCACAGAACCTCTGATGATGGTGACAAACAAATTAACATCCACACAGGCAATATCCTTATTAGGCCAAATGAAGTTGTACAAAATTACTGCAAGTGTTTGAGTTTCAAGAACTCTTCAAGGCAACCTGGATAAAAAAAAAATACAGCTGATAGAGACTTCTTTGCTGTTTTTCCCTTATCCTATATCCTGAAGTAGATACTGTCATCTTCTTAGAGAGAGACAAAATAAAGTGATTGCTTAACATGGTTATTATTGCTGTGGTTATTACACATGTATAAAGAATTTAAACACTGTAACAAAAGTGAAACAATACACCCACTCCTCGTTAAGCGACAACCTTGGTTAGTGACCATTCACAAATACGACGGTAATAAAAAAATCATTTTCTGACCAATGCACGCATTTACAACTAAATTTTGTACACCTGACAACAACACATGCTGGAGTGAGAGTAACACTGGCGTAGCTGTATGAGAGAACTTTATCTGAATGAGACAGCAGCAACCAGTGATCTCTGCAGTGTCTCTCAGTCATGTGTTCACTTAGCAACCATTTCGCTTAACGACCTGGTCATTGGAATGGAACTCAGTCACTATTCGAGGAATGGGTGTACAGCCTCTACCATCAGGCTCACAAAGCCTTGGGAGATGATAGCCTTTCCTTCCCTGGTTCCTCCACCTCAATTTAAAGGCTGGATGGCCATCTGTCAGGGATGTTGTAGTCACAGAGTCTGCACTGGGCAGGGCATTAGACCAGATGATTTCCAAGGTTCCTTCCAACCCCTTCATTTTATGATTCTATGAATCTACTTGATAAAAAAGTAAAAACTGGAGCAGCAGTTTATTTATTTGTCCAACTTCTATCACCGCCCATCTCCCCCCACAAAGGGGACTCTGGGCAGTTTCTTTCTCTGGTCACTGGATGGGACCAATCTGGGCTTTTCTGGCTATTATGTTCTTCCTAGGAAGCAGGGATACAGTTTCCCAGTAGTTCTTTTCTCCTGGCTGAGGGATAAGGCTTTTGTTCAAGCTCTCTGAAGCTGCTCTGTCTCTGACTAATGACTGAAAGACAAAATAATAATAACAGAAATAGATGCGGAGAGCCCAGAGAGATAATCCAGTTTAATTTCCAATCCCATGGCCTGTATGTGTCTATATTAAGAGGTAGAGAATGTGACTACAGCTCAAGTTCAGCAACTGTTCCCTTCATCAATTTCCTACAAAAGCAACAGAGCAGTGCTTGAATGAATTGTGATGCCATCCCACTTTTCAGATAGGCAGAACAAAGTCTGCCTTGAAAATTTATTTTTCCTTTTTTCCTTGTCCTTTGAAACTATTTCTTTCTCCTATTTCAACAAGCTTTGCAACAAATACCGTCTCTCTTTGCTCTTGCTCAGCTCTCTTACCCAGGAATGTTCTGCTAATTTCTAGTTGTATAAGTTTGGAACACTGTTCCAAGGACTCTTGGCAGAAATGTAACTAATGTGGGTATGCAGGTTTGAGAGTTCTGTGGCAGTGTATTGGATAAAGTGGTTTCTAGTAAAATCTGGCTATTCTCACAGCAAGGCTGGTATCAGATGTCATGGCTGTTTTGACACTTGCTCAGAAACCTTTTGGTCAATAAGGGCCCCACTGCCAACCCAAGTATGAAAGAAGCAGTATCAGTAAGATGCAGAAGAACGTAAGAAAATTGGTCTGAATGGGAGAAGGCAAGAAAACAGGGAGGTTCCACATTATTCAGAAAGTCATCTTGTCCTTCAAAACTTGGAGTACGTTTTCAAGGTTTCCTTTTACTAACCTTTTTTCAAGGCAAAAAACCCACATTTCTCTGATCTTCGTACATATGGTAGAGGAAATCAGAGTAGTTTAAAACAGGCATGGCATGAAAGCTTCTAGATGCATTTGGAACATGGTTCAAAAAGCAATACTAGTAGTAATTATGTACAATACAGTAGTTATAGGTCAATGGCAGAGAATCTGAATGCATACCAAGTAATCTTCAGATGAAATCTGCATATATCCCTTAATCAACCTCTTTCTTCTATATCTGGGATAAGTGTGACTCAGCAACAAAATTATTGTATTTGGAGTATACACACAGAAAAGTTGCTTAGGTATGCTCTGTTAATATTTATAGTAGGAGTACTTTAAGATATTTGGACCTTGGTTCAAAGGTGAATAGCAATAACCGCTCTGCATACGATTACTTTATTAATTACAGTTACATGCTGTCCAACAACAGTTCTTCAGGTGACTCGTAGTAACAGTAAAAACAATAAAAAGCAATTATAAAACAAAGCATACAGGCAATCGTTTAGCGACTGTCTCATTTAATGACCATTTGCAGTTACGACTGATGAAAAAGTAACTTTACGACCAATCGTCGCATTTACGACCTTTACACGTCTGTAAAGCAAAGGAAAGCTGAAGTAAGATCATAAGCAGAGTTGCTGTTTCACTTAGCAACTGCATGACCAAGTTGTCAGTCCCAATTGTGGTTGCTAAACAAGGACTACCAGTAATAGGATTGAAAACTGCATCAGCAAAGAAAATATTCAATATGATACTTCTGTGAATTGTCAGAATGGTGCATTTCTGTGTGTATGTCTTTCAAAAATGGCTATGATAATAATCAGATGTCTCATTTGATCAGTGAGTTTTTTTAAAGTTGAATTAGAATGATAGGTAATCCTGCCACAATATTAAATACCTCTTCTTTGCATATGTCCAAGACCAAGAAGCTGCAAAGAACTTGGGAATATTTATGGCTCAAGAAAACTTTAAGAAACAGTCCCAGGCCAAATCAAGAAAGACTTCTATTGTGGAAATAGATGCCCTTAGAGTCAATTAAGATATCAGTTAATTACTGTATAACCTTATGGCTCCTAACATGAAATATGATTTTCTTCTGTGAAAAAGCCACCACAGATTAAATACATTACATATTAGTATATAAAATTTTCACTCTTATAAGGTAAAGGTAAAGGTACCCCCCGCACATTTGTGCAGTCATGTCCGACTCTAGGGGCCGGTGCTCATCTCCGTTTGTTAGCCAAAGAGCCAGCGTTGTCCGAAGACGCTTCCACAGTCATGTGGCCGCATGACACGCGTAGAACGCTGTTACCTACCCACCGAAGTGGTACCTATTCATCTACTTGCATTTGCATGCTTTCAAATTGCTAGGTTGGCAAGAGCTGGAGCTAGTGCGGGAGCTCACTCCGCACGCAGGGCTAGGGATTCGAACCTCCGAACTTGCAATCTTCCGATCAACAAGCCTGGCGTCTTACCCACTGAGCCACCACGCCCGTAAGCTTTTATATCTTATATCTATTTTATATCAGATATACACTCTTATATCTGGGAATAAACTCCACTAAACTTAATGGAACTACGTTTCTATTGCATTCTAGAGGATGTGCACATGATGATGATACGTACAGAATTTTGATATTCATTCATTCATTCATTGGCGATCACTCGTAGCCGAGTAAGATTGTCTTCCAAAGGTAAAATTTTAACGGTGGATCCGTAAGTGGCTATAAAGGCCAATTCTGGATCTGCACAACCTCCCACAATGAGGGCATAGGTTTCCGGGTGGGAGACGGTCATGATGAGGGTTTGCCTGACGTGCCTTCCTTTTAGCTCTTTTCTCCTTTTTGCCCTGTACTCGTGCTTCTTCAAAGTCCATAGCGCCATTAATAAAGGATGACCTCCAATTGAAACGCTCATGAGTTAGGGCTTCCCAGTTCTCAATGCTGATATTACATTTTTTTAAATTAGCTTTGAGAGTATCTTTGAATCTCTTTTGCTGTCCACCAATATTCCGTTTTCCATTCTTAAGTTGGGAGTAAAGTAGCTGCTTTGGAAGACGATGGTCAGGCATTCGAACAACATGACCGGTCCAGCAAAGTTGATGTTGGATGATCACTGTTTCAATGCTGGTGGTTTTCGCTTCTTCTAATATGCTAACATTAGTCCGCCTATCTTCCCAAGTAATTTGCAGAATTTTTCTGTCAGGAGGGCCTTTGCACAGCTTCATGTTGTGCGCCAATTGCGCCCATTCCTGGACTGGGAGACCCTGCTCACAGTCACTCATGCCTCGGTTACCTCCTGACTGGATTACTGCAACGTGCTCTACAAGCAGTTGCCCTTGAAGTGTATTTGGAAGCTTCAGCTAGTGTAGAATGCAGTGATGGTTGATGATGCAGTTATGGGTGGCTGTTGTACAGCAAACGGGTTATCACTCCCCCAGAGATCAGACCGACCCCAGAGATCACCCTGACCCTGATGGCTTTCCCAAGACCTTAAAGACCTGGTTTTGTCATTGAGCCTGGTGACCCCTTGCTTGGCTGTATTAACTGATATGAATGATTACTAACTGCATTGTTGGTTGTTCTTCCCGACTGCTAGTTATGTTATTTAAAATGCTGTTATGTTGTTTTTATTCTGTTTTTAATTACTGTTAGCCACTCAGAGTCATGTACTGATGGGTGCCCATATAAATTAAATTCATTAATTCACTGAGACAGGTATAAACATGGTTCTCAATTCATTAGTAACTCAGGCGGATATGGCTCATTTGGATTATCTCTCTCCATTCTTTTAAAGACGGATTGCTCAGCCACATGCATGACTGAGCTCATCTTTTTTAAAACTTTAAAAGAAGTGCAGGAGATACCAGATTTTATCAGAGCTTTGGTAATAAATGTATCTGACAATTCCCCCTCCCCACAAGCAATTTTCTTGAAGCTGCAGATATACTTCCTGATAAGTTTTGGAAACTGACCATGCCAATCCATAAATGCATCTCAAATTAACTATAAAAGCAAACAGATTTCCTGCCATGTTTGTGAAATAAACCACCACCCCCACCCCAGTCTGAGTTGAAATTGCTTGATGAAAAGCAAAAGATTAAGGTTTGTGAAACTAGCCAGATAAAGTCAGGATTTAGAGCTCTTATATAAACTTATTCTCTAATTAGACACCAGAAACAGATGGTTTATTCAACATTGTGGGCTGCTGCCCTGCATTCAGATAGATATTTTGGTTGCATCACACGTAACATCTTGATGCATTCTCCTCTTGTGGTCTTGTTTTTATTTATGTTCAATTGTTTTTTAATTTGGTTTTGTAGAATGCTTTCATTGTTGGTTTTATTGTATACCGCCCAGAGTCACTTTGTGTGAGATGAGCAGCTATATAAATATGATAGGCAGATAGACAGACAGATAACTGTTTTAATCCATGACTGAACTTCAAGGTGGTTTACAAGACTTTATAGCTGCTGGCAGAAGAGCTGATGAACTGCACTCACTCACTGAACACTGAAATATCAGCCTACTGTATACTTTTGAAAGAATGCCAACCCAACCTCATTGTTCTCTTTTCAAAAGAAATACGAAACACAACTCAGCATTGTATCTCTGGAAAGGTTTAAACACAGTAAGGTGACATATCTCCCTTGACAGTTCAAAGAAATATTGGAATAATTTCGAGAAATAAAGCCAGGGCAACCCTGTTATTTCATGGCCAAACCTGCAGCTCATTTTCAAAAGGGCCAAGCTCAAGTCAGATCTTGCAAGGATTGTGCTTTATTATGGAAAACCATTTTAATACATTCTGTGCATGAAGAAACAGACTTGGTAGTTATTTTCTCCCCAGCCCCAGCCCCAGCCCCACCCACAACCGCCAAACCATCACCAAATGGCATGACAGGGATGGGTAGGTTGAAATGTGGCATTGTTAATATATGCACATTCAAGATCGATTTCCAAGTAAGGCTGCAATCACATGTGCATTTAAAAAAAATAATATACAGTAATCAATCAATTGAAAAACATAATTTCAATCCTTAAACTTCCATGTACATTCTATTTCAAAGTGCTTTAATTAATACTCCGCTTAGTCCATTTCTCACGGTTTCTATCTTTTCACCAAGGTCTTCCCTTCCTTTACCTCAGTTGCTGGCCTGTTTCCACCGGCAAACGGAATGGGGTGGAATTCCAAAGGAATTCTTCTAGTCTGAACTTGTGCAGAGATATGACCAGCGCTTGCTTGCCTGCCTGCCTCTCGCTCTCTCACTCGCATACAGTACAGAGAACTGCACTCACCTTCCGGCCTAACTCAACGTGCTTTACCGCATGTCACGGCGAGAGAACGGAAACGTCCACACTGAGAGATTAGCCACTAATCGGATTAGGAGTTCTTATCCAGGCTCCCTTCCCTTGCTTATGACTGTAGTGGGCCTGGCCCCAGGTACACATCTGGAGGAAATCCAATCATGGTTGTAAACAACAGCTCCAGGAGAGGAAAGGCGCTCTCCTAAGTCCGAACGGGAGCTAAGCGCCTCCTTGTTGCTGTCGCAAGTCCAGCCTCTGAGCCGCGCCTCCCTCCTCCCTTCCTTTCACTTGCTCTTTGCTTAGCACTGTCGCCAAGGCCTGGCAGGCGAGAGAGGGGGTGGAGGAGGAAGCGGGCGGGGAGCCGAGCATTGCCGAGGGAGCAGCAGAATCAAAACAAGCGAGGCACGCCTTTTCCCTGGCTTGCATTTCTTCCGCGGCGAGGCGTCTGTGGATGCGCGCCTGTGTGTGTGCGTGCGTGCATGCGACAGGGCCGCGGTGCGTGAGAAGGACGAGCGTGCTGCTCCGCCTGACAATGGAGCTGCACTAGGCGGGGGTCGGCGGGGGTAGCAGCAGCAGCAGCAGCAGCACCAGAGGCAGCAGCACTGCCACCGCGAGCCTCCGCCACCGCCGCCTCCTCAGCCTTCCCGCTGCGACCCGCTCCTCCTCCTCTCCTCCTCCTCCTCCTCCCTTGGCGATGCCGAACCAGAAGAGTAACAAGGGCAAGAAGAACAAGCGCGCTAACAGCAGCGGGGACGAGCAGGAAAATGGAGCCCTGGCCGCGACGGGAGCTGCGGGCGCCGGAGGAGTCCTGGCCGCCGTGGTTGCGGCCGGAGCAAGCGGGCCCGTGGCGGCTGCCGGAGGTGGAGGCGGCTCCGGGGGAGCGGCGGCAGCGACAGGCTCGGCTTCGGGCGACTCCAAAAACGGTAGGAAGAAACGGGACGGGATGGACGAGGGAGAGCGGAGCGAGAAAGCAGCCGCGCAGCGTGCAGCCGCGAAACTTCACTCGCTGGCTCTTTTTCCTCCCTGCTTTATCGGATGGGCAGAGCTGCCGGCCCTTCGATGGCGCAGCAGCCCTAGGATGGGAGAAGCCGAGCGGGCCAGCATGCAGTTGAGCCAAAGGGAAGCGCGGCCCTTCGCTTTCTTGGCTTGAGTTCGGCCACAAGCGCGCGCGGGCGCGCGGCCTGCCGCCGGGTCTCGTGAGTGGAAGTTCGAACGCTCGCCGGGCTGAAAAGAGGCAGGTTGCCGGCCCACGTGCCCCTTCCCCTCAAAGGGTTCTGCAGGGACTTGGTGGCCCCCAAGGCGGGCTGCACAGGCACGTGTCCCCAAATGGTGCACCTAGTAAGGAGGGCGTGTGGTTTCTGTACCTTCTGACGGATTTCCTCCTGTCCCTTTCCCCGCCCTCCAATAGCTAATTTCTGAGGAACTGAAACTATTCATGTCCTCATAGTTGGTGTCCAGAAAGCGAACCGGTGAGGTTACGCCGAATAGACGCGTCTCCGTCTCCCTCCTTCAAAACGACAGTTTCCAACCTTACAAAGACAGATAGGGCAAGAAAAAGCCTGTGCCGGCACGCTGTACTTAAAAGTGACCCCAATTTTAAAGGTGCAGAAAACGGCAAGGAAGTAAACACCCGGACTAAACCGTGTATCTGCTACTTTTGTTTTAACACGGCCAGCATATTTTATTTGATTGAAAATGTGATCTGATAATCTTGGGGTCAGACTCAGCTGGGCAGGAAGTGTCATATGTTCAAACCTGTCTTCACTGAGGAGGCGGGTGCATGGCTTGTAGTGTTTCCCTCACTGTAAAAACCCCATATTTTTCTGAAATTGCTGTGTTCCCCAAGTGCACGCTTAGCAGCTCTTCATGTCTGGGCTTAATGTCTGTTAGGGATGGTCCCTCTCAGCTTTATTCAGATGTCAGAGCTATAATGGCTAGCCATTTCTTTTTTATTTTTTTAAGACAGAACAAACTGCTGATGAAAGACTTCTATATTTGCAACAGGATAGTTTGCAGGGCAGCACAGCTTAGGTGCAGCTGTGCCATCATCTCACTCTACCAACCATTGCCTACAACCTAAAATAAAGTAAAAAGAACATCGCCCTCCCCACTCTGCACTCCCTCTGCTGAAATAAGTTAAATAGGGAAAGGAAAAAAACCCTCTCCTTAACCACTTTATGAGCCCTTTAATGCTTTAGTTTCTCAGTGATTTTTTTCCTTTAAACTCAGTGCCTGTTTGTGAGCGCAGAATGTAAGTAGCAAATGTTAAAAGGGTTAGGGTTAAAAGGGTGAAACTGTGTGAACAGTTACCCTATTTTCTTTTGGTAGCTGCCAGGTTAGTTTTATGTGTGTGACATATAAGAACACAAGAACAGGCACTTTTTTGTTTTGTTTTGTTTTGTATTTGAAAATTGTTCTGAGAAATTTTCACCAGAGAACTCTTATTTTCATACTATTCCTTGCTGGAATGTGCAAAACACTACAAATACTTGGGCAAATAATGATCTCTAAGGAATTTGGAATAATATGTGCTTTGTCTCTGAATACTACAGTGAAATAGAGGAGATGCATCTGAAAACACAGTCTCCTGTTTACAGCAAAACAAAATTTAAATTCTGCAGTCTCCTAGGAATAGCTTCCGGCGCAATGCCCGCTACTGACAAAATATAGCAATCTGATATTTTGTACTAAATTTAGGACAGAGTGATGATGTTTGCATGAGGTCTAATACTGTATGGATAACTATTATTACATCTTAGTGAGGATATATTTCCAGGCATTGGCACCTTATCCATTAACTGACAAAAAAAACAAAAAGAGGGTGTAAAAATATTAAATCTTGTAAAAATCAGGGGGACTCAAGAATTCTTTGCTAATCCTCCAGTAGTTGCTGTCTGTAGTAACTGCGCAAACTCTTTTCAGTTTGAAAAGATATTATTGTAACAGCTCTTATATAACCAGAACTTTTTCTGTTTAATTTTATCAGTTATTTTATAGAAAAAAATATACTGAGATGGGGCCAACATGGCTCTGGAAAATACCTGGAAGTCATCAAAATACTTGTGTGCCGCTTGCAGACTCTTGGTGGAATCCCGAGAATTCCAGATTGCATGCTCCAAGAAGCTGCTACTTTTCACAATAGACAAAATTAGTTTAAAAATATTATCATGAAAGAACAAATCAGGAGGAGATCCAAATCCATTTGTTTTTCCAAATATTTTGATCTCTAAGACCATGACTCAGAATGTCAAGGAAATTACTATATTTTTGTAGAACAGACTTGTATTTTAAAAATTGGTTTGTGGTTTGGTAGAAACTTTTTTAGTAAAAAATGTGGCTTTTTTTTTAGCTATTACGAATTCTATTTACAGAGGAGAGGGGAAGAAAGTTCTGGCCATGTCTCTTTCTACAAGTAGATTTTTTTTTAACATCTGAAGAACCTGTTCACTTGGAAGGTAATTGATACTGGATCAAAAATGACTATAAATTATATCTTGTTTAATTACTTGACAGAGAGTTGTAGATAGGAATACCCAGCAAGTACATCAGGTTTGGAATAAGAGTTTCAGTATATCAACCTATTTAATTGATGAGAGACATACTTGATAAATCAGTTTTATTATCTTGCTTAATGTTGCTGTCCCAAATATTTAGCTTCTCATAAAATGTATTACTTATGACTTCTCTAAGAGTATATTGTATGATCAACGTTTCTTAAACCTAGGGATTTATTGGATGGTGTTTAATCTCTTTTTTTAAAGGAAAGATATTTTCAAGAGTAATTTATTTTCCATATTTAATACTTCTAAAACTCTAACTTGTCCCTGCAAAAGGTAGTTTGTAGGAGAATGAAGTTATGGTGTGATTTAATTCCTTTATTTGGAAATTATAATTCTGTGTTTTATTAGCTAAAATCTAATTTATATGTGTAGCTCCCTGCATACTGTGTAGTCCTGCTACTTTAGGCTGTTTATAATCTCTTAATTTTCCCTACTCAATCCACCTTCCCATAAGCTCCCCTGCACATGAAAAGCTAGTATGTCATCTAATGGAGCTGTGTGTGCTTCAGAAACAATTTGGAACAAGTCTTTTTTTTTTATTGCATTAATTTTAAAGAGACAGTATCTTTTTTCAGGCTCATGTGAAAGCCTGAAAAAATGAATGACATATGTACTTTAATGAACAGCAGTGCTCATGTGAATTCCAAAAAACTTCAGAATAATTTTTAAAGCATACCCAGGCATATCAACTAGATATTTGCCTACAGTTCAAAAGTAGTACAGGCCTCTGAGATGGCTGTACTGTACCAGCATGTTCAGATTAGTTCTTGGAGATAATTTGGAATAAAGTTAGCTTGTGAAGACTTGCTAATTCTTTCACAATATTGCAAAACTTAAAATATCCAAATAAGTAAAGTTTGCTTGGCTTTTCAACGAAATAACCCACACCCACAAGGTTTGCCTGGTATAAATCACATAAAAGCATGCTTTCTGTGTTTGTTGTATCATTACTTGATTTTATTATGATCATTGATACACATTTTTATTACAATCTTTAATATACAGGCAGTCCCCAAGTTATGTAAGCGTTGACTTATGTAACTCTGCCATTACGCAAGCGGGTGCGACCATCAGATTGTGTACATGAGCAGAATGGCATGTAATCCCACGTGCAAAAATTGGTTTGTGCTAGTGGACCACCTGTACCCTGTTCTTTGTTTTCTGTTTGCTTCCTGTTATCTTAACAGGTAAAGTCTTAGTGCTAATTTCATGATATTGAAATCAGAACAATCTACTTTCAGTTTAGCCACAAAAGTATTTTGTGCAAAATGGATTGGTTCAGCTCTGGAATGTTGTGCTTTTCCTTGCAACAGATTGACCTTGGCATTTCAGAAGTGACTTACACATTTCCTGAAATATATCATAGAGAACAGGAAGTTGGTTGAATTACGTTTCCACCCTTTGGAAAATAGACTCGGAGAGCTGCCCTAGACATTAGGTCCAACAGTGGAATGGTTTCCTAGGATAGAGGTACATAGCCTGTAGCCACAGGGCATACATTGTGCCTACAAAAGTTTTGAATGTCTAGCCAGAGCCCCTCCAAAGGTAGCTACCAATTTTGCAATGGTTTGCCTGATGAAAGAAGAAAATGATTACTGTATATACTCACATATAAGCCCATCCACAGATAAGTTGACCCTTGAATTTTTAACCAAAATACCATGAAAAATGTGCCACCCGCGGATAAGCCAACCCTCAGAATTTTCATATGTTTTAATTTTCACAATTGGCTTATCCGCAAGTGGCACATTTTTCATGGTATTTTGGTTAAACATTTGAGGGTCTGTTTATCCGCGGATGGGTTTATATGCGAAAATAAACAGGATATACGAGGACTTTAAAAAAGCTGAGGGAAAAACCTACTGTATATACTCGCGGATAAAGCCATCCATGAATAAGCTGAACTCAATTTTTTGGGTGTATTTTGACCCCTAAAATTCTTGGCTTATCCATGACTATATATGATAAATACATGTGGAATAATCACTATTGTTTTAATTAATTTAAATATAAAATAAATTTTAGTTATTGGCTCCGTTTGAAGTATAAAAAAGTAAAGGTTCCCCCCGCACATTTGTGCAGTCGTGTCCGACTCTAGGGGCTGGTGCTCATCTCCGTTTGTTAGCCGAAGAGCCAGTGTTGTCCGAAGACACTTCCACAGTTATGTGGCCGGCATGATGCATGCGGAACGCTGTTACCTTCCCACCGAAGTGGTACCTATTCATCTACTTGCATTTGCATGCTTTTGAATTGCTAGGTTGGCAAGAGCTGGGGCGAGTGCGGGAGCTCACTCCGTCACGCAGGGCTAGGGATTCGAACCTCCGTTTGAAGTATAGCACCTACCAAATGTGACCTAGCACTGAATCACGGGCCTTCTCTTGTCTATCTGTTTTGGTGTATGTGGCAAAAGTACATTTTTCTCCAGAAAAAAAGATTAAATTGAGTGAGAATACATTGTATTTAGATGCTGCACAGAATTGCCTCTCGTAACTGTTGTGTGGATGGGAATGAATTTGAGAAGCTGAGGGATGAAAAGACAAAAACCGAAGGCATAACTACCTGGAACTCGGCATTGCCATGTGTACATTTGGCAACCTAAAGTATGATATGGGTGCATGAAAAGAGTGTTTAATGTAGCAGCTGAATTGCATCTATGTCACCCTGTTGGATGCATTTGCTGTTTGTTAGTTTGTTTATTTCTTTATTGAATGTCTAGTCTTCCCAATTCCAAAATGACTCTGGGTGGCTTCACAAGTTAAAAGTAACAACATTGTGTAAAAACAACCATTATCTGAGGGATAGCATAACCTCTAACCAGGAGTGATAACTCCTGGCTCAAAGGGGGCCTACCCAACTAAGGCCTTGAGGAAAAAACAAGGTTTTAAAGATTGCTTAAAGAGAACCAAGGTGGATCTCTGGCTGGATGCTGTTCTAAAGGGTAGGTGCTATGACCAAGAAGTTCTATTTTCTGGGCCTCGCTAGATGGCATTGCTTAATTGATGGGACCTGAAGCAAACTGACTATGTTGGAACACACAGGATGGGTTGACAGTGCAGGAGACAATTTTCCAAGTTGGCATAAATTTCCAATAAATTTTCCAAGTTGGCATAAATTTCCAAGTTGGGTCAAGGAATCCATTTATGCCAACTTGGAAAATCCTTCCTTGAATAGAGGTGGGGGCCTCAGGCACAAACTCTCCCCCATCTTCCTCCCCGTTTTGTCTTCTGTGCCTAGGAAGATTAAGACCATTTCAGAAGCTCAACAGCAGCATGGTGATTTTAACGACCCTCCTTTAGATGATAAAAGGACTTAAAAATTACATCTCAATATAACCATGACCTAGCCCCAGGTGTAAGGTCACACAGCTACCTAGGAACGTATTTAGGATTCCCTTACCAACTTTGCTCAGACTGAAGAAGCTCCTTGGATAAGGAGCGAAACGTTTCCACTAAGAAAATAGAAATCCAGTTGACATGATTCAAGCTACAGACAACTCAGCACATACTATGGCCCAGATGGAGCTGTAGTGGTCCTATTCTTCTGATCGGAGAAGGTGACCTAGATCTGAGCAGCACAGATAACCTGGCTTGGGTGTTAATGAAGGGACCTGGTGCTTGATAGAATTTGATTTATAAGGAAAGCAGATGTCTAATGTTCTTAGTGGTAGAATTTCCCTAGTCATCCTCCTCACTGGGTAGTATTGATAAGTGGATGTGTAAGTTAGGTGCCTCAGGACTGCCTCTGGTATGAGAGCCTCAATGCTAACATGTATTGGTTTCCTTTGGGAATTCTTTAAAGGAAAAGACAAATACAGAAGTTGAGCAGCATTTAAATAGTTTGATGACTAATCACTTAGCAGAAGGGAAGAAGAAGTGGCTTTACACATGTTGTTGAGCTACCCCTCATCACTGGCCAGGCTGGCTATAGTTATGGAAAGATACAGTTCAGAAGCATTTGGTTCTGCACCCATGGCTTAGAGAACAGAGAGAAGAACAAGTTTTATTTCTCCCTGAAAATGGGAGAGGCATGTAGATGACGCAAATATTTGGCTTTGGCTCTTGGCCTAATTTTAATAAGCCCTGTTTAGAAATTCTTTTAATAAGCTTCTATTTGTGAACTCTTCTAAATCAAACATTTTCAGATTAATTGTCCTTTCAAGGACATCTAATTTTCTTTTAGAACTCTTAAGGCAAGCGCCAGCTTCTTTTGACTCTGCCGAGTGATTTAATGAAGCCATGCTAGTTGAAGTGGGCTTGCCTATGATAAATAACATCAGTGTTCTGAAAAAATACCAATTTATTCACCAAAATTTTGCTGTATCAAGTTTTGTAGTATGCTTTACCTAATTATACATCTAGCTGTATTATTCATTTGCCAGTTTTGTATGAATTTTGTGCTTCAGTGTGTGGCTGCTGCACACAGATTTGACTGAGGTTCTGGTTACTAGAGCTGAATGTTCCCAAAGTTCACTTTTCAGAAGTGATTTGTATTATAAGTCTCTGAATATCTACAGTGCATTCGGAAAGTATTCAGACCCCCTTCACTTTTTTCAATTTTGTTATGTTGCAGCCTGATAGTACAATCGTTCAAATTCATGTTTTGTCACATTAATCTACACTCAGTACCCCATAATGACAAAGTAAAAACAGAATTTTGATTGGCGGGGGTGCCGCTTCTTTCGGTTCCCCCCATCAGTGCTTCCGGGTTTTTTGCGCGACAGACCAGGACACCGCAGGCCGCACCGCCGCCGCTGTTGGTGTGTGTCGCCAACGTGAAAAGTTTGGAAAGCTCTGCCATACTGTTAGAATAGAATAACTTTATTACAGTCTTTCACCAGCCTTTACAGAAAAGAAAATAGTTTAATTCAACAATCCATTGTCAGGAAAAAAGAAAACATAAAATAATAAAACAATATACAGTATCTAATTAAAATTTTTGCGTAATTGTATAGCTTACAATATTTGGCCACCAGGTTTGTGAGTGCAGAATCAGCATCCCTTAAAAAGAAATAAATGTAAAAATGTAAAATCTATCAGTATGACCCACAAATTTAGAAATAATTGGGGAAATCAGAGCACGTCTTCGGGCATCATAAAAAGGACACCATATGAGGACATGGGCAAAAGTTTCTACCTCCTTGGATCCACAAGGGTAAAGTCTTTGTGAGTAAGGAGTCCTATGAAATCTTCCTGCCAGAAGTGCTGAAGGAAGGGCATCAAAGCGGGCTCTGGAAAAGGCCCATCTATATTTGCTTAGGATTAGATTGTATAGATACCCTGCAGTAGAGGGTTTGCGGCTATCTACAATTTGGCGATAGAATTCGGGAGCACTGGTAATATCAATTTGGCGATCAATGTCCCTAATTCTTTCTTTTACTATTGATTTGGCCTTCTCCAGAGTTAGTTGGCCTAAATATTCAGGAGAGAGGCCAAGACTACAAAGTTCTTTTGTACAAGTGCGGTGCCAGTGAGATTGGTAGCTGTCTGACAACAGCAAAGTCATCATACTGTTTTTCTTTTCCCTTTTTACTGTTTCTGTTGGAAGAAAGGAAGTTTGTGTGTGCTTGTATATTTCTCTTTGTGAATGGTTTATGCATGAGAGAGCAGATGAGGATCTGTTAATTCTATAAACAGGATACTTTATTTTACAAGCAATTAATTTTAATCATTAAGTAAGCAGTTGTCTGGCTAAACATATTAATGCTGAATGGCAGATTTTAATCATTCTAAAGATGATAAATACCTTAATTCATCTGGCTAGCTTTCTAAAGGGTAAGATAAAAGTATTGTATTCTTCCCATTTATTGCTTAAAACCAGAGGATGGTTATCCAGAATGATATTTTGGAAGAAAACTCATTTTAGACTTGAACATCCTTCATTAGATCATTGTTTCACATTGGCTCACTGGGTTAATAAGTATGTCTTGCAAAGGAAATAAAAATTCTATGTTGCATGGTTGACTTTTCTGTTGTATTTGACTTCACTGATGGCAGTTGACTTTGATTACCTTATATAACTCCATTATGAGCCAGTATCTTTTGATCTTAATAAAGAATTCTATTCCAATTATAATATATAAATGAGATTATAATGTAATGGTCCAGTCTCTGTCAGTATTCCAGTTGTTATCAAGTAAGACTTTATTCTTGCACCACTGTTTTTTAATATATTTATAAATGACTTGTTTCAGAGTTGAAAGGAAAATCTCTCTTTCCAGTCAAAAACATATGAAAGGAGGATTCATTATTACTTTAGATCAGAGCTTTCCAAACTTTTCATGTTGGTGACACACTTTTTAGACATGCATCATTTCGTGACACACTCTTACAGCAGGGCACAAGGTAGGCACTAGGACCTGTGCGGAATCACAGCAGGTTTGGAGGTAGCAAGACACAAGGCAGGCACTGGGACCTGCGCGGAATCCTGGCAGGGCTCGGAGGCAGCAGCAGCTGCGACACACCCAGACACTGCAGTCGACACACTAATGTATCCCGACACACAGTTTGGAAAGCTCTGCTTTAGATCATAGCTTTCCAAACTGTGTGTCGCGACACAGTACTGTGTCGCCTGCGGGGCCCAGGTGTGTCGCATGAAAACCTGGAAGCGCTGATGGCACGCTGTCGGGCCATCAGTGCTTCCGGGTTTTCGTGCGGCACACCAGGACACTGCTGCCACCACTGTGGCGTGCAAAAACCCAAAAGCGCTGTGGCGGCGGCAGTGCACGAAAACCCGGAAGCCCCACGATGGCGGCGTGCGAAAACCCAGAAGCCCCACGGCGGCAGTGCTTCTGGGTTTTTGCGCGCTGCCGCAGCGGCAGTACTTCTAGGTTTTTGCGCGCCGCCGCAGCAGCACTTTTGGGTTTTCGCGTACCGCCGTTGGTGTGACACCAACGGGAAAAGTTTGGAAAGCCCTGCTTTAGATTCATGTGCCTCACAATATCTTGTGTACGTGATTATTTATTCTTGGTAATTATTGTCATGAGATTCACTAGCAATTAAGTATGAAAAAACAAAATGTGTGTTTTCTGATCAAAATGTTCCAAGTATAAGTGGAGAATTGATTCTCATTTTATTGCTCTGGTCTTCACATAGTTACCAGAAATCTATGCTTTCTTAAATTGACCCCTGTGGGATTTCAGGTGTTTTCTTGTTTTGGGGTTTGGGAGAACTGATTATGCCCCCAAATATTAGGGCTAGATATTTAGCCCTAATTATAGCCTAATATCTATCATTCTGTCTAAATATATCTCTTTCTCCATATCAGAAGGTTTAAATTCCTGAAAGCTAACCTACTAAGGCTTTGAGGTTAGAAATCTTTGTTAATCGGAAGGTGTGTTTCTCAACCATAGCGGTTATTGAAGTTCTTCAAATATATCAAAGACCATTTGAATTTTTGACACTGGAATACAAAACTTTTAAAAAGAAATACAGCTTTGAAAGATTTTTACATGTTGGCAGGCTTACTTTAACTAAATGTAAATTAATATTCTTTGAGTCATCTACATCACAACCTAATTTAATAACTTCTTCATAGTATAAAATATTAATTTTAATTTAATGACACATGTGGCTAATTTTTGGCTTAATACTGAAAAATAATATAAACTTGCAATTTCTAGAAATAAGATCAGGTCTGTGTACTGTTTTCTTAAAAACACAGAGATATCTAGGCAACAATATGTTAAATATTTTGTTGCTGTTAAATGAAAACAGTATTCTAATTTATATTGTTATGATTTGCTCTGAAGACTATAGTAAGATGGCTAATCCATTTTGTAAGTAATAAGCAAATAATAAGCAGATGACATTAAATCCAAACTTGGTTTTTTAAACAAAACATACTGAATGTTATGTCTCAGTGTCTTCTGAAGCTTTTAGGTATCGTGAACAACCAAATAAAGGGTCAATCCATTAGGCTTACTCTGCTCATTTATAAAGGGAAATGCTGGTGATATATGGAATCTCAGTTCACAACATAGTTTAAATGTACATGGAACTACATGTGTGCATCAGAATTCCTGGATTGTGGTTTAGGATAGCTCTGCTATACAGTAGAAGACTAAAATAAAGATTGCAAGTAGTGAATTGTGTATCATACAGCTGATCTGTTTATCCCTTCTGCATTCCACAGAAGCACCTTGTGCTACACCACTGTTATGTAGCTTTGGACGGCCTGTTGACCTAGAAAAAGATGACTACCAGAAAGTTGTTTGCAACAATGAGCATTGTCCCTTCAGCACTTGGATGCATCTTCAGTGTTTTTACGAATGGGAGAGCAGCATTTTGGCCCAATTTAATTGCATTGGAAGAGCGAGGAGTTGGAATGAGAAACAGTGTCGGCAAAATATGTGGACCAAGAAAGGATACGATCTTGCCTTTCGTTTTTGTTCTTGTCGATGTGGGCAAGGCCATTTAAAGAAAGACACAGATTGGTACCAAGTAAAACGAATGCAAGATGAAAAGAAGAAGAAATCTGTGTCTGAAAAAAGCAGTGGAAGATCAACATCAGAGTCTTCAGAAGATCTTAAAAAGTGCAGGTCTGCTAACAAACCACAAAAAGGTTTAAACCATGATATCCAGCGACGGCATTCAATGGACAGGCAGAACTCTCAAGAGAAAGGCTCTGCTAGCGGTAGCTATGCAGTCCGTTCTCCCTGTGGTTCTCCTGGGCAGTCCCCTCCAGCAGGTTATTCGGTTCTTGCCCCCACCCATTTCAGTGGCCCCCGCTCTTCACGATACTTAGGAGAATTTTTGAAGAATGCCATTCATCTAGAACCTCATAGAAAGAATATGGCCAATAGTGGCATGTTGAGGAATGCTCACTTTGATTATGGGACATCTGGGCTACAAGCACATAGATCAGGACATTTTGATGCTCCAGTACAATTTTTGAGAAGGCTTGATCTATCTGAACTCCTTGCTCACATACCTAGGCATAAATTGAACACTTTCCATGTCCGTATGGAGGATGATGCCCAGGTGGGTCAAGGAGAAGATTTACGGAAATTTATTCTTGCAGCGCTCACTGCCAGTCATCGAAATGTTGTCAACTGTGCATTATGCCATAGAGCATTGCCTGTATTTGAACAGTTTCCACTGGTGGATGGAACCTTGTTTCTTAGCCCATCAAGACATGATGAAATTGAGTATGATGTTCCCTGTCACCTTCAAGGTACAGGCTGTTTTCATTCTTGTTTCATTTCTTAAATGATATAACTGAAGTTCATAATTTCTATTAATATCTTGCATTTTTCGGAAGAAAGGCATCCTACATTAGCCTTTTCCATCCTGTGCATTATTCCCAGATGTGTGGACGTCAGTTTTCTGAATTCCCAGCCAGCAAGGCTATTACTGAAAAATGTTTGTTTGAAAACATTCATACAACTTGAGGATGCTCAGATTGGTGAAGGCTAGTGTAAGTACAACAGGGCATAATAAAAGCTTAATAAAACTTCATCTGTCACTTCTATGCAAAAACAGCTTGGCAGAAGAAATACACTTGTAGCAAAGAATATGCGTGTAGCAGAGAAATTGTGTAAAAAAGTGCTCTAGGTCATTTAACTTGTTTTCTTTTCTTTTTTGGCAGCTGCCCATATCTTTCTGGTCCATAATGTGTTTATATTTACAAGCATACATTTAGAATTTAGGTAGAAGAAGAGTTGCTGGGGGAAAATATCTGTATTTCTTCTGTATTCTAAATTATCTCCTTTCACATTTGCTTACAAGAAGCATATGTTGGAAATTTGATTAATGTGTTTGGGTATAATTTATACGTTTCATTGCAAATCTTAGCATGTATAGATGAAAGAAGCATTGATATATTGAAGAGCTGGGAAGGCTTCAGAACAGACCAGAAGTAATATTACTTTTATATTATTGAAGTTTGCTGTTACGAAGTTTTCTGATGGAAGTTTGCAGAGACAAAAGCAGACAGGCTAGAAAGACATGTGATTAGAAACCTCTCTAAGATTGTTGGTACATACAGTCCAGGGTTTAGAGGAAGAAAAGGATTAGATGAGAAGAGTTAATAGAAATTCTGTATAAATTATGTCATTAAAAAGCTACCTGGATTGTGCATAGGTCTGAGAATATCAAGTGTTGTCACTTTCAGTGAAGTTTAAACAAAACCTTATTAAATGTTTGTAATAAAATCAGTATAAAGTCGTGATTAAATCATTAAAGTTTTGTAGTTGCCCTAATGATAAATGTATACTTCACTTTGAAATTATATGTATTTTCATTGTACTGTGTCTGGAAAATATGTTCTTAATCTTTCTGCCTTTATTTAATGCATAATTTGTATGATGAAACAAGGAACTGATTACAAAGTACCATTGAACTAAGATGAGGAGCTGTTTTGGACGTGATGCTAAACCACCTTTTACAAGAAGAAGTCATATTGCGTCTTGGTCTCTTCTGATTCTCCTTCTTTCTTAGGTTGATGTGAAGAATTATCTGGCTTGTTAATTTTAAACATGGCTAATGGAAACAAGCCAACATAACATTGTAATTTACAAAAGTGATGTATTTCTGCTAACTAAAATTAAGAATAAACATAGCTTAGAGTTTGGGTTTTCTAAAATGGGGAGAATGCACAGTCCATCACTGACTGTGTCTTATTCTTGTAATGCAAATCCATAGCCCCGTGCAACCCGCCAGAAGGTAAATGAGGCAAGATTGATGGTGGGTTCACATTGAATGAGCTAAAGTGTCCTGGTTCACACACAAAGCTAAACCATAATTCAAGAGAGGGCAATGTGCAATTTCAAATCCCTCCTTTGCTGTCTTCACTGGGCATAATTTCTGAAAACATAGTTTACTATTTTAAAATGGTAAAACATAAACTCCAGGGTAAGCCCTAAATTGGTATCACAATTTAGAAACACAGATCCTCCTCCAAAGCTCAGCCTTACTGACTTTGCAACCTGTGCCCTCCCACAATATTAAGGTTGCCTACCTTTTGCATAAATGATGGTTTGGAAACTCCTGTGGCTAGGAGTGCACACACATCTCAATATGCCAAAAATCATACACATTAGGGTTTAGTGTAATATGTACCTCTTCTCTATGTTTGCCCATCACAATAAGTCATAATAACTCTTCCTGGACCACACTGTCTTGAGATTTTTTTCCCCAAAAAGAACTTTGTTTTTAATTGTATTTTATTTATTTTAGGGTTTTCTATGGTTGATGTCTGCATTTTACATAATAGTTTTAAATTTTATTTTATGTCTAAGAAGAACAGTAATAATATGGATTGTAGCCAAAACTAGCACAATTGGCTAACTCTGGAAGGCTTAATTTATATTTTGTTCTGGGTTAGTAATAAATCAGAAAAACACATGCTCAGGTGTAAAATAAGCTAAAAGCAGTACTTTTTTTTTTTTTTAAAAAAAAAAGAAAAGCCAGAAGAAGAAACTAAAAACAAAGCATGGTCAGAGTTCCTTGTAAATAGCCACTCATAGTTTGGTCATAACAAGTGTGAAAGGCACTAGTTGGCATGATTGGGCTTGTTCATTGCACATAGAATGTGCAAATCAGTCCATTGTGTTCACATATTTTCTTGTTGATTTGCAGTAGCCAGTATATTAGAGTTAAAGCATTATGTATTGTCGAAGGCTTTCACGGCCGGAGTTCGATGGCTGTTGTGGGTCTTCCGGGCTGTGTGGCCGTGTTCTGGAAGTTGTGGTTCCTAACGTTTCGCCAGCATCTGTGGCCGGCATCTTCAGAGGGCAGAAGATGCCGGCCACAGATGCTGGTGAAACGTTAGGAACCACAACTTCCAGAACACGGCCACACAGCCCGGAAGACCCACAACAGCCATTAAAGCATTATGTTTGCATCTCTTGATGTGGTCATATTTTAAAAAGAGCACTGCAGAATTTTCAGTGAAATATACACCCTGCTTGGAGTTTTCCTTAAAGAAATATCCCAAACAGTCAAGATTGCATAATCCAGTTGTGTTATTCTGGTAGTGGAGAATTATCCTTGTGGAAAAGTTCAGGCCAATATTGTGCAACAGATACACAAGTCTTTGCATAAAAAATTATGCAGTTCATTCCACAAGCTGTTTCCCAACTGAGATTACACTTTTCCTTGTGGCAATTGTATGAGTTTATTTGATACTTATGTAGTTGCCAATGGAACACTGCCAACTCTTGTACATTTTCTGCAGTATTACATTGGATACAACCAAGTTAGTGATATTGTATACTGTATTTATCAAAAATACCCTTTTTGGCTCCTTTGAAGCCACCCTTTATAAACAGTGCAGCAGCAGTTGTGCTTGTTGTTGTTGTTGTTGTTATTTCCTGTCTTTCATTTTAACACCCTTAAGTTGCTTGATTATAGATTTTGGGGCTTCTGGGTGTTTATAGGTGTTAGTTCCCAAATGCATATTCCTAAAGAGTCCTTTAAAAATGCCCATATGCTACTGGATCTGGGCTGCAAAAATCAGTTTCCCACAAGGTGACAGCAGAGTTGGAATGTTATCTCACTTTGTTTTCATCTAGTGGTAATCTGAATGCTTGCTGTCCAGATCTGGTAGCCATAGCGTTTCTTCAATATGAATTTAAAGAAGCCATTTTGATCACTCTTAAACCTGGGAAATTTGATCTAAAAGCAAAATAATGAGGCCTGAGAAATTTCCCAAAATAATTGCAAATGCTTTACACATATGTATAAGGAAAAAAAATCATCTGTAAAATAGTTTCTCAGCTTACCTAGCAGGGAGAGAAGTAAAAATTGCAGGAGCAGGAATAGGTGAAGGACTGGAATATAATCATGCTAAATGGCTATAGAGGTAGGTGAGCCTTCCCAGCTGTTGGGCAGAGGAGTAAGAATTTCAAAGTTCCTATATCAGGTACCTACAAGTTGTAGTTTGAAGAGTATGAAAATACTGTAGGCTCACATTGCATTGTCCCTTCCATGTGATTCCCACCTCCATTCTAGGTAATTTCTGTATTAGATTGGTTTGGATGTCACATGAAACTTGGTGGAGAATATACTGGGTTAAGGAATGAGTAGTTTAAAGGGTTTTGAAAATTAATTCAAGCATAGCTTGGAGATTAGTATTTACTATTGCTTACCCAATAGACATAATTATTGCAAGTTAAAAATGGAGAAGATGATTTATAAACAAGGAAGGGGGAGGATAATGAGCATGTTCTTAGTCATCCTGTAAGGATTAGAATAAAGTGATTGGGCTCACACAATATTAAGCTGAAATCAAGCAAAACATATAATAATACACATATACGGTAGTGTGTTTTATGAATCCAGTGGGGCCTGTAAGCCTTGGCATAAGATGTAAACTCTGATTTATTCCAACAATAGCTAAGCAAACTATAGATTAGCACCATGTGAGCCCCAGATAAATACCTAAATTGGCCCAGCCAGGGATCCATCTCTGATGAGACAGTTCTTTCACACTTTCTGATATTTTTCCAGCTGCATGAAATGGGGTGCTTTCCCTATAAACATATATGGGAAGTTTGCTTTTCCATATTGTACATTACGAGTTAAGCAGAGTTGCTATAGATATAATTCCACCTTTCTGCTTTCACACTGGAACCTTTATTTATGTAGAGTGTTGAAATTTACTCATCTGTAGCAGTTTGAACTCTTTCATGAAACTGAGTTATAGCAGGGACTTTGTGGTTTGAAAAAGCCTGCATTTCCTGTTGAGAAGAATCTGTTTTTCCTGATTTCTCTGCATAAAGCGCTTGTGTGATGTATTCTCTTTTGCCAAAAAAGGATAATCATGTATGACTTTCATTACATTCATGTGTATAAACACTCTAGAAGTTTATGAAATATGTAGCAATAATAACTTGAAGGAAATTAAATACATGGAGACGCCTAATTAACTGGTGGTCTGTACTTTTGCTTTGCACATGAAGCAAAATCTGATAAGAACTCACAGTAGCATAAAGCTCATCCCCTCTCTGAAGCATGTGATATACAGCTGAGAGTAACTTTGTTAAGCTTCGTAGTTGAACTGAGAATTGGAATGCTTGTCTTGTCCATTCTGATGTGACAAATGAGCTACTCGTACTGATCATGTGTTAGTTTTAGTATAGTTGACTTGTAGCTTGTTTAAAAATCAAATTTGAATTTTTAAAGACTAAATTTTAAAACCTAAACTCCAACAACCCTCTGTTTAGAAGCTAACTACTATTGATTGACTGTAGAGACTCAATAAAAGCCAGCAGTAAATTAGGCTAGTAATGAAAGAATAATTTGCATTTGTGGTTAGGAATGTAACTGAATAAAATAGACTTTCCCCTTTAATGGTTTTCAGACAGAAGATGGCTAGAAACACAATGTTTGGTGAACGCATGCTTCATTGCTTGCATTTTAAATAAAAATGCCATTCACAGTTTTGTTAATGTTCTGTGACACATTTAATATAATCTTACGTTTTTACAAATCTTTCTCCACAGGAAGGCTTATGCACCTGTATGCTGTTTGTGTAGACTGTTTAGAAGGGGTTCACAAAATTGTCTGCATAAAGTGCAAATCTCGGTGGGATGGAAGCTGGCATCAGCTGGGAACCATGTACACTTACGACATTCTGGCAGCCTCTCCTTGTTGTCAGGTTTGTATTATGAAAGAGCTCATATTTTAATAAATTAGTTCCTGTGGTCTTGGCAAGCCTCCAGGATGTGGTGGTAGCTGCCTAGACCAGGGCTTTCCAAAGTTTTTCCCGCGGCGACACACCAACCGGTGTTGGTGTGTCGCCGCGGGAAAACCCGGAAGCGCTGATGATGATCAGCGCTTCCGGGTTGTGTGGCGACACACCAGACTGTGTGGCGACACACTTTTGTGTCGCGACACACAGTTTGGAAAGCTCTGGCCTAGACACTATTCCATGGATGAGGATGCATTCATGACCCTCCAGTGGATGCTGCTTCTCTTGCAAAAGCACACAGCCCATAGATGCACTGCCAGCAGTGCCCTTTCTTCAGTACTGGCTGCTATTCACAGTGATGAGGAACAAAGCCATGTGGCTATTGCAGCACTAGCTAATGATCTAAGAAGAATTGATGTTCTGTATGTCATCTGTGCCCTGTATATCTTCATTAAAAAGCATGTAGAGTGGAATTGCATGTATACCGTATATGGAGAAGGTAGCACTTTAATTATCTCTATGTGCATTGAGATAAAGGTGAAGCCTGGCATTGCAGTGCTGTTCCCTCTCAGAAATGCCCCCAAAGAGCTACAGTTTCAACACTTCAGTGTCATATTGGCCAGACTAAGATAAAATGCGTAAAAAGCCATCAAATCCTCCCAGGTTTAATCCTTGCTTTCCATTTTTGCCTGATATACCTAGAGAATGAAATCTAGGCATAAAATCTCGGCATCTTTAAAATGCAATCCTTTCTAGGTAAGTGATTCATTTTTTTTAATGTACAAAGAAGCTCATCAATAGCTGATTCTACAGACACATGATATTGATGGGACCTATGTGCATTTTGTTTTTCAGGTAAGCTTTCCCAAGTACAAATTGTAGTTAGAATTGGCCTCACTGCCTAATCACAAGGTGAATTCAGTGAGAAAAATACTAAGGTTTGGTGGACAGTGAAAGCCAATTACAAGATTTTTGAAATTCTGTTCTCTCTCTCTCCCCCCCCCCCCCTTTTACAGGCTCGGCTGAACTGTAAACACTGTGGGAAACCTGTTATAGATGTACGTATTGGGATGCAGTATTTCTCAGAATACAGCAACGTTCAGCAGTGTCCACACTGTGGAAACTTGGACTATCATTTTGTGAAGCCATTTTCCTCATTTAAAGTTCTGGAGGCTTATTGACAAAAGCTTTGCCATAGTAATAGCTATTTTATGAGTATTGTTCCATTTATTTTACATATCTTTTATAAGATCTGCTCTGTGAGGGGGAGGGGGGCGTTTCTTTTTTCTAATTGAAAGGAAGTGCAGCAGCTTTGCGTGATTGTGTACATGTGTTCCTGTGTAGATGTGTGTCATTCAGACAGAGGTCCTCTTGCCATGATTTCAGTGAAGGCTGGAGATGGGGCATCAGGCCCTTTTTTCCTCTCTCTAAATATCACATTTCCCTAGCTCTCCTCCAGATGTGTTGGGATCACGCTTCCTGGGTATTCTGAAAGATGTGGTTCCATCACATCTGGGAAGGTACTAGGCGGGGAAGTCTGTCTACATTTACCCAGGCTCGGAGGGAAAATCCCATTCTATTTCTCCCCTTTATTGTTAAATAAAACAGAGTGATTTCAAGATATGGAGAAGTTGTAGGTTGGAGAGAGGAACAGATTTTCATAAATGGGTAGAAGAAAGAAAATTATATGTCCATCCAGATGAAGGGTGAAATCCAACATCATAGGAGTGGAATTTTGCTTATATGAAAGGTGGGCGCTACAGCCTTCCAGTATGCCCTGAGAATCAGTTCTGAAGGGTGGGAGACTCTTAGCAGATTTTGAAAATGTTGGGGGCATAAGAAGTGGCTACATGCTAAGCAGCACTCGCATTACTACTGCCTTTTTCCAGGCACTCCAATACAGTATATTTCAAAGCCTAATATACAGTAACATGGATGAGGGAGGGGAGGCACGCTACAGGATCCCAAATTGTCATAACCTCTCCATTGCTTAATCTTAACCCACAAACTTCACATTTGTATTCAGATCCTATCTGTACATTTTAGATGAACTAAGCAAGAATGCTGGAGAGTTGTACAGCCAGCCTTTTAAAGACATTGTCCTTGCGTGTGCCTCTGTCTGATGATGATCTTCATATTTTGCTCCATGATGAATTTACCATCATTCCTGGGAGCAAAATCAGGGCTTGGTAATATTAATAGTGCTGGTTAATATAGTTTGAGGCTCTGTTTGTTGAGGTAAACTTAACCATTGACAAATGAATGTAATACTATGTCAGAAATGCACTGTTTAAAACTGTTTTATTTTTGCATAGTGTCTTCCTGGGATATATATTTGATAATCATAGTTACTCTCACTGACAGATCATACTGTTTCCACTAACATTGTAATTCAAACAGTCAGGGAAATTTCTTCTGCAAAAACAAGCTTGAGATTTTAATAAGTTGTGTTATTTCAGCTTTTCTCAAGCATTTTAAAGTCGCCTTAGGGTGCTCAGTAGTATTGCAAAACTCATTACAAAATCTGTTATCAAGAGAGGTATCTGCAAGTTATGTTGCAGATTTTTTCATTGTGATTAACCCTGGTCTTTTGATGCAGTTATAGTAAACTAGGTTCAAACTAAATGAAGGATGGTAGATTAGTATGCCTACCTGTGAGTTAATTTTCCTATAGGCTGAAATATTTAATAATTTCTTTACAGTATTTCAAAAGTGCTCTCTAAAACTGAATGATGTTTATAGCACAGTTTTTATTAGTTGTTCACATATCACCTGGAAAAAATTGGTGCAGAAATACTCCCAAGATTATGTGTACCGATATGGGCTCATGTATAAACAGGCATGGTAGAATCAACTAACAGGCTTTAGCGTATTTAAGGTTCATACATAGGTTGAAGGTTCTAAAGAGCTGCTAAAGATCTTAGTAGTGGCTTACACTATCTTGTTGAATAACAGACCTCAATCATTTTGAACCTCCCTGCTGTTTTGAATACATCTTATCATGTGAGGTGGGTTGTGCCCCATGGCTCATGGAATTAAGTTTATGTCTTTTTAATCCTGGCTTGAATTAAGTCATATTGAAACAGGTTAAACCCACTTTTTGGTACCTATTTTGAAATGGCACTTTTACATAATTTCTAAAACTTTTAATTTACAAGAAGTTAAAAGTGAAATGATTGAAATGATTCGTTTTTGCACTCCTCAGAGATATAAAATCAAAACCGAAGAAATTTAAGAACAAAATATTGCTTGTGATTTTTGTTCTTTTATCAGTATTGTAGTTACTTTATCTGTTCTTGTGCAAGTTTTTTTGTTAAAGGTGAATGCTCAATCTTTTGAAACTTGGTATCCTAAGTATTTGGTTTTTCAGCACAAATTGTTTAACATTAGAAACAAATGATCTACTTGAAAATGGAATGTTTTTATTGAATTATAATCACAACGTTATTTCCAAAGAAGAGTAGATAAAATTATTTTCTGTAAATCAGCACTAAGGAGCAAATGAGATGTCGCATCAGAGATTTGTGACAGGATTTTCCAATATACTTTTATTCTAGGTTTTGCTGGATATTGCATGTGATAATTTGGATTCTGTTGCAATGATGTGGTGGGTAGGAGTGGGGAGTATACACCCCTCTCCTTTTCCAGAGTTGTTGTGAAATGTAGCAACGACAACTTTCAGTTACAATCTGACTGTCTGTTCTATGCTACTTAGCTCAAAACAGCTCTGGGGGAAGAAGTAATTTAGATGAGGGGGAAGACTGGCAGTTCTCCAACAGAATGCAACCTCCATCAAATAGCCCTGAAAGAAATTACATGGAGAAATAATTGCAGTGCTTAAGGGCAGCGTTCTCTGCTTTGTAGTTTCCAGTGTATTGGGGCTGTAACTTGCAGAATTGGGAGTCCTAGTTCCAGCACATCTGAAGGGTGCCTATTTTGGGGAAGGTTGATCTAATGTGGGTAAGCTCTGTAGAGTTTCAGTGGATCTAATCACTCCAAAACTTGTACTGGATAATAAACATTGTGTAGCAAAAATAATCTATTAAAAGGGAAATCCTGCATTGGGATCACGGCAGGTATGAATGAAAAGACACACATGCTTCAAAAGCATAATAAAACGGATATCCAATACTTAATATGTGGTCTGATGAACTATGTTTTCTCTCAGCCCTGTTTTCATAGCTTGTACAGTATTATGCCTTTGAATTTAAAATATTTGGATTTTAATTTCCAAAAATATTTATTTTTAATGTTTTTGTAATTATTCAAGAGAGGTGAACAGTAGCGAAATATTTTACTTTTCAACTCAATTGTACATTTATATAGAAGCCTTTCAGATACTATTTTCTAATTCGCATACTGTGAAACCTATACTGTGTACAATTTAGCATTTGGGTTGGATTACAAATCATGTTGCTCTTTCCCTTCACCATCTAAAGATACAAACATTTGGCAGTTGTATATATGTCACTGCCTGAGGCATAAAGTTCCTTCCTAATTGATATATTTGATTGACGTTGAACTATACAGGAATGATAGAGGCTGTGAACTCATATTTATGTGCATGCATTCCCACAACCTGCATGCATAAAACACAATGTTGAATTTATCAGGCTCTACTCAGTAACTAGTTTCACAGGGGCTATCACTACTCCTCTCTCCTTACTCAGTGTGGATTGCCAGGAAAGCTTATAGCCATAGCCATCAAGTCCTTTAGGTTAGCAGGTAGTATTCCTCAAGTTGCTCATTCGAAGTTTAAGGTGAGTAGTACTAAAAGCAGAGTAGCAGCACTATAGTTAAAATCCAAAATTACAGATGTTGAGACTAAGGAAGATATAAGCCAAATAAATACAGTCTTGTGAGAGTCTGTGTGTGTGTGTGTGAGTGAAAGATGATTTCTTGTGCACAATCCCCTTGCAGATATTTAGCATCCTTCAGTATTGAAGAAAATGAGGCAGTCTTTGCTCCTAGGGAGCTTCATGTATTCATTGGAGCTGGCAGTATGGAAATTGGACCCTATGGGATGTGTTAGTTATGTTTCAGCATCTGTTCAAATTATGTCTCCATAAATGCATGTTGTGTGTATGGCCATTTATAAAGGAAATTCGCAGAATTACAATTAATCTTAAATGATACATGATCAAGAAATTGAGAGGGTAGGAACTAAATTGAACGAGTTGCATGAAAAAGGGCATTCAGTTTCATCAGCAGAGAGCATCTTTGGGCTGTTTACATGCTAATACAAATCTTGCAAATAAGGGAATCCCTTTCTTTTTCATTAAAGAAAGCGTATTAGAAATTTCTTAAAACCAATCTGACATTAGATTGATTTCCATATTGTATAAAACTGTCTAGTGTGGCTTAGCATCATCAGTACCTGCCAAAGATAACAGTCCTTGATATATAGGAATTTGAATTAATTTGACTGTCTTGATGCATTATATAATGCAAAACCATATAACATAGGGCTGTACAAATCCTTTGAAATAGGTGCTTCACAGTGTGCTAGAGAGTAAATAGAGCAGCTTTCTTTGAAATGTTAAAGCAGCTGCATCTTTTTCAAAGCCCCACAGTTGCTTTAGAACATAGCTTTCCAAACTGTGTCGCGACACTTTAGTGTGTCGCAACACACAGTTTAGTGTGTCGTGAGGCGGGGCGCGCGCGGGGGCGGCGGTGTGCACGGTGGCAGCGGTGCACCATCAGTGCTTCTGTGTTTTAGCGAGGCCGCTGTGCACGCTGCCGCCGCCGCATGCACCCCCACACTGCTGACGTGCATGCGCGCGCCACGCCACCGCCGCCACGCCACCGCCGCCACCGCTGGTGTGTCACCAACGGCGCCAGTTTGGAAAGCACTGCTTTAGAAACTGCCACCTGCTGTCTCCACATGCATTTGCATATATAGCCATTTCACCTTGCTGAGAAAAAGTCTCTTTTTCAAAGGATTTGCACTGCCCTAGTAAAAATGGCCAGCCACTGGATCATGAATTGAATCTGGATCTTTCCCTATGTTCAACCTAGAGAACAAGGCCTGGTGTTGCATCTTTCCTCCCTTGTGATGCAACTCCTCATTCCATTTCCTGATGGGAAGAATGCTTGCCAGATAAGCAGGGGGTCCTTATCTGCTACTTTTGTCCTGAACCACATCTCTGCCTCAGGCAGGAAGTTAATCCAGCAAAATTGGTGTGCAAGAGAGATGTGCCCTACTGCACCTGGCCGAAATTTCTTTCCACAGCCTCCGCCATAATGTCTGTTATATCTGGGAATTGCTTTTCTTTTCTTCTTAAACAGGTACACACTGGGAAAACCATCTGTTAAATTCTTTTGCTGTGTCCAAATCATCTTTCCCATACACTGCAGCATTTGTATTTGATAACACTATACTAGCATTGTGGCAGAAAACTGTTCCATGTGGGTATCTGCACATCCACACACAAATAACAAAATGAAGATACTAAATGTTAATCCTGCATTTTCCAGCCCTTCCTGAAGAAAAAGGAAAACACATATATGGCCGTAAGAATAAACAGTCCTGTAGTGTTACAGTTCAGCTTGAAAGAATATTTGATCACAATCAAACACAGGCTTTGTTATCCCCATTTAAGAACATAAGTGCACCTGAGACTGTAAGACTGTGATTCTTATTTGATTGTTTTAAGTGAGTGAATTACTGAAATCGAGGTTTGAGGCAACAGGTGATTCTGTCAGTGTGCTGTTTTGATAGGAAGACATGTAGCAAATTTAATTTTATTCTGATTTAATTGTACGAGGTATGCAAGGGCAAAATGTTGTGAGGCTACCCAGCTTGCCCTGTTAGCATTTGTCAGAAAAAGCCTTTTTTTCCTCAAAAGGAAAAAAAAAAGTTTTGGATTGCACTTTTGCAGGGGAAAAATATGTACATAGCAAATGAATGTTGATAAAATTTTAAATAATTGGTTATGATGCCATTTTTGTGTGGTGTTAAGCTTTGGGGTTGTGATTTATCTGTATTAAAATAATAAATTGTGGTGGATTGTGTTTGTGGCTGTTTTAAACTAGTCCAGATAATGGTTCACAGCGTGATGTGTAGGAGGGCTGTGCAAAGCATCTCGCAGGGGTACTTTTAAAGAAAGACAGTAACAGAAGTAACATGAGGGTAACTTCAGTGTCTGTCTTCAGAATGGACATGTAGGGCCCTGTTTTTACTTTAAGGTAAGATTCAGCACAGAGCACAGTTGAACTGCAAAGATGGGTCCAGAGTGGCTTTGTCAGCCCAGCCTTCCCTCTGATTCACATCATGTCAGAAGGCCTCTCTCGGAGACCTTTGCAAGATTGGCCAGTTCTCAGAACTCTGGCAGGCTTTAGAGTTTCAGTCGCACAAGCGGTCCAGCAATGAATTACACACCACCTGGAATCACAGCCTGGAGTAGCTCCTTCAGGAAGCTGAACAGCCAAGGCAACAGGTATGAAAGAAGTCACACCAACAACAGGTCTTGCCCAGTCCTCCTACCATCATTTGTCAGTGGAAGTCTGGCTCACTGTGATCTCCTTTGAAAAGCAACTGAAAGAGTTGGATATGTTCAGCCTTGCAAAAGAAAAAGAAGAGGGACCCGATAGCATTTATCACTGTTCAAATAACTGAAAGAATGTCTCACTAAAAAAAGGTTAAGCCTTGTTTTCTGTTGTTTCAGAGTGCAGGATGTGGGATAATGTATTTAACTAGAAGGGATGCAGATTTCTATTAAACGATGGTGGGGGGGGGGGGAAACCTATTATTTAAACTTCAACAATAGAACCCTGAAAAGGGGTGGGCTTCACTGAATGTATTCAAGTGGCAGCATTGTGTCTTGGTGTATGCTTTAATTTGGATTCTTGCATTGAACAGGGTTGAACTCAGCCTGAATGGCTACTTTTGATTCTGATTCTCTGATGCAGCAAGATTCAAGAACCTGATTGTTTCATAGACACTATCTCATGAATAAAATGACCCCTTTCATGACTTCTGCAGTGGATGCTATTGCTATTTCTGAAGCACATAGCCAATAAAATGAATACATATGCTTCTACTGGCAGCAGCAATAGGAAAGCCCATATAGCCATCACAAAACGTGTAGTTGAGAGTTGTTGACAAACTCTGAGAGGGGTGCACACCAAAGACCGTGGAGTCCTTGGTTCTCTCTCAGTGTGGTTGTTTACTTGCAGACGTTTCATTGCCCGACTAGGCAACATCTTCAGTGCTAGAAGGGAGTGGGGTTTGCTCTCTGTTTATATACAGTAGTTTGCCCTGACAGTGTTGGTGAGGGTGTTGTTCTCTCCTTGGTAGTTCCTTGATCAAGCTGTTGTTTACTGCTTGATTGTTCGTCTGGTGTTAATCCAAACCATCAAGCAGTATACAATAGCCTAATCAAGGAACTACCAACTCAGTCAAACAAGCAGTAAACAACAGCCTAATCAAAGAACTACCAAGGAAAGAACACCACCCTCACCAGCACTATCTGGGCAAACTACTGTATATAGTAGTTACCCAAAACACCCCAACCCCTTATAATTTATATAAAATGATGAGTGAGTAAAGGACATTCCATGCTGTGTTCACCAGAATGCTAATGCCATTTAGGAACTGAAAATTAGTTGTGAAAATCAGTTTTGGCACAGGCTTTTCCCGGCTACTTGAAATTCTTGAATTGTAGGTACAATGGATAAGTTGTGACTTGCTGCTGAACTAGAGCTATCTGTGCACTAGCCTTTAATATTTATGGTTTTAAAAAAGTCAGAAATGAGTACGTGGAAACCCCAATTCTGTCTGTGCATAGCTTTCAAGTACATTAATTTTGTGTGTGTTTCCACAAGGACTAAGATAATTTATGAGATAACCAGGAGATGAACAACTCAAGCAGGATATTTCAAAAATCATTTTGTAGCCAGAATCCTATTTGTAAGAGCCTCCAGAAACATCTAGTTGTTAATTTGGATCTGTCAGTGGTTTTCAAAACTTATCCTTGCATTTCACTACAGACTTGATGATGCCATCTCTCATTTCTGCATGAGAGAGGTGTCAGTTCAATGAAGATCTCAGGTACAGACTTGCTACCCATTAATGATCCATTTGGCTTGTCTTACAGACACTGCCTCTTTTGGGTGGAGCTGTAGGATCAAAGGCCCAATGTTACTGCACTTACATGTAGCACTTCTTTCTCTTTTGCCTTTGTAGTCATTTTAGTATTTTTAAATTGGCTTGGAGACTAACCAGCTCTCCCACTCCCCAAAGTGCAATCAAAATAAATTACACAGTAGAATATATTGGTTTAGAGATCTTCAGATAGGTTTTCTAATTAGGCTGACCATACAGTCCTGTTTTGAATGGGACAGTCCCGTTTTTTTACCTTTTCCGTACCGTACCGTCATTTCCTTAAAAAACTCAATTTCGTCCTGTTTTTTAAGGGATGGAGTGCATGCGTGCATGCTGGCCTGCGTGAGTGCCGGTGTGCGTGCGTGCTGGTGTGCTGGCGTATGCATGTGCGCGCATGCGGGTCCCGTTTCCGTCCCAGGGAAATATGGTCAGCCTATTTCTAATGCCTAATGCTAGGGGAATTCTGACTCTATTTTGGGCGTATAGAGTAGTCGTAGACATACCAGTTTAAGCTGTCAGGGTTCAGCCAGCAGCACTGTGAATAGAATTACTTAAGGAGAAGTAATGGTGCTGAAGTCATCACAAATTCAAATCTCTTCAATACAGGTAATGATGTAGCTAGATGATCTCAGACAAATATCAACCGTTTTTCAGACAGTTCATCACATTACTGAGATAATACCTCTCAACTGTTCTGAAGGGTCTGATCGTTATTAGACCTAATTCAAATTTCTGTTTATAGTCCCCATAAAAACATCCACGTGACAACTTTTGTAGAAATGTTAGCCTTCATCTAATAAAAGAACAAGAAAAAAACAACCCAGAGTATAGAAACTATTAAGGCAATGTTTAAAACACTACTAAGGTGGTAAGTGAAAATCTTAATATTGAAATTAGGCTAGAATTCCTCAGATGTAATCCAGTGTTTAAAGAAAACGTAAATTCAGTTGATATACATAAAATTATATAGTCTAGCTGGCATACTGAATCATTGTTTAATTCAGAGGGACTCGATGACAAACTCAGGTGCTAGATGGTGATCATACATATTTGAATAATGACAGTTATAGTATAGGTTGTATCTTAGATTGCACTTATAGAGTCTAGTTATATAGTCTATAAATGCATTTTAATTTAATTTTAATTTTTAACTTTCTATTTTATCCTACGTTGTTATCATTTTAAGATAGACTGTATTTCACAGAACATTAGCCTTGCACTGGTCTAAGACTGCAATAAATTATGATGATGATGATGAATAATGACAGTATAGTTTTTGAAATAAGGCATATAGATGAATTATTTGTAATATAAAATTTAGAATATGAATGTAGGATATAGGAACAGAGGTGTGCAATTTTGCATAAAATATTTTATAACACCAAAAGAATTACAAGTTGACAGCAAAAGGAACAGCTTATTTTTGAAAGCAAAAACTAAATGCTACAACGAAGTTTGAGGGCTGCCAGTTCCTGCACTGGATCTTGAAAGATTTTCAAATTTAGTTCATTTTTCAAGCCATGTTTTATGACTAAAGATGTAATCTTAAATGCAAATACAGCAATTCTAAACATGGACATGGATCAGTGTTAGCACAGTCATTCCACATCAGAAAGCATATGAGATCCCAAGTCAATGTGTATAAAGCTAAAGCGGCCAAAAGGGTTTGTTTTTAGAAATCCAGAACATTTCCAAAGACTCAATATATGATGAGCTAGCAGAAAATTATAAGGTGAATTTCTGTTGGGTCAAGATGCCTTAAGTTCGAAATGCTAGATGTAGTAGGAAGGAGCTCAGGTCTTAACAGCACAGGTATCTGAAAAGATCTCTTTTTGACAACCAATTTAAGTTTCAAGTTTTTGAACTTCAGATTCTAGCCTTAGTAATTTACCTAATACACAACCCCTTTTCTCAGCAATCTATTTACTTTTTGGATGACTCACTAACTCCACATGAGTATAAACCTCTGTACCAGTTAATAGATTGTTGATAGCAATCATAATTTTACCTATTACTTGGTATCCCACTCTCTGGAAAGATAAAAAAGTAACCTAAACTAAACAAATTAATTGTGAAAAGAAGTTGCTCAATTTAAAGGGAATGAAATCAAAGATTTAAACACTATTTAATTAAGCAAATTTGTTTGTAGTCTCGAAGATAAGAAACAGAAATACTGGCTGAATCTTTGTTACATACAGAATCAGCAGTTTAGGGCTTGCTACCCTGGCATTACATTTTACTATTTTAAGTTAATTTTAATTTCATCCCTAAGGCTTGCTAGCTTCTGCTGTCTCAAGCATACCTGGCTCCTCCCTCTCCCAACAATTTATTTATTTATTTTATTTTATTTTGAGCATTTTGAGAGCATGCTTCATATAGGAGGACCTATCAATTTTTTGAAAAGTTCTGATGGAAATGAAGACCTTCAATTCTAGTAAATGTTAGGAATGCTCCGGGTTTACCTGAATGAGAAACAGGGCAAATTAACACGCCACCACTAATCATGGGAAACGACAGCGTGGAGCCAAGATGTATTCTGTGAAATTGAAGCAGGTCTGAAAACACTTGTAAAGCCATCTGATTATGAAAAAAGAAATGTTTAGGAAAGGATTAGAGAACGCCATTTTGGAAAAAAAACAATGTGTCATCGTGCTAATCAACCCCTTCCATGTCAGTATTTGGCAGCTTCAATACTGGATGATCTAGACCAAGTTCTACTGTGTCCCCCTCTGGTTCCTGGGCTTTGGGCATGGATGTTTGATCAACATCAACAACATCCTGTGTGCCTTGTGGCTCAGGAGGACAAACTGGATCACATACTTTGGGCTCATGTAGTTCTTCCACTTCTTCATTGGTGGTGACCATAGGCATTTTCACATGAGTCACCATGAAAGCGGTAGCCAAATCTTTTGTGATAATTTCACTAGTGGCAGATAGCTCATCAATAGCCTGATTTGTAATTGTAGCTTTATTCTCCAGACTATCCTCCACTCCAGCCTGCTGTTCCTCCTCCTCATCTTCCTCCACCTCTTCCTCTTCCTTGTTCTCCTCAGGGAATTGTGCTTCTTTTATTTTTTTGTACAAGACATTCCGTTCTTCCTGCAGAGCTCTGCAAAGATTTTCTAGCCTTTGAATTTTCACTACAAAGCATTCATATTCCTTGGCCCGCATGGCTTTCTGTGATAGAGAAGAAAGCAAAACATTTGAAGGCTGCCAAGCTGATAATATGACACAGGACAATCTAATGGCCAGATCAAAACTTTCCTTTTTTGTTTGCTTGTTCAAATACTGCTTGAAAGGTGACCCCAAGATCTTACCATTGGCTTGGCCATTTCTGCAAACCTTGTGGTTTTCTGGGCCTTTGATTCCTGGGATTTTACTTCAACTTATGCAAATCTATAGAGCCAGCTAAGATTTCTTAGATATGCTAATCTTAGCTGGCAGGATGTGAAAGGGTGTTTGGAGGGGAAATTGGGAAATGACAAGTTATAGCATGCTACTGCTAGCCTTTCACTTCTGCAATGCATGAGGCCAGCCCAAGTCATTCCGTTATTGCATTTAAATCATGCATTAAAAGTCTTTTTTATGTTCTGCCTAACTTGCTCAGTGAAAAATGCAAATGAGAAAATTGGATTGTGCAACCATTACCCAGTGGCCACTAAGTACTCCAGCTGACCATGCACACTGATGGCTAGATGGTCTCCGAATTAGAGTGTGACTCCAGATTTCAGAGAGGATTTGTTCTCTAATTTTCTCATTTTGTTTCCCATGTGCAACAAGAGCTTGCCTAACTCTACTATGTTACTTCATTTATTAACTGCCACTAAGCAGACAAAATAACTAAGTATGTACAGTACGGGGAACCTTCCCAGTAATAGTTGCGTCAGAGCTCCATTATTAAGAACATTTTAATTAACGAGATTATATGGCTTTTAGATGTAATTGATTTTAAAATTTGTTTCTCACCTCTTCAATCATGTCCAGTAAAGCTTTATTACAGTTCTCAAACCTTGCTTTCCATGTAGCTGTGTCCTTTTCCAGTTTTTTCATTTTCTTTGTCATCTGTGAAAAAAGGCAAAATCTAGTGCACAGAGTTGGAATGATAAACTTTACTATTTCTAAATTGCTTTCCTCCGGACTGTGTAAGCTAATTGAATTTCTGTGCAACCTCCATATTAATTTAATGGATTTTGTATGAGAATCCTAGATCAATAGATGGTTCCTAATTATTGCTCTCAAAGATACTACAGGTAGTTCTCGCTTAATGACCACAATTGAGACCAGAATTTTGGTTGCTAAGCGAAGCGGTCATTAAGCAAATCCAACCCAATTTTATGACCTTTTTTGCAGTGGTCATTAAGCAAATCACTGTGGTCATTAAGCAAACCATATTAAGCGAATCACATGGTTCCCCATTGATTTTGCTTGCCAGAAGCCAGCTGGGAAGGTCAAAAGTGGCGATCATGTGACCACAGGATGCTGCAACAGTCATGTGAACTGGTTGCCAAGCACCCAAATTGTGACCACATGAACGCGGGGACGCTGTGATGGTCGTAAGTGTGAGCACCGGTTGTAAGTCAGTTTTTTCAGCACCATCTTAAGTCTGAACTGTCACTAAATGAATGGTCATTAAGTGAGGACTACCTTTAGCCCCAGACCTAAGGGGCTATATCCAGTACTATGTGAGTGAACTTACTCATGTGACTAAACTTCTTTTCTGCCTCCATATGCTGCTTAAGTTTGATATAGTATTCCTCAATTCTCTGAGACTGGGAAATATGTAAAGGGAGATATCCATTCTCCTGGGGGATACCAGTTCATTAGCGAACACTTCATGTGTGAATAGACATACCAACCATGAAGAGGGAACAACAAAATGGAAATATGTTGGTGGATATATTGAGGTTCTATTACATATTCCCCATTTGGGTAAATGGACTGAAAAAAAATTATTAGGGATAGGGAATATTTCAGAAACTATCCCATTCCCACAAAGCCTAAATTGTATAAATACTCATTTTTTTTCTTATTCTCTTTCCTTGTTTCTATATACCTGCTTCAATTCATAATTTCTTCTTCCTATCTGTCTTGTCTTCTTTCAACAATGCTCTTGCTAGTCTAGAAAATTTAGCTAATCATCCCTTCTAGAAACCTGAGCTTCACCAAAACTTTTGGGAACATTGGCATGACTTCCCATCCTGAAAATACAGGATGGGGTGTGGGAGAACCTTGCCAAACAGGGAAGGGGAAAATCACCCAGACTGGACAAATCTACCCGTCTTCCTTTATATGCTGTCTTCGCTTATGTCATAATTACCATTTTTTGCATTTCTATACCTTTCTTCATCTAACAGTAACAAAATGGTTACAACAATAAAAAGCAAGATATGAACGACCACCACAAAACTAGTTAATTAATTAACCAACTAACAAAAACAATGTAAATGGCCCGTATACAACAGTCGGAAGCAAATGTATTGCGGCTTGAATAAAAGGGCCATCTAAAGCTGTTTGTTCAGGAAGATCTCTCACGCTGCAGAGATGCTTTTTCTAGAATGAGGAGAGAAGGAGAGAAGGAGGGAAACTTCTTCCTGCACTTCATATCTTAGGATTCAAACCTATGCTTTCATACCCAAAGACTATGTAAATGAGTTTTGGTGCCAGCCCTAACATTCATCCTCATTCTGACTTATGTGATCATTTGTCACATTATGAAGATGGAATGGTTCAAACCTGTGCGCAAAGATCTATGAATCCACATTAGACATGTTAAAAATGCCTATAGGGAAAATCAAGGGTGCCTAATAAATACATATAACCACACAACTGCCCAAGTACTACAAAGCCAACATCTTCTCTGTTTTCTTCTCTCTGAAGATCATCAGAAAAAAATATAAATCTATATGTAACATTACAAAGCATAAGCATATGAATACAGATGTAACATTTGATTTTTTTTTCTGTTAGGCTAGCTGAAGTTGGTGATCTCATGTTGCAATAGCATCACCAATTTATACATGTTTTCCATCTGACTTTTTTTTAAAAAAAATAATACAATGGCAACTTAATGGCAATTTTGTGAATAATTCCAAGCAGTAAATAAATTTCTAACATGCCAATTATCAGCTGTACTTAGATTGTAGGGCTGATATCAGCATGGAACATTTTTCATAATAATCTGTTCTTCCATTTAATACCATTTAATTGTATTCCATTATTAATATTGTGATCTATTATAAACTTAACTAAATGATTAATTAATTAATAATTAAATTAATGATTCTATCATCTGATCACTCTTTCCTGAACTTTTAAAAACATGTTATGTGGCTCATAGCACTATGGTTTCTTTCACAGTTTGATAAGCCATGATATCCAAGCACTTCACAGTCTTTCCATTTATCCAAATGAAAATGCTTACAAGAAGTTAACAAAGCCAGCGAGCTAAAAGGATGGCGTTTTATACAGTAGAACAAAAATAGGAGTTGTGTTTATAATCACACTGTTTATTATGGCTAATGCTGACATTTATAGTTACATTCTTTGCAATATAAATCATATTAATACAAATGGCCTTAATGTTTACAACATGAACCTTTTATGGCTATAAGATGGACATTTTCATATTATGCTGCAACCTCCAAGTGCCACAGAATTATGATACACTGATATCATCAGAAATGGCAGGGACATAATTTTGTTTCTATCCTTAAGGGGCTTTTTAAAAGTAAAAATTCCTTTCTAAAACATGAAGAAAATAGCACCATCAATTGTCACTATATTTCAGGGCTGTGACATTGGAGAGCTCTGGAGGACTCAATGGAGGGGCTGGGGAAAGCCATAGGCTACATAACAACTACTCCTAGTTTACACATGACAGAACAATCCTATTATTCATTTGCTCAGTGGTTTCTAAAGCCCTGAAAGCTACGGCCCTCTTTTATGATCTTCATTGGAGAAACAAACAAACAAACCAAAAACCAACATTTCACAAAGTGCTAATAAATGAACTGATCTAAATATCTGCAAGCATCATAGAGCAACTTAGGATCCAGCAGATCCTCATATTATCAGTAGAGAAGTGATCGATTTATAAACAAAAATTTGTTGGAAAGTCTTGAAAACCAAGCTAAATCATTCTGAAAGACATTCAGTGGTGTCATTTTTAACAACATGGAAAGCCTGAAAAATCGAATTGAAATGTAGTGCATAACTCACCTTGTCCATTTCTTGCTTGAAGCTGGCAAACACTTCATTGCTTTTTGTTAGTGTTTTCTGAAATTCCTCAAAGCGATCAGAATAGAGAGTCAGCTGCATTCACAGGAAAAAAAAGTGTGGTCAATTACATCCACCATTGGACAATAATAGTCCTCAATCTTCAAAAGATTGCAGAAGGAGGAGGAGATGAAATTTTTAGCTTGGGACCTAAGGTATCTTAAAAGAGTTTATGGAAGGATAAATTTCCATCCTTCTCTGCCATCTCCAAAGCCATCTGGAGAATCAAGATACTCCTGAACAACGGAGATGTGGTGCAAGGAGTGGGGGGAACTGTGCTTGAATCCTAAGGGAAGTTATATTAAGGAGGTTCATTAAAGAAAGTTTTCCTGTCTCCCCTTCTCGAATTTATTGTTTTTTGGTCTGTTGTATGCCACACAGAGATTGTTTGTGAGATGGGCAACCATATAAATTTGATGAATGAATGAATGAATGAATGAATGAATGAATGAATGAATGAATGGTTGGATGGATGGATGGATGGATGGATGGATGGATGGATGGATGGATGGTTAGTTAGTGATGGCAGCTTGTGACAGTTGAGATGTAGTTGCTGAACTTCAACTCCCAGAATTCCCCCATTTCTCCAGGCTACTTGTACTTCAACAACAAACTGGAGTGCCATTGGTTGCCTGTCCCTGTTCTGCTGACCTATGTAAGATAGGGTGCAAGTTATTGCTCTTGGGAGAATATCAGCATGGCATAAAGAGCAGTTTCCTGACAATTCCACTATTTCTGATGTTCAAAATCACAAATTTCTAGCCCTTAAGAAGTCCCTAAATGCTTAAACAGATGAGGATAATCCCACTGGTTTAGCTATATGAAGTTTGGGAGATAACGTTTATTGTAAACCACCCAGAGTCCCTCTTCTGGGGTAGATGGGCGGTGGAAAAATTTGAAAAATAAAAATAAAAAAATAAAATAAACATTTGTAATACGGACAAAATATTTTTCTTTTTACATTTTTTCCTACCATGGACAAACTCAGCTACAAATAGAATGTTTTATAACATTCCATAATTTCAGTTCCTCTTTGACCTCTGCTGCTGTGCCTGATCTAGCATAGATTGGTATCAAATTCTTGTAACTGTTGCTGATTCCATGTATTTAATATACTCCTTAATAATCCAAATGGATGGTAAAAAAGGGTAAATATCTAATAGTGTTTGCTGAATTTCATGAATTCATTGTAAACATGAAATAAAAAGTAATGTAGGCTGCCTTTAAATCATCTTAAAGAAAAATATTCTTAAAATAACATGGAATAGATGGAAGAAAGACAAGGATCAATAGTCTTGGTCAAAAGAAGTAATGAAAAAACGTAGTAGGCCAAATTTCCCCAATTTTCTCCCAATTTCCAGCTTAATTTGACTGCAATACCCAACACTCCAGTTGGAGGTGAAAGGAAATAAATGCAACATATGGAGATACTAACTTGGGGAAGATTGTGCTAAAGCAGGGGTGGGGAACCTTTTTTCTGCCAAGGGCCATATGGATATTTATAACGGGGGACCGGGGGGCAGGGTTTCCGGGATTTCCATGGACCCCCCGTGTGGGGTTTGCGGGCAAGAGCCAATTGCGTGGAAGGGGGCGGGGTTTGCGGGTGGGAGCCCCGCGGGCCTTAGGCGGAAGCCCCACGGGCCTTATATGGCCTGCAGGCCTGATGTTCCCCACCCCTGTGCTAAAGCATACCACAGTATTTCTTATTGATAGAAGATAAATATAATTAAACAGACACTACTTTGATTATCACTGATAATCAATACTTTTCTATTTCTGGCCATCATAAATTAAAAAATGTTAACTCTTCCTACCTCTTGCCATGTGATAATTATAATGGAACACTCCATGCTAATATTTCCAATAAACATTATGGACTGCTCCATACTAATATTTCATAAGGATTTAACCTGATGCATGCTACCCTGTGTTTCCAGAGAATGTGCTTTAATGGGGTTTGAACATAAATATGTTTATTTACATTTTATCCACTTTTACACATGTAATATGTTGAACATGACCAGTTGAAAAGGTAAATAATACAAACAACAGCCTTATTTTACCTGGGCCTGGAGAACAGTCTCTTGTTCCTTCAGCATTTTTGCTTGTAGTTTCCATTCTGCAGCTTGGTTGAGTAGCTATTTGGGATTTAAGAATGCACACATTTGAAAGATCAAAATCATTTAAATTTTAAAAAATATTTGCAAATATACTATTTGTAAAACTTTCCATGTTTAATTAGTATCTAGTGCAGTGCTTTCCAAACTGCCGCCGTTGGCGACACACCAACGGCGGCAGTGGCGCGGGGTGTGTGTGGCGGAGGTGGTGTGAACGGCGGTGGCAGCGGCGGCCTCGCTAAAACGTGGAAGCGCTTATGCGCGTGCCCCCGCGGCACCACCGCGCACACCCCTGCGCCGCCGCTTCGCGACACACTAAAATGTGTGTTGCGACACACTAAAGTGTCGCGACACAGAGTTTGGAAAGCTATGATCTAGTGAAATGATTGGGATCCACAAAAATATATTCATTCTAGTTACATAGTATGGTAGCTTTTAAAATAAGCACTACAAATCTAAGTGAAATGCTCATACGGGCTTTTCATGTGTTTTTTGGAACTTTGTCCTTTTAAACCCTCCTTGCTTTGGTGGGAAACAACAAAGCTTAAAATAAAATCCATGTAGAGTGGTGATGGTGATAGCAAGGCAGAGAGAACTACTGGTCAATTAATGTGGGATGACAAATCTCCAAATATTCTGAAGTCTAAATTAGGTTTCAGATTAATTATTAATCCTGCAAACTATCTGCATTTTGATATTGCTTAATATTTTGCCAGAGCTGCATTGTAATCTATTTAAGCTGGGATTGGTCTCCGTCTGCCATAAACAAATAGAACAGATGAGGCAGAAACTGCTTGTATGTGTAATCTGTTCTGGCTCATAAATGAGTTTTATTTTGCCCTCTCTGGTCTTAGTTATACTCTATAGCTCAACTTGACACGTCTAATTTACAAGACAAAACTGGGAGCTACTTGTAATAAAAGCAACTGTTCAAAGCAATATTTTCAATTAGCATTTTTTAAAAGGCTGATTGTATAGTCTGGGGTTATCTTCCAAATCAGAAAAGTGCTAATATTGGTGTTTTTATTAATAAAATATGAAGGAAGGGGAAGCCAACTCATAAAGAATATACAACTACTGAATGCAGTTGGTTCTCGTTTGCTCCTAGAAATAGAGAAGTATTAATATTAAAGAGTTTGAGGCTAAGTTTAGTAGAGGCACGGAGGCCCTTCCCACTGCACCCTTGCTAGACTGCCGTAATCAAACGGGGGCTTTAATCAAAGACAAAACATTGTAAGTAACTACTTTGGGAAGAGCGCTTCACTTCAAAATTAAGTGCTCATATTTACAAATATCTATTTTTCTTGCTCCAGAACAGGCTCTGGTGCAAATGTCAAAAGTTGTGAATTCACTAATTCCAGGGCATGTCAAGGTGCCAATCTGTTTAAACAGATCAAAGGTTATTTGCATCCAACTATTAACAACCAGATATCACTGGTGCTGAGAATAAGGCTGCAACCATAGGTAACCTTACCAGATCCAGGCTGCAAACCCTCAGTTGACCATTAGATGGCAAAGAAGAGTTCTCTGTATTTCTCTACTGCCACATAGTGGTCATTAGATTTCTGCAGCCCAGATTTGGTAACTTTAACCATTGGTAACAAGGAATCAAGGAGTACTTGTCATTCACATGATTTCTTGGAAGGGAACAAGAGCTTAGAACATGGAAGTTCAGTGCAGCTACTGAGTTTTTTGAAAGCCTTAAGTTAGAATTAGGTATTAAGAGAAAGCTGAGGTGAGGTTCTGTGCCAAGGTGTACTCCATATGATGTATAATCCAGCATAGTTTGTGTCTTGACATCATTCTACCATGCATTTTCCTACTGGCCACATCATAAGATGTTGGGAGATATACCGTGTAGGGATCTTTGGCATATGAGACTGTGATGGTGGGAAGATTGCTTGATATGTTTTGGCAGCAGCCTGGGGTGTATGAAATGTCCCCTTGAACCCAGCTAGACCATGAGGATCAGTAGACATGTGTAATCTATTCATGAAGAGATGTCAAGCCGTTGTGGCTTAGAAAATGGAATTGGATGAGGTCCCACTAACATGAGCCTGTTGCAGATAGTGGACATATCCATCTCTGTGTTCATGTAAAGCTGGTGTTGCTTCTAGAGAGAGAATATAATAAGGCAGCACCTGCCATTTCAGAGATTTCTCAAAATCTTTTTGTGTAGGGCTCAATGGCACAGAGCAAAGGAGCATAATCGGAGCCTCAGGGGAACATTTGGCCCTTAAAACTATTGGCTGTATCTCCCAAAGTCTCTCCAAAAAGTTCGCATCAGATTGAAATTTTCCATGTGAATTGAAGGAAATTAGTATATTCACGGGAGTGGTTAATTATTAACTACATTTAAGTAATGCAACCTTAATTTAATGTAAATGCAAATAAAATCAAATTTAATTTTTGTATTGACTCCACCTCTTCTTTATCCTGTCCTCATCTACTTCTTGGGGTGTATCACATGATCACACCACTGTGCAATGAGAAATTAAAATGTGTATGTGAGACAGAGATCCAGGAAATATAAATTTTGAAACAAAATGTAGAAAATGAATTTCTACAACTGAACAATATTGTTCAAAAGTTTGTGCTAAAGGATAAATTTTGAGCATTGCATTACATATTGTTTGAATATGATCAATACTTTTCTTCTCAATTAACCTAAATTATAGGAGAACTAAACAAATTGGATTGCATCCCAAGAAGCAGCAAATATACTTAATTGAAGCCACCAGGAGGCAGCAGAGTCATTCTGCTGCTAATGCAAAGTGCAAGTTTAAGCAATTTAAAAGCAAAAGCATGTTGATCTTTGATATAAAATCTAATGATCAGCTTCCCTCATTTGGTGCACAGTAAAGAACACATAATGCTGTAGATGCTGTTGCAAAATTTGATAAATATTCCAGTGGATTTTTGAATCATGACCTATTGAAATTATTTTAATCTAAAAATAGGCACCTTGTCAATGGATCTACTTGCTTACTTGCTTGCTCTTACCATAAATCTATCTAGAGATCGCTGTATTCTCAGGAGGCTTCTTTTCTGGTTTGGTTTTGTTTTTTCTCCCCCACTATCCTACTATATATACAGGAGTTGGCAGTGGTAAGAAATTTCTGAATCTAAACCTATGTATTTAAAATATTTCTATACCACTGTTCTACTATGTTTTACTGGGCAGTGAACACCATTAAATATATATTTACAGAATTTAAAATAAAACATGCAAACCAATTTTAAATAACCAAATATATATTGAAACACATTAACCATTGACCACGGTGGAGCATTGCCACCAGATCTCCTGTACCAGGTGAATAAAAATGTTTTCAGCATGTATCTACATTGAAATACGGATGGTAAATACTTTATCTTGGGGCATGGGGATTGTTCTACAGAATGAATGAGAAAGTCAGGATTAACTCCCTCCAATTCACATGAACATTAACCAGGAAGCACTACAAAATGATAGAATATGTAGTTTGATCCCATGGGAGGCATACCATAAGGGGCACTGAAGAAAGAAGATGGAATACTTTATAGAACTAGAAATCTTTAAACTATCTACCATTCATTTGACGTGTAAACCTCCAAATCTTGATGGCTATTTCTTTGAGTGTCCTGAGGCTCAGAGATACATACAGGTAGTCCTCACTTACTGATGGTAATTGGAACGGGAACTCTATCGCCAAGTGATGTGGCTGTAAGGCACGTCACGTGACCACGACGACTTACGACAGCAGTTCTGGCGGTCCCAGTTGCTGCTGTTAGGTGAATCCCACATGGTTGCAGCACCCTGTGGTCACGAGATGGCCATTTGCGACCTCCTGCCAGACTCCCTATTGACTTTGCTTGCCGGAAGCCAGCAGTAAAGGTTGCAAATGGCGATCATGTGATTGTGGGATGCTGCAACGGCTGCAACTACAAGGACCCATCGTAAGTACCCCTTGTTCAGCGCCATTGTAACTTTGAATGGTTGCTGAACAAGTGGATGTTAAACGAGGACTACCTCTAGTAGAATGGCTGGAATACTTGGATAGGAAGAATATGGGTTCAAATTATTACTCAGTCATAGAGCTAAGTAATCTCCAGCCAGATCTTATTTCTTCCTAATAATAATACAAAAATTCCAGGGAGAACAAACTAGGTGGCTATATGTACACCTTGAGCTCCTGAGTGGAAACGTCAAGTGTCACTATGACAAATGAGTTCATTGCTTCATGAGACCAGCAGATACTTCTGTTTTTTTTATACTTAAGGGAGGGTGAATATACCCAGTGCTGGAATGGGAGTCTCATGTGTTAATTCAGTTTATATTCTGGTTCCTAAAGGTTCAGACTGGTGCACAGAGCACTCCTGCCTCTCATGACAAGAAGATTGGGCTGAGAGAGACTGAGTGAGCTGCCATGGCTGAGGATGCAACTGCGTCTCCCCAGGTCTAGTCTGGCAACATAGTCACTGTAGCATCCCGGCTGTCAGAGTAGGAGAGGTGAGAAACTGGGAAACGGGGAGTTCTAGTCCCGCCTTAGGCCTGAAAGCCGGCTGGGTGATGTTGGGCCAGTCCCTCTCTCTCTCAGCCCAACCTCACAAAGCTGATGTTGTGGGGAAAATAGGAGGCAGGAACATTATGTACACCAACTTGAGTTGTACAAAATAAAGGCAGGATACATATACATCTCTAAATAAAAAAACCCAGACAAATAAATAAATGGCGTTTCAGAGGTGAACACAAACTATACATAAACAACTAAAAAAATTAGTACATATTCCTTTTCTCGCTGATGCCGTTCTTCAGCTTCCTTCATGGCCTCTTGCGACTGTTCCAACTTGGCATCTACCAATTTCTGCTGAAGTTCCCTGTGCTTAAATATTTTATCAAGATGCTGGAAGGAAAAAAAAAAGAGATACAGAGATAGGGGGAAATGCTAGAGTACATGATTAAGACTGTGGTCTCTCTGAATCTGGGAATAAGTCTCATTGGGATTTATTTTTGAGTAAACAAGTACAGAATTGTGCTGTTAATAACACGTAAAAATAGCAGAAAGTATTTCAAAGTTAGTATTGCATTCTTGTCGGAAAGAGATTATTTCTATTTTTAAATTATTTAAAGATTTTAAATATCCCCAATAAAAATAATTGTGAAATTATAAGCTACAAAATTGTGTATAAAATCAAGTACATAAGCTGAGATTTCTTAGTTTATGCATTATAACTTCTTTATAGCTACTGAAATTTATTTGTAGCATTCCAAACATGTTTATTTTATTTATTTATTTATTTATTCAATTTATATGGCTGCCCATCTCACCATAGCGACTCTAGGTGGCGAACGTTACATAAAAACACAACACAGAAATAAACATCAAAGTCCAACAATATAAAAGCCTATAATGGCAGCCAAAGGCAAAAGCCAATCAGCAATAAAACAACAACATCTCATGGGTTTCAACTAACTTACTGACCCCCAATGTTGTTGAATAAATACATTGGGTTTTTTTTACTAAAGAGCAAAAAGGAAAGATTAAACTATGAGTTCTGAGTCTGGAGTAAAAGGTCTGTGTCATGTTAGCTGCAGTGAAGGGAGGAACACATAACAAAACTACAATAATAGCTCTGTTCTTTTTGAGGAGAGGGAAAAAAATCCCCAAACGATAACAAGATCACTAAAAAAAGTCACAAAAAGGCATTTAAGCTTCTGAGTTCTAAAGAACTTATCGAGGCAGACAGCATAAAAAACAGAAGATAGGCAAAACCCCAAGAAGTCCAAAATATAGCTTAGACATTGTAGCTACCAGTCCGAAATTGCAAGGGGAACGAACCCCTTATTGATTTTGCCTAATTTTGCCTAATTTGATTCCTGCAACACCTAACATTCTGGGACAAAAGGATGGTTACTATCACCCCACAAGGCCACATCTAACTCTTGGCTTTGGGTGGAACATCCTGGAGAGAAGTACAGGTAGTCCTCATTTAGCGACCACAATTGGGACTGGCCACTCAGTCATTAAGCAAAGCGGTCGCTAAGTGAAAACGTGACTGTGCTTATGATCTTACTTCAGCTTCCCTTTGCTTTACAGACCTGTGAAGGTTGTAAATGCGACGATTGGTCACAAAGTTACTTTTTCATCACTGTCGTAACTGTGAACGGTCACTGTATGAGGCAGTCACTAAACAAGGACTACTTGCCACATTGCTCTTACCTCCTCTCTCACTTCGTACTGATCAATGATGCTTTTCAGTTTCTCAGCCAGCTCAGTATTTTCCTGGCACAACTTCATGTTCCTCTCACTTTGCTGCTCAATCTGTGCCTGGATATCATTCAGTGTGCCCTGGAAATGATTTGTGATCTCCTTCCTCTTTTCTTCTTCTTCTCTTGCCCGCTGAAGAGTCTCTTCCTGTAATGCAACAACTGGATGACTTTTCTCCATCATTGCAGTCTTATCCAGGAAGAAGTAAAAAAGCAGATTTCTATCCCCCTTCACCAGCTGATATCCCAACAGTAATGAGTAAACTTAAGGTATGGCCTTTGTTTTCTTTTTATTTTAACTATTAAAATTAAATCAGTAGGGATCAAAGGAGCATAAGAAAATACCAGAAGTCTAGGACTAAAGTAAGGTAGTCTTGTTCAAGCTGAATCTAACTCATGGGAACTTTATAGTTCTATATAGTCCTTCTGGAAATGGTTTGCCATTGCCCTCTTTCAAGATTTTTTTAAGTCTTCCCAGTGTAACTTATGGCCCTGGGATTTCCTGGTGCCTTTCCATCCAAATACTAGCTAGGTCCAACCTTATTTAGTTTTTTGAAATCAGCCAAGGATGATTACGGGCTGTCATCTATCTGGGCATTCTAGGAATATTTCTTCTCAAAAGAAACCTTAGTGGACATTTGCAAAAATACCTCCCCCCCATCTCCCCCCCCCCCCCCCCCGCTTACTCATTCTGGTTCAAACTCTTGTACTTCTAATGCAGTGTTTCTCAACCTTGGCAACTTGAAGATGTGTGGACTTCAACTCCCAGAATTCCCCAGCCGGCTTCAAGCTGCCAAGGTTGAGAAACACTGTTCTAATGCCTTCCACTTCAGCAGACCACAGCAGGTAATTCTTTGCAATAACACTTTGCTTCTCCCTTCCTACTTCTTCCACAGGTGTTTTTGGGAGCCACTTCCATTACAGAGGGCTAACCTGGGGCCTTATATATCCATATAACCAGGTCTCCATATAATCCCTTAATGCTTTGAATATAGACAGCCTCTAAAAATTGCTGCTACCAACTGTAGTTTTCAATGAGAGACAGGGAGAAAATCATTAAGTACACAAGTAAAACAGGTTAATTGTTTTAATTAAAGTTAACATTAAATGCAAATGCAAATTTAGATTTATAAAAATGTAGGGAGAGTTGATTCCATCCATTTATTTATCCAGGCCACACTTCTTCTTCTTCTTTTTTAAAAAAAATACCACTAGTTTGTTGCTCAAAGGCTAAATGGAGCTCTTGGTTTGAAAAACGTGATCTGCTTGGGCCAGGACAGAAATGGATGAGTTATATAATTCAGGCCTTATCAGGCTTTGGATGCTGCTTTAATTAATTTTACATTAACTTACATCAGAGGTGGGCCAATTTTGCAGACAGGAATATGCATTTGCGTTATTTTTGGCATCTTAAGGTTGGAAGGAGCAGTGATGTAATAATGGCCCACATGAGACGGGGACCAATTTCTTTGGTTGTATTATTGCATTATTGACATTATTTTGTGGGTTTCTGGAGGAACTTATATTGTTTTAGCTGTACCAAGCTCACCCAAACATGTCCACTTGTATACCTCACAATTTGTTGCTGCACATAAAACTGAAGAAAAGCTTTATAACACAGCGCCAGTTTCCATACATTGCTGCTGGAGATACCAATGGAATAAACCTGGCTTATATCCTTGTACATCTGGCTTCAGTCATTTTAGATAAAAGTGGGAATCCAGGAAACAATATTAAATTAGGCATAATACAGGAGTAGGTTTCAATTATTTCCAAAGTATTATTTAGACAGAAGCAGGAAACCACTTTGTTGCTACTAGAGTTCAGTTATTCAAGAGTTAATGCTCCTTGCCAATCTATTGTGAACCAGCTAAGGGTACCAAGTGAATTAAGCTTTTCCTTCTGACCTCCCCTAGAGACCTTCTCTTCTCATTACCTTCAGGGTTTTGTTGTGTCTTTGGAGTTCCCTGCAAAGGCTCTCCAATTTGCTCCGGGCAAGGATGGCTCTGCTGTGTTCACCCTGTAATTGGTCCTTCTCCTTTGTGAGCTGCGTCTGTCTTTTCTGCAGATACTTCAACTGTTTTTGTTCAGAACGATGTTCTTCCAGCTAAAGTATGTGGACAAGAACAAATAAGCAAAGCAAGAGAACTTAGAACAAGGCCATTCTTAGGCATTTAATAGGTATGATACCATTCTATGTATAACATGGATATTTAGGGATAATTACTGTACTGGAACTTATTTAAATTTCATAGAAGGCCAAAATAAGCCAATTTTCATCTAAACAAAACCCCAAACAAAATAGATTATTCAGCTAATTTGCAATGGCAGTGGACAGGTGGAGGAGGAAAAAAAACCAGAAAAAAGTGTCTGCTTAGTTTCTCTCACACCAAAGTTAAGTGTGAAATCAAGGGCTGGGTAACGATCACTCCAATTAGTTTCTCCATTTTATTCCAGATCCTGCTCCAAATGTTATCAGTTCTTCAGTTAATTATCCAATTTCCAAATTATTATTATTTCCATAAATTCCATTCAAAATAAAATTAAGTGCAATTCAGTTCGTTGTGTGGGGGATGTTCAAAATGCTGGCTGGGTGATGGGACTTGGAATAGATGGCGCAGAATGCATTTATTTATGAAGATCTTCATACCTCTTTTATTCAGAAATCTGGTAATACCTTTCAAACTAACACATTTTATTTAAAGGCATATAATAAAGTCTGACTAACAACTCTAATACATTTAATAAAAATGCCAAAAGCACTTAGTAAGGTGTGTTAGTTGGGAAATGTGCTACAGATTCCTGATTTTTTGCCATCATAGACTAACATGACTCTCCTTCTACAGTCCCTCTTTTATCTAGCTAACTAGTTAACAGTCTGTAAGTCAGTAAATCTTCATAACAACAATACAATAATACAATAGAAAGAATGACTACATCATACTGCAGTGATTCTACCATGGCATATTCACGGTGCTGTGTCATCATGACCGTCTTCCACCCGGAAACCTATGCCCTCATTGTGGGAGGTTGTGTGGATCCAGAATTGGCCTTTACAGCCACTTACGGATCCACTGTTAAGATTTTACCCTTGGAAGACAATCTTACTCGGCTACGAGTGATCGCCAAGACATACGGAGGGCAACAAAATTTTAGATCCCAAAGGCATTCTGAAATAAACCGGTTTCAACAAGCCTTCAGAAGATCACAAGGGAAGGGCCCCCTCTTGCCTTTGAGGGCAAGCTGTTCCATAGGAGGGAGTTCCTGAATGGATGGCCTGCTTCCAAGTCTCCTTTTGTTGGATGTCCCCATAGGTGAGGACCCCTTGGAAGGTACTCTTTGTTTGTATGCATTGGGTGAGTAGATTCTACTTGGAATAGGGGGGTATCAGATAACTAACCTTAGAAGTGTACACAATAGCAGACTGCCAGGGCAGCTGCCATAGCAACAGTATAACATGGGGATAATGGGTCTGACCCCTTATCAGGCAGGTGCATTCTGTACCACCTGAAGTTTCTGGATGGTCATCAAGGGCAGCCCCATGTAATACGAATTAAGCAATCCAGGTGAGAGGCAACAATATGAGTTTGGGTACTCAGTGCCTCCCCTTCCAGGAATGGCCACAATTGGTGCACTAGCCAAAACCGAGGAAAGGCATCTATTCTGAAACAGAGTGTAATCCAGAGCACGATGAAAAACACCTTACCTTGAATGCAAAGCCTGCCAATGTGGTCATGCTTCTGTTTTATGTACCTATCCAAACTAAGCAAATTTTGGAGTGTTCAAGGTCTGACCCCTCCTCCTCCAAGGCCACTGACTGGAATCACCTCCTTATGAAGGAGAGGTACCATTCCAATATGGTGCCCTCCAATCCCAATCCTTGCAGCTGACCCAGGATATTGTGATCAAAGGCTGCTGAGAAATCCAGTAGGACAAGGACAATTGAGTCTCTCTCATCCTAGCCCTGTTCTAGGTCATTTACAAGAGTGACGGATGCAGTTTCTGTCCCATGCCCAGGCCTAAATCCTGACTGCCATGAGTCCACAGGTTAGGACAACTTAAGGTTCCTTAGTTATCGGCAGGGAATCAGATGAAGACAATCATGAGATCAGGGCAGAATTTGCCAGGGCATGTTTGTGCTATGATTAAGTGCCTGGGAAGAAAGGTCCCCGGTTTATCATACTAGATTAGATGCATTATACAGAGAGGGGGGAGGGGGGAGAGCACGCAAATTGCCACAGAAGTTCTCCACCTCCCTTGTTATCCCTCCTTCAAACATGCTATCCTGTCATGCTGCCTGCTCCCCCAGTTTAACCATGAAACGTATTCCAGAGACAGCCTTCACAAGGATACAAGTCAGGAATGCCCAGTTTCAATCCAACATTGAGTTTGTTAAGGCTGTCCAATGGAAGTAACAACTGAAGCACAGCTAAATCTCCTTCTGTCTGTCGTGCAGTTGCCCAGTTCTCTCATCTGTACCTCTACCTGTCCTGTCAAGCAGGACTGCTGATACTTGTGTGTCATATATAGCTGAGAAAGGCAAATGAGTGGGAGAAAGTTCCCTTCCCCAAATTTAAGATGGCGTCTTCCATGCTTAAGCAGGGATATTAAACAGATATTGTATCTGCTTCCAGGCTGCAATCTGGCCATTTTGCATTATATACTGTAGGAGATGTTTTTAAGCAGTTTTTTCCCTACCACAGATCTCCATAAGTGCGCTGTACTAACCAGTTCAGCATACTTCTTAAATAAGACATCAAATTTCTCTTCTGATGTATTCAGCTTGGTCAAATGTTGCATCAGCAGGGTAGCCTCTTTTCCTGAAACAGAAAAATGGCATCCAGTGGCCATTACCAAAGTGAGGATGCATCAGACAAAATTAAGATTGTCTGAATATATTTTAATCTGAAAACTGTGACTAATTAGGTTTTGCTGCTTCTGTATTTTGAAAGATCAGGAAGATGATGCACAGAACACCTACTGATGATGAACTCCATTGGTCTCCTTTTCTATTGCTGCAGCAATTTTCTACCTACATTTTGTACATTTTGTCCCAGAATTAAAATAATTATGTTTTGTAGGATGGCAAGCTAAAACAATGCAGAAACATAGATGTCAACAATGTTATATTTCCAGGCTGCCCCACAGGGCTGGGTCATATTTTTCAATGCTGTGCAGTGATTCTGATTCTTTAGATCAGTGCTTTCCAAACTGCCGCCGTTGGTGACACACCAATGGCAGCGGCGGCGGTGGTGTGCGGGGGCACGCGGGGGCATGGCGGTGGCGTGGGAGGGTGTGTGGTGGTGGTGGCGGCAGCAGCGGCCTCGCTAAAACACGGAAGTGCTAATGGCGCGCCACTGCCGTCGCCATGCACACCACCACCGCCACACGTGCCCCCACACTGCCGCGTGTGCCCCCATGCTGCCGCTTCACGACACACTAAACTGTGTGTCGCGACACACTAAAGTGTTGCGACACACAGTTTGGAAAGCTATGTTTTAGATTAAGACATGGCCAGAAGATGGCGCAGGGACTACTATTCAATACCTTTGTCATTAACCTATCCTGTCCCATAGAATTCTATCTTGTTCCCTATGCTGATTAATATCTACATGAAACTGTTGGGGAAGGTCATTTGGCTCTTTGGAATAGAATGCCATCAAAATTAAATTTATTCTGTGCAATAATTTAAGAGAAAGTTTTTATAAAATTATGTATAGATGGCATTTGACACCTGTGAAACTATCAAAAATGTATAAGAATGTTTCAAGTAAATGTTGGAAATGTGGAAAAGAGGATGAAACCTATTATCATATGTGGTGGACTAGTGAAGTGGCCAAAAATTTTTGGCCGGTGATCCACAGGACATTGGTGAAAATAATAGGAATCCCTTTTCAGATGAAACCAGAACTGTACTTATTAGGGTTTATGGACGAAGAACTGAGTAAAATGCACAGTGTCTTATTGTTGTATGTGATCACTGCGGCAAGATTAGTATATGCGCAGACATGGAAAAATAAAGAAGCTCCAAATGTTGAAGATAGGATATGTAAAGTTACGGACTTGTCGGAGATGGCAAAACTGCCATGTCTAATGAGAGAGAAATTTACAGAGGCGTTTATTAAAGACTGGAGTCTGTTTATGGACTATATTATAAAAGCAGAGAAAAATAGCTTGAAGATAAAGGGTTTTATAGATTAAATAAGGAGAGATAACGGAAAATTTAAATAGTGATTACAACGGTATAAAAAGAATAAGAAACGGCTAATGGATCCATGAGGAAAGTGAAGGGCGGAAGTGGACTTTTTTTTTTTTTTTAGGATAGATTTTTAGTTTTGTATTTGCAGGTTTATGTTTCTGTATATGTTTCTGTATTGTTATTCTAACGTTTACTTTATGTGTAGAATTTTAATAGTGTGTTTGTGTGTGAATGTTGATGACACCCAGCTCTACTGCTCCCTACCACATTACTTCAAAGAAGCGTTCAGTACCCTTGAATATTGTCTAATCTTGATAATGGGGTATTTGAGGGAAAGCAGCTTTGCAGTTTGGGAGTGCTTTTTGACTCTCAGCTGTCACTGGATTTGCAGGCAGCAGCTGTGGTGAGGTTGTGTTTGCACAACTATGGCTGATACACCAATTAAAACCCTTCTTGAGTTGGTTCAATTTGGTGGCAATTATCCATATTTCAACAGAAGAGAATATCTGTAGCTCAGGGTTGAACTGTGGAGTTCTCGGTGCTCTTGAGCTTGGTTGTTTGCTTGCAGATGTTTCACTACCCAACTAGGTAACATCATCAGTACATCATTGCACTGATGACGTTGCCTAATGAAATGAATGGGTAATGGGTAATGAAACACCTGCAGGCAAACAACCAAACTCAGAGAACACCAAGAACTCCACAATTATCCATGTCTTGGTTACAACCATCTGGATTACTGAGGTGCATTCTACCCTTGAAAAGTAACACCATGTAACACCTCTACTCCAAGAACTGCCTTCGTTGGCAGATGCATTTCATGGTGCTAGGTGTCATGTTTAAAGCCCTTCAGGGTACAGGGTCTGGTTATCTGCAGGACTGTCTTCTCCTAATAATGTGTCCATCCAATAAGGTCCAGTAAGGTGGGTTCACATGTCCCTCAGTTTGAGGCTGTCACCTTCAGAGGCTATGTAAGCATGCCTTCTCAGTCATCTTTCCTCCTCTGGAATAGCATTCCCCTCCAATATGCAATTGGCCCCTTACCTCCTGGCTTTCAGACAATTAGTGGAAACCTGGCTGTTTCAGCACATCAGGAGGACTGGGTTGTTTGACTGCCTCTTGTGAAATTGGGTCTTTTTACTGTTCATGCTTTTACTTGTGATTCCTGGTTCGTATGGTTTTAATCCCAATTACATATTGGGGAGTTGGTGGGTTAGAGTGGCCTATAAGGTCTATAAATAAATAAAACATTTAAAAAAATGGCAATTGGTGCAAAATGTGTTGAGCGAACTGCTAAGCCATGCAAGGTACAGGGATTATATGATGCCTGTCCTGAAAGATCTACTATTAACTAGCTGCCAGCCAGGTACAATTTAAGCTACAGGTTTTTACCTCTAAAGCCCCCAATGGTTTAGGGCCAGACTGTCTAAAGGGGCACCTTCCCACTATCGATCTGCCTAATTACTTTGATCAGCAAGAGATATTCTGATGAAGATGCTCTCACTGCCAGAAGTTGGCCATTGAAGATACTCTTCTTCTGTGTGACTTTCGGGACATGGAAGACTCTTTGTGCGGAGGTGTTTTTGGCTCCCCACTTTTTCAGTATTTAGGACAATGAAAAAATGTATCTCTTTCAACAGTCAAGCTTTGAATTGGTTTGACCATATATACTCGCATATAAACCCATCCGCGGATAAGCTGAACCCAATTCTGGGGGTGTATTTTGGCACCTAAAATTCTCGGCTTATCCGCAAGTATGTATGGTATATCCATTTTACTGTTGCATCTTGCTTACTTTGTTGTAAGCCCCTTTAGTGCCTATATAAGCAGATAGGCAGAGAATATATTTAATAATAAATAAAAATAAATGAAATAACTATGTTATCCATTGTTTCATAGTGGAGACATTACATAGGAGAAGGCTGCATTATTTAACACATCAAAAGACTGAGAAAGCCAATGTGGTGGACTGGGATGTTGGGCTGAGAAGACCTAGATTCAAGTCCTTATTCCACCATTGAACTCATTGGGTGGCTTTGACCCTCACCCTCTCTGAACTTCCCCTGCTTCAAAGGGTTATTGTTGTGGGAATAAATTGAGGGGAGATCCCCATGTGCATTATACCTTGACCTCCTAGGAAATGCAGGATAAAATAAATAAAAATGAACACACTGGCACATCTGGGGTCCAAGTACAAAACTGCACCATTATTGATCAATTACTACCCACTTCCATTATCATAATGCTTATTGCTGCCTGAAATGTGTTTCTAATTTCCAAAACATTTCAACTGAAAACAAAGCAAGTCCCCACTTTTCAGAAAAATCAGCTATTTTGCAATGGTGGTGAAGAGAGCACATGTGATCAATGGCAAATGCTGAAATTTTACAGAGACCACTGTGGTGCTTTTCCTGATATAGTCAATGACTCACATTAAGTTCTGCATTTCAGTTACACAAATAACTACTTGCCTAATCCTTTCAGGATTTTCTTTTCCAGTTTTTGTTCTTTCTGAATACTGGCCTCCTTTAATCCAGAGGCGTCCCCCAAAGGGATCTGTTCTTTTTCAGCCTCATCATGCCCATCTTCATAGTCCCCATCCTCAGGACTGAAAGATTCCCCTTTCTCAGGTCCATCTGTTGCTTTCGTATTTCCTTCCTCCACCAGACTGGCAGCTGACCCATAGGTTTTAATAATGTCCTCCAGCTGTTGGCTCAGCTCCTCGGATATATCACAGAGCTTTATTTCAGGCTCAGCCTGGGCTGCATTCTCGGGGGACTGAGGCAGCAATGTCTCACTTGCTCTCCCGAAGCCATTCCGAGAAGGCAGAACTTCAGGGGTGCTTGCAGAAGACAATTGTTGCTGTTCAGGTTGGCCACTGGTGCTTTGGTTATGGTCCATGCTGGATACCTGGTAGGACAGAGAGCTCAGTTTTAGGCAAACACCTTGAAGGTTGCAAGAGGCAAAACAATTGATGCAGAAGTGGACAGCTTGCTTTTCACACATGGTAATAGACATCTTATTTATATACAGCAGAGCTTTCCAAACTGTGTGTCGGGACACGTTAGTGTGTCGGCTGCAGTGTCTGGGTGTGTCGCGGCTGCTGCTGTCTCCAAACCCGCCCTGCCAGGATTCCGCGCAGGTCCTAGTGCCTGCCTTGTGCCCTGCTGTAAGAGTGTGTCGTGAAATGATGCCCTGCTGTAAGAGTGTGTTGCGAAATGATGCATGTCTAAAAGGTGTGTCACCAACATGAATAGTTTGGAAAGCTCTGATATACAGGTTTATTTAGGTATTGATATTCTAAGGTAACAATATCAGTAATAAATAATAAAATGTGACATCCCAATGAAAAGATGAAAATTATTCTGTCCCAAGAGCCCAATAGATGTAATCTTATCACAGCCTTGTCTAACTAGGTAACTTGCACATGTGCTACACTTGAATTCCCACAATTCCTACCCAACTGTGGGAACATATTTGAAAGATCTCAGGTTTGGGACAGCTATATGATCAGATTTGGGCAAGCATCAAGGCACTTATTTGATATCTTATTTAATTCAATTTTGATGCTGCCTGATTCCAGCCAACTCTGGGTAGCTTACAAAAATAGGAGAATAAAAAACAACAAAATACAATAAATTAGAATGAAACAAATTACAAAAATAGCTTCAAAATAATTGCAAGGTGGCAGTCGAGACAACATATCAAAATATAGAACATCACCAAAAAAGGGAGTCCCACTCGCCCTACTCCAAAGCCTGGGACAATAGCCAGATTTTCACGGCCTTCTGGAACGCCATCAGAGTGGGAACCATATGGATCTCAGGGGGTTGTGTGTGTGTCATTCCAGAGGACAGGCTCCAAAAGATGACACCATTTAATTGAGGGGACCTAGACTGTGCCCACTCTGTTGGATTGTACTAGATGGACAGAAACCATGGGAGACAGGCAGTCCCTCATATAACTGGGCCTTTTGCCATGTACGGCTTTATAGGTGATAACCAGCACCTTGAATCACACCCAGAAGCACACTGGCAACCAGTGCAGCTCGTGAAGCAGAAGTGCCACGTGGGCATGCTGAGGCAAGTTGACCACTGCTCATGCTGCTGCATTCTGGACCAGTTTAAACTTCCAAGTGGTCTTCAAGGGCAGCATTGCAGTACTCAAGCCATGACTGTCTGGAGGGCTGACTGATCCAGGAAAGGGCACAACTGGCACACAAGAGAGCTGTGAAAATGCCCTCTTGGCCACAACTGCCACCTGCTCTTTGAGCAGGAGCTCTGAGTCTAAGAGCACCCCCAAGTTGCATAGCACTCCTGTTTGGGGAAGTGCAACACCATCCAGGAGTAAAGATGAAAAATCCCTGATGTAGGTGGTTCCAACAGCCACAGCCACTCAGGATTGAATTGGAGTCAGTTTCTCCCCATCCAGGCCCACACAGCCTCTAGGCACTGGGAGAGAACTTTGACAGACTCACCTGGCTGGCCTGAGTTCAAAAGATACAACTGGGTATCATTGGATCCCAAACTGTGGATGACCTCACCCAGTAGTTCCATGTAGATGTGAAACAGGAGGGGAGAGAGTGCAGAGTTCTGTGACAGCACACAAAGAGGGTCCTAAGGAGCAATCTCTCCCCGCCCCCAACACTGACTGGAACGGACTGCAAAGGAAGGAAGAAAATGACCTAATTCCCAACCACCATAGTTGGTCCAGAAGGATACGGTGGTCAATGGTATTGAAAGCTGCTGAGAGATCATCCCCATTCTGGCTCTGCCACAGGTCATCAACAAAGGTGACCAAGGATGTCCATACTAAAACCCAACCTGAACCCTGATTGAACTGTGTCTAGATAATCTGCTTCCTCCAGAGTCCTCTGTAACTGCAGCCTGATCTCTTTCTCAACAACCTTCCTCCTTCAAGGCCACCAGCACCATTCTCTCTCTCTCAAAGAGAGAGACAACACCACCATATGGACCCCACTACAGGTGATCTCCCTAGCCACCTTAATGAGCCAAGAATGGCCTGGATCCAACATACAGGTGGCCAAACTAACAACACAGAGGACTCTGTTTACTTCTTCAAGAGACACCAACTCATTCCAGATCACACCACCAGACTGTGCCCCTAGCACCCTGGCTGAACATACCCAGTCGGAGTCAACTCGGAGGGGATCTGACGTCTTTCAAGAAAGGACAGAGTACCCTTCCATACAACTGCTTAAATTATTTTTTCCTGTTCTTGAATGTAATCAGAGGTGGACTACTCTGTACTAACCACATGGTTTTAAAAGAACACCAGCGTGGCAGCATATCTCTCACAACAGTTCCATCTTTTTCCTTTTTTGTTATTGATTTTAAAATAATTACTTTAAGTTTGTATGTTTTGCTTTTTTGGTGCTTGTTATTTCTGACTCACATTAAAAAATACCTTGAACTGAAGTATACCATTGGCTGTTCTCTCTGTAACATGTACTGTACAGTATGTTTCTGGGATGGTAGGGACAGGGATGGTCTGCTATTCAAGCCTCTGACTTGGGCCTTTTCTCCTCTAGAATGTCTGAAATAACTTGCTCCCTTTCCTTCAGATCTGCTATAAAAGGGAGAAACGAGAAGACTAATTCTTCTGATACCCATGCTAGTGGCATTGTATGCCCATGCCAACTATATAGTTTATGGTAATTGCACAATATACTCCGTAAATCTAGCATCTGCAGAGAGCCACATTTCTTCTCATCCCATCAAGTACCAATTAATCACTAGGAGGTGGTCTCTTGGCTTTTGGGCTTCAATAGCCAGAGAATTAAAACAGTTCATACCTGTTTCAAAACAGAAGTGAATGTGGATGCCCTGGTATATCAGTGAGCTATGGACATATATATCGTGTTAGTGAATTCTATAAAGACTTTGAAATGTTACTCTGGTCCAGAGGAATGTGTGTTATACTGCCTTAAATGAAGAACCTGACCCATTTTCTGGGATGAAGGCAGCTGCAGCAGAGTTTCAATCTGCATGGGGAAATAGCAGCTGATGACGATTCTAATCTTTCTGTTTGCATGTTTTCTCAAACTAACCCTTGTTGTTGTTCAGTCGTTCAGTCGTGTCCGACTCTTCGTGACCTCATGGACCATAGCACGCCAGGCCTTCCTGTCCTCCACTGTCTCTCGGAGTTTACTCAAATTCATGTTCATTACATCGGTGATGCTATCTAACCATCTCATCCTCTGCCGTCCCCTTCTCCTTTTGCCCTCAGTCTTTCCCAGCATCAGGGTCTTTTCCAGTGAGTCCTCTCTTCTCATTAGGTGGCCAAAGTATTTGAGCTTCAGCTTCAGCATCTGTCCTTCCAATGAGCAGTCAGGGTTGATTTCCTTTAGGATTGACTGGTTTGACCTCCTTGCAGTCCAAGGGACTCTCAAGAGTCTTCTCCAGCACCACAGCTCGAAAGCATCAATTCTTCGGCGCTCAGCCTTCCTTATGGTCCAACTCTCACAGCCATACATTGCTACTGGAAAAACCATAGCTTTAACTATACGGACCTTTGTCGGCAAGGTGATGTCTCTGCTTTTTAATATGCTGTCTAGGTTTGCCATAGCTTTCCTCCCAAGGAGCAAGCGTCTTTTAATTTCATGGCTGCAGTCACCGTCTGCGGTGATCTTGGAGCCCAAGAAAATAAAATCTGTCACTGCTTCCATTTCTTCCCCTTCTATTTGCCAGGAAGTGATGGGACCAGATGCCATGATCTGGGTTTTTTTAATGTTGAGTTTCAAGCCAGCTTTTGCACTCTCCTCTTTCACCCTCATCAAGAGGCTCTTTAGTTCCTCTTCACTTTCTGCCATTAGGGTGGTATCGTCTGCATATCTGAGGTTGTTGATATTTTTCCCGGCAATCTTAACTCCGGCTTGTGATTCATCCAGCCCGGCATTTCTCATGATGTACTCTGCATATAAGTTAAATAAGCAGGGTGATAATATACAGCCTTGTCGTACTCCTTTCCCAATTTTGAACCAGTCGGTTGTTCCATGTCCGGTTCTAACTGTTGCTTCTTGACCCGCGTACAGGTTTCTCAGGAGACAGGTAAGGTGGTCTGGTACTCCCATCTCTTTAAGAATTTGCCACAGTTTGTTGTGATCCACACAATCAAAGGCTTTAGCGTAGTCAATGAAGCAGAAGTAGATGTTTTTCTGGAACTCTCTTGCTTTTTCCATGATCCAGCGAATGTTGGCAATCTGATCTCTAGTTCCTCTGCCTCTTCGAAACCCAGCTTGCACTTCTGGTAGTTCTCGGTTCACATGCTGCTGAAGCCTAGCTTGTAGGATTTTGAGCATAACCTTGCTGGCATGTGAAATGAGCGCAATTGTACGGTAGTTTGAACATTCTTTGGCATTGCCTTTCTTTGGAATTGGAACGTAAACTGACCTTTTCCAATCCTGTGGCCACTGTTGAGTTTTCCAAATTTGTTGGCATATTGAGTGCAGCACTTTAACAGCATCATCTTTTAGGATTTTAAATAGCTCAGCTGGGATACTGTCTTCTCCGCTAGCTTTGTTGTTAGTAATGCTTCCTAAGGCCCACTTGACTTCACTCTCTAGGATGTCCGGCTCAAGGTCAGTGACCACACCATCGTATTTATCAGGGATATTAAGATCTTTCTTGTATAGTTCTTCTGTGTATTCTTGCCACCTCTTCTTAATCTCTTCTGCTTCTGTTAGGTCCCTGCCTTTTTTGTCCTTTATCATGCCCATCTTTGCACAAAACGTTCCCTTGATATCTCCGATTTTCTTGAAGAGATCTCTAGTCTTCCCCATTCTATTGTTTTCCTCGATTTCTTTGCATTGTTCATTTAAGAAGGCCTTCTTATCTCTCCTTGCTATTCTCTGGAATTCTGCATTCAGTTGTTTATATCTTTCCCTTTCTCCCTTGCCTTTTGCTTCCCTTCTTTCCTCAGCTATTTGTAAAGCCTCATCAGTCAGCCACTTTGCTTTCTTGCATTTCTTTTTCTTTGGGATGGTTTTAGTTGCTGCCTCCTGTACAATGTTACGAACCTCCATCCATAGTTCTTCAGGCACTCTGTCTACCAGATCTAATCCTTTAAATCTATTCCTCACTTCCACTGTATATTCATAAGGGATATGATTTAGGTCATACCTGATTGGTCTAGTGGTTTTCTCTACATTCTTCAATTTAAGCCTAAATTTTGCAATAAGAAGCTCATGATCTGAGCCACAGTCAGCTCTAGGTCTTGTTTTTGCTGATTGTATAGAGCTTCTCCATCTTTGGCTGCAAAGTATATAATCAATCTGATTTCGGTATTGACCATCTGGTGATGTCCATGTGTAGAGTCGTCTCGTGTTGTTGGAAAAGAGTGTTTGCTATGACCAGCGTGTTCTCTTGACAAAACTCTATTAGCCTTTGCCCTGCTTCATTTTGTACTCCGAGGCCGAACTTGCCTGTTATTCCGGTTATTTTTTGACTTCCTACCTTAGCATTCCAGTCCCCTATGATGAAAAGGACATCTTTTTTTGGTGTTAGTTCTAGAAGGTGTTGTAGGTCTTCATAGAACCGGTCAACTTCAGCTTCTTTGGCATCAGTGGTTGGGGCATAGACTTGGATCACTGTGATGTTGAATGGTTTGCCTTGGATTTGAACTGAAAGCATTCTGTCGTTTTTGAGGTTGTACCCCAGTACTGCCTTTCCCACTCTTTTATTGACTATGAGAGCTACTCCATTTCTTCTAAGGGATTCTTGCCCACAGTAGTATATATAATGGTCTCCTGAATTAAATTCGCCCATTCCTGTCCATTTTAGTTCGCTGATTCCCAATATGTCGATGTTCAATCTTGTCATCTCATGTTTGACCACATCCAGCTTACCTTGATTCATAGTTCTTACATTCCAGGTTCCTATGCAATATTGTTCTTTACAGCATCGGACTTTCCTTCCACTTCCAGACACATCCACAACTGAGCGTCCTTTCGGCTTTGGCCCAGCCGTTTCACACTTTCTGGAGCTACTCGGAATTGCCCTCCGCTCTTCCCCAGTAGCATTTTGGACACCTTCCGACCTGAGGGGCTCATCTTCCGGCGTCATATCTTTTAGCCTTTTGATACTGTCCATGGGTTTTCTTGGCAAGGATACTGGAGTGGTTTGCCATTCCCTCCTCCAGTGGACCACGTTTTGTCAGAACTCTCCGTCATGACCTGTTCTTCTTGACCTGACTTCATTGAGTTACGCAAGCCCCTTCGCCACGACAAGGCAGTGATCCATGAAGGGGAAACTAACCCTAACCCTCTGGAAACTGTTACAAAATCTGTGGATTGCTTTTCTGCTTATGTACAATAGTAGTAGTTCCTTAGGCTATGCTCAGTGGACAAGGAAGTTCAAATAAATATAAATGCTGAATGCAAGTAGTTTCGGGCAATTCCGAGAAGCCGCATTAGAACAGAAGGATAAGGTGAGAGGAGGGGGTTGGTTGCAAGCTTGAGACCTTTTCTCTTGACCCTGCATTAATTTTGAGTGACTAAACTAGATTTGGCCATTTAGTTATCATTTCCCACTGTGTGGGTTGTAAAATGAAGATGAACACTACTGCCCGTTGTCATATTATGAGTTCTATCATTTTCACATATAAATACTACAGCTTAGTATAAGAATTATTTGGCAATAATTACCCTGGTTTGAAATCTTTTTCAGAACAAACTCTATTGGATAGAGTAGGAGGAAAAAGACATTGCTAGACTTGTGTCTGATCCTGGATCACACTGTATTGACTGAAAAATGTCTGAGTAAGACAGAAAGCTCACTGAACAGGATAGCAATTTGCTGTACAGAAATATGGGTAGGTGTGTGTGTGTATTATATATATAAAAAAGGTAAAGTTTCCCCCCGCACATTTGTGCAGTCGTGTCCGACTCTAGGGGCCGGTGCTCATCTCCGTTTGTTAGCCGAAGAGCCAGCGTTGTCCAAAGACGCTTCCACGGTCATGTGGCCGCATGACGCGCACGGAACGCTGTTCCCTACCCACCGAAGTGGTACCTATTAATCTACTTGCATTTGCATGCTTTCAAATTGCTAGGTTGGCAAGAGCTGGGGCGAGTGCGGGAGCTCACTCCATCACGCAGGGCTAGGGATTCGAACCTCCGAACTTGCAATCTTCCGATCGACAAGCCTGGCGTCTTACCCGCTGAGCCACCACGCCCCTTTTATATATACACACACACAAAAATTGCATTGTGGATTTTGGAGGCAAGAAAACTTCATGGACCATTGGAATTATATCACAGGTTGTATTTACACTGCGTTTCCCAGTTTAAGATATCTGAACAGCATGAAGTATGATGGCTAAAAATAGGAAGTGAGTTTCTTGGCATACTTGGTTGGTATTGAATAAGCATCTGATTGTTTTCCAAAGAACTGCAATGATACACCTTCTGCTATCTTGTATGTATCCATTTCAGAATTCTGATTCTGGATAATGCGTAGCAAAGGAAGGAAGTACGATTGTAAAATTAATTAAACCTAGAGGTTGGAAATCTTTCTTTTCATAAGAGGCCAGTTGTGAGTTTTCATTAGGAAGATAGTAGACAACATTGTATAGTTTTCCTTGTGATCTCAAGCTTGCTAAACAGAAGGCACCCTCAATCAGTTGCTCTTGGCAAGCTACAGACATGAGGACATAAAGAAGAACTGACCTGTTTCATACATTCTGATATACCGTGGCTTGTTGAATCAAGTGGTCAGGTTCACTAAACAAACCACATTATGGCTTAGCACAATGTATGAATCCAACTTATTTCCATGGTTTCTCAATTATTAAGAAAAGGCAGGGTACATGTACTACAACTGAAGGAGATCTTGAGGCAGCACCATATGGAGTGCATATACTAATTATGATGCAAATTAAACAACAGGGTCTTGTCTTGAATATGAATGGAAAGGTGATGAACATTATTTACTTAAATATTTATAGCCTGTCCACTATGCAAATAATCTCATCTGTAGTAAATGTACAAAACCACAGATTCCATACCACTCTCCCTATTATATTAAAAGGCGATGCTTGTGATATAATAGGGAGAGTGGCATGGAATCTGTGGTCTATCTGCTGCAAAGCCTGGTGTTTTTAAGCTATTTTAGATGCCTTCTGGAGCAGGAAGAAAATACATCCTATGAAATAAATATAATCTTCAGCTTTAGTCCATACATTTGTTTACTGATCATAATGTGATCATACCCCATATGCTTTGTGGAGCCATAGTGTTATTGGCATGTGTCAAGTGTGCTCTTCAGGGAGATGCAGCTGAACTTCATTTACTACTAAAGTAACACCTGTTTAAGATCCTTTTTTTAATGACTACTCTAAGTTTAGTGATACTTTTTTCTAATGTAGCAACAATGTAATATATTCATTCATTCATTCATTCATTTATATTTCCAACTTATATCACCGCCCATCTCCCCCCATTCCGGAGGGGACTCTGGGCGGTTTACACCAAGCCAGCAATTAAAACATATAAAAATTTATAAAATAGAATTCATAATTTAATTAAATATATAAGACCCAAGAGGCTCTGATGTTAGGTTTTAAAGAACTCTACGGAGCAAGCCAACCCCAAGAGGAGCTATTACTCCCCCCATCCCAAACGAGGTGGCAGAGCCAGGTCTTCAGTTGTTTCCGGAAGGTCATACATCTCTGTCTTTTCCTCATTAATTACTTTACTCACATTAATAGTTACTGAACAGCTCATCAACAAGTTGCCTTAACACCTTTACTTTGTTTTCTTCCTCTTTATAGTAGAGATGAATTATACAAAATGTCCTTCTCCTTGTCCCAAGGACATTTTCACAGTAAGATAGTTTAAGAGTTTGCTTATTTTTAGATCTTGACTCTCCATTCCCTTCCACCCAGTAGGTCTCCCAGAAAGACACACAACACCTGCTCTAAAGTCACAAGCTATTTTCAGCCTAGCCAAGAAAGGATGATAGGGATCACTCTGGAGACAGTCTTTATTATTTATATTTACAAAACACATACACAAAGAATGCCACCAAACATCTGAAAACAGTTGTATCTACTTAGAAGCAAGCCCCACTGGGATGAAATGGGACTTATTCCCCAAGTAATCAATAGATTACATTAGTAGTTAGTGGGCACCAATTAAAATGTAAGCATTACGGGGACTAGAGTGTGTGTGTGTGATGGGAGAGAGACACACAAGCATCAAGTCTTTGTTACAGCTTGTTCTCAAACATTAAAATCTCAGTATTTTCTATCAATTGTTTGAAGTACCAAAGTTTATTTCAAAAATGGTTAGAAAAGACCTACTGAGCACAATATATTTTTAACAAATTCAGAATATTTCAGTTGCAATAAAAAGACCATTCCAGAAACATATATAGGACTTCTCATATTTTAAGTCAACCATGATAATGATGATTTGGGTTTCCTTGTCAATAACCTCATGACTTTCATAGTACATAGAAATGACCTTTGTATTCTGCTTTAAATCCCCTTTCTCCTAAAATACCAACTTTGTATTTGCTTCTTTTGCTGAAAATTTCAGCAAGGCTGGTAATCTTGTCTTTCTCATGCACTCCCATACTTCTATCTGCTAAGTATCTAAAGCACAGAAAATAATACTGTATAATAAAAAGACCACCCCCAGCCCTCTTTTCTCAGTTATCAGTAACAAGAAAAGATTTGGCACACTTACCTAGAGGGACAAAAAAGAGAAATAAAGATGAAGAAAATGATAAGAGAAGGCCCCAAAGAAAGACTCTGGTCACATAGAAGGAAAGAAGGGGGAGAAAGAGAAAGAGGAGTAACTGACAGCTGGCAAACACACCCCCAAGTTTGAAAGCAATCTTCCAATCCCAAACGCCGAAATGAAGAGAGCACTCAGTTGGGCTTCAGCAGCTGCACAAAATGCAGGAGGAATTTCAGCAGGTGCACTTTATCACACCAACAGAGAAAAAAATGTTACAAACTACCCAAAAAGCTTTTTTGCTCTTTAAGGACAAGACCCTGGCTCTTGTTTGTATCTGGCTTTTGTCTTTTCTCCTACAACGCAGCTTCTGGAAATACTGAGGCTGTGTTCACACAAGATGCTTACTTGTGAGTCATTTAATCATAGTTTGTAATGAATTGAATTTTCAGGGTCTGACCACACTGGCTGGATTTGCAGAACATGCTGGGCTACAATGCCGTTGGCTGGTTTGTGGTTCAGTGTGTTATGGAAACCCAACCAATGGGGCTTATGCATTAGAAGATAGGCTGTTGTTCATGTGTTTTACCATCCTGAGAGTCAACACATGTTGAGTAGACTCTTGCAGATCCAGGCAACATGTATGTACCTACCCTGATTAAATGCCCCCTCCTCTCTCTCATACATACACATGCACACATCTTCATTAGTCCTTAGGGACAAAATGCACACAGAGAAACACATGTTACTTCATTACACTCCAGAAAATACCGACTCCTCCTATGGCCACTGTTGGTGAACAGTTGAAGGGAATTCCAGAAGTTCTACCCTGCATGTTTTCCCTACCTTGCTTTTTGTTTCTTCCTTGTTCCTCCCCAGGTTCCATTAGTGCATTTGTTAATATTCCATAAAGGCACAAGGAGGAGGACCGTCTGGAGTGAGCATTTTAAATACAGCAAGAAAAGAGGCAACACTTTTCCTTCCTCATTTGCTTGATAATTTAAGGTCAATCCTCTGTGCTCACTTTTTATTTTTTTTAAAAAAACAGCCACATTTATTTGCATGTAATCTAAAAGAGGCATGCACAGGTATGTACACAGGCTCTTTTGCTGTACCATTAGTGGGTTAGGGGCTGTAGTGTACATAGTGCCACAGTAAAATAAAAAAGGGTGGTTGGAAGTGGCTTCATCTCCATTGGGAGAAGGAAGTTAATCTAAAGCATAGCTTTCCAAATTGTGTGTCACAACACTTTAGTGTGTCGCAACACACAGTTTAGTGTGTCGCGAAGTGGCAGCGGCGCGCCATCAGCGCTTCCGTGTTTTAGCGAGGCTGTCGCTGCCGTGCACGCCGCCGCCGCCGCATGCCCCCCGCGCCGCTGCTGTGCATGCGTGCGCCGTCGCTGCTGCCGCCGTTGGTGTGTCGCCAACGGCAGCAGTTTGGAAAGCACTGATCTAAAGCATCATGAAATTACGGTGGAACCTCAATTTAATGGACTCCCATTTAATGGACTTTGCATGCAATGGATAAAATATGCCTTCAGACCTCACCCACAAAGTTTGTCTGGACACTTGATGTAATTTAAGTCATTTGCATCAATTTATGTCATGGACATAATTACTACTTGACTTTTTATGTTTTTTCCATTACACAAATGATATAAACAGCTGCAAATGATGTACACATGTCAACTATGTAATTATGCAAATGATATAAATTTCTTAAATTCAGATTTAATGGAATTCTTTCCCCCAAAATGGCCCATTAAACTGAGGTCTTACCACATTGAAAATACAGAGCAAAGAGTGGAGTGTCAGTCAAAGAAGTGCCACAAAATCTCAGAAATGCTTTGCTTGATTAGCTAACATGGATTGTAAGGTAAAGGTAAAGGTTCCCCCCGCACATTTGTGCAGTCGTGTCCGACTCTAGGGGCCGGTGCTCATCTCCGTTTGTTAGCCAAAGAGCCAGCGTTGTCTGAAGACGCTTCTGCGGTCATGTGGCCGGCATGACGCATGCGGAACGCTGTTACCTACCCACCGAAGTGGTACCTATTCATCTACTTGCATTTGCATGCTTTCGAATTGCTAGGTTGGCAAGAGCTGGGGCTAGTGCGGGAACTCACTCCGTCATGCGGGGCTAAGGATTCGAACCTCCAAACTTGCGATCTTCCAATCAACAAGCCTGGCATCTTACCCGCTGAGCCACCACGCCCTTTAACATGGATTGTACTGCAACTTTATTTATTAGAAAAAAGAGTAGCAGCAAATCAGGTTTGAAAAACCACTGGTAACAGAGCTTTTTTCTAGAACAGGGGTAGGTAAACTACAGGCAAACTATAGGGACCTACATCATTTTTTGTTAGAATGCCCAGTTGGAGGCTGGTGCAAAAGGTATACGCTTAGAGGTAAAGAATAAGGAGAAGGAGGAAGAGGAGGAGGATTGTGGGGATGGTAGTGGGAGGAGAATGTCTGAATCAAATGATAATCACTGTCTTTGCATGGCCAAATCCATTCCTTGGTCACACCTAGCTTTTCTTAATTCAGCCTCATGTCAGTATTAAAATAGTGCTTAGAATATTAGACTAGAATTGAGGAGAACCTTTTAAATCTTTTTGAAAGGTATATTTTGGCCATGAACCTAACTTCCCTCATAGGTTTGTTGTGAAGATAAGCTGGCAGAGGAAATACCATGTATGCTACTACTGCTAAAATAAGTTTCCACCAATTGGGCTGAACTCCTAGTCTGTTCAAATAGAAACTTCCAAACTTTTCTGCCAAGTGCCCCCAATATTCATGTATGCTACTAAATGACTCTATACATATAACATACTGCATCATGAAGTGGCCAACCACAGTTTAGTTTAATGTGCTGTGCAAACACAAGCCCTGATCCAGTGTGTTATGGAAACCCATCAGACTAGATTCACTGTAAAGGGGGAAATCTTGCTTCATTTAACCAGCTTTTGAGTAGTAGTTTTATTTGAAGCACACAATTAAAAGCAAAGAAAATTCTTTGGCTTAGAAATGTAGTCTTTATATCTTCAAGATACTATTCCAGGTCCTTACAAAGCCATTGAATCTTAGAATGTAAGGGATGGAAAAGATCCAGGAGATTATCTTATAGCATCTAAAATAAACTACGATGATGCCAAAATGATGACATTTATCCCATACTAAGCTCTATTCCAGTGTTTCTCAACCTCAGCAACTTTAAGATGTGTGGACTTTAACTCCCAGAATTCCCCAGCCAGCAAGAATTCTGGGAGTTGAAGTCCACACATCTTAACATTGCTGAGGTTGAGAAACACTGCTCTATTCAAATGGTTGGGCACTATTAGAGCGTATTTTCCGCATTGAATACTTGTTGTTTGGATCCAGAATTGGCCTTTACAGCCACCTACGGATCCACCGTTAAAATTTTACCTTTGGAAGACAATCTTACTCGGCTACGAGTGATCGCCAATGATGACTTGCAGTGTAACAGAATATTATCAGCCAAAATGGAACCAAATTTAGAACTGGTGAAAGCTGATTTATTTATCACATTTCAAGCACATGCTTTCTCAAAAGAGGTCAGGGTGGCATGTATGAGTTGCTGAAATATCTCACAGCAGTCATGTGAGGAAGGGGAGGCTGAAATAGACTGGCCTCATCATCTTCATGAACTAGTAGGATTTTGAAGCCAAGTGTTCAAGTCTTAGCAAACCAAGTAATAATAATTACTTATATCAGTCATGCTGTATCATTTTAGAAGAGCGGTTAATGTTAATTTAAAATTAACAAAGTTAATTTTCTTGCAGTGAATGAGCCCCTCTACATCTATGCAAAGGGCTGACAGATGAACCATTTATCTAATCACAGTAAGAAATCTTGCCTTGCTGTTTTCCATTTCTTTGCACAAAAACAGCTGAAATTGGTTAGAAAATTATCAGTGTACTACACTGTATTTTTACTGTATTTCAAATATGGCCAGAGGTTCTGCAAACTGTACATCACAATGCTCATATCTGTCTGTCTGTCTGTCTGTCCGTCCGTCCATCCATCCATCCATCCATCCATCCATCCATCCATCCATCCATCCATCCATCTATCTATCTTTCCAATTTCTATCACCGCCCATCTCCCTAAAGACTCACTAAAGAGTCTTTATGTATCCCAAACCATTTATCTCTGTTTCAGAGTGCCTGTAGGTTGAGGAGAGTGCTGGAATACGCTTGTGAATGGTCCTTTTGTTCTTGGTAAACTGTGCCTGATTAAGATTCCACATCTTGTGAAATTATGCAGATAAGCCAGTAGCAGTAAGCCTCTATGCAGAATTCAAAATATTTCCAGTTCCAAAGGAAAGTAAGAATTCCAGTACTCCCTTTTATATGATCATCTTCAAAAAAGCAGCTCATGAGATAAATGCACAGCCCTGAGACACAATGCTTGCACATGTGAACTGAGCTTATACTTCTATGCAAAAAGTTGCCACAGTTTGCACAATTGCAGTGATCTTGCATCTCTGCATATTCCTCCTGAGTTCCAAATTAAACTGTAACTGAAGCAGATGAGGTGTTTAATGGTGGCCATATTTCTTCTCCTCCTGCTTCTCCCCTGTGTTTTGAAAACCATTTAGCCTTGACTGATTAAGGGTTCTTATAATCTTAAAAGCTTGCAAACATTGAATTGACTTAATAAAAATAATAGGCTTCTGACAAAAAGTTAAATGATAAGCCCAATACATTTCACCCAGAAAATGATTTCTTCAGGGGCTATCCATAAAAAACAGCATTCAATATCTGTAGGGTTTTTTTTTTTTTTTAAAAAAGAATATTGCAAGAATAACTACACATTTTTTAAAAAATAAGGCATTACAAGAGATGTTACTTTTCTAACACATGGCTCTGAATATTTACAGGAAAAGAAGGTATGGAAATTTTCCCCAGAGGACAATCTTGTTGCAAGCTTATGGAAATGAGTAATGCCTTCTGAATGTTTCACAAATTAGAGACAGAAATATAGACTAGGCAGAGGAAATGTGGACCAGAAAGAACTCCACTTGGTAGAAAAATTCACAGAAATATGCTTACACATTTCATTGACTATTGAAATGCATTGTGGTCCATTTAAGTTTAAACCATATTTCAGTACATTTGTTAGGCTTTAAGGTGACATAAGCTTCATTGTTGTTTGTTGATTCTTTATTCGTCATAAATTCAGAGAGTTGGGAGGAGCCATATAACAGTACAGAAATCCTAGTTGAACACATCCAGTGAAGGAAGGAAAAAACACTGCTTTTCTGAATAACTACTTTTACTGTTGGGAAGTTTTTTCTAACATTAAACTAAAATCTTCCTTCCTGTAATGTTAATCCATTATTCTGAGTCCTGCACTCTGAAATGTTAATGAAAATACTGAAGAATAAAGAACCCAGGACTGATTCTTGCGACACAGTGCTTGATATATCACTTCCGTTTGATGTGGAACCATTGATGAACACTCTTTGAGTACAATTTCTGAGCCAACCATGTATCTGTTTAATTGTCATGCTATCCAGCCCACATTTAACTAGCTTGAAGTCAAAATATATTATGTCTACGGCGTTCCCAAAATCTCTTGAGGAAGTTACATGATCAAAAATGGATAAGAGTAGTCTGGCAAGATTTGTTTTTGACAAATCCATGCTGACTTCTCTCATAATTTTTATTATTTTCAAGGTGCTTACAGATTGATCTATTTATGATCTGCTCTAGAATATTTCAGGTATCTATGTCAGAGTGGCTGGTCTGTAGCTTGCTGGCTCTTCCTTCCTGCCCTTTCTGAATATAGGGACAGCTTTCTCTAGTGATGTGCCTGTCTGTCTCTCCTCCTCCCCTCCACAATATGGTAAACTGAGGCCACAACCATACAGCTACTTTGACATAGTCCCCTCTGTCCTGGAGCCAGCAGAAAAACATGATGTCCTAAATCTTTCTGCCCCCACATTGTGCCCTTACTGTGCACTCAGAACAGATCAGTGTTGTGATACTCTCTGTACAGCTTTAACATGCAGCATTCTATTGGCCATGATTGGTGGTTCTCTTGGCTTCAGTCCTACCCAATCTTAACTACTATGTGAAAACCTTCCTCCAACTGGCATGCTCAATGCTCTGACCACATACTGCATTTTTTTCCTTTCTTGTACCACTGACCACTTGATTCTTTTTTTTTATTACTTGAAACTGTAGGACCCCTGGCCAACTGTTTGACTTATCAATCACTAGGGGGCAGCAAAAGGTTAGAGTTTGTTGTATCTCTTGGCTGCCATCTAGAGGCTATGTGAATTTGTGCAGCCACCAGATAAATACTGTTGAAGAAAGAGTTTTGGCTGTATGGATGCTATAAACTATCCTATATTATGTGAGTAGAGGAAGTCAAGGTCTGGGCTTCCTGGAAGCAGCAGCCACTGGGAATAGAATTCTCTGCCAGGGAGGCTTCAGAAGTACAAGATATGAGTCCTTCTAAATACTCTTTCGATTATATGCATTAACCCAGGGACAGAGTAGTCAATTTCAAGGTTTGTTCTCTCTAGGTCAGCCAGTAATCCCTTGCACCAACCCATTTGAAAAAAGAAAAAAAGTGGCTATGGAAGTTGGGGTTCTTTCACACAGTAGAATGAAAATCTGGGACGGAAGAGCACGTCATGGACCAGAGACAAGGGTGCGATCCCACAGAAACCAGTAGAACCAATTCGAGTAACATGTTTCCTGACCTGGAACATTTTATTTCAAGCCACCTTTCCCATGCAGATCAAAGCTCTCTACATTACTGAAACTCAGCATATCACCTCGATCACCTCGATTGACCAGACTGTCGCCAGACAGAATCCTGCTGGTCGCAACTCGCTTTCCATTCGTCTCGAATGCTGGCTTTTCTTCTCCAGGTTTGGCCAAAGTTCTTGACTATTGGGTCTTCCCATCTCTTTGGAGGTCGGCCAAGGGGTCTTTTTACTTCTCTTGGATACCATTCGGCAACTGCTGTTGTCCAACAGCCATCCAACATGCGCGCGATGTGTCCTGCCCAGCGTAGCTTCCGTTTGCGATATTTGACGACATCATTTATTCCACTTCGTGCTGTAATCTGACTACTGAAACTCAGCATATAGAAGCAGGATAAGAGGGAAAACACCCCTCTGGAACAGGGCTCCAGAAACTGCTTTAAGGCTGCCTCAGCTGTGGGTATACAATGAGATACAGGTGGTGACATGTCTTCTGGAAATGACTGTCCTCATACTAGGGCAAGAAGGCTGGGTAGATTTGCCCTGAGGTTGTATGGAACATCATGGAGAATTAAAAGAAATAGCAGAATATATTCTCACTGGCCACCCTCCTGGAAGGTGGGCATGTTGTGATTGGCTACACCCACCATAGCAACCATTTTAAAGAGAAATCTCTCCCCAATAGTAGCCATTTTATGTGGGTTTCAATAGCTTCTCTTAACATTCCAAGTGTGCCCACTGACCCAAAGATTGGGGAACCTGCTTTTCCTTCCCTTAAGGATAGGAAAAGAATGCAAGAGTTCAGGATAGGCTGCGTGGCACACAGTGCCCTTGTAAACCATCATCCTCTGCCAAAAAGCATCTGTCTGCTCTTTTCTTTAGTGATAAAGCTAGGTTAGGTAAAGGGATGGCTAACCCTGTATTTTCAAGAGCTACTCTATTATCCAGAACTACATGATAGCCTGAAAATTATACTGAAGTTGACAATGACCATTGGAATAATTTACCAGGTTTCAGTAGTACTGAGAAATCAGCTCACAAAGGGAGAACTCAAGTTTATTGACTGTAAAGTATCTGCCCACAATATTTCATTTAAAATATTGCTTACAAAGTTGTTATATCATTCTTGCCTACAAAATTAGAAATTCAATAGAGTTTTTACCAAACCACATTACCTACCAAAGTACTGTTTGGCATAGTCTAAAATATGGTCTCAGAAAAGTGGGGTAACCAATGATCCAGTCTGCAGATACGAACAAGCAATCTGGATTTTTGGGGTGATTTTACTACAAGGTTTCAATACTGAAGGAAGTAGGCAGGCATTACTTACTGTACTTCCTTCCTTCCTTCCTTCCTTCCTTCCTTCCTTCCTTCCTTCCTTCCTTCCTTCCTTCCTTCCTTCCTTTTTTCACCCCCTGATTTTATACTTCTCTACCTCCTTTTGTGTAAGATGCCCTGCAATTGCAAATCTTTCTGGCCATCAATCCATTTTTAAAATCGGAGAAAGAGTCACTAAAAATTACATGACTGCCTTTCATAGATGCATGTCAATGAAACAACACACCTGAAATTCGATTACAAATCACATTTTTAAAACCCTACAGGATTATATTAGAAATCAGTTTATAACTATATATCCAAATTGTCCAGAATGCCAGCTACATCTAGTGGTTGCTAGCAGGTTACTGCAAATCTTGCACAGGCATAACAATGGCTTTTAATTTATTATGCCAGATTATATCTATTTTATTTGTACTATGCAAACTTAAAGTAAACTCCAAACCCATTTTAGATTTAGTGTGCCAACAGGTCTAAATATTTTAAGTATTGTTAAACAATATACAGGGTGGTTTAAGCACTGTCTGATCATTTGTAATGCCTGGGAGAAGACTTGACTTCAAAAGCAACAAAACAAGTCCTGGCCTCAGTTGTCCTGCAGTGCAAATATAAAATGCTGATCTTTAGATGTCCCAGATCTCAGCATGATAGTTTTAACTGTGGCTTCAACTCGGTTCGTGCGGAAGAGTTGCTCTTGGATCCTGGGGATCTGGGGCTAGCTTAGAGCCAACCACAGCATTTCAAGTGTGCTTAAATAGCTTTCTTAGGGCTTGCTGTGTAACTGTCTTCACACATACATGTACACATGTATACACATGTGATGCCTCCCATCCTCATCATGGTTTGTTTTCTTTGTTACCCTCTGGGAAGAGGTTCCGCTGTATCCGATGTAGAACAGCCAGATTGGGAAACAGCTTTGTCCCCCAGGCTATTGGATTCTTGAATGCCAAATAGGTTCCTTTAGGTGAAATATGTTGGATATGTAAAGAATGTATATTTTATAGTAATTATGGATTTTTATTAGTATTTTAATGTTTGACTGAAATTGTGAGTTAAAGAATGTATATTTTATAAGAATGTATATTTTATAAGAATGGGTATTTTATAGTAATTATGGTTTTTTATTATTATCATTAGTATTTTATTGCTTGAGTGAAATTGTGAGCCAACTGCAACGAAATTTCATTCTATTGTGCACTTGTATAGTGTATAGTGGGATGACAATAAAGTTATTATTCTATTCTATTCTATTCTATTCGATTCTATTCTATTCTATTCTATTCTATTCTATTCTATTCTATTCTATTCTATTCTATTCTATTCTACATGTATACACACACAAATAATAAAATGAAAAAGCAATTTCACTGGGACACCAACCTTGATGCTTAGGGCCATGGCATGGCTTTTTTTTTGCCCTCCCCTCATCCAAATATATATTTATGCAAGATATATTTGCATATTTGTATGCAAATCCCTCCCTCTCTCCTATCATCTATCTCTAAATTCTAAATATACAAATATGCCCATCCAGGTATAAAAACAAGTTTATTTGGGAAAAAATGCCAAAATAGGGAGAAACAGCAACTGGAAAAAAATCATTCACCTAGAATTCTAAATAAAATTGATAAAGTCAATCTAACTAAGCTAGATACATTCTATCTGCTTGACTAGGGTTCTGAGTTCAGAACATCATTAGAGTTCATTGCAGAGAGGATGTCTGAAATACACTTGAGCATAGATGTTTCTTGACTTCCTGCTTAGACCTTGTTAGTAGACCCCTATTTCTTATGTAAATCAAGTGTTTTGATAACAATTTAGCTAGAAAATAAAAATGCCTATTGGTTGAAGCCATCTTCTCAAGGACCCCAAAGCTAACCAATAAAGAAGAAAGCCAGACCAAATAAATTACTGTGTGAAAGAGTTTATGTTTTGAGCTGTATTTCGAGGAAGAAAAGGTAAGTTGTGATCTACTTGGGCTTCACAGCATGGAGTCAACAAAATAAGATTTTCTGAGACACACTATTGAAGGTTACTGGATACAGAGATTTGTCACAGCATTCCTTGGTAAAAGTCACGAGGAACTCTTAAGGATCTGTATCTTGAATCCATAGCTTTGCATCCTGGTGATATTAGCATGTTACTGATCTATTTGCTTGTTTGGGTTTGGGTTGATTGGTGTGTATGTTGGTGTGTATTGGGAGTGGGGGGAAAGCTGTGAAAAAAATGATTTCTCCAAATCCCAAATGTTCCCACAGGATCAAAAAGCTAGGGGGCTGTTGAACTAGTGGAGGTAAAATCTATAGCAAGAAATGGAGATCATCAGCAGATTCTGTACACATAGTAGTGTCTGTATTTGCAGCTCTTTTGCTTTCCATGGTGGGGATGAACGGCTGCCATTCATACCTGCAGGAAAAAGGAAAGAGCAGCACTTGACTACAATGCTGCCATCAGGTCAAACAACCCTGACACTGTGTTGCCTAGCAGGGACCCTGTGATGGAATGAAATGTGTCTGGAATACCTGCTGAGAATGTTGGCAGGAAGACAGAATGCTAAGAGGGTGGAATAAGGCCCACGGCTGAATTTGTGGCCCCGTTAGAGCTCCTTACCAGAACAGCCTTCCTTTGTTTCATTAACCAGTGAGCTCTTTAGAACTGGGTCAGGGGAAAAAAATAGCTGTATTTGCTGACACATAAAGAAATAGCAGCACAGGATCTGCAGACAGCTACCACCTTTAGGCCTTTTTTTATGCCATTCTTTTCAGCAGAAGAAAAGCACAGCCATTCCTTGTTTCAGGTGATCCACTGCAGCCTTCCTGCTGTGTGTGTGTGCTGAAGCTGTTGCAGGCGCCACACCCTTCTTTTGTCAAGGCACCACTTTGCAATGGAAAAATCACTTTTCCTCAGGCTACACAAGGAAAACTGAGAATATGTCATTTCACTTTTCTGTCACATAGGCCATTTTTTATGCTCTACATTTTAAAAAAGGGCTATGTCTTCAGTAGTGACCTCTTTGATTGATTGTCTGTCTGTCTGTCTGTCTGTCTGTCTGTCTGTCTGTCTATCTATCTATCTATCTATCTATCTATCTATCTATCTATCTATCTATCTATTTATCTATCTATCTATCTATCTGCTAGCGTATAGCATATATATATAGAGAGTCCATCTGGAAATACAGATTTGTGATGCCCTCACAAGCCAAAATCACCAGTCAGCAATTCTGGCTCTGATGGAGAAGGTGGCTTTTTTGAGTAGGGAAGTGAGAACATAGTATGACCAATGTGAGAGAGGTAGAGACTATTCCCTTCTATAGCTGAGGAAAATATGGGAAGCTCCTGCTGATAAAAAAGGATTACCCTCCTTTTTGCCGTTCTGATCAGGAGATGGGAATGGTGACAAAGCTTGACAGAGGGAGGTTTTGCCAGATCCAAAGAAAGAATGAAGATGGAAGGGTCATACTCCAGCTGTCCTCAGACAGAAGGAAGGAGCAGGAGAAGCATCTGATAGTTCCAGACCTGGATGGGAAGGAGAAAATAGAGCAAACGCCTCTTGCTTGCTCTCTATGACACATTAGTTGCAACTAACTGTTTCTACATATACATTATATCACCATATAATGGTGGGCAGCCATATAAATATAAATAAATGTAAATATAAAATTTGCTTTTATCCTCATGGTTTTCAAGTATAATTCCCATATATGCATTTTTTCACTCATCCACAGCTTTTTTCACTTCATTCCATCAAGCATCCTTTTTCATATTACTTAGCTCCACACACTTTTGTGGTACTCTGTAACACAATTCTTTTCACTCTCTTCCAAGCAGCTTCTACATCTTCTTTCCTTAAGTCCACTTTCCATTTGTTCTGTTGAGAAATGTATCCTCTAATACTTATTGACATAGGACTTATACTTTCTGCAGTTGCTCTATTTTCACTCTGTTTTCTTTAACTTCTTTCCTTTCCTACTATATATTTCCCCCCAAGAATATTACCAAATAACAGTGTGTCCCACATCTGGAACCTCTCATTCTTGTATCTTTCACAAAATCTATTGGAAACAAAGTTGTTTTTTAACAGGTATTCAACAGTCACCATTCTCTTCCTTCTTGGGTCTCTCAGTGGCCTGGTCTCATTCTCTGGATTTGTTGAAGAGTTATCATTAGTATAAACATTTTAAAACTGACATTTTACTTGTCACTTATTAAGGAATAAGATTCTATAAAAGCAATTCCAGAGTAAGCATCACAATGATTCTTTTTTGAAAAAAAAATTAATGTAGTGTTTACAAATAGTGAATTTAGCTAAATATGACAACCAATACAGGTAGTCCTTGGGTTATGATGGCAATTGGGACTGGAATTGTTAATAAAATTGTTATAAGGGAAAAAAATGCAAATACAGAAATTTATTGAAAACTAAAGTCAAGTGTGGCAGTGAAAGAGTTAAGGGCATGATAGCTAGGAGAAAAATCTCAGTGGGGCCCCCCTTCCCTTGGTGCCCTAAACACAGGCTTATTTTGCTTAATGGTTAATCCAGGGCGGGCCCTCCCCACGATCTTCTGTAGCCCACCTGCAACTACCCTCTTTCCCAAGAAAAGGCTATTGGATGTGAAGGAGGGGAGGGAAGCGTTCAATTCTTTTCTCTTTGGTCTGCATTCCACAAGATGGCACCAGCACCTAATAAATTCACCCGCAAGGAGTGTTTACCTTTTAGAGCTGGCCACCCATAACAGATCAGGGGATTAATATTTGTCTCTAAAAGACCTGGCCTTTCCTGCCCACATCAATTTATGCGCCAGAGCAGGCTTTTGCAGTTACAAAAGACATTCAGACTATAAAGTGCACAATAGATGTCAACGTATTCTTCTTCGGTGTCTCTCTGGAGCACCTCATAAACAGCTGCGAGCAGCTCTTGCCAGATCCCTCACTGCCATGTGATGTCTTTCTCAACCCCAGTAAAAATGGCCTCTGCCTGTTGTTTTTCCTCCAACCGCAAGAGAGTGACGTTGTTTTGTTAATCAGCATTTATTTTCCTAACAAGTGTCTTTTGTGTTGCTTCTGCGCAGGGAGGCTTATCGCTGATCTCCACTGCAAATAAAGCACTGTGTCTATTTATGGTCATGGCTTAAAGAACAGTAGAGCTCATGTACCATGTTAGAACTTTTTGAAAAAGAGCCAAAACACAGGGGTCAGGTTTCCTGTGTTACAAGCAACGTAAGTAGGAACGCAATACCAGCACCCTCTTCCCAGCCTTGTTTGCAAGACAACCTGGCAATTGCTAATAAACTGGTCGCTGCTCACATTATCACTGATTAACGTGGGCAAGTGTTTTCTAACATTTTAGAGTACACTTATGGCAGGTGGTATGGATGCAGCATGTCAGACCTGATTTTGTTCTTCCACAAGTTGGACATCGAGCGTACGCCAGTTTGATTTATTATGTTCTAATTTCATTTCAAAGTAAGCAAGTAGGTCAAAAAGGATTTCAGAATGTTGATTAGCAATTTTATGTAGAATAGAGTTAATGATTTGTGTTACAATTACTGAGGACTGTTATGAAATGAAATCTATAGGGATGTCTTTCATGTTTTTCTAGGACAGAAAAGTTGCTTTGGACAATAGGATTTTTATGGTGACATTTCTAAACACCGGTAGTGGTTAGGAAGTGGGGCAGACAAGGTACACTCTGGATAAATTAATATATGGGATAACTTAATGAAGCCCTTAACTAAGATATTTACTAAGCTGACATCAGCATTTCTCTTTCAGTAGCACCTGCCACTGATTGCAACTTTTGCGCAGTTCAATGAAAAAAGGGTTTTTTTCAGTGCCCCAAATATACTCATTTATGGAATAACTAAAATGGAAACAATTTCCTGCAAAGAAGTGACTACTGAACCCAAGAACTTTAAACCACTTTGTACAACATACATTGAATGCCATCATAAGTCCTATTTCAACAGTATTCCAGCTAGTTAGAAAAAAGCTTTTAAAGCTAGTTGACACCCAAAATTATTAATAATTTGGCTAGGTAATTATAGATCTACAGTCTCTTGGACATCTTCAGGTATGGAGATTTTTCCTGGTCAAATAAGCCAAAACCAAAATTGACCCCTGTGAAGGCTTAGCTACTGATGCAGATTACTGATACCATCTTAAAACAAATTGCTGCAAGATTTCAATGCTGCTCTAATTTTGCTGTGTATGCTGCACAATATGCTGTATACAAACATAACAAATCCTAGCATAACAGTAATGCAGTTAGCAGCAAATGCAAAGCCAAGTATATGTGATTCAAAATATTGTTTTCTTGCTGGATTGCCCTTGACACCATATTCCTTGTTTTGTTGATATACAACAGGAATACTCTGGAATGATTCTAATATTAAGATCAAAGTGTATAAGACATGAAAATGCTGCCAAATGCAATTCTCTGCCTCGAAGCTTACTGCTAGTCATCCATCACCCAACAGCAATTTATCTCATTCTAATGGGCATCAAGCAGCATTTCGATGACATTAGACAGAAAATTGTTCTGGATAACACAGACAAGCCCAGGGTCCACCATATTGTAGGAAGAAGGTAGAGAAAGCATGGTGAAAAATGCTGCTGCTGCTGCTGCTGGGGAATCCACTAAATACAGGTAAATCCAAGGAAGCAGCTTTAGATGTTTTACCAGGTAACTTTCCCCAGTTTGATACAGGCACTAGCACACACTTAGTTCAGTGAAGTTTAATATGGCAACTGCTACAGTATATTGTCATGCTGCCTTATATTCTGCTTAGAAATATTAGAAAATGATGATTGACACTTGTGCTTTGAAGTTGTTAAGTATAAGAGAGGGAGATTTCTAAATGCCTGCCAAAAAGACCTAACAAATAATTTGGGAAGTGAGATATTAGGTCAGCATTCAACTGCTGCAGCCTTGTTAAACACAATGTTAAATATCTGATCTTGTACCCATCATAGCAAGTAGGGGACACCTTTCTTTTCCCACCAAGAGAAAGTGAAATAAAATGTATTATTGATTTAAATATTTTACTATCTCCATGTGAAAATACAGAAATTATTTTTTCAGTATCTGCATCCAGGCTTTAGACCATAATACAATTAGTTCAATTTTGTTTAACAAAACATTTCCCACCAATATGTGTTCTGCTTTTCATCCCTCTGTAATGAAAACTTATGATTTTAGTGCAATGTAGGTTTTTAAAACAAAAAATGGCTAAGAGCACTTTTATCTTGATGCAAGAAAGATGGAACAAAAACTACAACATGCTTATTTTATGAAGCCCTTTCACATAGTAAGAAATACATCTGCATGAAGAACCAAGTCTTATTGAGAGTACTTGTGAGAGTATTTATAAAATTAAAGTTTAATAGATAAATAGAATAAATACTTTATGCATCATAATTCTGGACAACTACATTTATAGCAAGTAAGTTGGCAAATCACAAGTTGTTGCCTCTTGGCAAATTCCACTTTTGATAAAAATCACACAGGCATGTTACAATGTTACTTATGAGACTGTGATGTCATAATTAGATTTAAATCCTTTTACCTTCTGCACTGATCATGACATATAGCACACAATGGTGTCAAGTAGATACTCCTTCGGAATGTTCACACAACCCAACAGCTCAACAAGTTAAAAGGGTTATATGTACTAAATATTTGGAGGGGGAAGTTGAAGGGTTGGGAAGGAAAAATAAGTTTAGGAAAAAGAACCGGGAACTATATCTAGGGAAAAGTTAAAGCATTTAACTTTTTTATTGACACTGGCAACTTAAAATAGAATAAATTAACAAGTATGTTCTCAGAAAAAAATTTGTACAAAAATACTGTCAAATTTCCTAAAAAGCTTTCAACACAGTAGTTTCCCCCCCTTATGTATTGAATAAACCATGTAAGCACAATACCAAAATAAAAAGATGTTGAAGATAGAACCAGAATAAAAGAAAAGCCAGTGATGTCCCCTCCCACCTCCCCACCACCATTCCATTCACACTATCTTACTGTCTGTACAGATGGGGGAGAGGAACAGTCAGCAGAGTTTAAGTAACAGTATTATTTTTCCTGAAGAGGGAAGGTTTGGCCCACATTTGCTAAGCTTCCAGTTTAGCAGACTAAAAATTAGCATCACTCCAATGCATAGTTCAAAACAAAGGAAGAGGGCAGTATTTGTGCAGGAATCTATCCTGAAGTTCATGCAATCAACTAATGCATTTTTAAAAAATCTTTTAACTCAGAATCTGAATGCAGTTCTACTCATTTGAAATCATAACTTACAGAATATCCACAAGAATACTTTGCCAATGTTTGTATCTAGACACTGAAATAACTGCCATGTTAGCAGTGAAGAAATTAAGCAGAGAGGAGAGACTCTGAGGATATGAAAGATGGATAGAGTTAAAAATTATTACAGGGAAGGGGGACAAAAATGGGTGTCCAAGCTTAAAAATAAAGAAGGGGTGGTAGCAAACAGAAAATAAAAAAAAATTATACAAGCTTATAGTTTACTCTGCTTCCCAGATACTCAAGCTCCTACAAGCCTTTGAAATACTGTCTCTAGAGGGAATGTTTTCATTCATACATGTGGAAAAAAAAAAAGGTCCTTTCCTTTGTTTTACACGAAAGTCAGCAGCTCACTCGGCTAGACTGCTGTTTGCAAACGAAGTCTGTCATGAAATCAAACTCATTCTGTCCCAGCCAAAGCTCAGGGAGCTCCTTGATGCGATCCAAGCCCATTTCTATGACTAAGGACATCAGGACCTCCTCGTCGATGAAGTCCGTGTCAATGACATTGGGAGGCAGCATTGCTGCAGGGACGTGGGGCACGGAAGCAGGCACACCGCTGCCCCCGCCCCCCCCACTGCTGCTGTGCTTAGGGTTGCAGTCCCGGAAATGCTGGGTTGCTCCGTTGAGCTGATGGTTGGCGGGAAGTAAATCCGGCATGTAGTGGCTGTGAGGGTAAGGATGGTGACTGAAATATTGGTTGTTCAGCTTCTGCAACTGCATGCTGGCTGTTAAGGGCCCGCCTTGAGGGGCCACCGTCGGTGCCATGAACTGGGAATTATTAAACCTGGCTGTCGGAGGAATGCTGCCAGGGGGGTGTCCCGCGTTCACGTTCCCGGGCCCCATGGCATGCCTGATCCCACTGTTTGCGTTCATATTTCCCCCTCCATAATGTAGATGGTCGCTCATCAAGGCACTGAAGGCGTGAGGCTGCTGCTGCTGCTGGTGGTGGTGGGTTGGAAAGGGTCCCATTCCCATGCGATGCGCCGGGTGGTGGTGAAGCCCGCTGGTTCCATCAGGGAAGCGTCCGTGGTTCATGGCCATCATGTGCTCTGCCATTTCCAGCCTTCAGAAAGTTAATATTTACAGAGAAAGGGATCAACATCCATAAGACCTGCCCGCCTGCGCGCGCGCCCGCCCGCCCCGGAGGCTTGGTGCCCTCTCTCTCCCCGCTATCTCTGCTGCTGAGGAAGTCGCCTCTCCGGGTCTCCACCCATCCCGCCCCCCTCCAGCCCAGCCGGTTCTTTTCTCCTTCCAGAGAGATTCCTCCCCATTCTCCAGCCCTGGGAAACGGGGAAGGCGCCTTGGGCAACGTCGCCGGCTAGCAGCCGCCTTCCCCTCAGCCGCCACTCGCGCACACCTAGGCGCTCCCCGAGCGTGCAAGGACTCCCTTTCTTTTCTGCCCTCGCTCCATTTATTATTCCTCCCCTTTTGATTGGCAACGCTCGTCCGTGAACATGATAATAAAAACAGTCCACGCGTGTTGTTGCAGAAAAGCCTTACATAAGAACTACAGGAGGGAGAGCGCTGTCCGACCTTCCCGCTCTCCTTGTCAGCAACTTTGGGAATTAGTCTGCAAGGGCTGCTTGTGACAGAAGAGCAAGTGGATTACCAGCTCTTCCCCCCCCGGCCTCGGGCATGCCTTCCCTTCCCTTCCCTTGCCTCCAGTCCTCGTCCCCGACATTCGTGCGGGGAGCGCGAGAAAGCCCACCGCTCACCTCACGCCCTCGCTCGCTTTCTTCGTTCGCTCCCAACGCGCTGCTGGACCCAGTCAGCAGAAATCTCCCAGCATAGAGCAGGCAACGGTCCGGTTCCTCCTCTGTGCTCGAGCGGGTGGCGATGGTGATTAATTCTTCTTGCTGCTGGGCATACAGACTCGAAGCCGCGGCTTCCCCTTCTCTGCGAGTTTCTCATCAGCCCTTGCCAACAATGAGCTGTGTTCCTTACCCTGCTTTGGCCACAGCTAATATAGGATTTCAAAAGGGAGGAGCGAAAGCCTTCGCAGGCAACCAGAAGTAAAACCTGGAGCAAAGCAAGGAAAACAAGCCAGGCGGAACTGGAAGGAATCCAAAGCCCCCCGTTGTTCTCGCGGGCTCCGGGCCACGTGTGCCATCGCCGATGCCCTCAGATCCGCGCGGACGCAAAAGGCCTCCAATCGCTTGCGCTGGGCGCCGGGGCGGATCGGGCGCCGACCGAGAAGTGCGTGGACTAAAGAAAGCCGGACTGCGTCGGAAGCTTCACCGCCACCGAGCAAACGGCCCTTTCGCTTCTCGCTCAGCCATCATCCGCTTCGATCGCTCGCTTCGCCCCTCATCTCTCTCCCCATTAGGCGCTACTGCCGCTTCCCTGCCCCGCCCCCGGGATACTCAACACGGGCATTTATTTCTTTTCCTCCCTTGCCATCCCTCCTTCCTTCTCCAGACCTGGAGAGGCTCCTTGGAAGCCCCAGGGTGTCATGAGAGGAACCCAAAGGCCATGTCCCCGGTCCCCCTGGGCGAAGAGCAACAGACCCAACTTCGCTCTAGACTCTTCTGCGGGGCGCGCGCGCACACCCGCACCCGCCAATTCGATTGTAGCGTTTGTGGGGGGCGCGTGTCCCGCCGGGGCACGCACAGATCCAATCCGCGCTTTCGAAGTGGCACGCGGCTTTGCCGTGGACATTTTGCAGTTTACCTCTCCTGGTGGCTTTGGCATTCACACGGAGGCGTCTCTGCTCTGCAAACAAATACCGCGGTCGCCGGGCAGGGGTCCTCCTGCCTGCTTATCTGCCTGCCTGCCTGCCTGCCTTCCGCTCCCCCGTCATTCCCTGCCATTCCTTTTCATAAACCGTCTGCGTAGAGTCTACTTGCCTCGGCTCGGGGGTGGGGGGTGGGGTGGGGGTAGGAAAGGCGGCTCTGGCCCCAGGTTTAAGCCAGCTTCTTGCTACTACAGTACAGTCAGCAAGCAGCCACCATGGCAAGTTGATGTTGCTGGAGAGGCAGGCAAGGCAATAATTGCTCTGAAAATAAAGCGCATCCCCTCCTATAGGTTTCCTTCGTCTGCGTGCCCTCTTGGAGGCTTGCTAACAGAGTTAACGAACAGCCGATAGCGCCGGGAAAAGAAAGCTACCCGTCCCTGGGGTGGCCTCGCCAATGCAGGGAAGGCACGTTGGTGTAAGCACAGCTCGAAGACCAGCCATAGGGAACTTTTCATAGGGACCCCCGACGACAGGAGGTGCATGGTTATATACCCGATGGTCTTGCTGGACCTGCTGAATTTCAACTCCCATCATCCCGAGCAGCAGAGCTGGGGATTATGGGGTTTAGAATTCACCGCATCTCAGGAAACCGGGATTAGGGAAGACCGGGAGAGCATTGCTACCCAGTTCCATTCCAGATGGATGGGGTAGGAATGGCTCTCTCTTCATCAGTAATTAGGGGAAACAAAAGCGGGAACTAGTGCCAGATAGTCACAGAATTAAGCGCTGGAAGGCTACCGTGGAGGTCATCTAGTCCGATCTCTTGCTTAATGCAGGATCTACAGTATTATTTTTATTATTCAGATTTATCACCGCCCATCTCTACAGCAGTAGACTCGGGGCAGTTTACAATAATATTATAAAAAAATTAAAACATGTACACCTAAAATAAAATAAATAAATAAAATAAATAAAACTATAATAATGCAAGAGGTAACTGCCGGCGTCTTCCCCAATCTGGTACTTACAGATGTGTTGAAGGACAGCTGCTATGGTCAATGTTTATACTAATAAGTACAATTTTAGAATGCACAACTGTTCCCATAATTCCCATATAGCTCTGCAAATACTCTTTGCTTACATTTATTTATTCATTCGTTCAATTTATATGGCTGCCCATTTCAAACAAGTGACTCTGGGCAGCTAACAGCAATAAAAGAAGCAAAAAAAGAACAAAAATACAAAATAAATAGACGATCAGCAGCCGAGATTTTTTAAAAAAGAGAAATCAATACAGATATAATACAAATATTTCAACAAAACTAATTTACAGGCTCCAATAGACGCTCTGACCACCATGCCTGGGAACAGCGAGCAGAGCCTCCTGGTCCAGGAAGGGGAAAGAGGCACGCCTCGTGGCCTTGCAAAGGCTCTTCTGATTACAGCCACTACCTGTTCCTTGAACAGGAGCTGTGAGTTGAGGAGGACCCCCAAACTGTGCAACCCCAACCAGAACAGGAGATGGAGATTCCCCAGAACTGGGGGGACCTTGAATGAAAAGCCACTCAGTCTTGGTAAAGTAGAGTTGAAGCCTGTTCTGCCCCATTCAATCCCCCACAGCCTCCAGACACTGAGACAGAACGTTCACTGAATCACTTGGGTGGCCCAGGGCGCGATAAACCTCCACTGTCCCCAGGAGAGCCCAGGTTACCTCAAGCAGGGCATCCAGGTGACTATCAGCGAATACAATAAGTATGGAGAGATACTGGCAGAGGTAGGCCTTAATAGTGGCTTTGGCTTATGCTTGGTTCAATCCTTGTTGTCCTCCAGCGGCACTCTAGGCATCTCTTCAACTGTTTCATCTCCCTCAGCTCCTCGGTTAACCAAGGGGAGTTTTGAAACCCATGGAAAGAGAGAGGCTGCATCGTTGCACTCCAATCCAAAGCCTCCATAGCCCACCCCAATCATTCTAGGCAACGACCGAGGCCCTGCACCAGACCTTCAGGGACAACGTCAAGCTCCCTTTAGAACCCTTAGAACTGGGTCTACCAGGGGCATGTTGATTGAGTAGGTCCAGTCTCCCTGCAACAGGGGGAGGGAGGAGAGCAGCAGAGAACTCCAGGGCCAACAGACAGTCAGACCATGACAGAGGAGTGATAGCAGTCTCCCCCAACTTCATATTACCTTGCAATTGCTCCTACAAGAAAAGTAGATCTAGCATATGACAACTGTCATGTGTCGGGCCCTTGATGACCTGGGTCAGGCCCATGGCTGTCATGGTGGCCACCTTGAACACTACCCCCAAGGAAGGCAGGTTGAAGTCCCCAAGGGCCATGAGCCTGGAAAACTCCATTGCTAACCTGGTCACAGAGTCAGAAGCTCAGACAGGGAGGCTGTTATGCAGTAGAGAGGAGGGTACAATAGCAACAGTCTCAGCTGATCCCTACAGCCCAATCTAACAAATAGGTCTTGCCACCAGCTATCTGTGAAGCAGCACCTCTGAATGTCACCAGAGTATCTCAGATGACATATCATGGATGGCCATGACTTCGCTTATATGGTCAGATATCACCAAGAGGGGCAGAGCAGTGGGGTCTGGGAACTTTTTCTACCTGCTTTATCTTTCCCAGTCCAGTCTCCCACTTACCCCAGATACATTGGATAGTATGATGGGATTAGTGGAAGACTACAATGAAGGAAGAGGTCAGAAAGATACACAGGGTCAAACCTAGCTAGCACTTGGATAGGAAATCACAAGGAGATGACAGAGCTGAAGGCAAGATTGGAAAGTAAAACATCCTAGAAAAAATACAATGGCAAACCATTTTTGTATTGTGCCAGCAAAATTACATGGACCTGTCTACGAATTTGCCAGGTGTAGAGATCAACTTGAGGAGATGTTTCCTTTCGGCCAAGACATTTGCTGGGCACCAGGTTGGAGAAGACTGCTTTTGATTACCATTCTTCCTTTCCATACTCTCATAAAACTGTCCTTCTTAGTTGTCTTCTTAATGGTCTATCTATATAATACTTTATTTCTTATATATTTGTTTTAATCTCCTAGGTAGCAGTGCCTTTTTCTTCTAAGTTCCATCTTCTTCGGTCTTCTTTTTGCTTTCTTTTTTTTTAAAAAATACATTTTTTCAATTTATATACGGATTATCTGGACCCCTTTCAGTCAGGTTTCAGGCCGGGATATGGGACGGAGACCGCATTGGTCGCACTTATGGATGATCTCTGGCGAGAGCGGGATGGAGGGAGTGCATCCATCCTGGCTCTCTTAGATCTCTCAGCGGCTTTTGATAACGTCGACCACGGTATACTCTTGGGGCGGCTCAGGGAGTTGGGGGTGGGTGGCATGGTTTTACGCTGGTTCACCTCCTTCCTCTGAGGCCGTTCCCAGTCAGTGCTGATAGGGGAGGAGAGAGCCGACCCGCGACCCCTGATTTGTGGGGTGCCGCAGGGTTGGTTCTCTCTCCTCTCCTGTTCAACATCTACAAGAAGCCGCTGGGTGAGATCATCCATCACCACGGGATGAGGTATCACCAATATGCTGATGATACTCAGTTATATATCTCCATCCCGGGTGAAGTAAGTGATGCGGTCGATGCCTTATCTCAGTGCCTGGAGGCTGTGGGAGTCTGGATGGGGAACAACAGGCTTCAGCTGAACCCTGGTAAGATGGAGTGGCTATGGATTGATGGCCCCCCTGTATCCAGGAAGTTATCATCTTTGGTTCTGGATGGGGTAGCACTACCCCACTCAGATCCAGTGCGGAATCTTGGGGTCCTCCTGGACTCACGACTCCTGCTCGAAGAGCAGGTGGCAGTCGTGGCCATGGGGGGCCTTTGCACAGCTTCGAGTTGTGCACCAGCTACACCCTTTCCTGGATCGGGATGCCCTCCGAACAGTCACTCACGCCCTTGTCATCTCCCATATAGAGTATTGTAATGCGCTGTACATGGGGCTACCTTTGAAGAGTATCCGGAAGCTTCAGCTGGTTCAGAATGCAGCAGCGCGGGTAGTTATGGGTGCTATAAGATCAGCACATGTGACACCTCTGCTGCGCGAGCTGCATTGGGTTCCAGTTTGCTTCCGGGTCCAATTCAAGGTGTTGGTGATCACCTTTAAAGCCCTACATGGTATGGGGCCAGGGTATCTGAGGGACCGTCTCATCCCGATAACATCGACCCGCCCCACCCATTCATGCAGAGAGGGCATGCTTCGGACCCCTTCAACGAGAGAATTTCACCTAGCGGGGTCCAGGAGGCGTGCCTTCTCTGTGATAGCGCCCGCATTATGGAACATCTTGCCCCCGGAGGTGAGGCTGGCCCCCTCACTCCTGACCTTCCGGAGGTCTCTTAAGACCTGGCTCTGCCGCCTTGCCTGGAACAACGGAGGGGGTAGTGCCTCTTGGAGATGGCTGGCCCCGTAGTGCCTTGATCTGGATTGTGGCTCCTAACCATCTTTGGATTTTACTTATTCCCTCTATTTATTGTTTTATAGTAATTTTTGTATAGATTTTAAATTTTGATATTTTGTAAACCGCCCAGAGTCCCCTATTCGGGGAGATGGGCGGGGATAAATAAAATAAAATAATAAAATAATAAAATAAAATAAAATAAAATAAAATAAAATAAAATAAAATAAAATAAAATAAAATAAAATAAAATAATAAAATAAAATAAAATAAAATAAAATAAAATAAAATAAATATTCCACACATTCATAGAACACTCAAGGCAGCTAGCCAGAATGTGAAGATGTCAGCTGACCATTTTATTGCAGGTGCTGATTATCTAACCTACCATAGGCACAAGATCCCAGTCCTGTTATCCAACACCCTTGGAGATGTTTGGACTTGGGATCTTGTGCCTATTGCAAAGTTACCATGTTTCTGACCAGCCTTGCCAGTCGAGAGAATGGGGAGCACTGAGCTAAGAAGAGACAGTGGTAGAGCACGGTTAAAATGTGCTGGTTTAAGAATGGAGCATCAAATGGAGTTAGGAAAACAAGACCACCATCTCTTTAATTGGAGGAATTCACAATAGAATGAGATTGTGGTTGGTGAGGAGAGTTGTTGATGATCAAGAAAAGATGCCAAATATTTAATTATTTATTTTATGTTTAGTATATTTTTACTGCCATAGAGCAGGATAGGCATTTCTGAACCTTCTGGCTTTCAAATTCCTTGACTTTGTGGAGTGGTATTTACTGCTAATCTTCAGGCAACTAAGGCCATTTCCTTATAATGGTTTATAGTATCTTGTAATGTTGTCCATTACAAGGTCTGCCACGACCTTCCCAAGACGGGAAGGTCGTGGCAGAGAGGTCAGACTAAATACGATCCCTGGGGAAGGTAATGGCAACCCACCCCAGTATTCTTGCCATGAAAACTAAATGGATCAGTACAACCAGAGATATGTCAGTATACCATCGGAAGATGGGACTCCCAGGTCGGAAGATGGTCAAAACGCTACTGGGGAGGAACAGGGGATACGTTCAACTAGCCCCAGATGTGATGACGCAGCTAGCTCAAAGCCGAAAGGACGGCTAGCGGCCGACGGTGCTGGTGGTGAACGACGAATCCAATGTTCTAAAGATCAACACACCATAGGAACCTGGAATGTAAGATCTATGAGCCAGGGCAAATTGGATGTGGTTATTGGTGAGATGTCAAGATTAAATATAGACATTTTAGGTGTCAGTGAACTGAAATGGACTGGAATGGGCCACTTCACATCAGATGACCACCAGATCTACTACTGTGGACAAGAGGACCACAGAAGAAATGGAGTAGCCTTCATAATTAATAATAAAGTGGCTAAAGCAGTGCTTGGATACAATCCAAAAAACGATAGAATGATCTCAATTCGAATTCAGGGTAAGCCATTTAACATCACAGTGATCCAAATATACGCCCCAACCACAGATGCTGAAGAAGCAGAAGTAGATCAGTTCTATGAGGATCTGCAGCACCTACTGGATAATACACCAAAAAGAGATGTTATTTTCATTACAGGAGACTGGAATGCTAATGTGGGTAGTCAGACGACACCTGGAATTACAGGCAAGCATAGTCTGGGAGAACAAAATGAAGCAGGACATAGGCTGATAGAATTTTGCCAAGACAACTCACTGTGCATAACAAACACTCTCTTCCAACAACCTAAAAGACGACTTTATACATGGACTTCACCAGATGGTCGACACCGAAATCAGATTGACTACATCCTTTGCAGCCAAAGGTGGCGGACATCTATACAGTCGGTAAAAACAAGACCTGGAGCTGACTGTAGTTCAGATCACGAACTTCTTATTGCAAAATTTAGAATCAGACTAAAGAGAATAGAGAAGATCCACAGATCAGTTAGATATGAGCTCACTAATATTCCTAAGGAATATGCAGTGGAGGTGAAGAATAGATTTAAGGGACTAGATTTAGTAGATAGGGTCCCGGAAGAACTATGGACAGAAGTTTGCAACATTGTTCAGGAGGCGGCAACAAAAAACGTCCCAAAGAAAAAGAAAACCAAGAAGGCAAGATGGCTGTCTGCTGAGACGCTGGAAGTAGCCCAAGAAAGAAGGAAAGCAAAAGGCAACAGTGATAGGGGGAGATATGCCCAATTAAATGCAAAATTCCAGAGGTTAGCCAGAAGAGATAAGGAATTATTTTTAAACAAGCAATGTGCGGAAGTGGAAGAAGACAATAGAATAGGAAGGACAAGAGACCTCTTCCAGAAAATTAGAAACATCGGAGGTAAATTCCAGGCAAAAATGGGTGTGATCAAAAACAAAGATGGCAAGGACCTAACAGAAGCTGAAGAGATCAAGAAAAGGTGGCAAGAATATACGGAAGATCTGTACAGGAAGGATAATAATATCAGGGATAGCTTTGACGGTGTGGTCAGTGAGTTAGAGCCAGACATCCTGAAGAGTGAGGTTGAATGGGCCTTAAGAAGCATTGCTAATAACAAGGCAGCAGGAGACGACAGTATCCCAGCTGAACTGTTTAAAATCTTGCAAGATGATGCTGTCAAGGTGATGCATGCCATATGCCAGCAAATTTGGAAAACACAAGAATGGCCATCAGATTGGAAAAAATCAACTTATATCCCCATAAAAAAAGGGAAGCACTAAAGAATGTTCAAACTATCGAACAGTGGCACTTATTTCACATGCCAGTAAGGTAATGCTTAAGATCTTGCAAGGTAGACTCCAGCAATCCATGGAGCGAGAATTGCCAGATGTACAAGCTGTGTTTAGAAAAGGCAGAGGAACTAGAGACCAAATTGCCAATATCCGCTGGATGATGGAGAAAGCCAGGGAGTTTCAGAAAAACTTCTATTTTTGTTTTATTGACTATTCTAAAGCCTTTGACTGTGTGGATCATAACAAATTGTGGCAAGTTCTTGGTGGTATGGGGATACCAAGTCATCTTGTCTGCCTCCTGAGGAATCTGTATAACGACCAAGTAGCAACGGTAAGAACAGAGCACGGAACAACGGACTGGTTTAAGATTGGGAAAGGAGTACGGCAGGGCTGTATACTCTCACCCTACCTATTCAACCTGTACGCAGAACACATCATGCGACATGCTGGGCTTGAGGAATCCAAGGCTGAAGTTAAAATCGCTGGAAGAAACATTAACAATCTTAGATATGCAGATGATACCACTTTGATGGCTGAAAGCGAGGAGGAGTTGAGGAGCCTTATGATGAAGGTGAAAGAAGAAAGTGCAAAAGCTGGGTTGCAGTTAAACCTCAAAAAAACCAAGATTATGTCAACCAGCTTGATTGATAACTGGCAAGTAGAAGGAGAAAACGTGGAGGCAGTGACAGACTTTGTATTTCTAGGCGCAAAGATTACTGCAGATGCTGACTGCAGCCAGGAAATCAGAAGACGTCTACTTCTTGGGAGGAGAGCAATGGAAAATCTTGATAAAATAGTTAAGAGCAGAGACATCACACTGACAACAAAGGTCTGCATAGTTAAAGGAATGGTATTCCCCGTAGTAACCTATGGCTGTGAGAGCTGGACCATAAGGAAGGCTGAGCGAAGGAAGATAGATGCTTTTGAACTGTGGTGTTGGAGGAAAATTCTGAGAGTGCCTTGGACTGCAAGAAGATCAAACCAGTCCATACTCCAGGAAATAAAGCCAGACTGCTCACTTGAGGGAATGATATTAAAGGCAAAACTGAAGTACTTTGGCCACATAATGAGAAGACAGGATACCCTGGAGAAGAAGCTGATGCTAGGGAAAGTGGAAGGCAAAAGGAAGAGGGGCCGACCAAGGGCAAGATGGATGGATGATATTCTGGAGGTGACGGACTCAACCATGGGGGAGCTGGGGATGGTGACGGCCGACAGGAAGCTCTGGCGTGGGCTGGTCCATGAAGTCACGAAGAGTCGGAAGCGACTGAACGAATAAACAACAATGTTGTCCAACCATTGCTGTGCTAAAGTAATGAAGACTTTATATCACCACAATGATGGTTGGTGATGCTAAAAAACACAATACATCAGTAGTGAGGAAATGGCCTAAATGTATTGTAGATAGACCTGAGGTACTGTTGTCCAATACTCATGACCTGGTGCCTGGCAAATGATTTCATGACCTTTACAGCAAGCGTGTCTACTTTTTTTTTGATATTTGGCTCCACATGGATTGATCTCAATTTTAATTTGGTTTGGTCATGATGACAATCATCTAGAAGAAAGAATATGCCTTTCTTGTTACTGACAGACCAGTACTTCATTAGATTTAGAGTTATGATGGCTAATCAACTTTGTACTTGTGGGCTGATCTGCCACCAGACCCTGATAGGTAAAACAATTTCCAGATTTTCCCAGGGGAGTTTTCTATACGTTGTCAATGCCTTCGTCAATTTCTGGAATTTAGGGTTGATCTGGGTGGTTAACAGAATTACTTCCAAACATCTAGTACAGAGCTTTCCAAACTGTGTATATTGTAATTTTGGAAAGCTCTTTACTAGATGTTTGGAAGTAATTCTGTTTCCAAACTGTGTATATTGTAATTATGCAAGGAGCAAAACCGCCCTCTGTACATGGCGTTTATTGATCTGACTAAAGCTTTTGATACTGTAAATCGTACTGCTCTCTGGACCATCCTTCTGAAAATCGGATGCCCTGATAAATTTGTGAACATCTTGCGGTTACTCCATGATGACATGATGGCAACAATCCTGAATAACAATGGCTCTCAAAGCGATCCATTTAAAGTGGAATCCGGCGTTAAACAGGGATGTGTTATTGCTCCAACCTTATTCGCTATCTTCATCGCTATGATTATACACCTTGTTGAAGAGAAACTTCCTACTGGTGTAGAAATTATATATCGAACAGATGGAAAGCTTTTTAATCTTAGTAGGCTGAAAGCAAAAAATAAGGTAATTGCAACTTCTGTTATAGAACTTCAATATGCTGATGATAACGTAGTCTGTGCACACTCCGAGGAAGATCTTCAAACTATCCTAAACATCTTTGCAGAAGCATATGAAAAGCTCGGCCTCTTGATTAACATTAAAAAAACCAAAGTGCTTTACCAGCAAGTTTGAACCAATCCCTCTGCAGCGCCATCAATCCAGCTTAAAGGTGTGTCACTAGAAAATGTCAACCACTTTTCTTATCTCGGCAGCCATCTATCTACAAAAGCCGACATCGACACTGAAATTCAGCATCGCCTGAGCTCTGCGAGTGTAGCTTTCTCCCGAATGAAGCATAGAGTGTTTGAGGATCGGGACATTCGCAGGGAGACCAAAATGCTTGTTTACAAAGCCATTGTACTACCAACCCTTCTGTACGCCTGTGAAACATGGACCCTCTACAAACGCCACCTCCAACTTCTTGAAAGATTCCATCAACGCTGCCTCCGAAAAATTCTGCAAATTACTTGGGAAGATAGGCGGACTAATGTTAGCGTATTAGAAGCAGCGAAAACCACCAGCATTGAAACAATGATCATCCAACATCAACTTCGCTGGACCGGCCATGTTGTTCGAATGCCTGACCATCGTCTTCCAAAGCAGCTACTTTACTCCCAACTTAAGAATGGAAAACGGAATATTGGTGGACAGCAAAAGAGATTCAAAGATACTCTCAAAGCTAATTTAAAAAAATGTAATATCAGCATTGAGAACTGGGAAGCCCTAACTCATGAGCGTTTCAATTGGAGGTCATCCTTTATTAATGGCGCTATGGACTTTGAAGAAGCACGAGTACAGGGCGAAAAGGAGAAAAGAGCTAAAAGGAAGGCACGTCAGGCAAACCCTCATCATGACCGTCTCCCACCCGGAAACCTATGCCCTCATTGTGGGAGGTTGTGCGGATCCAGAATTGGCCTTTATAGCCACTTACGGATCCACCGTTAAAATTTTACCTTTGGAAGACAATCTTACTCGGCTACGAGTGATCACCAATGAATGATATTGTAATTCTAAAGTTCTTTTTAATGCAGTGCAGAAAAATACCTCTACATTTTTTTCTATCAGTCGCCATTCAAGAAAAAATATTTTTGAAATTTCTTTTGAAGAAAGGGACAATTTTAGTGAAATTTTCATGAGTGGATTGTGATATCACAAGGAGCTCTTCCAATTGAGCTTTCGCAGATTGGGAAGTGTGGACTTCCAGAGAAAGTGATGGAAAGGCATGTGACAGAAAACAGCAATAGCACTTCCACCTCAGGCGCATCCATGGGGGGGGGTCAAAAAAGTCAAGATGATGACTACGACTGCTCTATGTAGTTCCAGCTGCCATCTTGATTTTTTTTACCTCCCCTCTGCAGATGCCTCTGCTCTCCATTCCTTCGGCAGTAGAGTAAGCTCTAAAACATTACCACCACAACCCCCCCCACCCACCCAAATGAAAGAAATTCCTAAGGTTGCCAAGGAGAACTGAGAAGAGCAGAAGCCTCTTTGACAGCAAAGAACACTTTGGAGAAACTGCAAGGCAGATTTCGATGAAGCACCAGGCTTTTTCCCTCAAGTCTTTTTGTGATGCTTTGTATTCTCATACATTGGGAAGTACGTATATGGGCTTTCTTTTTATTTAAAGGAGTTAATCATTTTGTTGGGGGAAACAATAGTAATGAATCTTATGTAGGATGTATGAAAAACTTCCTTTCTTGTTTCTTTTGCCCTCCTTCCTCTTTTCCAGTAGCTCCCTGGGAAATCTCCATTTTTCTAAATGTAGCAGGAGAGCAAAGACTAGCCCTCATCTTCCCTCGAACAAATTTCCTGAGTACCTGGTTCTTGAGCCAACCGCTTTGAACTAAACACCATTTTTGTGTGTGCTTGGATTTTAGTGGGGTACCAATTCAGTGTAAAACATTCTTGATTAATTTTATTTTTAAAAGTGTTGCTATATATGCATATGTATATATAATGAACTACTTACCTCAAGGATTATGTATTCTATAGGGCACTATCAGAACTTTCAGCTGAGAAATATAAATACAAAACTACATTACAAAAGAGTATAGCTAATTACTTATTATACGTTCCTTATTAGAGATTTTATATGTATAAATAACTTATAATAACAGTCGAAATTAAAAGGAAAATGGTATGAGAATGTACCTCAATCAACATATATGAGATGCATGGTATTTAGGATTATGAAAGTTACTCATGTACATGTTAGGAAGGGTAAAATTGAATTCTCAAAAATAGACAGTTTAGCCCATCTTTAAAAAATGTTTGAGGACAGCTACTCATGGAACACTAAATATAGGCTGAAAATACTGAAACCTAGAATAAAGAACTGCAATTTACTACAATGATTTGTTTTCCATCTTTTCTATTGATTAAATATAGGAAAAATAGTAGCCACAATTTCAGGAATAATTATTTTTCTTCCTTTTTGGCCAATGTACACTGGTCATGGTTATGTACATTTATGGTAATTACTTTAAGATTTATTCATTTATTGCCAGAGGAAGGTGGATTCAATCTATCTGACCAAGCAAACATGTTATTAATAATAAACAGAAAAGTACTCAATGGGGATGAGGTTGACCATTTCAGTCAATTTCAACTTTCTCTCTCTTTGTCAAATTATAATTAGGTAAATTTCATCAAATTATATTAGGTAAATTTCTTCTACCTGTATTATTAAGTGCCTTGTTCACATGTGTTTTTTACCAAAAGAAATTCCTACCATAAATGAAAAAATTTACCAACATGCCCAAAACTGCTCCTAGCACTTGGGGCTGCAACGGCAAACATTTTAACTTGCATTAAGGCCGTTCAACTGATCTGATATAATCACAGATCACACTGATCTGATATGACTTAAAATTAATCTGCCAATGAGGCAGTTCTTAGGAAAAAGGCAGAATGGTAGCTTTGTGATCATTTTCAAGCCCACCGAATCTGGATTGTCCCTTTAAAAGATGCAAAACCCATAGCCTATAAAACCATACAAGAAATGCAAGTTGCTGGAAATTAATCCATTAAATTTCTATTGCATCTTTCTGTCTGTAAAGCGCTTCCAGCTGTTAAAAATACAATTGATGACTTACAACTTATAAAACAGAACAATAAAACTTTGTAAAGAATTAAAAACAAAACAAAGTAACTTACTATTCAATCCAGAAATAACATTAGAGTGAGTCTTACTGAAATCAGTTAAGTTAACAATGAAATTCTTGGTGGAAGAGATGGGCTCTTGCCATTTTTTGGGAATATTATGAGAGTGGCGGACTCCTTCAGTGAGGAGTGCATTGAATAGCCTGGAGTGACAAGAGAAGACAATCTCACACGCCAGATAGAAGAGCTTCATGTACTTCTTTAAGTGCCTCTCCTGCTAGTGTAAAGTACTGGGCAGGTTCATAGCAGGAGAAACAATCCTTCAAGCAGCACAACAGCATCTTCAACTGTCCCTGGAAAGCAGCTCTGTTAGTACATGTATCATGCCTTGCGTTGGTTAGAGCAGTGTTTCTCAACCTTGGCAACTTTAAGATGTGTGGACTTCAACTCCCAGAATTCCCCAGCCATGGGGAATTCTGGGAGTTGAAGTCCACACATCTTAAAGTTGCCAAGGTTGAGAAACCCAGGGTTAGAGCTTCACGGTCATGGTTTGTACCATTTGCAATTATCAGGCACTTTTCAAGAGCAGCCCCATGGCAAACATGTTGCAGGAGTCAAGATGGGATGCAACCCAGAAGAATTTACATTCAGCATAAATTGTCAAGTCCCTAGCAGCAATACATGCCCAAGGAAGCCAGATTCACATGGAATTTCATTAATCAGGTATAAAACCTGAGGGCCCAGATTGGGGCGTTCCTTTCTCAGAGTTGTGCCCACCTGGATTTGTTGTATGGCACAGCTTTGAACCCAGGGCAGGGTTAGCAATTGTCCTCTGGGAAGTCTTGGTGGCTTTCAGAAGCTCTGTGCCCCAGATAACCAGGTGTGAGTTTGTGGCTGAAGTTGAGCTCTAGGGAGCAGCTGGGTGTTGCTCCTTGTGCTGGCCCCTCTGCTGCCTAGTGAAATGCCTGGCTGAGCTGCTCGATTCCATCACTAGATTGCTGGTGCAGTCACTGAGGCTGATAGTCCTTGGGGATTTTTACCTGCCTCTGCAGAGCCACCATGGTCACCATGGAGGTGGTCCAAATCACTGAGGGCCCGAGGCATACCAGAGGTTGCACGCTAGATCTGGGTGTTGTCTTAGGGCAGTTGTGACGTGATCCAGAGGTGGAGGGTGTTCCTATTAGACCTTTGTCATGGTTAGAGCACTCCCCAACCGTTTTGCAGTTTGCTGGTGCTACCCTCCCCCCCTCGCAGTGAGGCAGTACCTATTGGACTGGTCCACCCGAGGTGTCCAATGAACCCAGAGGAAAATAAAAACAAAGCCAAAATATTAATCTAGTGTTCTTATAAGGACGGCCTGTGGGAAGAGGGGTCTTCGAAAGGTGCCTAAGATGGTATGAGGATTTCTGCACTGGGCAGGGGGTTGGATTAGATGACCTCTGAGGTCCCTTCCAACTCGAAAATGTTATGATACTATGATAGTGTAATGGATTTGTGATTAATTAGGAAAGGATTGATAACAAACAAATGGGGGGGACTCAAATTTTGAAAACGGCACAAAGAAAAAAACGATCACGTTTTTGAATTCTTGAATCATAGGCTAAACATGTTTTAGACCAGAGCTTTCCAAACTGTGTATCGCGACACAAAAGTGTGTCGTCACACACAGTCTGGTGTGTCGCCACACAACCCAGAAGCGCTGATCATCATCAGCGCTTCCGGGTTTTCCCGCGGTGACACACCAACTGCAGCACGCAAAACCCGAAAGCGGCAGCAGCGCTTCCGGGTTTTTGCGCGCTGCCGCAAGGACGGCACTTCCGGGTTTTCCCGCGGCGACACACCAATGGCGGTTGGTGTGTCGCCGCGGGAAAAACTTTGGAAAGCCCTGTTTTAGACCTTATGTAGAAAATTATTAGCCTGTTCTCTGACATACCATCTTTCTGTGGGTACATATTCAACATTATATACTCTGTTAAGTGATCTCTCAACTGCAATCTGAGGTAAAATAGCCTAGGAACAGGTGTACTTTCTCAACTGCCAAGGACCAGATTCTTACATTCTCCATGTTTTCATCTCAATATACACACTGAAGTGTTTCTGCACCTTTTCAATTAAACATGTATACACAGAATAAATTAAGAGTATTTGAGTGCCAGGTACAGAGTGATTCGGGGTGTGCGTGTGTGTTTAAATCTAATATGTACAGTATATACATTACATGGCATAGGTCATTATAAATTCATTAGAGAAGGACCAAAAAAAATGGTCATTGAAACCAATATGGCTTAGTTGTGTTTAACATTTGGTGTTCACGCAATATACTCCAAATTTTGAGAACGTTTCATATTTTGACACGAAAGATACTACATTATTTTTCTCCATAATCATTTGATTTACACAAGTGTACGTTCCAAGTGAATGAAATGGGATCAATGTTAGTAATAATTAGCAGCAGGCGGTGCAAATGTATGAAGACTATATTGGTTTTATGGTTTTACTGAAGATTAGTTGGTTAAATCCTTTCTGCAATTAATTTTCCACTTCCAACCCAGTAATTCCTTCCCACATGAACTCCCTCTCAGTCATCTGTTTTCAGATACTTGACATCCAGATTCTTCTTAAATTATCTGTGCTGTTAGCCCTTGAGGCCCCCTGCTTGCTTTTAAGTTTTCAGAATCAATTATCCCTGCCAGCACTGCACTGTCCTCTGTTCTACCTAGAACACTTCCACTGAACATTTCCTTTCAAATTGCCAGTTTGTGATGATTTATCTGCAATCAGAAAAATAGCCACTCAAAGCAAATAATAGCAGGTCTAAGAGACCGCATGACTTCCCTACCAAAACTATTTCTCTTGCACAAGGAAAAGTTGTACCCAATGCCTAGTAGTGCAATCTAATGCATCTTTACACAGAGATAAGCCCCATGGTACTCACCTGGACTTATTCCCAGCTTCAGACATTTCTGGTGCAATGGATTATCTAGGTGAATTTCAGTTTCATATCGGTCCCAAATCTGGACAGAGACGTCATTGGTTACAGATCAACTCCGATTGTTGAACTGTGTTGGCCAGAGACAAAAATGGGAGACAGAAGCTGGGAGACGTTTTATAGAGATGTCTGGAATATTTGGCATCTGTATGCTTCTGTAGAGGTTCTACTTCTGTTTTGATGAGTTGTTGGTTAAGAAGTACTTATCATTCCATGTTAATTTTATTTTATATCTTAATGCTTTCCTTCATGTGTTGCAAGGTGGGCTTCTTGGTAAGGGAAAAAGAAACTAGCTGATATAAAGAATAATAAATAATATATACCAAAATTTTGACATCACTGTTTCTTTTCATTGAGCAGGCCTGTTTTTCAAAGCATCCCTGCAGAATCAGTTCTCAATTAATGTTTGTGAAAAATGCATCAGAGCTTCCTATCCAGCAGATTCACAATAGGGTAATTTCAGTAGTTTGAGTCTTACCACATTTTTACCAGATGCTTTATGATCCAACAATGCATTTTATTCAAAATATTTTAACATTTAAGTCATAATTAATTTGTATATAGGGATCTTTCAAGAACCTTGCAAGATCAGACTTGTGATCATTAGTTGAAAGATTTACAGGTATAGTAATGCAGTTTATCTTCTGCCTTCCCTGCAATTAAAGTCCTTGTGGACATCAACAGAGGCAAAGAAACATCAGGCTTATCAGGCAAAAATTTGGATGACCTTTAGATGGCAACCAAGAGATGCAGAAAGCTCTAAGACTATGCTGCCATCTAGTGGTCAGCTGGATTTTTGCACTTCAGATCTGGCAGTGTTAATCTTTTCAACATTACTATTCCAAAAATAGTAAAGATTGTGGTTTCTAATGATTAATTTATGGATTTGTTTGACACTCTTCACCTCTAGGACTAAAACTACTGAAATATGTCCTCCCTCCCTCCCTTCCACCGTTGAGTTTTGAAATACTGAAGCATATGTTTTCACAAGCTACAGTAGATTATTACAACATATTGGAAAATATACCAGATTTGCCTTATTTAAATGAAAGAACACTTGTTTTTAGGTGATAGGAAATATGTAATTAGGAGTAAAATTTTCCAAAATGTTTAATGGACTACCTTTGTCAGCAGCCAAGTTTGACAGAAGCAGCATAAGCCTTTCTATTCCTCCCTATTGTGTTACGGTGAGGCATTTCTATTTTGTGTATTGTCGAACCCACAACAGCCATTTCTATTTTTTTCTTACATCTGATTTGGGTGGCCTCACAAGGTTTTAAACCAGCCCCTGGAATCGCTGGATGAGGGCCAAGAGACCGAAACTGTTGTTGAGTTGCTTATCTACTCTGGGAGATGGTGTTCAGTACATTTGAGTATCCTTAAACTAAAGGATGAGATTCAGTTACAACTCAAGCCCAGGTGGCTTCTGGGACCTGAACTAGCCACAGACTGTGGGAGGCTGCAACCTGGCTTTTGCAGGGAATGGAGGGCAGGCTATTGTTGGCCTCTCTTCCTTTCAGGTTGCAGCTCAACCAGAGAAGTCAAGCTGACCGTGACAATGATACCCCCAACCTGAAAGATCAGATTAGTTGCTAATCAAACAGCCATTATGAGAATTTAATTCTGGATGAAAATGTTGGTGTGTATCAGAGAAACCTGGGTAACAGAAGAAGGGAAGAATTTATCTCCCACATCTTTGTCTGCTACACATGGATACAGCAGGCTAGGCTAGGCTAGGCGGGGGTGGGGGGTGGGGAGTTGGAATTGCTCTGGTCTATAGAAATTCCATCTCACTGACCAAATACTCTACATCGTAGTCTGCCCATTTTGAGTTAATGCTGTCATACTCCACTCCACTCCACTCCACTCCACTCCACTCCACTCCACTCCACTCCACTCCACTCCACTCCACTCCTTGATGGAGTCTCTTCTTGAGCCAGGTGAGTTGAACTCAGGGGACTGAGAAAATGGTGGCCTTGCAGCTGCAAGCACATCTGAATGATACTGATTTTCAGGATTCATTTCAATCAGGCTTTTGGGATATGGTTCTGAAGGTGTTTTGGCTACCTTGGTGGATGACCTGTGCCAGAAACTAGATGACACAGTGTGGCCCTGCTAGTTTTCTTGGACCTTTCAAAAGCTATTGATACCATTGCCCAAGGTATTCTTTGGGACTGCCTGATGGAATTGGACCTTGGGGGCACCATTTTACAGCAGTCCTGTCAGGCCACATGCAGAAAAAAAATGCTAGGAGACTACTGTTGAACACCTACTGTAGGTGGTTGACCTATGGTGTCCCACAGGGCTCCATCTTGTCCCCATGTTATTGAACATCTATGTGAAACTGCTAGGGGAAGTAACTTGGAGTTTAGAGTAACTAACCCTATTGCTCTGTACCATTCACTTTGAAAGATATACCCTTAAATATTCCTAAGTTCTAGATATGACAGAACAAGCAGAAATTAAATTGAGACAAGGAGGAGGTATTCTTAGTAAACAGGAAAGTGGACTTGGGAATTGAAGTTCTATCTGTTTTGGAAGGGATTTCACTCCCTCTCAAAGAGTAGGGATGCAGTCTTGGGTGTTTCTGGATCCCTGACTTTCATGGATTCATGGGGGAGTGGTGGTGGCTAAAGGAAGGAATGCCCCAGCACAATTGCATCTAGTGTGCTAGCTGTGTCTCTTTCTGAGCTGGTTAGATGTAGTTACAGTGATCTGTGCTTTAGTTATATTCTGATTTGGTTTTAAAATTTTGTTGCTTGCTATAGCAGAAAGGTAGGTATCAATCACTCAATCAGTCTGTCACTCAATCAGACAGACAGACAGAGTAATGCTGATAGGACCAGTTGCAGCCCTTCCTGGGCTTGAGATAGTTCAACTACAGTTCTTCACGCCCAGGTAGCATTCTCTCTGTATATATAAAGCAGGAGGGATGTTCAGAGCTGCCCCTCCAGCTTTAAATGTGCACGATTGGAGGCAGACCTGAAGTTTAACAAAGTGATCTTTCATTGTCATTTCTAGTTCATCTTCTCAGTGTCTTTGTATTGAATAATGCTTCTGCATAATACTGAAATAGACGTAATATCCATGGTGGGATAAAATACCCTGCCAAAAATACTGGCCAATTACTACTTAACAGGATTAAATGATAAGCCTTAGATAACTTATTTTACTTCCAAACCATTCAACTGTCTTTGCATTGTGCCCTGCATAATACTGTTATTTTTTTCTGAGTTTCTGTTTAGCACAAAATATGGGATGTGATTTTTAGGAAGTCAAAACAAACTGGTAAAATAAACTTAGAATTCAGTAACATATCCTTAGGGTGGTATAGTTTTTAAACAACGCTGAAGCAGATTATCTTGAGGTCTCTAGACCTAGTTTATGTCAGACAGTTCTTAAGTATATGGTTATATATCTGCCCTTCATGGATCACTGCCTTGTCGTGGCGAAGGGGCTTGCGTAACTCAATGAAGTCAGGTCAAGACGAACAGGTCATGACGGAGAGTTCTGACAAAACGTGGTCCACTGGAGGAGGGAATGGCAAACCACTCCAGTATCCTTGCCAAGAAAACCCATGGACAGTATCAAAAGGCTAAAAGATATGATGCCGGAAGATGAGTGTGAGGGTTCCTGCACTTACCTGGATGCCTGCTGACATGCTAGACTCGGAGGAGGAGGAAGAGCCAATCACAGGAGATGGCAGGCTTGGTGCGAAACCAACCAGAGACCCGGAAACACTGATTGGCAGTGACTCTGAAAGAAAGACGCCTCCGCCAATCAGCGCGCGCCAAAGGAGAGCAGAAAGGCGGGCAGAGCAACGCGAAGCCCGATTGGGCCCTGCTCTCCCAAGGCGCGAAAAACGGAATAAAAAGCCGGTGTGACTTACCTCAGGTGCCGGAGACAACCGTTCTAACCATTCTCGCCGTTCTACGCTGAGGTCTCTAGACTCCGCGCCGGACCCTGCTCCCGAGCCTTGCCTTATGGCTGCCCCGGACCTCACTCTAGAGCCCTGCCTTACCACAGTCCCGGACCCCGTGAATGAGCCTAGCCTTGTTGCCGTGCCGGACCAGGATTCCACGCCTTGCCTCGCCGCCGCGCCAAGCCTCGGACCCAAGCCATACCTTGCTGCCGTGCCAAGCCTCGTGCCCGAACCTCTTCCATTCGCCGCGCCTCCGTCCTTGTTACCTGTGGAAGAAACCAGCGTCGGGGTAAGCGCCACCACCTTGCCTGCTCCTCTCCTGACGGCCCGAGCCACCGACTCTCCATTGCTCTCCGCTCTGGAGCCAGCCGATGCCGGCCACCAGTGGGCTGCCTTTATTGGGCCCTGGTCTACCCAGACTCCTACCAGCCCAGATCAGCAGTCAAGCCCAGCCGACGCCGGCCACCAGTGGGTAGCTTTTGTCGGGCCCCGGTCTAACCCCAGCCCTGACAGCCCAGCCAACTCCACGCCTGCGGACACCTTGCCTGTCACCTCTGGTTTGCCGCCAGCTGCAGCCTCTTCTACAACGCCCATCCCCTCTCGGCTCCTTCCTGTCTGGCCAGGATTATTCTCAGAACTCGCTGCTATCCAGCCTGTAGAAGAAGAAGAGGACTGTGTAAACTGGGCGGCTTGCGTATCTTGTAAATAAAGTTATTTCAGTATCGCTTCCGTGTCAGTCTTAGTCGGAACAGGACAGATTGTCTCCGGCCTGACTTCCACGGGGAAGGAAGAAAGCGTTATTGCCTGGTGTTACCTGTCGCCCTGACACCCAAGAAGCCATGGATGAACAGCTGTCAATGGAAAACGCGCAGCTATCCCAGCAGGTCGCCCAACTCAGCAACCAGAACAACCAACTGAGTCAAATGATCGCCCACTTGAGCACACAAGTGGCCCAGCTGCAAGGACAACAGGCGGCTGTCGCACCGGTCGTCAGCCAGAGAACCAAATGTCCGGTACAAGTACCAGAGAAGTTTGATGGTACCCTAGCCAAGTTTCCAGCCTTCCTGGCCCAATGTCAGCTCTATCAGAGCCTCTGCCCAGAGGAGTTTCCAACAGACCATCACAAGGTGGGCTTTGTGGCCAGCCTACTATCGGGTTCCACTGCAAAATGGGTCTCTCCGCTGATAATCCAACAAGACTCGCTCCTAGATAACTATGGTGGGTTTTGCAATCAACTTTGGGCAATGTATGTGGACCCGGTCAAGGTCCAAATTGCCGTCAGGCAGATAAAGGGATTGCGACAAGGGGCCAGGCCGGTAGCTGAATATATCAGTGACTTCAGGCTGCTAGCGCAAGACCTGGATTGGAACGAACCGGCCCTGGTAGACCATTTCCAGGAGGGACTATCGTCCGAGCTACTTGACGAACTAGCCAGGACCGAGTGCCCCAGAAACCTCCCAGACCTGACCCATCTGTGCCTGCAGATCGATGGGCGATTACAGCAACAGAGGTCAAGGAGGCGCTTCGCCCAGCCTCTACCCTTCGTCCCCCGTTCCCGAGCCATCGAGGAGCCGATGCAGTTGGGGGGCACCAGACCCCACCTCATGCCTACTGAGAAGGACCATTGCCACCTGGAGGGCTTATGCCTGTATTGCGGGGGAGCGGGTCACCGTGCTGCAAATTGCCCCGCCAAGTCTCCAGTAGCATCCTTGTCGGGAAACGGACTCGGCTCGGCCTAAATGGGCAGTTAGGTTGGGCCGAGCTGGCGTCCAGCCAGTCACCATTGCCCGTTCCAGCTCCTCCCAAGCACCTCTCCATCGCCGTCACACTCCAGGTGCCGACGGACCCTATACTGAGGGCCCAAGCCATGATAGACTCGGGGGCTACTTTTAACTTCATGGACGTTGGGTTCGCCGAGAAGTGGGGAATTCCCCAACGTGAGGTGCATCCTCCGCTGGTGGTCGAGACCATCGACGGCCGCACGCTCCGTTCCAGTCCGGTAACCACCGCCACCCAGCGTATACTAATGTGTGTGGGAAACCACCAGGAGTGGCTAGAGTTTTACATGGTCACTTCTCCCCACTGTCCCCTCGTACTGGGATTAGTGTGGCTCCAGACGCACGAACCACAAATCACCTGGACAACGGGGAAGGTAGTATTCTCTCACCCTAGTTGCATCGCCCACGTCAGCAAAACTCTTGCCGCGTTACAACTGGTCACCCCAAGACCCCAGCTTCGTGCACAATTCCGGGACTACGCGGACATGTTTGATGAAAGGGAGGCGGACCAACTTCCCCCACACCGGCCTTACGACTGCTCCATTGACCTGATTCCAGGCGCAAGGCTTCCAGTAGGCCGGATATACTCCCTATCAGAACCGGAGCGAGCAGCCCTCAAAGACTTTATTGACACCAACCTTAGGAGGGGATTCATCCGACCCTCTACCTCTCCGATGGCTGCCCCCGTGTTGTTTGTCAAAAAGAAATCAGGTGAGCTCAGGATGTGTTGTGACTACCGGAAGTTGAATGAGATCACGGTCAAGAACCGGTACTCCCTGCCACTGATACCAGAGCTCCTGGAGTGACTCTGCAATGCTCGCCTATTCACAAAGTTGGACCTGAGGGGGGCATATAACCTGATCCGTATCCGACAGGGCGATGAGTGGAAGACCGCATTCTGCACTCGTTACGGCCATTACGAGTTTACGGTCGTTCCATTTGGACTATCAAACGCCCCCGCAGTCTTCATGCATTTCATGGATGACATATTCAAGGATCTCCTGGACTAGTACCTGATAATCTACCTAGATGACATTCTGATCTTTTCTACCTCTCCGAGCGACCATGAACAGCAGGTCAGAACAGTACTGCAATGGCTGCGAGAGCACCATCTATACGCCAAGCTGGAGAAGTGCCAATTTGCCTGTGAAACCGTAGAGTTCCTGGGACACCGAATCTCTGCCACCGGCATCGCCATGGAACCAGGCAAGGTGGAGGCATTGCAAACTTGGCAGCCTCCACATCAGGCCAAGGATGTCCAACGACTGCTCGGGTTTGCTAATTACTATCGGAATTTCATTCCTCAATTTGCAGGACTGACCACACCCTTATCAAACCTGCTCCAGAAGAAGACCATGTTTCATTGAGGAGACACGGAACAACACGCTTTTGATAGGCTCAAACTAGCCTTTACCACAGAGCCTATACTCAGGCACCCAGACCCGTTCCGGCCATTCGTTGTAGAAACAGATGCATCTGATGTAGCCGTTGGCGCCATCTTACTCCAGGCCGATACCTAGACCGGCACCCTTTGCCCTTGTGCTTACCATTCCCGGAAGCTCGCCCCGGCCAAGAAGGCCTATACCATCTGGGACAAGGAGCTCCTGGCCATTAAGGTGGCATTCGAGTCATGGAGACACCATTTGGAAGGGGCGCGACACACCGTGGAAGTAAGAACCGACCACCGCAACCTGGAACGTCTAAAGACCGCCAGGCCTCTTGAACCAGCAGCAAATACGATGGTCCCTGTTCTTCTCCCGGTTCAACTTCAGGGTAACTTACATTCCGAGAGGCCAGAACCAATGGGCAGACGCGCTTTCGAGAAAACCTGAATATGATCGCCTAGAGGCTCCAGCACCGCCTCATCCTGTCATCCCTCCAGAGCGGTTTGCTGCCATCACCGTACAGGGTGACCTAAGCCAACGGATTCGAGAACAACAAAGAGCCGACTCCTGGGCAAGGAAAAAGAGGCAAGAGCTGGCGCACCTTCCCGTCGGTCAGACCGATCAGTGGACATGTAATCATGAGATGCTTTGCTTCCGAGGCTGCTACTACGTACCCCCGGGGGAAGTCTGCAAACCGGTCCTGCATCTATGCCATGACAACCCGGCCGCCGGCCATTTTGGGTTCTTCAAAACGCTGAACCTGGTATCCCGGGAGTTTTGGTGGCCGTGCATACAAGACGACGTGAAACAATATGTATTCTCTTGCCCAGACTGTCGCAGGGCAAAAAATCAAACGGACAAGCCTGCTGGTCTCCTAATGCCCCTACCCACTCCTGAACAACCACGGGAGGCTATTTCTATGGACTTCATCACCGACCTTCCCAAGTCCCAGGACGCCACTGCTATCCTGGTAGTGGTGGACTTGATGACAAAGATGGCCCACTTCATCATGTGTAAGGGCTTGCCCACGGCCCAAGAGACGGCACGCCTCTATCAAAAACATTTTCAAACTGCATGGCATAGCAAAGAGTGTGGTGTCAGACCGTGGCTCGCAGTTCCCTGCCCGTTTCTGGAAGGCACTCCTCCAGAATCTGGGAATCCAGAGACACTTATCCACCGCATTTCATCCACAATCGGATGGAGGAACGGAAAGGGTGAACGCCATCCTGGAGCAGTACCTGCACTGTTACGTGAACTACCAACAGGACAATTGGGCAGACCTCCAAGCCTTGGCGGAGTTCGCGTACAACACTCTTCGACCCAGATGGCCCCCTTCGCTGCAAATTATGGGTTCCACCCGCGATTGTTTTCTCTCACTGCGCTGGACTCAGCAGTGCCAGCCGCAAATCAGTTCCTCCAAGAACTACAGGCCAGCCACCAAGTGCTTAAAGACCAGTTGGAAAGGGCTAAAGGGGACTACAAACGCTTCGCTGACCACCACAGGAAGACAGGACCCCCACTTAAGGTTGGTGATATGGTGTGGTTGTCAACAAGACACCTATCCTCTTCACGACCATCTTGGAAGCTGGACCACTGGTTCCTGGGACCATTCCCAGTAGAAGCTGTAGTCAATCCAGTTGCCTTCCGATTAACCCTTCCGGGACACATGTGCATACACCCTGTGTTCCACAGATCCTTGCTGATCCCTGTTTCAGCTGACAGCCCACTCAGAACCAGGAAGACACCACCTCCTCCTGTAATCATCCAAGGAGAGACCGAATACGAGGTTGCTCGCATCCTGGACTCGCGCAAACATCGCAGCCGTCTCCAGTATCTAATAGACTGGAAGGGTTACAGCCCAGATGAGTACTCCTGGGAAGATGCTGCGGACGTCCATGCGCTGTTACGGGTACAACAATTCCATTGCCAATACCCGGAGAAACCCAGACCACAAAGCAGGGGGGAGGAAGGTCCTGCGGGGGGGGGGATAGTGTGAGGGTTCCTGAACTTACCTGGATGCCGTCCGACATGCTGGACTCGGAGGAGGAGGAAAAGCCAATCACAGGAGACGGCAGGCTTGGCGCGAAACCAACCAGAGACCCGGAAATGCTGATTGGCAGCGTTGAACTAAAATGGACAGGAATGGGTGAATTTAATTCAGGAGACCATTATATATACTACTGTGGGCAAGAATCCCTTAGAAGAAATGGAGTAGCTCTCATAGTCAATAAAAGAGTGGGAAAGGCAGTACTGGGGTACAACCTCAAAAACGACAGAATGCTTTCAGTTCGAATCCAAGGCAAACCATTCAACATCACAGTAATCCAAGTCTATGCCCCAACCACTGATGCCGAAGAAGCTGAAGTTGACCGGTTCTATGAAGACCAACAACACCTTTTAGAACTAACACCAAAAAAAGATGTCCTTTTCATCATAGGGGACTGGAATGCTAAAGTAGGAAGTCAAAAAATAACCGGAATAACAGGCAAGTTCGGCTTCGGAGTACAAAATGAAGCAGGGCAAAGGCTAATAGAGTTTTGTCAAGAGAACACGCTGGTCATAGCAAACACTCTTTTCCAACAACACAAGAGACGGCTCTACACATGGACATCACTAGATGGTCAATACCGAAATCAGATTGATTATATACTTTGCAGCCAAAGATGGAGAAGCTCTATACAATCAGGAAAAACAGGACCTGGAGCTGACTGTGGCTCAGATCATGAGCTTCTTATCGCAAAATTTAGGCTTAAATTGAAGAACGTAGAGAAAACCACTAGACCACTCAGGTATGACCTAAATCATATCCCTTATGAATATACAGTGGAGGCGAGGAATAGATTTAAAGGATCAGACCTGGTAGACAGAGTGTCTGAAGAACTATGGATGGAGGTTCATAACATTGTACAGGAGGCAGCAACTAAAACCATCCCAAAGAAAAAGAAATGCAAGAAAGCAAAGTGGCTGACTGATGAAGCTTTACAAATAGCTGAGGAAAGAAGGGAAGCAAAAGGCAAGGGAGAAAGGGAAAGATATAACCAACTGAATGCAGATTTCCAGAGAATAGCAAGGAGAGATAAGAAGGCCTTCTTAAATGAACAATGCAAAGAAATCGAGGAAAACAATAGAATGGGGAAGACTAGAGATCTCTTCAAGAAAATCAGAGATATCAAGGGAACGTTTTGTGCAAAGATGGGCATGATAAAGGACAAAAAAGGCAGGGACCTAACAGAAGCAGAAGAGATTAAGAAGAGGTGGCAAGAATACACAGAAGAACTATACAAGAAAGATCTTAATATCCCTGATAAATACAATGGTGTGGTCACTGACCTTGAGCCGGACATCCTAGAGAGTGAAGTCAAGTGGGCCTTAGGAAGCATTACTAACAACAAAGCTAGCGGAGAAGACAGTATCCCAGCTGAGCTATTTAAAATCCTAAAAGACGATGCTGTTAAAGTGCTGCACTCAATATGCCAACAAATTTGGAAAACTCAACAGTGGCCACAGGATTGGAAAAGGTCAGTTTACGTTCCAATTCCAAAGAAGGGCAATGTCAAAGAATGTTCAAACTACCGTACAATTGCGCTCATTTCACATGCTAGCAAGGTTATGCTCAAAATCCTACAAGCTAGGCTTCAGCAATATGTGAACCGAGAACTACCAGAAGTGCAAGCTGGGTTTCGAAGAGGCAGAGGAACTAGAGATCAGATTGCCAACATTCGCTGGACCATGGAAAAAGCAAGAGAGTTCCAGAAAAACATCTACTTCTGCTTCATTGACTACGCTAAAGCCTTTGATTGTGTGGATCACAACAAACTGTGGCAAAGTCTTAAAGAGATGGGAGTACCAGACCACCTTACCTGTCTCCTGAGAAACCTGTATGCGGGTCAAGAAGCAACAGTTAGAACCGGACATGGAACAACCGATTGGTTCAAAATTGGGAAAGGAGTATGACAAGGCTGTATATTATCACCCTGCTTATTTAACTTATATGCAGAGTACATCATGAGAAATGCCGGGCTGGATGAATCACAAGCCGGAGTTAAGATTGCCGGGAGAAATATCAACAACCTCAGATATGCAGACGATACCACCCTAATGGCAGAAAGTGAAGAGGAACTAAAGAGCCTCTTGATGAGGGTGAAAGAGGAGAGTGCAAAAGCTGGCTTGAAACTCAACATTAAAAAAACCCAGATCATGGCATCTGGTCCCATCACTTCCTGGCAAATAGAAGGGGAAGAAATGGAAGCAGTGACAGATTTTATTTTCTTGGGCTCCAAGATCACCGCAGACGGTGACTGCAGCCATGAAATTAAAAGACGCTTGCTCCTTGGGAGGAAAGCTATGGCAAACCAAGACAGCATATTAAAAAGCAGAGACATCACCTTGCCGACAAAGGTCCGTATCGTTAATGCTATGGTTTTTCCAGTAGTAATGTATGGCTGTGAGAGTTGGACCATAAGGAAGGCTGAGCGCCGAAGAATTGATGCTTTCGAACTGTGGTGCTGGAGAAGACTCTTAAGAGTCCCTTGGACTGCAAGGAGGTCAAATCAGTCAATCCTAAAGGAAATCAACCCTGACTGCTCATTGGAAGGACAGATGCTGAAGCTGAAGCTCAAATACTTTGGCCACCTAATGCAAAGAGAGGACTCACTGGAAAAGACCCTGATGCTAGGAAAGACTGAAGGCAAAAGGAGAAGGGATGGCAGAGGATGAGATGGTTAGATAGCATCACCGATGTGATGAACATGAACTTGAGTAAACTCCGGGAGGCAGTGGAGGACAGGAAGGCCTGGCGTGCTATGGTCCATGAGGTCACGAAGAGTCGGACACGACTAAACGACTGAACAACAACAACAACAACATATATCTGCCCAGCCATGAAAATGTAAAAGTCCCCTTACTGAATCTATAATTCAAGATGAGATAAATATTCCAAGTTGTTATGCTGTGTGCTCAGAATGGCAGAGAATTAATTTTTGCCTTAACTGGTGATCTGTTATGAGGATATGAGGATTCTTATTATTCTTATTATATTTACTTTATATGACACACAAGATGCTAGATATTGTTGCCAATATTTTCACTAAAGCTTAGATTCTGGCTATATATTCATGTTTTGAATTGTACTTAGAAATAGTTTTGCCTCCTAAACAGGATATAATTGGAAGGCATATTTTAAGTAAAGGTATTTTAACATTTACATTTACATATTTTAAGTAAATGTATTTTCTTTATAATTAGGTGCATTTTGTGTAGATTTCTGCACAGTTTATTATCACCAAGATTGTAACATACACCATTCTCTGCAAGCTCTTCTTTTCCACATAGGTCAATTTGATCTTGTTATGTATCACTAAACTTTAGATATCTGAAATAGGTGAATATAACTGAAGCCCAAATAATCCACAGCCGTTGCTGCACCTCTGCACTTCACAATGTATGCCTTGAGGTTTTTTCAGATTATAATGTTTTGTAAACTAATGGCGTGACATTGGCTTACATTTTAGAGAACTTATCAAGGTCCCATTTGCTTCATATTATTACTCCATTATTACTGCAGCCAGGAAATCAGAAGACGTCTACTTCTTGGGAGAAGAGCAATGGCAAATCTTGATAAAATAGTTAAGAGCAGAGACATCACACTGACAACAAAGGTCCGCATAGTTAAAGCAATGGTATTCCCCGTAGTAACCTATGGCTGCGAGAGCTGGACCATAAGGAAGGCTGAGCGAAGGAAGATAGATGCTTTTGAACTGTGGTGTTGGAGGAAAATTCTGAGAGTGCCTTGGACTGCAAGAAGATCAAACCAGTCCATACTCCAGGAAATAAAGCCAGACTGCTCACTTGAGGGAATGATATTAAAGGCAAAACTGAAGTACTTTGGCCACATAATGAGAAGACAGGATACCCTGGAGAAGAAGCTGATGCTAGGGAAAGTGGAAGGCAAAACGAAGAGGGGCCGACCAAGGGCAAGATGGATGGATGATATTCTGGAGGTGACGGACTCAACCGTGGGGGAGCTGAGGATGGTGACGGCCGACAGGAAGTTCTGGCGTGGGCTGGTCCATGAAGTCACGAAGAGTTGGAAGCGACTGAACGAATAAACAACAAATTACTCCAATTCCATTGAAAAAGATACACCTTTTTCTCTCCACCCACCTTGATAACATCTCTAAGCCACCACTCTTAGATACACCAGCACTACTCTCCTAGTGCTTTAAATCCAGCACTTCAGATACTACTTTTGTTAGGCAAACTGGAAGCCTAAAGAACTATGCAAGCATTTAAGAGCTTCATATGCCTTTGTTGGGCAGTTGTTACATCCTCTGTGAATTCAAAACCTATTTAGATGGCTGTTTTAAATAGCCTCTTCTTAATACCCATTTAAATCCATTTGTCTATTTGAAATTGTATCTACTACTTTGGTAGATTTATTCCTTGCCTTATTATCTCTTCCAGCCTTGTCTTATAAAGATCATTTTGCAGCCATATAAGATTTCATTGCCTCATTATTCTCTTCCTCTTAAATGTCTTTAAACATATATTAAACAAATGCTTCTCATTGATCTTTAGGTTATTTCCTATTAAACTCTACTTAGTATGCAATTTAAACATTATTTGTATTCTTTTTCCCCCCTTTCCTTCTTTCCTCCTATGTCTGATTTTTGAAAGCGATTTTAGCTGAAAGGCTCGCACCTTGTGGCTGTAGTTAACATCTTTTCTTAATCATCTTATTAAGAGCTTTATCCCCTAAGGTTTCAGTCTTTAGATGCTATGGTTTAAGAACGGTTTATAACAAATGAATGTTGCCAAACTGCATCCCAATGATTTTTAAAAATTTCTTCGATAAGTAACATGTGGCAACATTTATTCCACGTTCTAACATCATCACATTGTAAGTTTTGAAATTCTTGTTTCCTAGCTGTTGCTGGCAGGGTTAGAAACCACCCAATATAACATGATGGCTAAATATACTTTACCTCTTTATAACAATATTGCCTTATTTCCTGAAGTGCGTACTTCAGTCCTTGAAACTCATGATATTACATAAAGGCTACTTTATGAGATTCATTGAAAGTTCTCACTTTACTAAGTGAATCTGTTTTTGTCTTGTTGTATGCTATAGAACAGTAAGATAACTATACTTTTGGAATCTATGCCTAGACAAAAGTACATGTTCTGCTTTGATTTTGCATTTGCATTAAATATACATTTAATTATGTTTCAAAACCTACTTCAGAAGTCGGCAACATCTGTCTGACCTTGTCTGCTATCAGATGGTAAGGAGGATCAGGGCTGGTTGGAACTTGGATGGAAGATCTCCACATACTACAGCTGTAGGGTGGGCTGCAAAATATCCCTATTGCTGCAAAGATAGTACATCTATCTCAACTCCAAAGCTCACTGAAGGCAAAATATGCAAGTTCTACCCCTCCCATTACACAACGAGTGTTTTTTTAAAATAATTTTTATTAAAAGAAGATTTTACAAAGATTAAAAGAACTACAGAAACTTTGAAGAAGAAATAGAAAAAGATCATAAAAAGGTAAAAGAAAAAGTGAAGGATAACAAAAAAGCAAGAAAAAGAAAGATAACTAAAGAAGCGACTTCCAATCTTCTTTGCAGCAGTTAGAAACATAGTAATTAATTACCATCTCCACCCTCCCATATTGCATATCAGAGTTCCCTTCTTCCCAAGAACAAACCTTTTTAATCAATAAATCCTGAAATCAGCAGTTCATTGTTATCAATTTTCAGCAAAAAGTCTATAAAGGGTTTCCAGTCTTTTCACAGCAAACGTTTTTGGAAGCTTGTGCATATGATCTGAAGCTTGGAAAAAGAATGTGATAACAGATAAACTACATGTTCTTTTCTGTGAATGAGTTTATCCAGTTTGCGAAGGTTCTCAAGTTATTTTTTGATGCAACACTCTAAAAAAACTGAAATAACAGGACCCAAATCATTTACCTATCCTTTTTGTGCACTAAATGATTTTCAGCGAGCATGAATTAATTGTGGTTCTGTCCCAGAGCTAATGTTCAAAAGTGTCATCCAATTAAGAAGTGGAAAAAGGTAAATTCTAAATTGTGAAGCCTAACTACAAGAATTACTTGTGTGATCAATTTCTGCTCATGCCTGGAAGGAATTAAGAGATGAACAAGCATTTTAATTTCTCTATCCTTTGTGAGAGCTGAGAGATTAGCTCTGCTTGCTCTAGTGAGGAGCAAATTGTATTGGAGATGCTCTCAATATAGCAGGGGGATTTTTTTTATTCACTCCCCTTGTTCTTTTTTTTTTTTTAACGGAAGGAAAATTCTTCAGTGGTTACTCAAGCTTACCCAATCTTTTCAGAACTACCATTCATCTCTCTGATGCTAGACTGTGTGTTGAGGGCATTTTAACTCCAATTATAGTGGTGGGATAGTAGTAAAGAGATGAATTATTTTTATTATCTTCTAAACCAGTTGACAGCTCTGCCTCTACAGTTTAATTAGATATTGTTCCAGCAAATCTGGCAATGGCATAGGTGCATCTAACTACCCTATTTTATCACCTGTTCACCTTTTTCCCCTTTCTAATTTTTTTAAAATGTCCCTTTCTCTCACCTTTAAGCATTAACAATGTGTAGTAGAGCAGAGGAAAAGTAAGTAGGAAGGTAGACATGCCTGGAATTTTTGTTTATGTTTACCATTGACCTATAATTAGTGAACTGTGGAATTGCTCCTCCCAAATCCTTCAATAGAAATTAAATCCACTTTAACTTTAATGGTTATTTTTAATTAATTCAGACTGATAAAGCTGAGCATATAAAACAGTTTTTGAACTTTTGAATGTTTTTCTGAGATGACAATTCTCAAAAAAACACTTCTATATTCAAATGCAACTTCTCATTATATGGGTGGAATGATCATACCTTTATGTGAATGGGCTCATGCTCTCAACGGCATATATGAGAAACATATGACTCTATTTTGACCTTTGTAAAATGCATGGATCCCTTATAAGTGGGAAATAGAAGAGATCAACTAGGCAGTTTTTATATTAACAAAGCTAGAAATAAATTAAGCTGTTATGCTACATAAGAAAAATCAATTAAGGACAAATGAAGTAGGATTAGATAGTGGTGGGAGAATATGTATTCTCCAAGAATAGAGTCCCAGCATAAATAACATAAAACCCTCCTTCTCCTGAATAGGATCTTGCAGTCAACCAGCCAAGTCTGATTTTTCCAACCCATGGAGGAAACAATAGCAGCTGACCATTAAAAAGAAAAGTTAATCATATGGAGGCAGCATTTTGATAGGATTTGGATTATAGATGCAAAGACCTAATTAACAGGAATGGATGGTCCACTGAACTTCATAGAATTAATTTATCTCCAACTATAAGCGCATTGACATTTACTTGCTGGTTTTATTGGAAGGTATTTGGTTTATTGGAAGGTAAAGGGGCGTGGTGGCTCAGCGGGTAAGACGCCAGGCTTGTCGATCGGAAGATCGCAAGTTCGGAGGTTCGAATCCCTTGCCCCGCGTGATGGAGTGAGCTCCCGCACTCGCCCCAGCTCTTGCCAACCTAGCAATTCGAAAGCATGCAAATGCAAGTAGATAAATAGGTACCACTTCGGTGGGAAGGTAACAGCGTTCCGCGTGCGTCATGCCGGCCACATGACCGTGGAAGCGTCTTCGGACAACGCTGGCTCTTCGGCTAACAAACGGAGATGAGCACCGGCCCCTAGAGTCGGACACGACTGCACAAATGTGCGGGGGGAACCTTTACCTTTATTCTGTAATTTAACTTTTTTATTGAACCAGCTTGGCACTGAAATAGTTCTGAAGTTGGGCCATGCTGTAGGGCCAAAGTAAATATTAGATGCAGAAAATAATGAGAGATGGGTTTGTTTTTCTGAAGTTCCTTACAATTATTTTCTGGGTATGTAAGTGACAACAAAGTGAGATACCAGTCAGTGAGGCATACTTCAACTGGAGAAAAAAATATGGCTTTGGGCTCTAAATACATATAGTATGCTTAGACATTATGCAAAGTTTTTTTTCTCTTGTCCTCTTTTGCTGTTGATTTGATGTGAGCAACATCTTCCCATTGCAAGATCTCTTAATATGAACTGTTAAGAGGATTGCTTAAATGCAGATATTTATTTCTTTAATTTTTTTAATCCTGCCTTTATTATTTTTATAAATAACTCAAGGTGGCGAACATACCAAACACTCCCTCCTCCTCCTATTTTCCCCACAACCACCACCCTGTGAGGTGAGTTGGGCTGAGAGAGAGTGACTGGCCCAAGGTCACCCAGCCGGCTTTCATGCCTAAGGCGGGACTAGAACTCTCAGACTCCTGGTTTCTAGCCCGTTGCCTTAACCACTAGACCAAACTGGCTCTCTATATAGTGTTCATATCGTCTTTAATTCATATGTTTTTGTTCATTTAATCTTTTTATCTGCTCTAAATTACCTATTTATTATTGAACTTGTAATATCATTTGTTGTGCAAGTTTATTTTTCTGATGGCTGCTATATTCTTTAACTTACTTTGAATACCTTTGTGGAAACTACTGCAAAACCAGCCTGTTGCTTGAAGCCCTGAAATGGGGCTGCTCCAAGCCCCTCCCTGTGTCATCTGAGCATGGACAGGGAAAACTGCCTCTGGGGCTGCCACTGGAGCTAAGTGGCAGTGATTTCACTCTGGCAACAATCCTGGTGGGAATGTTGCACGCGCACATAGCCCTTCAAAACTGCCTGCCAAGAAGATGCAACACTTGGACATTTCAAGCTACAGATTTGGAGGGGTGTTTCAAAAAAATGCCCCTACGTGTGGTTTTGCGTAGCCCTAGCATAGAAGAGCCAGTGTGGTGTAGTGGTTGAGGCACCAGGCTAGAGACTGGGAGACCGTGAGTTCTAGTCCTGCCTTAGGCACAAAGCCAGCTGGGTGACCTTGGGCCAGTCACAGTCTCCTGGTTTCTAGCCTTAACCGCTACACCAAACTGGCTCTCTGAACATAGGAATTGCACTACAGTAAATGCTGGGAAGGGGGTCAGGAGAGGAAGCCCAAGAGATGGAGGTAGGCATTCTCGCTGGTCGGGAAAGGGCACACCCTTCACTTCCCCAGAACCTCAGGAGCTTAAGGTAGAAAACGATAGTGCTGCGCCTCAACAGAAGGAAATCCATTTGGCAGCCCAAGGAGGAACAATGTGCAGACAGCAGCACGGTGCCAGTCTGAGAGGAGCTGGCGCTAACAAGCCGTATGGAAGTGTCCTAAAATTAGTGTCGCCATATCTGGACTGCAGAGATCCGGGCGACCGCGAGACGGCGGCAAAGAGATACAGAAAATCCCTTGCCGCCGTTTCCTGGTCACCCCGATTACTGCAGCCTAGATATGGCAAACCGGTCGTGACCTGCTTCACCTCGTTTTTTCTCTCATACGTCCTCGCGCTCTTTTTCTCACGCATTTTATCCACCAGATAAAACCGCTCTACCTTTGATGCGTCTTCCTTCCTAGATGCCAGAAAGAATTTAAAGCGCTCGTGGATTGCTACGTAACCCGCGGAGTCCCCCGCGCGTTCTGCCTTCCTTCCCAATTGGGCTGCAGATGTTCGCGGCGGCAGAGCCGCTGCTATCAGCGCCCGCGCTAATGGCCAGAGACAAATAGCGGAGCGCAGAGGACACGTAGGGCACGTCCCAGACTAGCGCTACAAAAAAAAAAAAAAAAACTGCTGCCCAAGCGATCTACCTTGAAGCAGGGCGGCAGAGAGGCGCGTGGCCAACGAGCTGCCGAAGAACCCTCGGCGCAAACCGGCCGAATCGCTCAAACTTTGTCAGGGATTTGCGGAGGGGGACGGCGGAGGAAAACACGTCGCTTTAACACAGAGTGAGGTGGGTTGTATTCTGGAAGGCGCCGGCTCCTTTAAATATGTTTTGCACTCGCCTGCTGGAATACAGCGCATTTAGCACAACATTGAAAGAAGAAGAGGAACCTCGCTCCACGTCTGAGGAAAGATAGGTTTATCAGCCTTCGTGCTTTTGTCACACATCTTCAGTCTAGCGTGTTTCAATCACTCATAACTTTGTAGCAAGTGGAAGAATTTGAATTGTTGCCTTACATGAAGTCAGGTCTAGCGCAGTGTTTCTCAACCTTCGCAACTTTAAGACAGGTGGACTTCAACTCCCAGAATTCCCCAGTCAGGATATCTTATCTTAATCACTGGAAGGTTTAATATGATTCCTGAAGTAGCATAAATGATTTTCCACCCAATACATTTCATTGTCATGCTTTTAAAAACTTTAAAATCATTGGATGCATTGCTGAAAACATTTAATCGCAATGTGGAAGAAGTGAAATAAATAAAAATGCTTTGTCTTCCTTTTTTTCTATATGCTCTTGAGAGTTTTGTGATTTTTATTGGTCTGGGCCTCATGCTAGAGGCCTCAAGACTGCCTCCCCTTAAAGTGGGGGGCAACCTATATAGCTTTAGATTCCATCCATCCACCTACCCATCCATCATCTATCTATCTATCTATCTATCTATCTATCTATCATCTATCTATCTATCTATCTATCTATCTATCTATCTATCTATCTATCTATCTATCTATCATATCTCTCTCTCTCTCTCTCTCTCTCTCTCTCTCTCATCTATCTATCTATCTATCTATCTATCTATCTATCATCTATCTCTATCTATCTATCATCTATCTATCTATCTATCTATCAATCAATCAATCAATCAATCAATCATTTAATTCAATTTGGCATTGCCTGCCTCCAACTGACTCTGGGCTGTTCACAAATACTGTAGTGACATAAAAACCGGTACAAACCTAAATCAAGACGGTATCCTGGTACAATATACAAACAAACTGAATTAAAAAATATGGACTTCACCACCGATTATGGTTAATTTTGCTTTGATGTTGTTTTATTGATGGTTTTTGTATGTTTGTGTATCAGTTTTAATCTGTTTCTATCTGGTTGTTGTTTTTAACTGTTGTGAGCTGGCCATAGTCACTTAGGTGAGATGGGCAGCTATACAAATGAAAATAAATAAAAACAGGAAAGAAAAATAACAAACATATCCAAGGGAAGACGCAGCTCTCTGGAAAAGAGTCTAATGCTGGGAAAGATGGAAGGAAAGAGGAGAAGAGGAGGACCAGCAGCAAGGTGGATGGACTCAGTTACAGTGGTGATGGGTGAGCCATTGGAAGACTTGAAAGACCAGGTTAGGGACAGATTGTCATGGAGAATGTCTATCTATATGGTTGACAGGAGTAAAAATGACTTGATGGCACATAATCATTCAATCAATTGCATTCCAAAGGGCAGGCAACAGAGAAGGCATGCTTCCTGGGTACCTATAGATGACATTGTTTAATTGAAAGGACCCAGAGCATGCCAATACATAGTGGCTGGGCAGAAACCATGGGAGATAGGCAGTCCTTCAAGTACCCTGGCTCTATGTCATGTGTTAGCCACTGACCAGGAGGCGGCACTACACAACCAGTTCCATCCTTATTGGGACTCTTCAGGTGTAGGTATCCTCCATAGTAAATGTTGTATAGGCTTCTGTTCAAATCTCATTAAAAGGTTGAACATAGAACATCTAGTATGGAGAGCCAGTTGGGTCTAGTGGTTAAGGTGCTGGGCTAGAAACCAGGAGTCTGAGAGTTCTAGTCCCGCCTTAGGCATGAAAGCCGGCTGGGTGACCTTGGGCCAGTCACTCTCTCTCAGCCCAACTCATCTCACAGGGTTGCTGTTGTGGGGAAAACAGGAGGAGGAAGGGAGTATTAGGTATGTTCCCCACCTTGAGTTATTTATAAAAATAATAAAGGCGGGATTAAAAAATCTACCCCGCACATCTATTCCTGAAGAGTCCCAATAAGGATGAAACTAGTCTCTAGTGCCTCCTCCTGGTCAGTAGTTAATATAACAAAAATGCTTTGTATTATCTAAAGCAGTGGTCCCCAACCTTTCTAGCACCAGCGACTGGTCGTGGAAGAAATTTTTTCCATGGACCGGGGTGGGTGGGTTTGCAGGCAGGAGCCAATCGCGTGCACGGGGGGGAGGGGTTTGCAGGCGGGAACCAATTGCGTGCACTGGGGGGGGGTGGGGTTTGCAGGCGGGAGCCAATTGTGCACACCAGGGGTGGGTTAATCGCGCGCACTGGAGGGCAGGGTTTGCAGGAAGAAGCCCGGTGGCCCACTTCCTAACAGGCCGTGGCTGTTTTTGTCCCCACAGGTTGCGGACCCCTGATCTAAAATAGAGCCATGGAGTAAGGAGAAAGCTTCACTGCTTATCTCCAGATCTTCACATTTTAAAACAAAATGTTCTGTCTTATTTCTTTCTCAACAATTCTTATAATCTACTCGTAGTTCAAGAGATTGTGTGTGTATGTGTGTGTGAGTGTGTGCACATGTGTCTGTATTTCAAAAGTCACCCAAGGAACATATGATTTGAAAAACAAAACAAAACAAAAAGAAAAGAAAGATAATGATATATTTTCTGAATTACTAGAGAAAATAGTGGAATTTATTCCAAGAAGAAATGGTTAATGATTTTGAAAATAACAGTTAACTTTAGATTTATGCATTTCACTTTTGTAATATACAACACCAGTTTATTTTAAAATGGAACTCTGAAACCACTGACAACAGGGTAAGTTCCATTAATTGAGAAGTAATATGGACTTAAAGTAAATGCTCTGAGCATTGCAGTCTTAATATAACTGTCTTCAAAAACATTTTACAGATGGATAACTGAAGCACAAACAGATTAGTAACCCTTGGTGCATGCTATTAGAAGAAGACTTCCTGTTCTTATCTGTGTAAGCACAGAAAATTTCTAATTTAGTTACTTGAAGCAAAGTGTCTTGTAAGCCACAAATATGTATGTTACTGTTAAAGTCCATAACTGTAACTTACAGTGGATCAGTTTGATGTAAAGCAAATAATTCCACATTTGAGCGAGAGATACTGTTTTACTTAGAAGCAATTATAAAATTAAAGTAAAGCTTCTCTAGACACACAATCTCTTGCAGCAGCAGGGATATAATGTGATGCTAATGAGGCACTTTACCTGCTGCCCATTGGTAACGTTGATGGGAACAAGTTATTGAGCGTCCCATTGGCCTCAGTGAGAAAGTATTTTATGGTCCTGATCTACAAATATTTAAACCACTGATGAAGGAGAGCTCAGAGGAACTAGGGTCAGAAGGAATATACATACACATACACATACACATACACATACACATACACATACACATACACATACACATACACATACACATACACATACACATACATATTGTTGTTTATTCATTCACTCGCTTCCGACTCTTTGTGACTTCATGGACCAGCCCACGCCAGAGCTTCCTGTCGGCCATTACCATCCCCAGCTCCCCCACGGTTGAGTCCGTCACCTCCAGAATATCATCCATCCATCTTGCCCTTGGTCGGCCCCTCTTCCTTTTGCCTTCCACTTTCCCTAGCATCAGCTTCTTCTCCGGGGTATCCTGTCTTCTCATTATGTGGCCAAAGTACTTCAGTTTTGCCTTTAATATCATTCCCTCAAGTGAGCAGTCTGGCTTTATTTCCTGGAGTATGGACTGGTTTGATCTTCTTGCAGTCCAAGGCACTCTCAGAATTTTCCTCCAACACCACAGTTCAAAAGCATCTATCTTCCTTCGCTCAGCCTTCCTTATGGTCCAGCTCTCACAGCCATAGGTTACTTTTTCTCCATCTATTTGCCAGTGATCAATCAAGCTCGTTGCCATAATCTTGGTTTTTTTGAGGTTTAACTGCAACCCAGCTTTTGCACTTTCTTCTTTCACCTTCGTCATAAGGCTCCTCAACTCCTCCTCGCTTTCAGCCATCAAAGTGGTATCATCTGCATATCTGAGATTGTTAATGTTTCTTCCAGCGATTTTAACTCGCGCCTTGGATTCCTCAAGCCCAGCACGTCGCATGATGTGTTCTGCGTACAGGTTGAATAGGTAGGGTGAAAGTATACAACCCTGCCGTACTCCTTTCCCAATCTTAAACCAGTCCGTTGTTCCATGCTCTGTTCTTACCGTTGCTACTTGGTCGTTATACAGATTCCTCAGGAGGCAGACAAGATGACTTGGTATCCCCATACCACCAAGAACTTGCCACAATTTGTTATGATCCACACAGTCAAAGGCTTTAGAATAGTCAATAAAACAAAAATAGATGTTTTTCTGAAACCCCCTGGCTTTCTCCATTATCCAGCGGATATTGGCAATTTGGTCTCTAGTTCCTCTGCCTTTTCTAAACCCAGCTTGTACATCTGGCAATTCTTGCTCCATGAATTGCTGGAGTCTACCTTGCAAGATCTTGAGCATTACCTTACTGGCATGTGAAATAAGTGCCACTGTTCGATGGTTTGAACATTCTTTAGTGCTTCCCTTTTTTGGTATGGGGATATACATTGATTTTTTCCAATCTGATGGCTATTCTTGTGTTTTCCAAATTTGCTGGGATATGGCATCATCTTGCAAGATTTTAAACAGTTCAGCTGGGATACCGTCGTCTCCTGCTGCCTTGTTATTAGCAATGCTTCTTAAGGCCCATTCAGCCTCACTCTTCAGGATGTCTGGCTCTAACTCACTGACCACACCGTCAAAGCTATCCCTGATATTATTATCCTTCCTGTACAGATCTTCCGTATATTCTTGCCACCTTTTCTTGATCTCTTCAGCTTCTGTTAGGTCCTTGCCATCTTTGTTTTTGATCACACCCATTTTTGCCTGGAATTTACCTCCGATGTTTCTAATTTTCTGGAAGAGGTCTCTTGTCCTTTCTATTCTATTGTCTTCTTCCACTTCCGCACATTGCTTGTTTAAAAATAATTCCTTATCTCTTCTGGCTAACCTCTGGAATTTTGCATTTAATTGGGCATATCTCCCCCTATCACTGTTGCTTTCCTTCTTTCTTGGGCTACTTCCAGCGTCTCAGCAGACAGCCATCTTGCCTTCTTGGTTTTCTTTTTCTTTGGGACGTTTTTTGTTGCCGCCTCCTGAACAATGTTGCGAACTTCTGTCCATAGTTCTTCCGGGACCCTATCTACTAAATCTAGTCCCTTAAATCTATTCTTTACCTCCATTGCATATTCCTTAGGAATATTAGTGAGCTCATATCTAACTGATCTGTGGGTCTTCCCTATTCTCTTTAGTCTGATTCTAAATTTTGCAATAAGAAGTTCGTGATCTGAATTACAGTTAGCTCCAGGTCTTGTTTTTACCGACTGTATAGATGTCCGCCACCTTTGGCTGCAAAGGATGTAGTCAATCTGATTTCGGTGTTGACCATCTGGTGAAGTCCATGTATAAATATACATATGTATACATATATACATATAGATATGTATACATATACGTATACGTATACGTATACGTATACATATACATATACATATACATATACATATACATATACATATACATATACATATACATATACATACTTTTTGTTGTTTATTCATTCAGTCGCTTCCGACCCTTCGTGACTTCATGGACCAGCCCATGCCAGAGCTTCCTGTCGGCCGTCACCATCCCCAGCTCCCCCACGGTCGAGTCTGTCACCTCCAGAATATCATCCATCCATCTTGCACTCTTCCTTTTGCCTTCCACTTTCCCTAGCATCAACATCTTCTCCAGGGTATCCTGTCTTCTCATTATGTGGCCAAAGTAATTCAGTTTTCCTTTAATATCATTCCCTCAAGTGAGCAACATATACATATACATATACATATACATATACATATACATATACATATACATATACATATACATATACATATACATATACATATACAGCTATGCTGTGGTAGGGTGGTTGCTGTATTAAAACCATGTGGATCAGTCCTGTAGTATGGAGGCGTTCCTCACCACAGTGTACTTTCCTAATGGCACTAGCATTCTCAATTGGTCAGTTTTAGGGAAACATCTTGATATCTAACCTGGTCAGTGAACCTTGATAATAGTTTGCCATTTTATCATTTAAAGTGTAAAAATCTAGGTTTTCACTACATTGAAAGGCAGATAATATCAGTACAAGCCTGTTCTCCAGGGGAAGGGATTTCCAAAATGAGAAAACCCTCCAAGCTGTAACGTTATTATTTATTATTTTATTATTTTATTAAATTTATATTACCGCCCATCTCCCCTCTCGGGGACCCTGGGCGGTTCACAATAAAAGATAGTTAAAAAAGATAAATATAAAATTACAATATAATAAATAATATAAAATCCAAGTATAAAAGATGTTAAAAATGGTAATACTGGGAGGTTTCATGGGACCAGCCATCCCCAAGAGGAACTGTTGGCATTTCCCTCCCCGGCAAGACGGCAGAACCAGGTTTTTAAGTCTTTCCGGAAGGTCGGGAGCAAGGAAACCAGCCTCAGCTCCGGGGGTTAGGTATTCCAAAGGGCGGAAACTTTAGCTGAGTTCTTGCTTTGTCATATGAACTGTTACGTTGATTTTTGGAAAAAAGGTCAGTTTATACTTCAAACTCTCCAACACTTCAACAAAGTTGGTTCCTAGGATGTAACATTTATTTATGCTAGTTACTTAATCAGTCTTGGTTCCACTTGCCATATCTAAATATTTATTTATTTAGTTCAGTTTGTACACTGCCCAACTCCAATAACAAGATACCTTGTAATGGTGTTACGAGATGACTAAACCACTCAGGGCAGGGTTTACTGTGCACTTCTGAAACAGAATCACTTAAAACCAGTATGAACAGATGCTTTTAGGCTGAATCATTGTATTGATCCACTCATGTCTGGTAACATCTCTTCAGATGTTCAGGCAGGAATTTTCTAAGCCCATTCATTAATTCATTCGTATGGGGTGTATGGGGTGTCAGGAAGGGGTAGCACCTTTGGCGGGGGAACAAGTTGCATCCTTTCCGGGCAGTTTGCCCACCTTTGGTCCCTACCTGGTACTCAGCTCTCACCTGTGGCTTCCTGTAGCTGTTTGCATGCAACAATGGCCACATCCTGGGCAATGGCTTCGACAAGCTGGCCGAACCCGGTGAGGGTAACCGATGGGTCTTAAACCCTTGGTGAGGCAGGGAGCTGCCTATGCTAGCATGTGAAGAAAGACTCCGGCAGATTGAGCGGATGAGACCATTGGAAGGCCCAACCGTCATGAAGGCGGTCTCTGCGAGCATCGTGGAACACAAACATGTTATACATGTCTGTATCATGACAAGATACAGAAGACATCCTGGTCATCACTGTGCCTTCCGAACAAGTCCCATCTCTGGTTGTCTCGACTCTGTCTTGCCAGTGGACTCAGATGGGAATTGGGAAGAGAGAGTGAGGCTGATCTTGTGGCACTCTCCCTCACTTAAATCCAAATTACACAATTTTCTCATCATCATCATCATCATCATCATCATCATCATCATCCTTGAAAAAAAAAGAAAAAAAGAAAAAAAAGTAAAAAAAAGTCCTGTGGCGATGGCTGAATCACGAAGCAGTAGGTGTGGATACACTGGGAGCTGTAGTCATGGACCTGTACACAGGGGCTCAGGTCTAATGGTCATTTTTTTGCTGACTGAAGCAGCAGTGAAACTTGGCGTCTACCTGGGTGACTGAGCAGCCCTCTTTAGGAATTCACTGCTCACTTCTGTAGTATGAGGAAGGTGCTAGAAAAGGTGCCTGCTTCACTACACCCTGGACAGTTTACTGTGGCTGGTGGGGATCCCATCTTGGTGAACAAACACAGAAAAATGCAAGGTGATACCACTCATCGTTGGCACTTGGAACGTTTGCATGCTTTTGGATAACTCTACAGCAGACAGACCAGAGAGAAGAACAGCTTTAGTTGCCAGAGAGCTTGCAAGATACATTGACATTGCAGCCCTGAGTGAGACTCCTCTTGCCAACGAAGGTCAGCTGAATGAAATTGGAGGTGGATACACTTTTTTCTAGTGTGGTCATGGCAGTGATGAGTGTTGTGATGCTGGAGTTGGATTTGCCATCAGGAGTCAACTTGTTTGGAAACTTGTTAATCTCCCCAAGGGTGTGAACAACCGGCTCATGGCATTGCACCTTCCTCTACAGAAGAGAAGTCAAGCCACCCTGATAAGTGCTTATGCCCCCACAATGACCAACCCTGACAAGACGAAAGACAGGTTCTATGAAGAACTAGATGCCCTACTATCAGCAGTGAGCAGCACCGACAAGCTGATTTTGCTTGGTGACTTTAATGCAAGAGTAGGGTGTGATTCTGGAGCCTGGCAGGGAGTCGTTGGGAGACATGGATTGGGCAAGTGTAACAGTAATGGCCTACTCTTACTGAAGAGTTGTGCAGCACACGACCTTCTCATCACCAATACAACTTTCCGCCTGTCTACCCGTAAGAAGACCTCCTGGATGTACCCCTACTTTAAGCATTGGCATCTTATTGATTGTGTCATTGTCAGGAGAAAAATCCTACAAGCTAGGCTTCAGCAGCATGTGAACCGAGAACTACCAGAAGTGCAAGCTGGGTTTCAAAGAGGCAGAGGAACTAGAGATCAGATTGCCAACATTTGCTGGATCATGGAAAAAGCAAGAGAGTTCCAGAAAAACATCTACTTCTGCTTCATTGACTACGCTAAAGCCTTTGATTGTGTGGATCACAACAAACTGTGGCAAAGTCTTAAAGAGATGGGAGTACCAGACCACCTTACCTGTCTCCTGAGAAACCTGTATGTGGGTCAAGAAGCAACAGTTAGAACCGGACATGGAACAACTGACTGGTTCAAAATTGGGAAAGGAGTACGACAAGGCTGTATATTATCACCCTGCTTATTTAACTTATATGCAGAGTACATCATGAGAAATGCCGGGCTGGATGAATCACAAGCCGGAGTTAAGACTGCCGGGAGAAATATCAACAACCTCAGATATGCAGACGATACCACCCTAATGGCAGAAAGTGAAGAGGAACTAAAGAGCCTCTTGATGAGGGTGAAAGAGGAGAGTGCAAAAGCTGGCTTGAAACTCAACATTAAAAAACCCCAGATCATGGCATCTGGTCCCATCACTTCCTGGCAAATAGAAGGGGAAGAAATGGAAGCAGTGACAGATTTTATTTTCTTGGGCTCCAAGATCACTGCAGACGGTGACTGCAGCCATGAATTTAAAAGACGCTTGCTCCTTGGGAGGAAAGCTATGGCAAACCTAGACAGCATATTAAAAAGCAGAGACATCACCTTGCCAACAAAGGTCCGTATAGTTAAAGCTATGGTTTTTCCAGTAGTAATGTATGGCTGTGAGAGTTGGACCATAAGGAAGGCTGAGCGCCGAAGAATTGATGCTTTCGAACTGTGGTGCTGGAGAAGACTCTTAAGAGTCCCTTGGACTGCAAGGAGGTCAAATCAGTCAATCCTAAAGGAAATCAACCCTGACTGCTCATTGGAAGGACAGATGCTGAAGCTGAAGCTCAAATACTTTGGCCACCTAATGCGAAGAGAGGACTCACTGGAAAAGACCCTGATGCTGGGAAAGACTGAGGGCAAAAGGAGAAGGGGACGGCAGAGGATGAGATGGTTAGATAGCATCACCGATGTAATGAACATGAAATTGAGTAAACTCTGGGAGACAGTGGAGGACAGGAAGGCCTGGCGTGCTGTGGTCCATGAGGTCACGAAGTGTCGGACACGACTAAACGACTGAACAACAACAACAAACAGGAGAAAAGACAGGCAGGATGTCAGAGTGAGCAAGGCCATGTGCGGTGCTGACTGTTGGACAAATCATAGTGTCATTGTGTCCAAAATGAAGCTCCACATCAGACCCAAGAGGTGACCACAAGGAAGCAAGGCCATGAAAATAATCAATATGGCCAGCAGGAAGAACCCCAGCATGGCTTCAGCACTGGTTGAAGACTTAGAAACCAGGCTTGCTGACCTACATCTTGCTGGCAGTGCTGAGGACGACTGGGAACGCTTCAGGGGTGCTGTCCATTCATCTGCACTGAAGATGCTAGGGCCCTCTACTCGCAAGCAGCACGACTGGTTTGATGAGAATGATGAGGAGATACAGGCTTTACTTCTTGAAAGGCATTGCCTTCATAGTGTCCATCAGAATGACTTATCAGTTGCCAAGAAAAACGCCTTTACCGGTGCTCGTAGGATAGTCCAGAATAAACTGTGTAAAATGCAAGATGCCTGGCTGAGCGCCAAGGCAGATGAAATACTGGGATATGCTGATAGAAATGACTTGAAATGGTTCTATGAAGCCCTTAACACTCTCTACGGACCTCAGTCTCTAAGGAATTCTCCCCTCCAGAGTATAGATGGTACAACTCTCATTACAGAGAAGGCTCAGATCCTGCAGAGATGGACTGAACACTTTGAAGCCATCCTCAACTGACTGTCATCTGTTAACAATGAGACGATAGACAGGATTCCCCAGGTTGACATCAACAGCACCATGGATGACCCACTGGTAGTAGCTGAAGCTGTCATCCAGCCATGATACTCACTCCCCTTTTGTATGCCAGTGAAATGTGGACTTTCTACCGAAGACATGCAGGACAGCTCAACCATTTCCACATGACTTGTCTAGATAAAGTACCAGATACTGAAGTTCTCTCTAGAGCAAGTCTACCATCAGTCCACACACTGCTGATGAGAGCACAGACCCGGTGGGCAGGACACGTCATCCGTATGCCAGACGAACGCATACCCAAGCAGCTCCTTTTTGGGGACCTCTGCTGGAAAACACTTGCATGGAGGGCAGAAGAAACGTTACAAAGTGGAGTTTTGTCCACAAAGATACATTAAAGGCCTCCCTGAAGTCACATGATATAGTCATGAGCGCTTGGGAAATGCTGGCATAAAACCGCTCTACCTGGCATGGCCTCATCCATAAGGGCTGTCAAGCTTATGAAGTAAGGCATACTGTGGAAGCACAACATAAGCATGAGATGCGCAAGTCTAGAGCCATCACTAGTGCAACAACTGCAGTGTCTACACATGTTTGCCCAACATATGCCAGGACGTTCCGTGCCTGAATTGGCCTGACCAGTCATCTTCGGATACACCATATTTAACTTTAACGTGACTAATAGTGTTGAGGTCTTCATTGACAACAATGGATGAACAACAAACACACACACACACACACACACTTATTCACTCAGATTAATATGTTCCTCCAATTAGAAGCCTTTGAATAGTTTATGAAATCCTGTACACAGTTATAAGATTAAAAAAAAACCAGTAGAAAACACAAGAGCAAAGAACATCTAACACAATATAGCTCTTTCTAAAATATCACACAAATGCACCTACACTTCTGAGAGAACATAACCTTCCATCCCATCCCCACATTTTCAAAGGTCTTCAATGTTCAGAGAGGGGACACTCTGGATATCTAAGAGGAGGTTATTCCAGAGAAGTGGGCCATCACTGAGAAGGCTTGACAGTAGATGGCTGTTGTGGGTCTTCCGGGCTGTGTGGCCGTGTTCTGAAAGTTGTGGTTCCTAACGTTTCGCCAGCATCTGTGGCCAGCATCTTCAGAGGGCAGGAGCACAGATAGAAGCAAAATCTCTGATTAAAATCTGATTAAAAATCTGATTAAAATCTCTTGACAGTAGAGTTCCTGAAAAGGACATTTCTTCTCTGGTGGAATCCTTAACAATCCATATCTCCCTAATCTTACCAGATGAGTAGATATCACCCAGAACAGTTGATTTCAGAGACATGTAGGTTCTAACTCATATAGGATTCTAAAGTTGAAATCCAGCACCTTGACTTGCACCGAAAAGCTAACTGGCAGACGATACAGTTCCTGTAGTAAATGAGTAGATTGGTCTGTTTTCCCCATCCAGACCTTAACAGCCTTCAGGCACTGAGACAATACTTTATCTGCATCTCCTGCCTGGCCTGGGGTGGAGATTTATAATTGGTCCTCATCTGCATATTGATGATACCTCAAGCTGTGTGGATGGATGACTTTTCCTAGTGGATTCTTGTAGACATTAAATAGTAGATCATGGCTTCCCCTCTTTAAAATCTTACCTTCTTATTTATTTGTTAAATGCATATCCTGCCTTTCTCCAGGAAATGAATGTGGCTTATCTGGACCTCTTTCATTTGATTTGCATAACAGCAATCCTGTGAAATAGGTTGGGCTGAGTAAGAGTGATTGGTTCAGGGTTACTCAGTGAGTTTCCATGGCTGACGGTGGATTTGAATCTGGGCCTGTTTAGTACTATATATTAACTACTATACTGCTCTGGCTCTGACTTGCCAGGGTTGTGCGAAGCTAAATCCACCCTACTGGTCAGATTCGAGCACAGTCCATTGATTAATTGCTGCTCTGTTAGCTTTCTGTTCTTTGCAATTGCAATGTGACATTACTGTACAGGCTTTTTTTCTATGTTGAAAACTGTCTTGAGGGCTCTGCTAGCTGGAGGGCAGACTAACTTTCTAAGTAACAAATATATAAATAAATGTGTTGTCTTAATTTCCAGGCAACAAATGGAATGTTCCACAAAGTCAATACCTTTTTTTTAATGGAAGCTTCTTATGTTTCAAAAAAATTAACCTATTAAGTATCAGATATGACTACACAAATTCAGTTCTGATCTATAAAAATAAGCAAAAAGATCATAGCAAAGATAAATGTCTGAGTTCAATGAATGGACAAAATCTTATCAAAATGTAATGGAAGATATGCTATTTAAGTTGAATGAAAGCAAAGGTGAAGAGAAATAAGTTTATCCAGTGACATTGATATAACTGTTTGCCATAGATAAGCAATCTGTATTATGAAAATGTGTACTTTTCGGTAGCTTTCTGTTCAGTAGCTTTCTGACAACTGAATGTGGGTTGTCTTTTGAAATACATGTTGAAATATACGTCTAGATATTTTTAAAATAGCTAGAAGTATGTCCTAACATTCAGAGAAATGGTGATTTGGTTGAACAGATAAGTTCCAACTCATACATCAGTCTAGACCTTTCAAATTCATAAAAAATTGAATTCTTCAAACACCTTAGAGAGGACTTGCAAAAACTATTCTCTTGATACCTTTCAGCCTGGAAATGTATACTCAACACTGCTATTTCCTTGCTTCTCATCAGTTTTTGGATCAATATTATAGGGGTGCTGCAGATTAGTATTCCTGGCACACAGAATAACATGATCCTGCTGACTCAAGCAGTTTAAAAACGAATCGTTTTAGTGTTCAGTGTTTATTTCCTTTTCTACTGAAATCTATACAATCCGTGCTGCTCAGATGTGGTTGACCGTTGCTCATGGTTTCTATCTTACCAATGCTTTGGACTCCAGGAAAAAAAACACCCCTTCTGGAGCCATAAGTATGGGAGAAGTCAGAAAAAATCTGTTACCACCTTTTAGGACTGTCCAATTTTTATTTGAAGGCATAAGCTTTCATGAGCTTAAAAGGCGTTACTAGGTTCTCCAATTTTTGGCTACCCTAGATTAACATGGCTTTCTTCCTACAATAAGTATGTTAGGTTCAGCTTTGTTGATATGTTCCTCTTTGGTTCAGTTTTCACTCACCAAGGAAACTGCCTGTTTAGCTCAAGGAAAAGTTAGACTGACTTAACAGCTGCATTTCATGTTTTAAAATGTAGGGGATCAATACCTACATGTTTGCCTGGTTTTGATCCCCCCACTACTTGGGAGAGGGTTTCCCAAGGAAACCACTTTAGCTCTTGGCAGAACCTCATCTGAATGCCCGAAGTTAACTCCCTCTTCCTTTTAAAACCATGAAATGCAGATTCAGGGCTGGAACACCATTTGCTTGTGCCCACCACCCTCCACTTGGTTTACCATTGTGCCTGGTGAAGAGTTTTAGAGATCTCAAAAGCTTACGCATTGTTTTTCAACCTTGAGATAGCTTGGTAAAGATAGCCTCTCCCGAATATGAATCCTGGAATTCTTATATCCACTGTATTTTTTTAAACTACATTCATTTTATCATGATTTATTAATATAATCAAGAGACAGGATCAACTAAGACAGCTCTTGATATATTCTGTAAATGCTGGTGTTCCCCAAGGAGAAAGATTATGACAAAAAGAAATCTCACTCTGTTATGCACTCAAGGGATCATAAACAAGCTACTGTACTTAAACTTCTGCAACATAAAGATAAGATATTTACTAATTTAAAAACATGTTTTGCATGATTAGGGCTGAATAACACATGATATTAATCAAGTAGTCTTATCTTTCAATCAGTTTTATTTTGTTTTTATCAATAACTGGTGTTACAGCCGTCACCAGGATCCCCAGAGAACATAGGAGCTCTGTATAACTTCTACCTGCTGTTCTTCACAAAAATAAGAGGTTTAGTTTAGTTTAGTTCCTCTGCATTGTCTATTCATCTGTAATCCCTTAAGTCTAAGCACAGTGCTTTGTAGTATTGTTCATTCCCAAATTCACTGCTTCAGCATCAGATTTCTAGAAGCATCTCTGAGTTGCTTACTCAGAGATCCACTTCTACACAACTTAATTGCCCAGGTAGCAATAGGCCTGCCATTTTTCATATACTCTTCAAGTATCTGCCTCAATCTGTGGATGTTGGGGGAGACTAAGGGTGACAGGGCTGCCTTGTGTCTGGGCCAGTAGTAAGCTCTTTCCTCCTATGTGTGAATGCCCCAGATTTGTAAAGCACACAACTAACTGTATGCTGCATAAGTATGGTGGTGTTACCTAAGTTGTGTCTGCATATGCTGGAGAGTAGTAAAAAAGCAGCAAATGTTGCCTCCTTGAATAAACAAAATGTGTTACTCTGTTTCTCTTTCACACTGAATTGAGCTGTGGAGCCATTTGGTGTTTGCTGTATGTGTCAAGGCAAAAAATAAAATAAAAATAAGCCTCCTATTGAAAATAAAAGTGTAGAACTTGAAAGGAGAGATTTCCTTCCTTCCCTCCTTCCCATCTCTTTACAGAAAATGAAGTATTGTTTCTATAGTGACTAAAAATAATAAAGATTCCATAAGATGAGGTATATCTATTTTGATTTCAGTCCAAATTTTATGACGTTCTTAAAAATATTGGTTGGCTTTTCTGAAAAACCACCTGTAATTATTACAGTTTTATATAGTGTCTCTCCCAAGTATATACTTCATTTTATGGAATCCAAAATTTATCCTTATGTGTGTTGCATACATCATTCCCAATAACTTTATTAGGAATTATACACATTATATATGAAGAAATTGGCTGGGTTCACACATGAATGCCCATCATTTAATCTTCTACCAGCACTGGTAGAGATGGACTCTCTTTCATGGGAAAAAAATAATGGATACAAAAACCATTGGATCTGTGAAGGCTCTTTCTTACATAATAGTAAACACTTGATGATTCATGCTATGGTTGCACCATAAATCAGTAGAAGAACACACGTTTTTGTGTACAGAAGACTACTGGTCCAACCCTGCCCTTCAGGGTTAAATGGACCAGACAATCATATTCTGGATTTTCTACTGTTTCTACTGTTATCATGGACAAATAAATAGTTTGACCTGTATAGGGCAGCTTTTTTTCTTCCTAAGTGAAAGTGGACAACCTAAGACCCTAGGGCCAGATGGCCTATGAGCCCAATGTTATGGTTACTAGAGCCCTCTCTAGCCATAGTTGCCAAAGATCAATGATGTGGCTTCTTTTGAGGCTGGGAACACACAAAACTGATAGTTTAAGTCCTAAAATAGGCATAATATTGATTCCCTCAAGTTGAATTCAGCTCTTTCTGACTGTCATTAAACTCTCCATATGATTTTTTTTGGCACTAATACACTGTTTGCCTTCTTCTAGGATGGTTTTTTGACTTCCCAGTTTAGTCTAAATAGAAAGTCTGAGCCCACCCATGCACAAGACATGCCCCCCGCTTTGCATCATTGCCCCATCCTCTTCTGCACATAACCTGTCAAATGCATACTTCTAGCTACCAGAATGTTGCATTTCCTGACTTGTGATGAACATTCATGTAGGAAATCACCTTTTCCTAAGGCCAGGCCAAGACATTTTGCTACCCAAGGCCAACAATATGACCCTGCTTCCTCCTCGTATGTTCCAAAGCTGATTGGATGGTAAAACATTGTTGAATCGACTGTTGCCCACGGGCTCTGAGAGAAGCAGTCATGCTTAAGATGAGCTGGCTAGGCTACTTGGAACATCCAGCTCCATCCTCAACATCTGCTGCCTGAGACAGCTGCCCCACTCTAATACTGGGATCACCTGCATTACAGCATTTCAAAGCTATAATAATCTGAGACAGAAGCTGGGAATGCTACTCAGGACAATGCTAAATGCTTGGGGGACTCAGGAAACAAAGTAAGATACTGGCTGAATTAGACACAGAATACATTTAAGAAGAAAAGAAAAAAGATGACATTGCTATGGCTTAGTGCCTAAGGCAATTGTTCGGGAACATTTCATGCTTACCTTGTGGCTGATTACTCTTGAGTGCTGCCAAGGTCAGTGAAACCTTGGGTTATTTGTCATATGAATGCCAGTTGCATCAATTAATGACCCCAAATACAGTAAGCCAAGCTTGCTCGGTTTTAAAAGCATAGTGCATGTAGGTATTATTTGACATAATTGAGAACTACTGAAAAACAAAACAAAACCCACCCCAGATTCCTTGTGCCTCTTAATCCGTTTGTAATACACCCAAATCAGCCTTAAATCTCTTACTCAGATGGCTATTCTAATACAGAGTTTTTCCTTACCTGCCCCTAACCACAGCACGAACATGCCTCAGTAGCCACTTTCTCCACCATGGAGCCACGACCTTATAATGTTGCCTTCATCTCTTACCCAGCCCATACCTGTGGCAGCCTAAGGTTGCCCTTAGCCCTTCCAATTTTAAAAGAGCATTTTATCTCTTCTCCTGATATAAGTTTTGCCATGGAGATGATTTGGCTGGTTTCACCGACTACAGTATATGGCTGCTGACATTGTCAGGAATTGGAGTCACCTATTGGTCACTTCAAGCTAATGTGGACACATCCCACCCTCCGGTGCCCTTGAGGGCCATTTTGGCTTGGGCTGCAGGAGAGACCCAACACCTGGCTTCCTCAGAGGCATCTTTCCACAAAATGCCTCGCTGGTGCTTTCCATGGTACTGCCAGGTCTTACATGGCCTCCTTACAAACACAAGCTTAACTCTTAACACCTGAAAAAGTGCTCATCCTGTTTTGTAGGCACAAGTTCAGTGCTCCTTTGAAAGAGCAGTAACCCTGTGCTACCCAGAGGGCTGATTTAAACCAGGAAACAGAGACAGGCTCTGGCAGCTGTCTGTAGTTAGTTCTGCTGCTTCTTCCAACAAGTAAGCGAAGACAGCACCATTTGCCAGCCTTATTATCACGGCAGAAGAGGACAGGAAAGAGGACAATACAATTTAAGCTGGCATAATTTTCTGCCACATACAGACTGATGGATGGCACATACAATGTAACTTCAACATATAAATATAACTTCATACCCACAGAAATATAATTGCCAAACAGCAATGAAAGTGTCAATTTATTGGCACGTTAAACACACATACACACACTGAAAATAGTCCTCTCATCTGTCTCCTGTCTAGAAAAAACAATCTGGACTGAAAGTCAGCAGTTCAGAATGACTCACAAAACTCAGAGAACTGAAGGCTTTAATAAAATATCATCTCAGATTGGTTCTCTCAGGTTTGTGAAGAAGCTGCTGCAGCTTTCCCCATCCCATGCCATATATGAGTTGGACTACAACCCCCATAATTCCCAGACACCTCACCAATAGGCATGACAGGTAGAAGTAATGGAAGTTGCAATTCAAAGTAATTGGAAGGCTCCAGGTTGAGAAAACTGAGTTGTTGCATCAAAAGTTTTCTTTTCAGTCTGCTACGGTTGTATAGCTAGACCATCTGGAGAACTGATGCGTAGACTTTTAATATAGGTGTATTTTTTATATCGGTTCCATGTACAGTAACATATGTATCTGTGGGGGGAGATGGGCGGTGATATAAGTATGATAAATAAATAAATAAATATTATGTAATAGCAGAGCAGAACTATTCTACTAAGGTTGCTGTGTCAGACTTAGGCGTTTGTTTTAATCTCCAGTTAAAAAGCAGATTACCTTGTCCAGTTTTTCATTTATAAACATGCAAGGAATGTCTTTTTCTCCTAGTCTTAAGTGAAATGAAGAAAACCCTTTAATCTTCAAGTGAATTTACAGTTTAGTATATAGTTTAGCAATCTTTACAACTATGTTCATGAGGAGGGTTGTTGGGTGGGGGAGGGAAGAAAAAAGAAGCTGAAAACAGAGATCTAAATCTAGGATAGTTTTGGATTCTGATCCCATGTCTCCTATATCCAAGCTTAGTATGGTGGACAGATTGGGCTATGTATCATCTATGGAAAAAGTGGACTCTCCCTTCCATTATTTTCTTCCATTCTGAAATCATAGGGCATATCTACATTATGCTCTTAACAGTTCCTGCCCTGTGCTGATGCTGGCTGGACTCTGTGGCTGAAGAAAGTTTGGTCTGGATTGAAACAATATGGGAGCAATTTGCCAAGTGGACTGCAGGCTACCATGGCTTCCATTTAATTTCCCTGCTCCTGTGTCCTCCCAACTTCCCATGCTGGGAAGCAATGGCCAATTGGATTTCTTCATGTGGCCAGGTCTTACTGAATACTAGACAACCCTGTGACCCACTGGGTCATCCTTTGAGAGAAAGGTAGTGCAGTCTGATGTGACCAGAATGAACATTGAATTTTCGGCTGACCATATTTTTTTTACCCCAATGCTGGATGGTCCCGTGATCATCTGAGAAGAGTATATATCATAAAAATAATTTTAGTGGCAAACGATCTTCAATAATAAGTCAATATTTATTTACCTAAATAGATAAACAGAATGACCATGGCTGGGCAAAAAAGCAGTGGGAACGGGAGCGACTTCCGACTTCCTGCCGGCTTCCCCGTTGACTTTGCTTGTGGGAAGCTGGTAGGGAGCGTCGGAAATCATGATCACGTCACTGCGGGGACGCTGCAACAGCCATAACTTTGTGAATAAAACTGGTGTGAACATTGTGGAAATTTCAATTCCACAGGAGTAATGGGTCCCGGATTTTTCACACATTCTTTAAGTTAGCGGATTTTAGGTAGCTTGATTCAAAAATTGTTGCGGTATAATGCACCGTTTGGGCTAACTTGAGGGTACAAACAGATAAACACAATGAGAGTTTTAGTAGTATATGGATACATAGTACTTTTGTGTCTGTGTGTGTGTGTATGCATAAGTGTCCATATTCAAACATATATATATACATATACATATACATATACATATACATATACATATACATATACATATACATATACATATTTATTTTATTTATTTTATTTTATTTTATTTATTTTATTTTATTGTTTGATTTATATCACCGCCCATCTCCCCCCACAAGGGGACTCTGGGCGGTTTACAACAAAATTGATTAATTAAAAGCATATAAAATACAATACATTATTCCAATTTAATTAGATATAAATATATAAATATATAAAATCCAAGAGGTTATGCTATTGTTTAAGGAACTCTATGGTGCCAGCCACCTCCAAGAGGAGCTATTACCCCCCCCCCCCCCATCCCAGGTGAGGTGGCAGAGCCAGGTCTTCAATTGTTTTCGGAAGGTCAGGAGTGTGGGGGCCTGCCGAAAACAATTGAAGCCTGTTGTTCCCCATCCAGACCCCCACAGCCTTCAGACACTGAATATATGTATTCAATATATATGTATATACATATACATATACATATACATATACACATACACATACACATACACATACACATACACATACACATACACATACACATACACATACACACACACACATACATATATACATACACACGTACATACATACACACATACATATATACATACATACATACATTAAATTAATTTGTACAAAATTAAATGCACCTATATGCAGGCACAACAAAAAGCTTTAAAATAAAAAATAATTTCTTGCCTTTTCCCTGGTTTGGCTCAATAATCTCTGTTGCAACTGCTATTATAAGAGTCTCTCAACAGTATAATAATTATAACATTTACCTAACATGCAGAGAATCACTGGTTCAAAACCCAGCAGAATTATTATTTTTTAATTACTATTTTTTCCATGAGCTACCCTCCTTATGGCTTTCTCTCCCCCACAAGTTCACTAACGCACTGTTTCATTGTTTTTTTAATCACTTGAGGTAGAAGGATTTCATGCCTGTTCCTAAATAGCCCAAATATTGGGTAAAAGGAGAATAAAAGCTGCTCCAGCATTTCAACGGTATACCGGTTAACTTATTATTACTTTTTTAAGTCCATCAGGCAAAAACGTGGGTAGCTCAGACAAAGAAAAATAGTAACAACAACAACAAACAACAACAATAATAAAACATTTCTGCCATGTTCTGAACCATTGACTCTCTAATGTCAGACAAATGTTGTAATGACTATGCTACTGGAACACCAGGAGTAAGAAGTTGCAACAGAGATTAGACAACTGCAGTGTTGCAACCATTGATCCAAGTTAGTGATCATTTTGGCACTAGCTGGAAAATGCTATTTTCAACATGGAGTAGAGAAACAGGCAGTGGTTACATTCACAACGGGCTGGGGTAGAAGATGTCTGTTCCTGTCCTCCAGAATTGTTGGTGGCCAATTCTCTGGTTGGGGCAACATGATAGTGTAGATTTGCCCATAAAGTTCCATACATGCTAATATGGAAAAGACAGAAAGAATGGGGGAAGCAGTACTCTTGGCATAAGCCAAACAACCCCACATTTTTACAGCTGTTGGGCAAAAATTCAAGTAGAAAGTTATCTACTAGGGTCAAATATCTGTTGCCAAAGTCACTGGCAAATTTCTGACAGATACAAAGTTTTAAGGGTTACCTTCTGTCCTGTTTTGTCCCTGATGATACAGAAAAATAATTTTGTTTGGGGGCTCAAAAACCAAGGAAATGGATTTTGGTAGTTTTTGGTAGTTCCATTTCTTGAAAATTAAATATGCAGGGGTTTCCTTAAAACGACAGTCCTTTTGCTGGATTAGGAACATATTAATGGGATGTATAGAATATAACATTTGGGAATCCTGGGTTTTGCTAATAACAGTGCTAGAAACAAAGTTCTATAATAGGCTGTGCAGTGCCCAGAGTCCCTTATTCCGGGAGATGGGCGGGGATAAATTTAAATAATAAATAAATAAATAAATAAAGATTCAAATATGAAAGAGTGCTTTGAAGAGTCTAGACATACAAATGTACCCCAAATGTGTCCCTTTGTACTGTTGCATAATCCTGGGAAAAGACATAGCTGCATTAAGAAGTTGCAGAGAGGTGCTACGTTTACCTGCCTGAGCGTTCCCAGACTGTTTGCCTGGGAATTCAAAGCACTGGACAACCCTCATACATAATGACTGAGGTCACACTTTGAGCTGTGCCCTGATTTCTTTACCCATGGTTTATTAAATAAAACACAATTGGCTGTGCTCGCATGACACGTCAAACCATAGAACTATGTTTTACAAACCATAATGCCTTCATAAGGCTTCATCTAACCTGCTAAACTAAAACCAATAAAACCACTTGACAGGGATACTGAAGACAGGGACAAAAAGGTAAGTAAGAGTAAGAAGGAGCGTGAAAAATAGAATGACGGAAGTAAGGACAGAACAATGGATTGGATCATGAGAAGAGAACCAGAATTAAACGTCTCCTACAGAATTATAATTAGCTAGATAAAAAGAACATGAAGCTATCAAGCCAAATTCTGGCCTAAAAATCAGTTATGGAAAAATAACTGGAAAACTAAAGATCTCAAGAAGCATAGACTGTGCTGTAAGGTTTCCAATATGTTTTGATGACATTTGTGCGATGTGAAAGCCAGGATGACTTCTGACCGAGTAATAGTCTTGTTTCTGGCAGTCCTGCAGCTGGGTTGGTGCACTAGAAGAATCCCTGTTCTATGTTTGAACTAGGATTGCTGCTGTTGACCTCCAGAATATATTCAGGATGTTTAGGCCATATTTTCTCTCTTGGCCTGAACATCATTGACAAAATAACAATGGAGAAACAGTGACATCCTTTCTGTCAGGTGTTCCTGACGTTTCTCATATCCTATCACAGACTTTTTTTTTCCTGCAACACGACGTCCACTCCTTCAAACATATATGCCTATCATCTTTTTTTTTCTACCCCCTTTCTCTCCCCCTCCATTTTCTTAACCCGTTGTTCTCTTATGAATTGTGATGCAACCACCTAGTTTGTGCCCGATTGCTCAATGTTCTGAAATATGTCTGATCGACCAAAAAGGAACAGATTTTACACTGGTTCATTTTTCTAAAGACAAGAACTTCTAAAATGGCAGGTGGCAAGTTCTATCTTGGAAGAGGTTTCCCAGTGTGTGAGAGGAGTGGGAATGCTGCCTCCAAGCTGAAGCCTGCTGTGACATATAAATACAAAAATAACTATCCTATAACTATTGCTCTTGTATAGAAATGTAGACAGATCGAACCAGTCAGTGTAACTGGCTAAAATTACTTTACTTGTCTGGCAGCCCTATTAAATTTTTTAAACAAAGTGTGATGCTGCTGCTGGCATGACTTGCCTTTGATCAGAATCCAACCTCTTTGTGAATTTATTATTTTAATACCAGTGGTCCACAGCAATCTTCTGTAAATTGGTGTCCTCCACGTATGTTAAATATAAGCTCTCAAAACATCTGGAGGCTTCAGGTTGGGGGAGTTTGTTCTGTAGATATTATAGTGAGTGGACTTCTTAGCTAGCAGTTAAATTTTTATAGCTTAGGTGATACTTTGCTGGGGATTTCTGACTCACAGGTCATACTTCCTTCTCTTGTGCTGTCTTGGAAAGAAGCAGCACAGAACCTTATTCTGGTTATATTTATATGAATAAAAGTGTCAGAAATAAAGATCTAATCATCATCCTCACCCTTTTTTTCCTCTTCAACAAAAAGTGCTTATCCTTTTATTTTCTCCCCCCCCCTTTCCCCCCCCCCAACCTTCACCTCTTCCTGGCAGTGTTGACCCATTTGCACATTAACGAAGTAAAGGAAAGGGTTATAGTAACTTTAGGTATTTCTTAACACAGTGTACATTCTGTAATTTATTCCTAGATTATTATCAGTTAGAATCAATCCATGCATGATGAAGGCCTCTTCACTGAAGGTGATGGACCATAATCTATCGTGCTGGTGCAGTACAGGTTGGTAGATAGGTGTTTTCAACTTCTGAGTCTAGGGCTAAGAGAGAGGAACTGGCTTAAAGTCACCCAATTGGCTTCCAAAGCCTTACCAAACTAGCTCTCTTATTCATATAGTATTATGTCTATCTCTCTATCTCAACATGTGGTTTAATAAAATGTATAAATAGCTTCACATTTCACTTGAATTTATTTCATTTAACACTGATGTTTCAAACACCCACTGATCTGATACAGAATAGGAAGAAGGAGAACCAGCTCCTATTAAAAAAGACTTTTGTATTAATACTTTTACAACATGTTCCTTAACATCCTTTGTTTCTTTAATGTCTTTCAGGCAATTACTTCTTATGTTTCTTAAGATTGGATATGTATTACTCTACAGCATGACATATACAAGTAAAAAAAGAAAGATCTTATCTATCCAGAGTTCTCTATCCTTAGTATTAGCATTATTTACACTAGATCCAGAGTAGTTATCCATTACGTAAAAATACCATGCATTTGGGATCTGAGTTGGCACTTAGTATTGCATATGTAGGTGCCACTAATGGGAAAATCTTTGATGGAAGTATTTTTAGTAAGTGCTTGGGAGGTAAGTATAAGGTTAATAGTTCAATACATAGCACTTTGCTACCTTATTTCTATAATGAGACATCAAGGGTCACAAACATATTCTGCTGTAAGAAGCAGGTTAATGTCAAGTCACTAAAGTCCCTGCCTGTGATGAATTAACCTGTAGTTGTCAGTGGTCTGTCTCTTCTTTCTTTGTTACAACTCTGGGACTTCATTCCCAAATAAGTCTTATTTAGGATTGGGCTACAAGTGTTAAAATCAATAGGATATCACCTGATTGTGTGAAAAAGTCCTGAAGGTAGTTTATTCTATTTGTTTTCACTACTATTACTATTACTTAACATGTTTACATCCTATATTTCTCTGGAATAAAAGACTCTAGATCAGTGTTTCTCAACCTCAGCAACTTTAAGATGTGTGGACTTCAACTCCCAGAATTCCCCAGCCAGCATGCTGGCTGGGGAATTCTGGGAGTTGAAGCCCACACATCTTAAAGTTGCTGAGGTTGAGAAACACTGCTCTAGATGGTGTGCATGGTGGTGGAGGTGGTGTCTCCCTTAATTAATTGAGGTAGGTAAGGCTGAGAGAGCGTCTGCTCATGTCACTCAGAAAGTTCCATGATTGAGTAAGGACTTGAACCATATCCAAGTCCAACATTTTAACCACTACACTACACTACACTACAATATGCTGCATAGGAAAGCAACATCCTGACTGATTTTAAGAATGCCCAGCTCTTTTTCTTTTTGGCACAACTGCATTTTGAAAGCTCCTATTTGTTTCTTCTTATTACATTTTGAAGTTTTTTCAAAACTAAAGAATTCTTTGGTGTTCAGATGAATTTTCATGGTCAGCTATTCTCAGTAAATATTTTCACCTTGCATACCTTTTAATGAAATGAATGCCCTATTCTTGTCTACCTCTCCTTCCTTTCTTTTCTTCAAGGAAATCCTATGTGGGAAACAAAAAGCATCCATGCTGATTGTACTGTTGCCTGTAATGCAGTTCTCACTCTTATGAGAACCAAATGTTTCAGTCATTGTTTCCCATTCAGAAGAATTTAAATATTAGATTTTTGTTAGTGCTCTGTAGGGTCTACTAGCCACTGAAAGGAAAAGGGCTATTCCATTCTTCAACTGTAGCATAAAAGCTGTTTATCTGGATGACTATAGCAAAGCAAATGCAGACTTTTGTCCTTTACTCTTTTCCAGTTACTCTGGAAAAACTTTTCTGAGCAAGTATGTTAAAGAAGAAAATTCAGTGCTTGGGGAGAAATGGTGGATGGGTGACTTTGAAGAAAAAGAAGGATAAACTGAGGAACAGAGAGGAAAAGGAGAGTTGAGGGAACAGAAAATAAGGCAGACTGATTGAACTCCATTATCAAGAAGGTTCATAATGTATAAGGGCCAATTATCTCCATATATATTTATAATGTCAGATTTAGATTCATATGCATATCATTCTCACTGTTATCTGAGACAGGTGCATAGTGGGATTGAGAAGTTATTTTATCAGGAGTTGGCATTTAAGCATCCTTTTTTTCTTGCTGTTAATAAATTTAAACCAGCTCAATTAAACCCCAACAACATAATAGAGATAAATAGACAGTCAGCCAGTCACTGACCTACATATAAGATCCTATTAGGCAAAACAATAGAAACAGTCACTTTCCAATTCTGATCAGACAAGAAAAGTAAATAAATGTCTGTCAATCTACAACAAAGGTTGGTTAAGGGGAAAACATATGTGACTGCTCTGATAGAGAGATCAGTTACTGAAGATATAGAAACCAATTTTGCTAGATTACAACATTTCAACTCTTCTACCAGACTCCTTTTATATAATGAATTCTTGCAGGATATCTCTGCACAAGTCATAATGTTGAACAGCATGCTTAGAAGTAGAGCAGAAAATGAAAATAGAGCTATCAGCTGTTTCCCTTAAAATATCTCCCTTGTCTTTTAACATGGCTTTGGTCCTACTGGAGTATGGCAGTCTTATTGATTTGTTGGGATGTAAGTCGTTCTTTTCTCCAGGAGATCATCTAATGTCACCTGTGGCCCTCCAATTAATTAGGGGACCAAGCTGAAGCCTCCTACACTGGGAAAGTTACTTATACTGTATCTATACTAAAACACTCCAGCAAAGGAGATCGTTACCTTGTTGTGGTGCTGGAGCTTGAGCACCTCAATGACACCATGAGCTAAACCATGAAGGGACACCCAAGACGGGAAGGTCATGGCAGAGAGGTCAGACTAAATACGATCCCTGGGGAAGGTAACGGCAACCCACCCCAGTATTCTTGCCGTGAAAACTAAATGGATCAGTACAACCAGAGATATGTCGGTATACCATCGGAAGATGGGACTCCCAGGTCGGAAGATGGTCAAAATGCTACTGGGGAAGAACAGAGGATAAGTTCAACTAGCCCCAGACGTGATGACGCAGCTAGCTCAAAGCCGAAAGGACGGCTAGCGGCCAACGGTGCTGGTGGTGAACGACGAATCTGATGTTCTAAAGATCAACACACCATAGGAACCTGGAATGTAAGATCTATGAGCCAGGGCAAATTGGATGTGGTTATTGGTGAGATGTCAAGATTAAATATAGACATTTTAGGTGTCAGTGAACTGAAATGGACTGGAATGGGCCACTTCACATCAGATGACCACCAGATCTACTACTGTGGACAAGAGGACCACAGAAGAAATGGAGTAGCCTTCATAATTAATAATAAAGTGGCTAAAGCAGTGCTTGGATACAATCCAAAAAACGATAGAATGATCTCAAATCGAATTCAGGGTAAGCCATTTAACATCACAGTGATCCAAATATACGCCCCAACCACAGATGCTGAAGAAGCAGAAGTAGAACAGTTCTATGAGGATCTGCAGCACCTACTGTATAATACACCAAAAAGAGATGTTATTTTCATTACAGGAGACTGGAATGCTAAGGTGGGTAGTCAAACGACACCTGGAATTACAGGCAAACATGGTCTGGGAGAACAAAATGAAGCAGGACATAGGCTGATAGAATTTTGCCAAGACAACTCACTGTGCATAACAAACACTCTCTTCCAACAACCTAAAAGATGACTTTATACATGGACTTCACCAGAAGGTCGACACCGAAATCAGATTGACTACATCCTTTGCAGCCAAAGGTGGCGGACATCTATACAGTCGGTAAAAACAAGACCTGGAGCTGACTGTAGTTCAGGTCACGAACTTCTTATTGCAAAATTTAGAATCAGAATCAACAAAAAACGTCCCAAAGAAAAAGAAAACCAAGAAGGCAAGATGGCTGTCTGCTGAGACGCTGGAAGTAGCCCAAGAAAGAAGGAAAGCAAAAGGCAACAGTGATAGGGGGAGATATGCCCAATTAAATGCAAAATTCCAGAGGTTAGCCAGAAGAGATGAGGAATTATTTTTAAACAAGCAATGTGCGGAAGTGGAAGAAGACAATAGAATAGGAAGGACAAGAGACCTCTTCCAGAAAATTAGAAACATCGGAGGTAAATTCCAGGCAAAAATGGGTGTGATCAAAAACAAAGATGGTAAGGACCTAACAGAAGCAGAAGAGATCAAGAAAAGGTGGCAAGAATATACGGAAGATCTGTATAGGAAGGATAATAATATTGGAGATAGCTTTGACGGTGTGGTCAGTGAGTTAGAGCCAGACATCCTGAAGAGTGAGGTTGAATGGGCCTTAAGAAGCATCGCTAATAACAAGGCAGCAGGAGACGATGGTATCCCAGCTGAACTGTTTAAAATCTTGCAAGATGATGCTGTCAAGGTGATGCATGCCATATGCCAGAAAATATGGAAAACACAAGAATGGCCATCAGATTGGAAAAAAATCAACTTATATCCCCATACCAAAAAAGGGAAGCACCAAAGAATGTTCAAACTATCGAACAGTAGCACTTATTTCACATGCCAGCAAGGTAATGCTCAAGATCTTGCAAGGTAGACTCCAGCAATTCATGGAGCGAGAATTGCCAGATGTACAAACTGGGTTTAGAAAAGGCAGAGGAACTAGAGACCAAATTGCCAATATCCGCTGGATAATGGAGAAAGCCAGGGAATTTCAGAAAAACATCTATTTCTGTTTTATTGACTATTCTAAAGCCTTTGACTGTGTGGATCATAACAAATTGTGGCAAGTTCTTGGTGGTATGGGGATACCAAGTCATCTTGTCTGCCTCCTGAGGAATCTGTATAACGACCAAGTAGCAACGGTAAGAACAGAGCATGGAACAACGGACTGGTTTAAGATTGGGAAAGGAGTACGGCAGGGTTGTATACTCTCACCCTACCTATTCAACCTGTACACAGAACACATCATGTGCCGTGCTGGGCTTGAGGAATCCAAGGCTGGAGTTAAAATCGCTGGAAGAAACATTAACAATCTCAGATATGCAGATGATACCACTTTGATGGCTGAAAGCGAGGAGGAGTTGAGGAGCCTTATGACGAAGGTGAAAGAAGAAAGTGCAAAAGCTGGGTTGCAGTTAAACCTCAAAAAAAAACCAAGATTATGGCAACGAGCTTGATTGATAACTGGCAAATAGAGGGAGAAAAAGTGGAAGCAGTGACAGACTTTGTATTTCTAGGTGCAAAGATTACTGGAGACGCTGACTGCAGCCAGGAAATCAGAAGACGTCTACTTCTTGGGAGGAGAGCAATGGCAAATCTTGATAAAATAGTTAAGAGCAGAGACATCACACTGACAACAAAGGTCCGCATAGTTAAAGCAATGGTATTCCCTGTAGTAACCTATGGCTGTGAGAGCTGGACCATAAGGAAGGCTGAGCGAAGGAAGATAGATGCTTTTGAACTGTGGTGTTGGAGGAAAATTCTGAGAGTGCCTTGGACTGCAAGAAGATCAAACCAGTCCATACTCCAGGAAATAAAGCCAGACTGCTCACTTGAGGGAATGATATTAAAGGCAAAACTGAAGTATTTTGGCCACATAATGAGAAGACAGGATACCCTGGAGAAGATGCTGATGCTAGGGAAAGTGGAAGGCAAAAGGAAGAGGGGCTGACCAAGGGCAAGATGGATGGATAGTATTCTGGAGGTGACGGACTCAACCATGGGGGAGCTGGGGATGGTGACAGCCGACAGGAAGCTCTGGCGTGGGCTGGTCCATGAGGTCACGAGGAGTCGGAGACGACTGAACGAATAAACAACAACAATACTAAAACAATATAAGAAACTGGATGATGCACTAGTGAAGCAGAAATAATATTAATTAGACAAGCAGAATAATAAAATTAGGAGAAGTGATTTAGTAATGTTAAGCATTGTTGAGGGACTACGGGAAACATCATCATCATTCCTCAAATAACAAACTTCTTGGAATGTGGATTCTCATTCACAATTTAGAATGTATACTTTTTTTTTCCAGATACATATATACACTTGGGGAAATCATGCATCCTTTTCAATAGTAGTTCAATTGAACATGCCAAGTCATGCTAGCTGGGAATCCTGGGAACTGTAGTTCCATTCCATACAAAGGATACATATTTAGGGAAAAGCACTTTATTTCTTACAGATTTTTACTGAGAAGAAAATAGATATTAGTTTTGTGAAAACCACAAACAAAATCTTGTTCATGTACATTGTTCACATTGTAAAAATCTGTAAAGGCTGAGGTACTTAAAGAAAAATGGATGGGTCATACACTCTATTTCCCAGCTCTGCTTGTAGTTGTACTGCTTGCTGTCAGCCTGTCAGGCACTTTTTAGTCACCTTCCTACAATCCACTTATAATCTAAAGTTATATAGAATTTAATCACATATTTTCAGCACACATATTTATCATACCTACTGTATAACCTACTCTGTCTTCAGATGTAACCATCTGCATGCACATCTGTCTTGCTATGTGCATGCATTTAAGCAGAAGTGAAAGCTCCTAAATTGTCATCAGTAAAACCATCCACACAGTAATACAGCATCTGGAAGCCATCTGAATGTTCTGTCTTTGGAATTACATATATGGCTTCTTTGATAAGATTATGAAGCTTTCACTTTGCATATATTAATTTGCAGGATGAGGATGGTTTTTGTGCATAAGCCAAATGGTATGTTTATTGGGGGATAGGGTAGCTGTCTGGCTAAATAGTTTGTAATATTGGTGTAGCATACCCACTTAGCACTGGAATTGGTAACGTATGTGAGTAAAGCTGCAACCCCATGCACAAACACTTGAAAGTTGAATTCTCTGAACTCAAGACTGATCTAGAATTCTGGTGTAACTGTTACTCAGTGACCTGGTTCCCACAACAGTCACTAAATAACCACCAACAGATCTTACCTGTGGCTCTGGTAGCACAAAGTCATATTAAATGGGGTAAAGATCACCATTTTGTGAATTCAAGGTCCTCACCCACTTTCTCCAAGAAATATTCTATCAACTCTTTTGTCAGGTGGGCATTGGAAAGTACTAGCAAATCTTCATGACATCACTTACTCCTTCCCCATTGGCCAGACAGGCAGAAGTAGGCATGGCTTCGCCAGTGTAGCCAATCATATTTGGGCAAGCCTTGGCAGCAAGTTTGCTGGCTTTTCCCACCATTCTTTTTCTCTAGCTTTTTTTCTTGAAGGATAGATAGGCAAAATGGGGAACAGAGGGCTTCAGAGTTCTCACAATATACCTGTTGGGGAGGAATTAGGTTAACTGTGTGAATGACTGGGTCTGTTTTTGTTTAAAGATAACTCCCCTGCGATTAGTTGGCTAGGTCAAGTGAACCCCTTTTTTGATATTCACCTGACATACTATTCTCCACAATTGACCCCAGTGTGGTGGGCACAGTCCCAGTATTTTGATAATCTTCATCTCCTCAGCCATGACCTTCAAATGAGGTTCTGATATTCCTTCTACATCGTGTCATGTTTGTTCATTATTCTAATATGGCAGAAAAACTAGTCTATCTTCCTGCTCCAGTTTTTAAGAAATCCATATAATAAGCACAGAAGAAAAATGAGCATTTTACCGTGCCTCTGAAAGATTATATGTTGTTACCAATTAAACATTTTTGAACGCACTTGAAATTTCATGTTGCATTTTTCCCCTCCAGCAATCAGAAAACCACATCACTGTAGGAGACTTAGTACTCCCAAGTGATTCTCCAAGCCAAATAATTTTATCGAAGTGGTGATGAATGGGACTATTAGCATCTTCAGCCTCACTGGAAATGATAGGAACTGTAGAAGAAAAAAGTTATTTCCTAATCACTCACTGAAATGCAGGCATCACATGAAATCATCCTTTAATAACCTGTATTCTGTTAAACATAAACTTAATCATCACTGGACTTATAAATACACTATCATTATTCATCAGCATTGGGCAGATGTGTTTGTTGTTGTTGTTTATTCGTTCAGTCGTTTCCGACTCTTCGTGACTTCATGGACCAGCCCACGCCAGAGCTTCCTGTCGGCCGTCACCATCCCCAGCTCCCTAATGGTTGAGTCCGTCACCTCCAGAATACCATCCATCCATCTTGCCCTTGGTCGGCCCCTCTTCCTTTTGCCTTCCACTTTTCCTAGCATCAGCTTCTTCTCCATGGTATCCTGTCTTCTCATTATGTGGCCAAAGTACTTCAGTTTTGCCTTTAATATCATTCCCTCAAGTGAGCAGTCTGGCTTGATTTCCTGGAGTATGGACTGGTTTGATCTTCTTGCAGTCCAAGGCACTCTCAGAATTTTCCTCCAACACCACAGTTCAAAAGCATCTATCTTCCTTCACTCAGCCTTCCTTATGGTCCAGCTTTCACAGCCATAGGTTACTACAGGGAATACCATTGCTTTAACTATGCGGACCTTTGTTGTCAGTGTGATGTCTCTGCTCTTAACTATTTTATCAAGATTTGCCATTGCTCTCCTCCCAAGAAGTAGACGTCTTCTGATTTCCTGGCTGCAGTCAGCGTCTGCAGTAATCTTTGCGCCTAGAAATACAAAGTCTGTCACGGCCTCCACTTTTTCTCCCTCTATTTGCCAGTCATCAATCAAGCTCGTTGCCATAATCTTGGTTTTTTTGAGGTTTAACTGCAGCCCAGCTTTTGCACTTTCTTCTTTCACCTTGGTCATAAGGCTCCTCAACTCCTCCTCGCTTTCAGCCATCAAAGTGGTATCATCTGCATATCTGAGATTGTTAATGTTTCTTCCAGCGATTTTAACTCCAGCCTTGGATTCCTCAAGCCCAGCATGTCGCATGATGTGTTCTGCGTACAGGTTGAATAGGTAGGGTGAGAGTATACAACCCTGCTGTACTCCTTTCCCAATCTTAAACCAGTCCGTTGTTCCGTGCTCTGTTCTTACCGTTGCTACTTGGTCGTTATACAGATTCCTCAGGAGGCAGACAAGATGACTTGGTATCCCCATACCACCAAGAACTTGCCACAATTTGTTATGATCCACACAGTCAAAGGCTTTAGAATAGTCAATAAAACAGAAATAGATGTTTTTCTGAAATTCCCTGGCTTTCTCCATTATCCAGCGGATATTGGCAATTTGGTCTCTAGTTCCTCTGCCTTTTCTAAAGCCAGCTTGTACATCTGGCAATTCTCGCTCCATGAATTGCTGGAGTCTACCTTGCAAGATCTTGAGCATTACCTTACTGGCATGTGAAATAAGTGCCACTGTTCGATAGTTTGAACATTCTTTAGTGCTTCCCTTTTTTGGTATGGGGATATAAGTTGATTTTTTCCAATCTGATGGCCATTCTTGTGTTTTCCAAATTTGCTGGCATATGGCATGCATCACCTTGACAGCATCATCTTGCAAGATTTTAAACAGTTCAGCTGGGATACCGTCGTCTCCTGCTGCCTTGTTATTAGCAATGCTTCTTAAGGCCCATTCAACCTCACTCTTCAGGATGTCTGGCTCTAACTCACTGACCACACCATCAAAGCTATCTCCAATATTATTATCCTTCCTATACAGATCTTCCGTATATTCTTGCCACCTTTTCTTGATCTCTTCTGCTTCTGTTAGGTCCTTACCATCTTTGTTTTTGATCATACCCATTTTTGCCTGGAATTTACCTCCGATGTTTCTAATTTTCTGGAAGAGGTCTCTTGTCCTTCCTATCCTATTGTCTTCTTCCACTTCCGCACATTGCTTGTTTAAAAATAATTCCTTATCTCTTCTGGCTAACCTCTGGAATTTTGCATTTAATTGGGCATATCTCCCCCTATCACTATTGCCTTTTGCTTTCCTTCTTTCTTGGGCTACTTCCAGTGTTTCAGCAGACAGCCATCTTGCCTTCTTGGTTTTCTTTTTCTTTGGGACGTTTTTTGTTGCCGCCTCCTGAACAATGTTGCGAACTTCTGTCCATAGTTCTTCTGGGACCCTATCTACTAAATCTAGTCCCTTAAATCTATTCTTCACCTCCACTGCATATTCCTTAGGAATATTAGTGAGCTCATATCTAACTGATCTGTGGGTCTTCCCTATTCTCTTTAGTCTGATTCTAAATTTTGCAATAAGAAGTTCGTGATCTGAACTACAGTCAGCTCCAGGTCTTGTTTTTACCGACTGTATAGATGTCCGCCACCTTTGGCTGCAAAGGATGTAGTCAATCTGATTTCGGTGTCGACCATCTGGTGAAGTCCATGTATAAAGTCGTCTTTTAGGTTGTTGGAAGAGAGTGTTTGTTATGCACAGTGAGTTGTCTTGGCAAAATTCTATCAGCCTATGTCCTGCTTCATTTTGTTCTCCCAGACCATGCTTGCCTGTAATTCCAGGTGTCGTCTGACTACCCACCTTAGCATTCCAGTCTCCTGTAATGAAAATAACATCTCTTTTTGGTGTATTATCTAGTAGGTGCTGCAGATCCTCATAGAACTGATCTACTTCTGCTTCTTCAGCATCTGTGGTTGGGGCGTATATTTGGATCACTGTGATGTTAAATGGCTTACCCTGAATTCGAATTGAGATCATTCTATCGTTTTTTGGATTGTATCCAAGCACTGCTTTAGCCACTTTATTATTAATTATGAAGGCTACTCCATTTCTTCTGTGGTCCTCTTGTCCACAGTAGTAGATCTGGTGGTCATCTGATGTGAAGTGGCCCATCCCAGTCCATTTCAGTTCACTGACACCTAAAATGTCTATATTTAATCTTGACATCTCACCAATAACCACATCCAATTTGCCCTGGCTCATAGATCTTACATTCCAGGTTCCTATGGTGTGTTGATCTTTAGAACATCGGATTCGTCGTTCACCACCAGCACCGTCGGCCGCTAGCCGTCCTTTCGGCTTTGAGCTAGCTGCGTCATCACATCTGGGGCTAGTTGAACGTATCCTCTGTTCCTCCCCAGTAGCATTTTGACCATCTTCCGACCCGGGAGTCCCATCTTCCGATGGTATACCGACATATCTTTGGTTGTACTGATCCATTTAGTTTTCATGGCAAGAATACTGGGGTGGGTTGCCGTTACCTTCCCCAGGGATCGTATTTAGTCTGACCTCTCTGCCACGACCTTCCCGTCTTGGGTGTCCCTTCACGGTTTAGCTCATGGTTTCATTGAGGTGCTCAAGCTCCAGCACCACGACAAGGTAACGATCTCCTTTGCTGGAGCAGATGTGTTAGTAATGATCAAAGATAATCCTTTAGAACTCATAACATGAGTTTGTTGTCTCACAGGAAGTATGAAAAACACGGTCTGCTTGTATATTGCTGTAAATGCCAGTCCAGCTTCCCCAATATTATCCAGACCAGAATCTTAAAACCTCTTCAGGTTTATGTATGCCAAGCAGAATTTTACTTCCTATGAGCAGGCTAGTTTCAGAAAAGTTTGCAAAGTGACATAGCCCTATGTACAGTTGGCCTTTGGACTACTGTAGTCACTTGGTCTTTGGAATTAGATGATATTGCAAGAAAGATTTTGCATCATCATGTAGATCTGGACAATAGTATAAAGCTTGATTTTATTTACTGTCCTTTTCTACGTGCTTAGGACTACATATGCGTTAATGGGCTTAATTAGTACATTAAAATGGGATTAAATTTAACTGGTCAGGATGCAACATGGATTATTTATTATTTGGAAGGTGTAAAGGTCTGCTGTTATTATAATAGGTAATGAAAAAGTAAATATAAAATATAAGCTATCTTCTTAACAATGTTTAAATGACTTGAATGATCAACTTAAAGACAGATGGTAATCAACTAATATTCTTTAATCAGCGTATATATAGGCTATGCTCACCCAAAACACTTAATGCAGTACTGAATTTAATATACTAAATTGTACTTAATGTACAATATATTACATTACATTATGTTTGTTAATATAAACTAATGAAACTGGCTGGATTTGTGTAAGCTACTAAGCCACAAAATGCAGAATCCAGCTGCCATTGTAAAAATGGAATTCCTAGAATTTTAACTGGCCTTGATAAGTACAAACACAGTCATGTTCTAGATCAGGGCTTTCCAAAGTTTTCCTGCGGCGACACACCAACCGCTGTTGGTGTGTCGCCGCGGGGAAACCCGGAAGTGCTGCCATTGTGGCAGCGCGCAAAAACCCGGAAGCGCTGCTGCCGCTTTTGGCTTTTGCACGCCGCCGTTGGTGTGTCGCCGCGGGAAAACCCGGAAGTGCTGATGATGATCAGCGCTTCCGGGTTGTGTGGCGACACACCAGACTGTGTGTGGCGACACACTTTTGTGTCGCGACACACAGTTTGGAAAGCTCTGTTCTAGTTTTTCACATTTAGTATGAAAAAGATATATTGTAGAATACATCAAAAAGATTTAGCAGACTTCCTAACATTTTATCAGTAATAGGAAGGAACTTGTGATTTTTAGAACTTTCTCTTCTATAGAACTTCAGAAATCTGAAAGTATATTAAAAAGTAAACATGCATTGAAATAGTATCCAGTTACCCCCAACTAAAATACTGTAAGTGGCTTTAGTGACAGCTAATCCACCTATCTGTCAAGGCTTTATACCAGGTATGGTGATTAAACTCTCTCCCTGGTTCACATTCTCATGCAGACTCAAGAAGGTTAGATAAGTAGACTTATTGTAGAGAATTAGAAAGTCATAAAGACAGAAGTGCAAAGTTATGCATTTAGTAAAAAGAGGTCAAATACTCAGGTATAGAATGAGAGATACCTGGTTTAGCAATAGTAATTTGAAAAAAATTGATTACAAACTGAATATAAGTCAGTAGTGTGATATAGTTGCAAAAATGGCAAGTGCAATCACCATTATTCCATGTTGGCTACCATGGAATCCAACCATGAGAACTGAATCTAGTTCTGGTTACCACAATTTAAAAAGGATACAGATTAACTGGAACAAGTTAAAGGAAAGGCAATGAAGATCAGAGGACTAAGACATAAATCCTATGAAGAGAAATTATAGGAATTCAGTAAGTTTGACCTTGAGATGAGAAGACTCTCAGGGAAATATGCTTGGCCTCTGCAAGGACTTCAAACGATGTTACAGAGAAGAAGGTCAAGATGTGTTCTGTACCATGCAAGATCCAGAATAATTGTCTTATGTGATAGAACAGTAGATTCTAATTGAATGTTGGGGGAACAATCCTAACAGTAAAAGCAGTTTGATAGAGGATTGAATTACCCAGAGATATGGTGGGCTCCCCCGCTTTGAATATGTTCAAACAGAGTGGAAAAGATGGGGACAATTTCAGCTCCCTAGAGAGGGAATAGAGAGGATGCTGCCAGAGAGAGCGCCCTGTCTTTGATCCTCTTAAATCCAAGAGAAGATCATCTCATCAAACTTTGGTATTACATCAGTGTGAGGCCAAGAAGAAACAAACAAATACATCTGCAATCTTGTTCCAGGACTGTATAAATAATTTCAGAGGAGCCCTTTTTCTTTCTATGAAATCTCAAACTCTTAAAAATATTACCTTTTGCATTAGAATCCTGTGCTGTTTATTTATTTTTCGCACTGTTTTCCAATAGTGGTGACAAATGGTTAATCATGATGACAATCTATCCAATGGTTCTCTCAGTTATGACACAGCCTTGATATGGGAGACATTTCAGTAATAGACACTGATTCTTCCCTGCCATACTTCTTGCTCATCGGAAACAGTGTTTTCCTGAAGATTTGATGATACTTTGAGTCCTAAAAGAATTTCAGTTTCCTGAATATCTTTTAAATAACCTGCAGTAAGGAAAAAAAAACCCTAACAGCTGAAGAGTGCTGTAGTCTAGTGGCTAAGGCATTGAACTATGAACAGGGAGATCTATGTTCAAGCTCATTCTCAATCAAAGAAGCTCATTGTCACTATCTCTCAACCTGAGCTACTTTATACAGTTGTTATGGGAGGGGGGGAATGGTGGAGGGAATTCCTGGAAGAAAGGGGGGTTATAAATCTAATTAACTAAGAAACAAATAACCCAATACTTCTCTTGCAAATAACAGTAAAGTCTGGAGGGTTGGATCAGAATTGCACAAGTTGTTCTTAAAAGATGTCAGGTTTGCTTTCCATTTTTTTGCTTTTATTTTATGTGTATTTACACTGTAATTAAGATTAATCCAGTATTTGGAACAGAAAGCATGCAGGTGATATCACAGGGAGTAGCAAAAAAAGCATGGGATTTGCTACATCAGATCAAGTCATTGGTGCTTGAAGTCTAAGGTCTTGCTTCTAGAACTGGGCAGAGGGGCAGATCTCTTTGTGAGAAAGGAACAGACCACCAAACTTGCTGCCTTTGTGAGATGTACCTCTTTATATGCAGAATTATTCAATGAGTCTTAAATTAGAACAATGGGGAAGAAGGAAATAATTTTGATGAAGAGGACAAACATTCTGGGACCAAAAGGGTTTTAAATTTTATTGTTGAGAAAGTGCTTTATCTTACGATTGTTATGTCAAAATGCTGCTGCTGTGTGTGTGTGTGTGAGTTGTTTGAAGGAAGTTTCAATCAGAAGTGACACAAAGACAATTCAATCACCAAGATATCTGTAGTAGTTTCTGTTCAGTTGGGTTACACCCCATTCATTGTTCCTTCAGAGCCCTGACTACTTTCCACTTGCAGCCTGATACATATTTTGTGGGCTAAAGAGAAGGAGTATTGAATATTTTCATTAGGTTTATAGGGAAAAGAACACAATTTAGCACTTAACTTCTGCAGAAAAGCACAGAAATGACATTGGAGAAAATACGCAACAAATGTTAGTAAAACATGAGCTCAGCCCTGGAAAAGAAGAAAGTGTGAGAAAGAAAATTGCCCCTTCTTGGCTCTGTTTGTAAGGGGGAGGGAAGGGGAAACACTGTTGTGCTTTCAAGATTCTATTATACCCTATATCACTAAAATACAGTTCTAGTATTTCTTGTGGTGTCTGTTTCCTGACCTGGCCTACCTTGAAGGGCTGACAACTTGAAATATGGTTTTCACAGGTACCCTTTAATGACACAGTCACTCACTGTCTCCCCTGCTATAGGAAATAAAGATCATTCCAAGACATAGCAGGGAGCACATGATTTGAGCATGATGTGATCGTTTGCTAAAAGCTGATCAGAGAGTACAACAGCTTGGTAGACTGAACAATGATTTTGCTTTAAGGACTGTGAGGACAGGAATTTAGCCAAAATGGCCATGTTCGTACCTCATACAAGCTATAATGTTTGCTTTTGACTTACTATGATGTATGAACATCATTATTATGGCTTAGTATTAAGTGCAAGCTAGGCCTTATGTCTTTTGCCACAAATCATGGATAAAAGCTATAAATTTTTGCTATAAAGCTATAAATTATAAACTTTTTGTTTCTGAGCTTTCTTCATAGTTCTTAATAGTATGGTGCTACCAGTTTTGAGCATATTAGTCATGGTGAGACACCACAAAATGGTTCTTGTTAAAATAATTTTGGAACTAGCTGAAATTATGGGAATAGGGAAAGGTTAATTTTTATAGTACTTCCCTCGTCACTGGAGTTGCAAGCATATTATTTATGGTCCCTACCCTGTCACTGCATTTACAAGCTGGCAGTTTCTATTATGTCATTGTACTATAATTGCAGAAAAACAAACAAAACAATGCTCAGTTCAAGCACATATCATACATAGTTATCATTTATTTATTTATGTATCACATTTCTTCACTGCCCATCTCGACAAACGACTCTATGCATAAATATACTATTGGCAAGCACAAATATAAGATGCCAAACAAATATGTGTTCAAGTATGTTCTCCCTCCACGTATTTTCCCTCAAACTGTACTTCTTCCCTTCTACTAGTAGTTGCAATAGAACAAACTGTTGGAATTTTCTACACCTGATTGCAGTCAAGAATGCCAGCCTCCTAGATCAAGGTTGTGGTTGGTTGGGGAGATCCTCTGGGTGGGACAGAGCAGCAGCAGCAGAAACATACCTTAGAAAATCCAATGCTGGATTAACAAACCAGTATGCATAGTATTATCACTGATCATTTGCTAGCTATGCTAATCACAGCCTTTGACTTGGTGCTGGTGATGTCTTCCTCACCATCAGCAACCATGGCAAATCCTGGTGGCCCCACACAAAGACTATGGTAGGCACTCCTGGAAGCCAAACTAAGCTCAAATGCAGATGTTTGATTCAAATAGATAACTCTTCTGTTCCTGCTGATGGAAGAACATTGGGAATGTTGATTTTCTGGAGAAGCATTAGTTGGCTTCATGGATTCCCTCTTAATCCGCTATTATTTCTTCCAGGCTCGATGTGGCTTTCATGAACTTTTTTCAGAGTTGATGATGCTGAAGAGGAAGAAGAAAAGGATACAGATGGGAGGCAGGTTGCTTAATCCTTTTTTTCTCCTGCGATTTTTTTTCTGTTTAAATGGTTCCCCCAATTTTCAGACAGCTGGAGAGTGGAGGGAAGACAGTTTAAGAACAGAGAAGAGGTTGGGCAGGGGAGAAAATGATAGCTGGACCTCTTGCTATTCCTCGGGTCCCATTCCCAGTTTTTCAAAGCTATTTTTTTAAAAAAAAAACTGACCCAAACATTAGGCAATTGAAAGTTTGCCCTTTGTTGCTAACCATTTGAAAGGGGATCCCATGCCCCCCATTTGGAATTAGTGAGAAAGGAGAAATTAGGGCAGCAATATGCTATCTGCCAGCAAGGAATAATACAGAAACCTTCCTAGTCTAAAGAACTGAGTGACAAATGCACTGTGAAGCATCATATTCCCAATGTAAGAGTGGAGAGGCTTAACATTTCTGGCTCATGTTCGATTCTGAGCAGTGTAATTAATCTGGAACTGAAGAATGCCACAGATGTTTAAAATTATTTTTCTACTGACTCAGTATTCTGAACGCTTGCAAACTGTAGGCTGCGGGTTAATAGCCCCTAAAGTTCATTGCCCACTGGGCCATCTTCCAAACTTGGTGTTCTGCACACAGCAGTATGAATGCAGAGCTAGACTGTTTCCAAAGAACCATTTATAAAAAAAGTTTTAAAGAAAAATAAAATGGCTGTCTGGCCTGACATTATTTTGCCCTCACATGGAAACCAAACACTAAAGGAAAAAAAAACCCACATGAGAATTAGACTGGAAAGCAGCCACATTGCAGCATAGGATTCATTTTAATTGTTTTAAATTTTTGGTGAGAATCAGACTTTAATCAATAGGCAGCTTATCATGTTTTGATTCTTCAGAGATAGAAATCTGTCAACCGCCTGTGGATGCACAGGTTAGCAAAGTTCTAAAAATGAAAGGCAAAGTATATTGATTATGTGTTTACATCCTTAAACATATTAAAGTCATGCCGGGGGGGGGGGCTCCTCCCCAATCAGAAGGAAAATTTTTGGTGTTTGGTGGTACTACAAGAAACTGTACATGTTCAGATAAATTCTCTTTTGCATTACTCATATACTGTGAATGGAGCTCTGAACAAAGACTGGATTTGAATGCTACAGCTCATGTTCAGAACATATCATATATCACAATTACATAATTGAGCACTATTATAGTACTACAGTATTTGGGTTTATTACAGCAGAATCCTATACAGTTTTACTCAGGCCTGTCCCCACTTTAAATTAACTATGGCACACTCATGCCCAATTTCCCCCCTTGGCCCCACATCATGGATTTAACATTAGAATTATACCCACCTTCATTTTGTACAACTCAAGGTGGCGTACATGCTGCCCCTGCCTCCTCTTTTCCCAACAACAACCCTGTGAGTTGAGTTGGGCTGAGAGAGAGTGACTGGCCCAAAGTAATCTAGCCAGTTTTCATGCCTAAAGTCTCCTGATTTATAGCTCCGCCCTTAACCACTACACCACACTGGCTCTTGTCCCCAGCCCATGAGCAAGAGAGTCTTAAGATGGCCCTATCTGTAGTGAAATAAAAATAGCAATATTTTCTTCCTTCTTTGGTCACCATCAAAGGGCAGCTTAGAGATGTGTAAACACTGTTATACTGTATTTCACCACCCATTACCTTGGAAGGGAAGTCAGCTGACCTGTAGCAGGTGGGATCAAGGGTGTCTTTGGGGAGTCTTGAGAGGTCCAGGTGGGCCTTCGCCCTTGGGTCACTTCCCAGCCTCTACCACCACCTCTCTCCCAACTTTTCCCCTCTCCATTAGCACTTTGTTTCCTGAGTACCTTTCCTCCCCATCCCTTTCCCCTCTCTATTTTGAAGCCAACTTTTCTCCAGGTTTCCAATAAGGTAAAAGAGAGACTGCCAGATACCCACCATTTCATTAGGGGAGGAAGGGGAGAGTTTGCACCAAGACACTAATAGTATTCTGAAATTGATTTCCCCCTCTAGATGCAACAACCCCACTTTTCCTAATTGTGATGTCAGGAAAATAATAAGAGATACTGAATGGGGCCCTTGTTGGGTATTTTCCAGTTCCTCTATATTTGTCAGTTTCAAGCATCCCACCTCCCGGAGGAAAAGAGTGGTTGTCCAACAGCTAGCCAGTTTCAGTTCTGCTCCACAGCGCCTCACTGATTTGAGAAGGATGCAACGGTTGCATCCCTATTCTCCGTGATGATTTTTGCCTGGTATCTTTCCACGTGCCTCTTTATTTCACATTATTTTAACTGTAGGAAATGTAAAAATGGGGTAGGAGGGGAGGGGCAGCCAAACCAGCCTAGGGAAACCCAGGCAATATTCTCCAGTGAGATCTATTCCATTGCTGATGGTTTGTGGATGTTCTCCCTGCTGGTGATGGCAGGTTGATAGGGGGATGCAGGAGGGGAAACCAATCACCTTGCCTATAGTGACTGGTGTACTCGCCAATCAGGACAGCAGCATCCAACAGTGACTTGGACGAGACACCCCAGAGACAGGGTAGAGATTGGCAACTGGGGCAGCTGGCATTGTTTTCTGTTGATTCAAGGATGGGTAGATAGCATCTGAACATGGATCAAAGCCCTCAGAAGTCAACCCTAGCTTATGCCCAGATTAGTGTGCTTCTAAGATTGCACTTTTGATCCACCAGAACTTTAATACATATTACACTGAGCAGTAGCCTAATGTTTCTGGGAAGCCCATGCATGGGAACAAGAAAGAAAACATGCATCCTGCTTTTGGTTCCTCTGCCCCTCCACCTCCTCCCTGCTGTAACTGGTTTTCGGATGCATATTGCCTCTTATTCTGGAGTTTCTGTTTAGAACATAGCCATGGGGATATCTATACACCATCGTTCGAAATGTTTCCTTTTTAAAAGACGTCAATACACAATATATCTCCCTCGGTTTCTGTTCTGGTCATATCAAGTTTTCTTCTTTCTCTGTTGTGAAATACAACTTAGGTATTTCAATGAGGAATGCTTTTGTTGCTCTTTATATTGGTCCAGTGCACACAGACATAACATGCTTGATTGCTTAATCATGTGCTTTAACTACGTAAGACTTAATGCTCCTAACTACTTCAGCCCTTCTCTGCTTAACCATGGTTAAGTATTACCTTGACAGCATCATTAACTGCAAGGAATGTTCATCAGGGCTTCTGCTTCACCAGGACTGAAAACAATTTGGAACCCTACTTCAAATCCTGGTTAAACTGTAAGGAAGTACAGGTAAAGCCACTGGGGGAATTGGGTTTGAAATGTGTAACACGGGAGGAAAAATATGAGACTACATCTCACTTCCAATATAGTTTGTATGTGGTTAAGCAAGTCTGATAGGAAAATTGAAATACTGCAGATTTAATGCAATTTTAAGTAACAACAAACATGTCATCCACAAGATGTTACAGCTACGTAACTCCCCAGCAATTACCCCAAGAGAAAGAAGAAGCATGATTTCTTTACATCCATAATATATAACTTGCATAGAATTTGGGAGTTGCTTTATGTTCCTAGAACTGATGTGGTCTTTCTTTGTCTCTCTCCAGAATTAAAAACATTCCTTGTCCTAATGAGCTTAAAGTTTTAGCATCACATTATGGCTCTTTTCCATGGCTACCTCCATAGTTTGGATGAAAGTTAAAATAGAGGTTTCCAAAAATAGCTTGGACATAAAAATAGTTCCAGCTTTGTGTTAGATAATTGGGAACTGAGATCTGTTTGATCATTTGCTCAGCAGTTTCCGCTTGTTAGCCCCAAATGTGGATTTAGTAACTTTAATGTGATCATGAGTATATGGCTTGAGTAATTAGTGTAGGCTCTTCCTTCCGTCACTTTGCTTTTGAAGCTCATTGGAAGCTCTTCAAGTTCTGTTTCCTAGAGTTGATACTGTTACGCTGAGATCTTCCTGGGAACATCACCCACTGAAAAGGGGTCATTCTCTTCCCATAACACCCACTTTCTTATATGTGTTAGACCGCATTACTATGACTTGTTAGATTCTCTGAAATCTTGTCCAGCTTCTAATTAATTTTTTTCTAATATCTTCCTGTTTCAAACAAATATCAATAAATAACAGCATTTATCTATCTTAGCTGCAGTTTTGTGCACATTTAGGTTTATTGGCTTTTGTAGAACTTTAGGGTTGCAGCACTTTTGCATTAAACCAACCTACTCAGAGGAATGCCTCCAGCTAAATTAGACTATGAATTCCATACCAATAGCCATGACAGAGGAATTAGGAGAGTTGATGTCCCCTACATCTGGAGTGCACCAGACTGGGATTTAATGCATTTCAATTTCAAGAAACCCAGAGAGCTAGAGAACATAAAGGTTATGGATTCCTCTTCTCCTTGATTAGTGTATTTATTTAAGGTAAAGGTTCCCCCGCACATTTGTGCAGTCGTGTACGACTCTAGGGGCCAGTGCTCATCTCTGTTTGTTAGCCGAAGAGCCAGCGTTGTCCGAAGACGCTTCCACGGTCATGTGGCCGCATGACGTGCGTGGAATGCTGTTACCTACCCACCGGAGTGGTACCTATTCATCTACTTGCATTTGCATGCTTTCGAATTGCTAGGTTGGCAAGAGCTGGAGCTAGTGCGGGAGCTCACTCCGTCACACGGTACTAGGGACTCGAACCTCCGAACTTGCCCCAAATTCATGTTGATAGACAGAGATACAAACCTTAGTTTGCTTGTATATTAATCCACAGAAACACTTACTGTCCATCCTGCATGCAAGCACTTCTTAAAAACCTTGGTAGTTATATCCCGCTATATGAAGTACAAAACAACATACACATACACATTTGATACCACACACATCATGATGTCATTATATAAATGACACAAATTACATAAGTGGTATCATTTGCACAATGGTATCGTAATGTAGCGTGTGGCAGCTGTGACTAGGAAGGCTTGTGCACAGATTCATTTAGTATGCCAGTTATGTCCATATCTGGGCTGGGAGTTCCTTAAGAAAGTGACATAGGCCTTGGTCACCTTGCATTTGAATTAGTGCAATGCAATGCACTCTACATGCCCTTGAAGACCTCTTGGAAGCTGCAGCTGGTCCAAAATTGATTGATTGATTGAATTTTGTCACCGCCCATCTCACTTAAAGAGCGACTCTGGGCTCTGCAGTGGTGTGGGCAGTAATGAGCATGCCTTGGAATGCCCATGTAATACCTCTGCCCCTGCACTGATTATCAGTAGGTTTCCAGGTGCAATTCAAGGTAGGTCATCACCTATAAGGCACTTCATGGCATAGGACCTGGTTACTTGAGGGACTGCATGTCTTCCATAATTGCTGCCCACTCTATACACTGTGGCAGAGTTAGCATGCTTTGGATCCCATCAATGAAGCAATACCGCCTGATGGGACCCAGGAAGAGGGCCATCTCTGTTGCAGCACCTGCCCTCTGGAATGACATTGCTCCAGAGGTTCAAACAGCCCCACTTCCCCCATTTTGATAAGCCTTTAAGATCTACCCCTTTTCTCAGGCCATGGGCTAAAATGGGTGGCAGATCCCTTGTGGGTTCTCTGATCTGTGAGATGGTGATTCTTTTCTCCAGACATTTTTTTTGGTATTATTGTATTGTGGGGATTTGTTTCGCTTTAAATGTTGCACACTGCCCAGAGTTGTAATAGAGTGGGCAGCTTATAAATGTAATAACATTTTAAAAATTAAAATTAGATGTGCATGATGTCATTGTGGCTTGTAACTAGATGCCTATGATTGCACATATTTATATTTCAACAGCTCAGGGATTACAACATCTAAGTAAAGGCATATCAGTTATATCAAGCTAATTCCAATGTTCCATGAGTAGACTATTGCTTATGCAACAGGAATTTCCTCATACCTCCTATCTCTTGCAGTCCCAATGCAAATCTATACACTCATCTGTTCTAGAGGATCCCCCAGTCTTCTATTGGAGATTTGGGGTATGTAAATATACATTGTGGGAAGGGAAATTTGATCCACCAGTAGTGTCTATACTTTTGGCAAAAAGATATCATTGGAAGCAAACCTTCATTATCACCATCCCATCCTACAGAATGATGGCTGATAAGAAGTGTGATTTTGAGCCACACACTTGTTCACAGTTAACACTTATACAATATGTGACTGAAGCTAGACATGATCACTGGAGTCCTCACCATCCCTGTAAATTATGCATTGCTATCAGTAAACACTCATTTATGTCCACAAGCAGTAGACACCCTGAGCACCCATTCACATGTACATCCAGATGTAAAGATGTATATTATGAATGTTTGAACAAGTACCATGAATGATTATACAGATAGCTTTGACTCCTATGCCAAAGACTGCACTGTCAGTTCAGTTTCTTATTATATGGTGAGAATTGGGAAGGAAGGAAGGAAGGAAGGAAGGAAGGAAGGAAGGAAGGGAGGGAGGAAGGGAGGGAGGGAGGGAGGGAGGGAGGGAGGAGTCTGCAACTATGATTCTGTATATCAGGGCTTTCCAAAGTTTTCCTGCGGCGACACACCAACTGCCCTTGGTGTGTCGCCGTGGGAAAATCCGGAAGTCCTGCTGCCGTGGCAGCGCGGAAAAACCCGGAAGCGCTGCTGCCGCTTTCGGTCTTTGCGCACCGCCGCGGCTGCGGCGCCTTCGGATTTTCATGTGTTGCCGCGGGAAAACCCGGTGCGGGCGGGGGCGTGCATGGTGGCGGCAGCGGCGGCAGCCTCCCCTAAAACGTGGAAGCACCAATGGTGCGCCGGTGCCGCCGGTGCCGCCGCCGCCGTGCACGCCCCCGCTGCCACTTCTGGGTTGTGTGGCGACACAGCCGACTGTGTGTGGCGACACACTTTTGTGTTACGACACACAGTTTGGAAAGCTCTGCTGTATATAGTAGGACAAGGAGGCAAAGAAAGAAACAACTTATGTTAGTTGTATGGGTAGTGGTTTAGCTAAATTATTCTTTGAAACAAGAGAAACAAGGATCAACGGTGCCATTGGGGAAACAGGATGTGGTTATACAAATATATAGTATAAATACATGAGTTAGACAGATGCTACATCTGTTAGAGATTTGAGAGTGTTTAATAAGTTCATCTAAGTTACCCTTCTATTAATTGCAAATTCTAAGAAAAATATAAGAATACAATTGTTGAGAGCAGAGCTGGCCTTGGATCATATATATGGTAGACTCATGCTTGCCCAATCTATTCTTTACAATATATCTATTACTTAAAATCAGCATTGAAAATAATTACAAGGTATCATAAAATAAGAAAAAAACAACAACTGTTAAAACCACCCTTCTTTGTCTACTTCACTGTCATGATTTATTAACATATGAGGACTTCATTTAGAATGGAACATTTGCAATGGAACAAATGGTTTGGTAAAAGTGGAAGTTCTCAGAATTATTATTTATAAATAAGAGGAACTTCATGGTTCTGGATACTAGTGTAATATAGCATGAGGCTAGGATGAAACATCATTCTAAGATTTAATCTGATTGATTTGTTTTGGTTTAGATTATTGTATGAACCATACCTTTCTAGTTTATTAATTAATCTTGGCTAAATAACCAATGGCTTAGCACAATATATAAACCAGATCTGAGAGCTGAGTCCAGTTTAGGGGAAACCCCTCTACCACCATCAACTTCCTTTGTGTTGTTCTTTTAATTTCATTGTATTTACTTAACCATTTTCCAGGATTGAATTATTGCCATTATGCCCAGCCCTGGGAACTGATAAACAATTCAGATGTTACATAGAATGGCTGCTTGTCGGTGCTTTTGGGAAACCACCATTAAATCCACTCACAAAAACAAAACCCCAAGATTTGTCTCAGACCTTTGGGATGGTAGAACTTTTAAAAGTGTAGAGACGATAAAAACACATTCCACCAGCTATTGTAATACAAACATTAAAGAAGTGAATCCTGCCCTTAGTTGTTTGTCATACTTATATGACCCCTAGGGAACTGTTTTAACTAAAGTGATTGAAAAATGAGGGCCAGATGTAATATAAATAGTAACTCTTATTTATTTAAAATATTTATATACTGTCTGTCATGCAATGCAGTTCCAGATGGCATCTAGAATTACAAATACATTAAAAAACAGTAAAATACAATAATGTAAAATCACATAAAATGCAATGGCCATAGAGCCAGTTTGGTCTAGTAGTTAAGGCAACCAGCTAGAAACCAGGAGACTGAGAGTTCTAGCCCCGCTTTAGGCACGAAAGCCGGCTGGGTGACCTTGGGCCAGTCACTCTCTCTCAGCCCAACTCCCCTCACAGGGTGGTTGTTGTGGGGAAAATAGGAGGAGGAAGGAGTGTTAGGTATGTTCGCCGCCTTGAGTTAGTTATAAAAATAATAAAGGCAGGATAGAAAATAAATAAATAAATAAATAAATAAATAAATAAATAAATAAATAAATAAATAAATAAATCAGCTGCACCAGCATGAGTTCTCAAAAGTTGTGGAGAATAAAAACATTTTCAGCACGTACCAAAATGATAGCAAAGGCAAAGCATGTTTTAATTCTAAGGGGAGAACTTTCCCAAAAATGACCACCACAACAGAAAAAGCCTTCTATATGGAAAATCTATAGGATGTGGCACAATCAAGAAGGCTTCTGATGATGATTACAGCAGTTGTACAGATATTTATGGTAGATGTCATTGTCTCAGATTTTAAAATTATACTCACTGATCTAAATCCCTCCCCTCCCCTCCCCTCTTGGGTTTCTCAGAATGACAGCTTACTCAGAATATAAATGGCAATATCTGTCTTTCTTGGCAATAACAAGACATTGTGCACTCGGCAAATTCACAGGAAACTTTGATGGCTTTGGATAATTGCTTGTGGCCAAGCAAAATATGATGGGAGAAGATCTATGGTAAAGTGTCCCAGTGCCCTTTTTTGGTTAAAAGGATTCCTGGAATTCCATTTTCCTACAAATTCCCATGATGCTGTGGGAAAACACGTTCGGGCTCTACATCATGTAGGGAGTCTCCACAGATGGAAAAAGCTTGAGAAATAGATGCTGTGCACAAGGAGGGTGGTGAGAATGGAGATGAAAGGATTCTTTCATATATAGAATTATATATTTTTATATCAAAACTACTTTGTGACTGAAAAGTTCAGAAAACAGCTCTTGGATGGAAGGTAAGAGGAAGTGGACTAACTCTGCTTTCCACTTAACAAATCCTTTGTAATACTGTTTCTTGACCTGATAAGTTGGAGAGAAAATAACATGTCTTTTTAAAATAAAATTGAACTCTTTGGGGATGCAATTAACTCCTCCTCCCTCTTACTTGCTCTCTTATCCGGACATCAAAAGAGTGCATGATTTACTATGTGATTAAAATAACATTTAGATACCCTACAGAGCCCCATAAAGATTCTTTACAAATATTCTTGTTTTCAAACCTGTCACCTTGAATTTTAACTTTCTATATTTTCACCCTTCCAGATTCTCCCCAGCATTTTTTCAACTCATTAATTTTCAGTCGCCAAGTTTTAATTAGTCTAAGTGGACACTGGTGAGATTCCTTGAGATCCTGATGTTTATTTACACCTTGCTTAGAAGATTCCCCCCCCCCCATTATTTGGTTTTCCACTTGCGAGAACTTGGATATGTTTCTCTCCATTAATACAGTATTATGCTGGAAGCAGTTCTTTTTCCATATTCAGTGTATCATTAATTATGGTCTCAGTCTCCAATCTGGGGGTTCCCGTCTTTGTATAGCACCCCACAGACCACAATATAAATCACAAGGCAAGCAAGCTGTTCATGGGAAGCAGCACCATCACTGAAGTGGCCTTCTTTCATGTTCAAATAGCATAATCAGAAGGGGCCTCTGAAGATGATTTTAGGATTAGGGAAACTCATTTTCAAGCTCATTAGGGTTTATAAATAATGCCATCACTTTGAATGGGGCCCAGAAACAGACAGGGGAAAGCACTGGTACAATATGATAACCCTGGGGTGAATCTACCTTACCCAGAGTAGACCTGCTCATAGTTGGGCAATCAGATTTATCAGAGAAGCTATCCAGGATACAGCAGTGCAAAGAAAATACTGCTTCAGCAGTGACTAGGCTCCAGGTTTATAGCAGATTTATAGATACGTTTCTGCCAATCCCTTCCTGGTTTTTTAGGGCCATGATTTAGAACAGGGTTTCTCAACCTTGGCAACTTTGAGATGTGTGGACTTCAACTCCCAGAATTTCCCACCCACCCAGCATGCTGGCTGGAGAATTCTGGGAGTTGAAGTCCACACATCTTAAAGTTGCTAAGGTTGAGAAACACTGATTTAGAACTATGGTTTAGATTTGGATATCTATGTGATCCCAGTTGGACACATACTGGGACCCTATGCAGACGTAGTGCTCTGGAAGTTTGGAGGTCATCCTAGTTTAGGCAGTTGGGATTCATTGGGACACTTTGGATGGTAATCTGAATTGAGCTATCAGCACATTTGACCGTCTTTGATTCCCCAACCTTCCACAATAGATTAGCAATAGGATGTTTTGCCTCCTCAAGACTTTCCCCCCCTAAGAAGTGGTAGTAGGACTTGGCAACCTGTAAACAATTTCACTGATCAGCTGAAGGTTCTGAGACTCCCCCCTCCAAAAGTCTACCCTAGAGCTTTCCAAACTTTTCATGTTGGCGACACCTGGTGTTTCACGCGCAAACCCGGAAGCGCTGATGGGGGGAACCAGAAGAAGCGGCACCCCCGCTAATCAGCGCTGCCGCCACGGCGGCACTGATTGGCGGGGGTGCCACTTCTTCTGGTTCCCCCCATCAGTGCTTCCGGGTTTGTGCGCAACACACCAGGACACCGCAGGCGACACAGAAAGCTATAGTCTACCCCATGCAATGGGGTAATCTGAACAATAGATGACTTAATTATGAAATAATTGTAAATAAACATTCATTGAGATGGTATTATTATTATTATTATTATTATTATTATTATTATTATTTCAGTAACATAGCATGGATAGCTACTCTCTATATTATTATAATATGCATTGCATTGCATCATAGGGATGAATATTTACATCTGGCTATGATCATGGAAATAGGGAGTGGATTGTCCTGACTTCGAGTGAAGAAAAACACGCTGAGACTTGGTGTTGAGGCTCTAGTGCTTTATTTTCCTACTCTACTAGACAGAATCCAGTTAAACTAAAATGAACTAGTAATGCTCAGAGAAAGGGCCCAAGAAATCAGGGCAGGGCCTTCTTTAGCATCTTGGGAGGAAAGCAAAGTGATTCAGTACTACGCATGCGTTTCTCCCTCTGGAGGGAGCCCCCTCCTTCTTTGCCAGTTATCTCCCTGACATGGATGTAGTTCTAAACACACCGGTGGAATAAATTTGTTAATGGGGGGATGGGGGACTGTTATTTATTTAATTAAACAGAATAAAAAAATAATCTATACATTACAATCATCTGTACATCTGTAAGCAACTTGTTCAGCAAAAATTTAATTTTTTAAAACTATCTTCTTGCCTCAACTCAAAACAAGAGGATGAAGCAGCATACCTTTAAGAGAGGAAAGGTAAGTAAACTGTCATGGGAATTATCTTTAATAGTTTTGTCAACTTGTGTCAGACCTACATTCTTTGCTTTATAATCCAAATATTTGACATATAGTAAGTATTCTACCATTGCTGCAGTCCTCATTCTAATCTCTTTACTTTATAGAATTGAAAGTTATTTCAGAAACGATCTTGCTTGTGTTTCAAAAATTGTCCATATATAGGATTTAAGGATATGTCTCTTAAATCCTTTGGAAACTGCTGATGCATCTTTACAACTACTAATCTTCATTTACTGTATTCAGCTTTATGGGCAATACCAACAAGCAGAAGAGAAAAAATACTAACAATCATGAGGAGATAAAATGAAGCATTTGCTCTACTCTAACCGAAGAGATTAAAGAAATGTAGAATCTGTTTTTATTGGCTGTGTATGGACAACTCTGTTCTGCAGTTTCATTTATATAAAAAGGGGGTAGTGTGTATGTGTATTTGTATGTGTGTGTGTGAGAGAGACACACAGAGAGAAATACAGGAAAGAAGTATTTCCAGGGTTAAAGAATATAATATTTAAACTGTCCACTATTGAGCAGAACATTAAAAAAGAGAGCAGGCTTTAAAAAAAATCTAAACTTTCCAGTAAGCGTTTAGGATATTTTCCATTTTTGATTGTACTATATGATGCTACTGCACATTAGTGAAAGCATGAAGTTGCTGCCAAAAGTATTATTTCCTGCTGAGTAGTTGCCCTCCTATTTTATAATATGCGGCACAATTTGCCACATGTTCTTATTTTCCACAGCCTTGATTCCACAATTTTTCCTGTTGTTCTCAAAGGCATGGAGATACAGACATTGCAACCCACACAACTGTGCATTGTATGCAAAGTGCTACAGAACCAATGTGCCCTTTTCCCACATTGCCCTCAGCCAGGATATCTTCCAAAGGTGGTTATTATGGTGCAAGCTGGCTGATATCCTTGAAAAAGTGAGCTGACTTTGAGCATGTTGGGAGGCTGACTTTGCTCTTTAAGGACCCTCTGGGGAAGGGAAGGGATCAGGGGTACTGCTGGCAGACTTCCATTTTTCCTGCCGTCTTCTCTATAAAGAGAAAAATATGACCTGGGAGAGGAAATATGGTAGGCAAATGTGCCTGAATGCGCACGGCAGCTGTGTTTATAGTGGGAGAAAATCCAAAACATGGTTCTCTGAGGACATGGATTTGGGGGCTGCTTGCAATAGGCTGTGACTGGCTTGTAGGCAGGGGAGTAAGAAAGATGGTGGAAAGGGGCACACACAGGTATCTTCCATGTCTGGTAGGAGTCAGTGACCAAAAATGCAGGCTGTGGAGGGCCAGAGAAAGAGGTTGACCCATCATTGCCATTTTCATCTGCAGCCTGTGTGTTTTGTTACATTTAGGTCAAAAGTAAGAACCCCCAGCCCTCAGCCCAGTTTCATGTGACCCTTGGACTTATTTCAAAAGCTGTCTGCTAGCAGGTAATTCAAGTCTTTGGTCAGTGGGATTGTTTGCCTGCCTAACAGCCTGCTGCATGGGAGGAAGAGAAGACTGAGTCAGAAAGAAAAGAAGAGGGAAAAAAGGTGTGTCACAGTGAGAAAGCAGAGAGAAAAGAAAGAAAATAGGTGACCCCTACCCATAACACCCTTCTGACTTGTTTACCATTGGTCTGAAGCGCCAAATGATTATCCCTGAGGTAATGCAGTGTTTAACAGAAAACATGCTGTCCAGCCTATGGGATAGTTCAATATTTTTGGATAATTAAAATCAGGAAGTGCTATTTTCTCATTAGGAAGGAATCCCCCTGACTCCTTCTTAAAGATTAACAAAATCAGATTCACCCCCCCCCCAACAGAAGGCAGACAAGCAGGAAAATAGAAACCAAGCAAATCACTGCAGTTTATGTCATTTATATACCTGCCTCAAAAATAACAGATATTGCATTTCATTAGGCAAATAAATATGCTTGATGAGCGTTTCCCTTTCATGTGATATATTGACAGGTTAAGAGAAAAATTAGAATTTGATCATTTCAAGAACCCACTCTCTAGGTTTTAAATATATGTAAGATATTGACTGAATTCAATTTTCAAGAGTTATGGGTCATTTTTGTAATGTCTCATAAAACCATTCTTTTAAGCCTCTAGACTTCTGGTGTGTGTGTGTGTGTGTGTGTGTGTGTGTGTGTGTGTGTGAGAGAGAGAGAGAGAGAGAGAGAGAGAAAAGACAAGTTAGTTGCAGCAGCACAGTTGAACCTTCTTTGTATGTGCATGTAATGTCAGCACCCCTTGGTTCTAAGGACATATCCACACAGTCAAGTTGCCCTGTTGCAAGGATAGGCCGTCAGCCATTTTTGAAAAGCGGGAACGGATGTCGTTGTCTTCTACTCACCGTCAGTCCATGGTGAATGTGGCCTCTACCCATATTTTTCTGCTCTGAGTTGAAATTGCTGGCTTGTGCCAGCACTCAGGCATTGCTCTCCAGTGGGCCTGCTGTGTTTCACTTTCTTCTAGGCAACCCCTGCATTTGGATTGGGAGGAATGCCCCCTCACCTGGTCAATGGTCACTGCCTTAAATACGTCCATTGTTTCGTTGCTTTTCAGACACTTGAGATAGACATCACTGATATCACTGATGAAGTGAGCTGTAGTTTATGAAAGCTTATATCGTTTGTTAGTTTGAAAAGGTGCACTAGAGAGTTTCAGATTAGAGGTAGAAGGGTGCAAATGCACATTTTTGCTGGGTTTTGAATGGAAAAAAGTTCTAGCATGTTATGCCACTGTTACAACCACACTACAGAAGCACCACTGATAATAACAACGGTAGCAACAGACTTTTTTGAACTAAAACTGAGAAAATGCAGTGTTTAATTTAAAGCTGATTGTTGTACCTGCAGAAATCTGATATGTGTGTTACACTTCTCTGCAAAAATAACTCTTTTATTATTTGCATCTGGGTATGCATGTATATTCATGTAATTCTGCATAGGCAACCAAACAGGATTTCTGGCAGTACTGATGACCTTTCGGGCAAATAAGAAAGAGACAAAGCCCACATCGCCTATTGTTGTATGCTTGCTTGCTTGTTTGTTTATTAGATTTATATCCTACTTCTATTGTACAGGAGCAACCTCCATATAAAGTGCTCCCTCATCCAATCCCCCCCCCCAAAAAAAACCCTGTGAGTTAGGTTGGGCTGAAAGGGAATGACTGTCCCAAAGCTACCCTGTGGTTGACGATAGACTTGTGGTTGCTCCTCGACCAACATCTTAAACACGACACTCAAAATAAAAATAGTAAAACACAGTTCAATGAGATAAGAATAATACAGTATTCTAATACTCTATTTAATATAACTGATAATCAATTCCAAATTAATTTGCTGTTAGCACAGCGTAAGTTCTACAAGCTACAAATGCAAACCTAGTGACAGCTAGAACCTCTTTTGTTGTAAAGTTGCAAGTTCTAGCATCACAAATTAGTATTTATTTATTTATTTATTTATTCAATCAATCAATCAATCAGCCATCTCAATTGTTGAAGCCACTCTAGGCAGGGCTTCTAGATTTCTATGTCTAAATTGGCTTTAATTATTATTTTGTTAATGGTTTAATCTTCATATCTAAAACTACTGTATGTCCTGAAAAAGAGTCTTAACTATTTGATATTGTGATCTGGATCAGAGCCTGCATCTGTAAATCATTTCCAGTGCTGATTAGCTTGCTTGCTTAGTTTAAGTTACTTTTTATATTTGTTTCATCTAGACACACATAGTTGGAAAGAAAACTCAATGATTTAGTTATCATTTAAGTAGGTGTGCATACACTAAACCCAGAAGACTTTCTTCTTTATATGTGTTTTAATAAAAGAAGTGCACAATATCCAAAATGTCATGGTTCTCAGATAATTTAGTTGTGACTCTTTAAATTTATAATTTTTGCTAAAATACAATAGATATTCAAGATTATAATAATGCTAGACCCATCTATAAAAACAGTAACATTTTTTAGTCTGTTTATTAAACCAAGTAATATCACTTTCCAGGGCAGTTTATTGGTAGTTGCTGATAAAAACAACAGAATGATTGGCAGAAACAAAAGCAATCATGAACAAAAACACAACAGCAGCTGTAACAATATAAAAAGGCTGGGACAATCACATGTTTTGCTCAGTACTGAAGAGATAACAGTAAGGGAATTAGTTAAAACACACTAAAGGGAGGGTTCAGAAGTGAGGACCTGGAGCGAAACAAACAAACAAACAAAGAAAGAAATCTTCTCTTGTCACTACCCACCTGTCCTGATCCATCACCATCCACCACTGAGGATGTGTACTGAGGTAAGCAACTAAAGTGTGTGGATCTGGAATTAATTCAGAACCCTGGACAGTAATTTAAGAGGTGGCCCAAAGAACCTAAACTTGAAATATGAGTAGGACCATAGCTAAGATAAAATGAATCTGGCCTGGAGCAATGTCAGATTTCATAATCTAACCAAGTTAATTATTTTGGAACTTCTTTTCCTGCTGTATGTTGTATCTGTCTATACCTTGTGAGCGTATTTCAGTGAATGGGGTGCAGAATCCAAGTTGGAGAGTTTTAATTGTGAATGACTAGATTTAACCCATCCTTGGAATTACTGCTGAATAACTCAGTTTCTGAGGCTTCTTTGTCTAGTGTTATGATACCAACTAGGACACCTAGAATAAAGATACCAGATATTACTATAATACATTTATAAATTAATACAGGAATTTTTTGTTTATTCGTTCAGTCGCTTCCGACTCTTCGTGACTTCATGGACCAGCCCACGCCAGAGCTTCCTGTTGGCTGTCGCCACCCCCAGATCCCGCAAGGTCGAGTCCATCACCTCCAGAATATCATCCATCCATCTTACCCTTGGTCGGCCCCTCTTCCTTTTGCCTTCCACTTTTCCTAGCATCAGCTTCTTCTCCAGGGTATCCTGTCTTCTCATTATGTGGCCAAAGTATTTCAGTTTTGCCTTTAATATCGTAGGTAACAGCGTTCCACGCGCGTCATGCGGCCACATGACCGTGGAAGCATCTTCGGACAATGCTGGCTCTTCGGCTAACAAACGGAGATGAGCACCGGCCCCTAGAATCAGACACGACTGCACAAATGTGCGGGGGGAACCTTTACCTTTACCTATCATTCCTTCAAGTGAGCAGTCTGGCTTTATTTCCTGGAGTATGGACTGGTTTGATCTTCTTGCAGTCCAAGGCACTCTCAGAATTTTCCTCAAACACCACAGTTCAAAAACATCTTTCTTCCTTCGCTCCGCCTTCCTTATGGTCCAGCTCTCGCAGCCATAGGTTACTACAGGGAATACCATTGCTTTAACTATGCAGACCTTTGTTGTCAGTGTGATGTCTCTGCTCTTAACTTTTTAACAAGATTTGCCATTGCTCTCCTCCCAAGAAGTAGACGTCTTCTGATTTCCTGGCTGCAGTCAGCGTCTGCAGTAATCTTTGCACCTAGAAATACAAAGTCTGTCACTGCCTCCACTTTTTCTCCCTCTATTTGCCAGTCATCAATCAAGCTCGTTGCCATAATCTTGGTTTTTTTTGAGGTTAAACTGCAACCCAGCTTTTGCACTTTCTTCTTTCACCTTCGTCATAAGGCTCCTTAACTCCTCCTCGCTTTCAGCCATCAAAGTGGTATCATCTGCATATCTGAGATTGTTAATGTTTCTTCCAGCGATTTTAACTCCAGCCTTGGATTCCTCAAGCCCAGCACGTTGCATGATGTGTTCTGCGTACAGGTTGAATAGGTAGGGTGAGAGTATACAACCCTGCCATACTCCATACAGGAATAGCTGCTCTTAATTTACCTAGCTCCAAAACTCTATTTGGCACTGTAGGTAAAACCATGTATTTTGAGCTGACCTCAAATATGGGCTGGAGATCATCAAAGTTATTTCAATATCAGTACATTTTATTCCCAATCATCCAGCAACTGCATAATGTACTAAATGTGGCTTCCAGACCAGACTGTCTTCAAGGGTATTCTCTCATATGATACATTTTAGTTGTACTGTATAGTTGTATATAGTTCTCATAGTTGGATCACTGCGTGTGGCAATTTTTATCCATATTTTTATAAGACTTTATAGTTTCCTGTTGATTTTTTGTATTTGCCATTATGGGTACTAATCCCAAATTTTCCTTCCTTTGGCACTGTAGTATTTTCTCCATTTAATCATAACCTCACTTGTCTGGTCTTGTTGAAATTGTTGGGGTTCACTTCCATGTAATTGATCATCAGGCCCTGGGATTTCATCCCTAATGTGAGAAATCAGTTATTGTGATTATTGTTGAAGTGTTATGATGATACAATTCATTTAGTGTGGCCTGCCAAAATGAGTCTGTCTCTAAAAATGAAGTCAGTACCATAGCTGTGACTATTACCATATGGAGGAAGTTATTCATGAAGACATCAATGCGAAACCGAATATTCAGAGTCTTGAACATTTGTTTGATAATTTAGCTTCTGTACTGCAGATGGTAGCTTTCTTTGTCTAATTCACTAACTTAGCATTTACAGTTCTATTAATGCATTTATGGCAAGATATAATAATTTGCAAAAATCAAGGAACTTACTCATAGTACGATTATAAGAGTAGTCCAAAATAAAATTGATCTCAATGTGAACTACCACTAATAAAATCAAAGCCAATCTTCTCCAATCTGATGCCCCCCAGATGTTTTAGACTACAACTTCTTGGTCTTTGCCAAGCTGGCTGAGAATATTAGCAATTGTGGTCCCAATATATTTTGAGGGCACAAAATTGGGGAAGATTGAGCAAGACCTTTTGTTAGAATATCAACAAGTCTTGTCTCTACTGGATAAATTTGAAAATTATTCTGAGCAAGCTTTTCTTTCTGAACTTAGTCTATAATGCAGCATATCTTCCTTCAGAGTAGAATTGACTCATCTGTCATGTGTATGATTAAGATATTGCATTAAATATGCTTAGCTGACATTTTCTTTAACAGTTTAAGGAACAATATCTCAAGTTTTATTTCTCTGTGTGTCTGTTTATGGATGTGTGTGTGTGAGAGAGAAATGGAGAAAGAAATGGGTGTGACTGAGCATAAATAAAACATGTAACTTAAAAATACAGTTCATATTTCAGAACATTAGATATGTACTTTTTGTAGTGGAAGTCTCTCTAAACTTTTTAATAATCCAACAGGAAAAAATAATAAACAATATTCAATATATAAATCATTGAAATCATGAATAAGATAGCAGCAACAGATAAATGTTAATTAAAACATCATATGTTACAATTAATTAATTAAGATGTCAGTTTAAAAAGAAAGGTGCGTCTGACTCATGCCATGGTCTTCTCAATTGCCACATATGCCTGTGAAAGTTGGACATTAAAAAAGGAAGATAGAAGAAGAATTGATGCATTCGAATTCTGGTGTTGGCGAAGATTATTGAAAATACTATGGACTGCCAGAAAAACAAACAAATCTGTTTTAGAAGAAATACAACCAAAATGTTCCCTGGAGGTGAAGATAACTAGGCTTAGACTCTCATATTTTGGGCACATCATCAGGAAAGACCGATCGCTTGAAAAGGACATCATGTTTGGTAAAGTCGAGGGCCAGCGGAAAAGAGGAAGACCTTCAATGTGATGGATTGATACAATCACCACAACAATGGATGCAAACATTGGAACAGTCAGGCATATGGCGCAAGACTGAACAGCATTTAGTTCTGTTATACATAGGGTCGCCATGAGTCATAAACGACTCGACAGCAACTAACAACAACAACAACAGCATGTTACAATTAACAAAATACACACTGGTGTAAATGTTTAAATATTCGTAAAAGAAAGCAAAGAACGGTTTTTATCCACTTTTCAGAGCATTTCAAAGCTATAGGGCTTCAAAGAAACTACTCTGCTCTTAGCATTCACAAATCTTATAATTCTTACTCTTGGACCAGAGAGAAAGGTCATATATACTGAACTTCATGACTGTGAGGCTGGTGGTCCTTCATATAACTAGATCCAAATATACTTAACCTTTAAAGACCAGGTATCACATAGGTGCTGTCTCTTCTTAGTCTTTTAGATTAGTTCTTACTTAAGTAAGTGAAGTTTTACTTAACACATCAACTAATGAGCAACAACAGATGGCCCAACAGAATAATTCACCTACCCATCAACAAAATGAATGCCTATCTTATTTGAGAAAATTGAATTTAAAAAGAATGCTTGCCTTTATAGGGGAAGTGCAATGAAATCTGGATGCAGTTCCATTCAGTGGATTTCTACACCTGCAACTCTTTTGTCTAGTCTGGATCAAGCTTCAGCTTGTTTCCATGTATGTTGATGTTCCTGCCAGCTGGTCAGTGTCACAGTAGAAGAGTTGGCATCTGGATTGTGATTTGTTCATTTGTTTCCTGTTAGCGACCTTTCTGACTTGTGGATTTACAGCTTCTGCTATATTTCTATTTCTATTAATTAAATAAATAAACATTATCCCATTGCCTTTCTTAAGAGCCACATGCTTTCTTTCCAGTAACTACTCAGAATTTGGAATGCTGATACAGAGATTCATATAGTTATGGAAACCATCAATGCACCAAACTGTTCTATGAATTACTCTACCTACTGTATGTACAGTATCTATCTTTATGACGATTGATTCACCATACAAATATATTTAAATACCATGGCAAAGGTAATTCGTATTCCAGCTCTGAATAAATTAATAAAGGCTAAGTTTACCCATCTGTGGACACTCCAGAAGGCCAACTATTCCATTGCCCAAGTCTTATGATTTTAGAACTGGGACAAATCTGAGTTTGAATGAGCTATTCTATGACTTATAGTCGAAGGCTTTCACGGCTGGAATCCGATGGTTGTTGTGGGTTTTCCGGGCTGTGTGGCCGTGTTCTGGTAGTTTTTGTTCCTAACGTTTCGCCAGTAGCTGTGGCTGGCATCTTCAGAGGACAGGAGCACAGCTAGAAGCTTCTCTCTGTGCCCAAGTGGAGGGTGTAACACACACCCTCCACTTGGGCACAGAGAGAATCTTCTAGCTGTGCTCCTATCCTCAGAAGATGCCAGCCACAGCTACTGGCGAAATGTTAGGAACAAAAACTACCAGAACACGGCCACACAGCCCGGAAAACCAACAACCATATTCTATGACTTCTGAGCTGCAAGTCTTCAAGAACTAAATCCAGCCAGAACAAGCTGAGAATGAAGGCCAGCCAACCATACCCTTCATAGCCAAACCAATCAGTGCACCTCAATTTTGTGCCATAAAACAAATCCTTTTACCTTCCTCCCAAGTCAAAGAAAGCAAACTGAAAGCACCTCATATACACCTCTGCTGCGTGAGCTGCAGTGGTTACCAGTTTGCTTCCGGGTGCAATTCAAGGTGTTGGTTGTTACCTTTAAAGCCCTACATGGCATGGGACCAGGTTACCTAAGGAACCGCCTCATCCCCAGAATGTCGACCCACCCCACCCGGTTATCCAGAGAGGGCTTGCTACGGATCCCGTCTATAAAAGAATTCCATCTGACGGGATCCAGGAGGCGGGCCTTCTTGGAAGTGGCACCCACCCTTTGGAACATTCTCCCCCTGGAGGTGAGGCAGGCCCCCACACTCCTGACCTTCCAAAAACAATTGAAGACCTGGCTCTGCCACCTCGCCTGGGATGGGGGGGGGGGTAATAGCTCCTCTTGGAGGTGGCTGGCACCATAGAGTTCCTTAAACAATAACATAACCTCTTGGATTTTATATATTTATATCTAATTAAATTGGAATAATGTATTGTATTTTATATGTTTTTAATTAATCAATTTTGTTGTAAACCGCCCAGAGTCCCCTTGTGGGGGGAGATGGGCGGTGATATAAATCAAACAATAAATAAATAAATAAATAAATAAATAAATAAATAAATATATCTTCTATTGTGGCATGCTTCTTGGCCAAGCCATATTTTGGGGGCTTTCTCCACTTTTTGGGTAAGTCAGGCATCTCCTGTTGCAGTGACCACTTTTGTCCCAGCCAAAGCACTGGAGGGAAAGGCATCTGGTTTTATAGTACCATTCACAGCTGCTTTCCCCATGTGTAAAATCTCTCATGATTTCAGCAATAGGAAGTTGGGACCAAATGTGATGGAAGGCACTTCAAAAAGCTACTTATTCTGAGAGTTATGGGGGAAAGAGAGGACTTTTTGATGGAGGACTCCTGGCTCAGAATTGTCTCCAAAAGAATGCTCATCTGGCATCCAAACTGTTGTCCTTTCAAGATTGAAGTGTATTCCATTCTTTCAAAACTTTGAAGTATTTTATTAGTTAAAATACTAAAAATTTTGAAGTATTGTTTCAAAACCAGCATCCACCAATTTCATAGGCAGAGAAACTGGGTGGAAATTTTAATGAATTTCTTAGGGGGAGAAGAAATTATTCATCAGTTTATCAAAGGCATGACTCTTAAAAGTGACAAAACAACTGCTACATAAAAAGCCCCACAAGAGGTGTTCCTTTATCTTGTCTTCTCATAAGATATAATTGAAGTGCAGGAAGTTAGAGAGGTTGAAGAACCCTAGAGAAATGACTGTACAAAGAAAGACAGGATATTCATACACACTCTTTGGCTACTTCCTAATTCTCTCCTTTGAAAGACTTTCTAAAGCAATTTCTCTTTAATTAAATTGAAAGAGAATTGATGGAAAAAATTGTACAGAACTTCCCTGTCAGTCTCTAGCTTGAGAGAGCAACCTTCATTCATTGTGGAAAGTAGTTTTCCATTTTTGGAATACTCTGAATTTTCCAGTGCCTGCCAGAGACATAGCAGGACAGCAAGAAGAAACAGCAATGGCTAGCTTCTCTAACACATATCTTCCAAAATATATCTTCCAAAATACACACACACACACACACACACACACATACATATACAATATACAAAATGCTAGGGAAGTCCTGGAAGCTTGGCATTCAGACAAATCAGCCATCAATACACATAGAAATAAACCATATTGACACACCATTCAAAAGAGACAACAAAAAGCTAAGAATGAAACAAAAAGTCCAGAACATACTTCCTCCAGCAGCCAACACCCAGATAAGCAGGGATTAACACCAGGCAAACAATCAAGCAGAAAACAATTCCCTACTCAAGGAACTACCAAGGAGAAAACCACACCCCCACTAACACTGGCAGGGCAAGCTACTATATATAAACTGGGAGCAAACCCCACACTCACTCGCACTGATGATGTTACCTAGTTGGGTAATGAAATGTCTGCAAGCAAACAACCAAGCTCAGAGAGCACCAAGGACTACATATACATACAGTATACATATGCATATGCATATACATATCAGTAAAGGGCAGTTTTTGATATAGCATGAGTGTGTGTATGTCAGCTGTTCTAAGGAAAAGAAAACAAATCCACTGGGTAAAGCCTTGCTCAAGCCTAAGCAACTATTTGGTTCCCAGCCATGCATAACTGAATTATAGACAAGAATGGTAAATATGAGCCATGCTTTTAATAAGAATATAATGTTCAACAAGTTACATCAACTCTGCAAAGTATATGTGGAAGAGGAGTTGGGGTGGAGTTGTTTTCAGAATGCAAGCGAATGCTTGACACATGGATCAAGTCAAATTTCAAAATCTAGCAAAAACAGTGCCTGCATATTTGGCAGGAATTACAACCAGTTCAGGTCAGTGTCTGCCACAGTAGGGAGGGTGGGGGTAGAGAAGAAGTTGGATGGGGAAGGGAGGAAAGAAAAGAAGGCCTGTGCATGAGACGCAAGGAAAATAATTCAGGGGAAAACACAAGGAACAGTATGTGACATTTTGTTAGCTGCAGCATTACTATTACTCAAGGATCAACATTTTTACAGCCCTCTTAGAACACTTCCTCCTATGCACTGAGTTGGAATGTTTCATTAACTGGGGGGGCAGTTTGCAAGGAGGAACAGGGAAGGGGTGAAGAAAAGGTCAGAGCTTTCAAGCTGTTACCATAAGAATGAGTGAGACTTTTAAAAAAACTAAAATGTTGAGGATTTTAAAGGAAATATTACATAACAACAGATAACATTGGTTGTTAATTTGGTTCAAAATTCTCAAGCCAGATGCATGAATAGGCTGGGAAAAGTCAAGTGAAGAAACAGAGTTGCTGTGGAGAACCATGACCCCGCCAGAATGTGCATTTGTGTTGTAAAAGCCTACAAATAATGTATGTTCCAAAATATAAGGGACAAAAAGAATGCTCGTAACATCCAAGTTTGGTTTTGGGAGTTACCAAAAAGGCATTATAAAAGCGCAACAGTCTATTTGTAGATTCCCCTGCTGATTTTCCATAAAAATGAACTCTATAATGACAGATACTGATTTGGGCACCCAATAGGCATCATGACAAAGCTCCAGTGCTCACCACCGAATGCCTGTTTGGGCATTAAAAGAATAGCCTTACTATAAACCAGATGTACTGTATATGGCATATATCTGTGTTTATGGAGGGGTTCTTCTCACTGTCCCCTCTGTGTGATTGGCAGGATGTGTGGCCAAAGGATCCATTTGTGGTGATGGAGCAGGACCAGCCAGACTCCACACCTCTCATACCCTCTTTGTTAGTGAACTAAACTGGACTGGAGTTCAAATTCCATTTCAGTCTTTGAGATTGCTTGTATTTTAATTGGTCAGTTTTAATGTCAGCCAATTGGCAGACATCAGACCTCCATATATTCAGGTGTTAATCTGCAAATAAGTCAATCATCTACTCAGACATCTGGGACTAAATATCAAAAACAACATTGCTGGTAGTGAGTGAACAAAATTCACCAGGACTCTTTTTTCTTATAGGATTTTGCAGCTTGAAAGACTAGTTGATTAACACATATCCTAATGTTAATTACATATTATTAGTTAATCTTGACTTCTGGTGACTCTATGGATTACTGATAGAATTTCTTGACTACAGTATGGAAGTAAGTGGCTTGCCACTACTTTTTTTCTGCCCAACTTTCCAGTCTAAATAACAGACCTGAGATTTCCTGATAGTCTTTAATCCAAATACTATCAGGTTTGAGTCTGCTTGGCGTTTTGAGATCATCTGAAGCAGTGAGGTGCTGCCACCTGACCTGTTATTTGCACTAAACTTGAATTGTTCCCAACATGGATCGTGGTGGTCTGAGTGTTTTCTGGAGAATTCCTCATGCTATTTAATTGTGCAAACTTTCCCCCTCACTGTTTCATTTCAACAAGAATATTCAAAACTACTTAGCGTATTGTTTAACAACAGAAACACAAAATATGAAATAAAAATCTGAGCTCAGGAAAGTTCCAAGTGTGGACTCTTTGCCAGCAAAAACTTCACTGTTTTCTTGGGCATTTTTAATCACCCAACTATTATGACACCAAATAACAATGCTTTATTGTTCTGATTTTTTTAAATGGATGGTCTTGATGGTATTTTGTATGCTTTTATTATCAACTGCTCATATGAGAACAAAAAGGATTATATAAATTATTTGAATAAATTAATAGTAAGTATGAGAGCCAGTTTGGTGTAGTGGTTAAGGCATCAGGCTAGGAACTGGGAGACAGTGAGTTCTAGTCCTGCCTGAGGCACAAAGCCAACTGGGTGACCTTAAGCCAGTCACTCTCTCTCAGCCCCAGGAAGGAGGCAATGGCAAACCACTTCTGAAAAACCTTGCCAAGAAAACTGCAGGGACATGCCCAGGCAGTCTCTGAGAATCGGACACGATTCAACGGATTTTTTAAAAAAAGTAAGTATGAAGATCAGTTATGGTGGATAAACCTCTTGAATATATTATTTGTCCACTTTTATTAGTCTCTTGTAATCCGCAGCTGTGGGAAATGTTCAGGAGGGTGCAAATGGTTCTTGAGGAGTGGTAGCTTAGTGTAAGTTGTGTGTGAACTCCAGAACATGCTCTGATACCATCGGCCCATATGTTTGAGTTTAATAGTAGACTTAAAAAGATTTCACAGCAGATTATGGGGGAAAAGGATTTCCAAAAAATAAGATGCTTATAAATTTTCTTATAAAAACAGATTTTTTTCTCAGAAATGATCAAGACCCAAGTACATGTTCTTCCAAAAAACTCAGGAAGAAACACACACACACACATACACACTTTTTAAATTACATTTTTATGGGTACTAACAAAGAGTAACAATCAGAAACATAACATTGAGCAACAAGAAATGCTTTATAGCATGAACAGTGCAAACAATAATGGTAATTGAATGACTGGAGCATTACTGTAAAGAAGTTTTCTTGATACAAATTCTTTTTCCTTTTGAATTTGAAAACTCTTTCTATGGTAGACCAGTGTTGGCAAATTTAAGATGTGTGGACTTCAGCTCCCAGAATTGTCCAGCCAGCATGGTTGGAGAACATGGCTGGCTGGGGAATTCTGGGAGTTGAAATTCACACATCTTAAAATTGCCAAGGCTGAGAAACACTGTGATAGACTAACGTTGCAAGCCTATGCTCCTTACCTGGGAATAAGTGCATTGGTCTCTGTAAAACTTTTTCAGCAAATGGAATTGGACTATAAATTAGCACAACCTTTAAAAACTGCATAGGACAGGAGAAAAGCAGTGGGAGCCTTCCCTTCACCAATGATACTGCATCTACTGTCTTTATGAAGTGATCAAGGCATCTCTACACGCACTGGCAGTAATGGTGGCCATACCCTTGGAAGATCATCTCTGCTTTCTCCAAGTACCTCTGGAAGAAAAAGTGGAAGAACCAATTTGGGGACCCAGTTTTGAGTTTATGTACGTGGAAGGGAGGGGAAGGGAGGGAATATGAAATTAAAATAGGGTGGCCATACGTCCCGTTTTGAACGGGACAGTCCCGTTATTTTAGCATTTTTCAACTGTCCCGTCGTTTTAATCAAAATCTCAATTTTGTCCCTTTTTTAAACCCGGCGGGAAGGAGGACAGGAAGACAGGAAGGAGGACTGGAGCCAGACTTGCCATTGGAGGCAGCCCGGAAGAGGCCCTATCAGTGCGGCAACTGGAAGCCCAGTTGCCACGTGCGAGCCCAGCAGCAGACACAGCACCACAGTCCAGGTTCCTACCTCCTTACCTGATCCTGAGATTGTCTGCCCAGCAGTGGTGAGGCCAGGGAAAGCAGGCACGGGAAGGTTGTGGAAAGAGTGTGTGTGTGTGTGTGTGTGCACGCGCGTGCACACAGATTACTTGCTCAGAGTAATCAGGCACACACACACACACACACACACGCACCCCACACCCTCTTTCTCCAGCCTCCCCATGACCAAATGCACCCGCACATGTTGCAGGGAGGCTGGAGAAAGAGGGTGTGGGGTGCGTGTGTGTGTGTGCGCGTGTGCAGATTACTTGCTCAGCATAATCACACACACACACATGCACACACGCACGCACCCCACACCCTCTTTCTCCAGCCTCCCTGCAACAGGTGTGGGTGCATTTGGTCATGGGGAGGCTGGAGAAAGAGGGTGTGGGGTGCGTGTTCGTGTGTGTGTGTGTGTGTGTGTGTGCGTGCATCTGATCGGGCTTGGCCAAGGGAGGAGAGTTGTCGGGCCGCCTAGCAGGAGAAGCTGGCTGTGCTTGGCTGCTTCAGCCATACCACTCCGCCCCTTGCCGCCCGCTGAAGCTCCCCAGGGTGGCCGCTCCTGCTTCTCCTGCTCAGCGGCCCAACAACTCTCCTTCCTCGGCCAAGCCCGATCAGATGCACACACACACACACACAGGACAGACTGCCCTGGCAGGAGCTGGCCATGCTGGGGGGCTTCAGCGGGTGGTGAGGGGTGGAGTGGTGTGGCTGAAGCCTCCCAGCATGGCCGGCTCCTGCCGAGGGCAGTCTGTCCTGTGAGTGTGTGAGTGTGTGTATGGGCATCTGATTGGGCTTGGCCGAGGGAGGAGAGTTGTCGGGCCGCCGAGCAGGAGAAGCAGGAGCCGGCCACCCTGGGGAGCTTCAGCGGGCAGCAAGGTGCGGAGTGGTGGGGCTGAAGCAGCCGAGCGCAGCCAGCTCCTCCTGCTTCTCCTGCTCTGTGGCGGTGGCAGCAGCAGCGACTCTCCTCCCTCCCTCGGACAAACCCGAGGGGGATGGGGCAGTGGTGGGCCTCCATCCCCTCCATCCCCGCCCCTTGTTCCCCGGCCGATGACGGTGCTGTGTGCACAGTATGTGTACTCCGGCCTCCCCCAAACACACCAGCTCTGCTGCACCATTTACTGCTAGAAGAAAAAAAAAAACCTTTAAAAATTAAAAAAAAATAAAATCTGAGCCAATCACGCTGATGGGGGCGGGGTTTGCAGGCGGGAGCCAATCGTGTGGGGCAGGGGTGGGGTTTGCAGGTGGGAGCCAATTGCGTGGACTGGGGGGGTGGGGTTTGAAGGCCGGCATGGTGGCATAAGACCCTGTCCCGTTTTGCCATCCCAAAAGTCCCGTTTTTGTCAGAAGGAAATATGGTCAGCCTAAATTAAAAGGTAAAGGTAAAGGTTCCCCCGCACAGTTGTGTCCGACTCTAGGGGGTGGTGCTGATCTCCGTTTCTTAGCCGAAGAGCCAGTGCTGTCTGAAGATGCTTCCGCGGTCATGTGGCCAGCATGCCGTGTGCGGAACGCTGTTACCATCCCACCAAAGTGGTGCCTATTTATCTACTTGCATTTGCATGCTTTCGAATTGCTAGGTTGGCAAGAGCTGGGGCGAGTGCAGGAGATCAGTCCGTCACGCGGCGCTTGGGTCTCGAACCTCCAACCTTCCGATTGACAAGCCTGGCATCTTAACCACTGAGCCATCGCACCCCCTACAAATTACAGATTACAATAATGACAGGAAAAGTCTTAAAAGAATACATAACTCTAAGGCTCGAAAATATGATTATCTACTCCAGTTGTCCTCCCTCTGAAGGTGTTGAAACTGCAACCATTATTCCAGGAACCCTACAGTCATTTTCCCTTTAGTGACTTTCAGCATCTTCTACTACATTCATTCAACCACCATTGTGCCAGAATAACAACAACAACAGCAGCAGCAACAACAACAAGACACTTATCACTTTGGTGATGGCTAGGTAATGCTCTGAAGATGGGATAAGCCACTAATGGGGAAATGGCCACCACCAATGGGGAAGGTTTCAGGTTGGGGTTGGCTGGTCTACATACTTATCTTTAATTATGACCATGATGACTGTGTTGGTGATGTTTTATTTTAATCAAAAAGGACATTATTTGGTACATAGGTGGTGGTGCTGCCTGTGCCTCTTGTGTTCTCTTGAATAGAAGATGGAATGGCTATATTTGAATCAACCCTGCATTTAAGTTTCTTCATCTCCTATAGCCTGATTATTTTCCAGGTCTATTTTTATGTAGGAGATGCACCGTGTAGCCCATAGCGCATGTATACGTGGCCACAGCTTCCCCGGGCGGTTTGTTTTCAAAAGAAATGACCTCATGGCTTTCTCTCTGCCTCTCCCTCTCTCCCTTCCATATTATCTCAAGCTAAAACCGCCTTTGTTTTCAAAAGGTGACTGATAATGCTTCCCAAGTCAGGATCCGATCCCCTGTTATTGCAGCGCTGGTGGGTGATAGAAGTTCTACCTCCCCAATAAAGCAGCTGCAATGCTGCAGCACAAATGAATTTAATGTCAGCAGTCAGGAGCAGCTGTTTGGCTTGGGACTTGAATTTCACAGGGGGGGAAGGGTTGGGTGACGCTGACTGTGTTTTTCCTCTTCTCCCTCCTTCCCTCTTCCCTCCCTCTCCTTCTCTCTCTCCATAAACATTTTGGCAGTTGCAGCTTTTGTGCGGATCATGTGACCGAGTCCCTAGGCAGATAATTTATTTCTGTAGCTTTCATGAACAATCATTAACCTTCAGACACTGAGTTTGCTCACCGCTTTGAGGCATTTGGAGAGGGTGTTCCTATTATTATTGTTGTTGTTGTTGTTGTTGTTATTATTATTATTATGTTTCCTAAGTAGTTTAATTCACAGGGTATCAGGAGAAAATTACAATCAAATTATAATAGGCTGTAATGCATAACACTTAGGGTTCTATTAAAACAAACCTTGCTTACAAGGCAATTCATCTGGCTTATCTTGGGTTTATGGATCAGAATAATTATCCCCCTCCCTCCCCCCCTGTGATGTAAGAGCATCTGCCATCATGATACTCCCTTAGTGTCTCATTCTGAATGCAAAACCACTATTAGTGGGTCCTTTAAAAGACAAGCCTTTTGATCTCTTCCCCCCATAAGAGACAAAAGATCTGGGAGGTTTCTGGAGATGCAACAGGGTTGCTTTTGTGACAGAAGGCATCCAGTTTCTGATTCTGAACACTCCCTTATCCTCTCTACCCACATAATAGTGTTGTAAACTGGTAGCAGATTTGATACTGAAGTGTCCTCTCCCCCCATTTTCCTTTGATTTAAAGGAAGTGAATTGTGGCCCAATGCAAGTATTGATGAAAATCTCCAGGCTTTTTACAAATCTGATGCATACAAAAGTGCTGTTTGGATAGACAGATAGGTCAAACTACATTGTTTGTTTAAAGTATTTATAGCCATATGTCTATAGTACAGACCCAAACAGTTGTGGCCTGATTTTAAGGGTGTGTGGGGATCTATTTTTTTTTCTATAAGAATCCCAACCCCCTTCCCCTCCAGTATCCAACTTCAGAACAGTGGCTGATGTATTGGTGTGTATGTGTGTATCTATTGTATACCTCTCTGTGTGTTTATAAATATAACTTTAAATGATTTAAAATGATTTAAATGATGGGGCGTGATGGCTCAGTGGTTAAGACGCCAGGATTGTTGATCGGAAGGTCGGCGGTTCGAGACCCGAGTGCCACATGACGGAGTGATCTCCCGCACTCGCCCCAGCTCTTGCCAACCTAGCAATTCGAAAGCATGCAAATGCAAGTAGATGAATAGGTACCACTTCGGTGGGTAGGTAACAGCGTTCCGCGCGCGTCATGCTGGCCACATGACCGCGGAAGCGTCTTTGGACAGCGCTGGCTCTTCGGCTAAGAAACGGAGATCAGCACCGCCCCCTAGAGTCGGACACGACTATGCGGGGGAACCTTTACCTTTACCTTTTACCTTAAATGATTGTACTTGTTTTTTATAAGAGTCTCCAAACCTACCAACTGAACTCTGGTTTCTGTGTCTGTTCTGTAGTTTATCACCAGAAACAAAGTGTTAATTTAGGAGATAAATTCAATTATCTACTGTGGTCTTTAAGATTGTAAAGAAAAAGATCTTCTTTGAATGTAACTTGAGTCTTGGGGTACAGTACTGACAATATTACAGAAATGTTTTGATAATAACTTTGTCCAGGATTTTTTTAAATTTTTTTTTCCAATCTAGTCAACAACCCTGAGATTTCCTGGTTATCTCCCAATTACCAACCTGGCATTGTTTTTTCAGATTAACTGAGTTGGCTAGGTGCTGCCACAGAGAGATTTGCATATAGAAGAACAGATCTGCACCAAAGCATTCCAGAATCTGACTTTAGGGAATTTTTTTTTTCTTATTATTATTGAGACACAATTGAGAATGAGAACCCCCTAGTGATGAATTGCACATCATTTTCAGATGTGCCAGTAAATTGAATCACTCGCTCTCCTACTTTGGCTGGAAAAGACAGGTTGAAAATGGACTGAGGAATTATGCTCCCCTACTGCAAGTTTTTTCTCTCTGTTACCCTACAATTTGTCTAGATCATTTTAAGGCAAATGGACACTCATTGATCTTAGATTAGCAAAGCTCTCATGTGCTGTTGCTTGTTTTGGAGACTGCCAGTCTTTTTCAGTGACTGAGACTGCTATACTTTCCAAAATTACATACGAATATAATAATGAATTCAGATCCACTGCTGCGGTGTGGTGCCTACATAATTCAAAAGAAGTACTGACGGGGGGAAGAACAGAAAAAGAAGAAAGGATTGGAGGGACTGTCCTTAAGTTGAAGAACACCTGCTCTAACTGCTAAATGAGGACTGAGCATGCTCAATGGGCACAGAGGAAAAAACATGAAAGCCATGGCAGGCAAAGAGGGACTGAAATGGGGTATCTTGATTGCTGGAACCTCAGATACAGGAATGCTTACTGTAAAGTGAATTGAAGTGGCTGCCCCAGGCGCCAGAGTTTGGGGATGGGCACCACTAGGATCCAGAGTGCAGCAAATTGTGTCCTCTGCTGGTACATATGCTCTAGAGTAGTGTTTCTCAGCCTTGTCAACTTTAAGATGTGTGGACTTCAACTCCCAGAATTCCCCAGACAGCCTGGCTGGCTGGGGAATTCTGGGAGTTGAAGTCCACACATCTTAAAGTTGCTAAGGCTGAGAAACACTGCTCTAGATGCATAGATATGGTGGAGTGCTATGCTGGAGGAAGGTGGGCACAGGAGACAGAACAAGCAGGCAAGAGAGGAAGGGGAATAACAGAAAGTAGGAGGAACTGCAGGGAGAGAGAAGAGGAGGAGCCTCTCTAGCACCCCAGGACCCTGGTCTGATTAGGGAAATACTTGTAGGAGCCAGTTAGGCCCTTGAGATGCTGATACTTTCCCTCACGTAGGCCCTACTTCCAGCTTCCTTATTTGTCCTCTTGAGTTGAGTGCTGAGAACCACTAGGCATGCATAGAACAGCAGTCATCAGTGAAAGAAGAAAACACCCCTTTGGGGACAGCTTTTGGAAAAAGCAAGCAAGCAAAGGAAGCCTTTCTATTGGAGCTGGCAGGAGCTCTCTTGAGATACACAGACACAAATGTTCATAGTGAGCCTCGGGCCCCAGGGAGTATGTGAGTGGCGGGGAGGGGCCCAATGGTGCAGTTAGTCAGAGGGCAGGTGAGTTGATACTAGTGCAGCAGCCATATATCCATCTCAAATAGATGTGACCATTTGCACATCCCTGAAGAAAAAGGGTAGGTCACACAAGAGTGCAAGTGCAAGAAACAGTTCCTTAAGTCTAGATGATCCAGGAGCCACTTGAGTAGTAGCCTGAGGGACTTTCTTGTACTGCATGGGCCGTAACAAATAAAAAGCTCATGTTCCCCAAAGACAAGAAACTAGATGTTTCCATCCAACACATTACTGGCATGAAATCCCCAGTGGTGACAAAGTGGAGACACCATAGTTTATGTACTCCAAATCCAGAATGCCTCATACTGTTTTTGTTGCAAACTTTCAGTCTCAAGTTCCAACCTCAGAACAAAAGACTGGAAGAATCTGGTTAGAAATCTGGCATGACGTGAAGAGCAGCAAATCACCAGAGAATATTCCATGGCGGAAAGAGCTTGAGATGGGACTAAGGGTAAGCCACACCATAGATAATCAGCAACAAGAAAATACTAAATCAGAGTTTATTTACTGGCAAAATGTTCTGAAAAGACTCAGTGCCCTTGTGAGAATGCTTGCTACCTAAAATTTAGCATGGTGTGGCACTTCAGATCAGCTGTACATGCCAAACAATGGAAATGTCCTTAAAATTATGGAGCTAACCGCTGAGTTTGGTGCTGTACTCCAGCATCAAAGCAAGAAATCTACACACATCACTACCTTGGAAGAACAACTCAAAATGAGATCATAGGTACTGGCAACAAAAGCCAAACAGAAGACTGTAGTAGATCTGTACTCCGCAAGACATTACTTTGCAATTCTGAACAGCACACCTGACATCAGTCACCCAGACAAATGACTTTAATAGTGCATTTTGTATCAACAAGAGAATATAGTGAAAATGCCGCTGCAATGGTGAGCGTCAGAGAATTTCTAGAATTTATTGACACTGATGATAGAGAAGCTGTTATGACAAATGTGCTCCTTAAAAAGCAGGAAGAGGTAGGATTTGAAGTAGCTGACTTGAGAGGTCAGGGCTCTGATAATGGTGCCAACATTAAAGGCAAGAAGAGAAGATTGCAGGCATGAATCTGAGAGTTATACATTCAAGATTTTTTTTTAATCCCATGGAGTTCTCATTCATAGAACTTGGGGGACAGTAATGCTGTATCAGCTTCTAGTGAGACTGGTGAATTTTTAAAATGTAATTCAGAGCATCTATGTGTTTTCCTCTGCATTGACTTATTGCAAATTTTGAAGGAACATTTGGGAATATCCTCTGTGATACTGAAACCTCATGATGTGAAAGTTGATTGGAGATGATGAAGTCTAGTGTATAGCAAGATAAATATCTTAGAACTTGTTTACAACATTTATTTCAAACACTATGTATGCTACAATGTAAGACATAGAAATTTGACGTTAGGGATGTTCTTGGTGATTCCATTACCCTCTGCCACTCTTCCCCCATGAACAGTTCCTGCATAATATCCTTCATATTAATTATAGCATTTCTATCTTCCCAATTTGATGTTTCATGAGGGAAGAGTGGCAGAGGGTAATGGAATCACCAAGAACATCCCTCTTCAAATTTCGGTATGTCCTACGTTGTGGCATAACATAGTGCTTGATAAATGTAAACAAGAAGTTATAAGATATTTATCATGCTATATATATGGAACAATGGATCAAGGTCAACTCCAAAGGTTATTCTGGAATATATGTGCAGAAACAAGATGACAATCCTCTTGCAACCATCTCAATAGAGTGTGAAGCAGTCTAGACTGTGGACCTTTTGAAAGCAATTCAAATCTCTGTGTAGAAAGGTAAAGGTAAAGGTTCCCCCCGCACATTTGTGCAGTCGTGTCCAACTTTAGGGGCCGGTGCTCATCTCCGTTTGTTAGCCGAAGAGCCAGCATTGTCCGAAGACGCTTCCACGGTCATGTGGCCGCATGACACACGCGGAATGCTGTTACCTACCCACCGAAGTGGTACCTATTCATCTACTTGCATTTGCATGCTTTTGAATTGCTAGGTTGGCAAGAGCTGGAGCTAGTGCAGGAGCTCACTCCACACGCAGGGCTAGGGATTCGAACCTCCGAACTTGAGATCTTCCGATCGACAAGCCTGGCGTCTTACCCGCTGAGCCACCACGCCCCCTGTGTAGAAAGTGCAACTCATTATTCAGACAGGTAACAACAATACACTGTACTTTCAGTATGTCTATGAAGGTTCTCAGTCATCCAGGTGGAATTGTCTGTAGCTTGAATCATGTCAACTGGATTTCTATTTTCTTAGTGGAAACGTTTCGCTCCTTATCCAAGGAGCTTCTTCAGTCTGAGCAAAGTTGGTAAGGGAATCCTAAATATTTAGGATTCCCTTACCAACTTTGCTCATACTGAAGAAGCTCCTTGGATAAGGAGCGAAACGTTTCCACTAAGAAAATAGAAATCCAGTTGACATGATTCAAGCTACAAACTGTACTTTCAGATTTTTGAAAGTTACTTAAAATGTGAACATTTTTGTGCAAAACAATTTTAAGTTGTTAGTTCTCGTTTACTGAATGGGTAGCAGAGCTGTTGCTTGAGAGAAATAGAATAGGAAGAAGTCAGAATGGAAACTTTACAAAGTTTTGACCCAGGTCAGGTGGCCTGAGGGATGGGCATTTCAGCTTCCTGCCTCAGGTCTGAAATATTCTAGGCTAGTCCTGCCAGGCTAGTAGGGAACTTGTCATTAATTTTACTGAAAATCCCACTCAATGAACTAGATATTATAATTGCTAGATTTCATGAATGGTGGGGCAGAGGAAGAAGTCAGAGAGTTAAAACACATTCTTCTTTGTTGATCAGTTGAATATCTGCCAGTAGTCAAAACTTCTGTACATTCATCTTGAGTGCAGTTCTATTGTTAGCTATTGCTACTTTGGGTTAGTGGCAAAACTTGATTTAGTTTCACAGTGTATATCAGCTGGGTGCTGTGCAAAATTATCTTTTGTTCAGTCAAGATGTGTGGTGATTTGATTTCATTGGGTGTGCTTTAGCTTCTAATAGCATGTGAGAAAGTGCACAACGGCTTTCTTGTCACTCCTTCCAGCCTGCTCATATTTTGCACCCAGTCATACCCTGTTTTTCCTCATGTGGAAGATAATCGAGATTTGTTCTCCTTTGTGATACTATGTCTGGTTTTGTATCTCTACTTTAAAATAGTAGGAGAGTGTTTAATTTAGATGTTCCTTATGCAGTAGAGGAAGCAACAAATTGTTTTCAAAGACATTCAGCAATTAATGAAATGTAATAAAATTAATGATGGCTACAATCTTTAAAATCTCATGCTTTTATTAGAAATGAAGACTCTAACTCTCACGAAGATGTGAGGGGCAAGTAATCTTCTTATATTCTATAGCAATGTAGCAGACAACCTAATTGTTGTCTATCATTATTCACAATGATAGAATGGCACTGCAGCACAAGAGGGATTAGAAATTTTCCCATAAGTAACTATACATTGGTTCTCAATGCCTTACATCATTTTTCCTCTAAGGATTCAGTGGATGTCTTGCTGATTATTGATCTTTTCTATGAGAAGCATATAATTTGTAGAAGGCTGAGTATGCCAAAGCCCAAAGAAGATGTAGTTATCTTCCAATATGACAATGAAGGATACAATACAACTTCATTATATTAAAAAATGAACAGTGAGGAATAGTAGGCAATTAATGCACATTTCTTGAGTTCTGACTTATTTAAAAATAATCAATTGCTGTTTTATAGACCTGCCTGACACTGTTTGGTGTGTGGAGAGAATGCATCACACATCACAGTTATCTAAAAAGAAGGAGACCCTGAATTTCAGGTATTTCTTGTGTCCCCACCTCCCCGCAGTATAGATAAGACAGAAAAACCTCACCTGTTCAAAGCCCCTTTACTATATTCTCTGTGAATTTAACAGGAGAATCCCATTTTAAAGGTAATATTTTTTGGGGTGGGGGTGGGGGGAAATGCACACACTGAGATATACACACATGCACTCACTCACACACAGAATAGCTATAAATCCTGGCATGTTCTGAATTATTGTCTTTTGCAGTGCATCGGTGGTATTTAAAGTCAAAATATATTTGACAGTTGCATGTGGTTCATCACTGTTTTTTTCAAATTTAATATATAGAACTAGTTTGGTGTAGCGGTGAACGTGCTGGCCTAGAAACCTGGAGACTGAGTTCTAGGCCTGCCCTGGGCATGAAAGCCGACTGGGTGACTTGGGGCCAGTCACTCTCTTTCAGCCCAACCCACCTCACAGGGCTGTTGTGGGGAAAATAGGAAGCAGGAGTACTAGGTATGTTAGCTGCCTTGAGTTATATATAAAAAGGCAAGATGGTTAAGATGCCAGGCTTGTCAATCAGAAGGTCGGCGGTTCGAGACCCGAGCGCCGCATGATGGAGTGAGCTCCCGCATTCGCCCCAGCTCTTGCCAACCTAGCAATTCGAAAGCATGCAAATGCAAGTAGATAAATAGGTACCACTTTGGTGGGATGGTAACAGCGTTCCGCACGCGTCATGCTGGCCACATGACCGCGGAAGCATCTTTGGACAGCGCTGGCTCTTTGGCTAGGAAACGGAGATGAGCACTGCCCCCTAGAGTCGGACACAACTGTACAGGGGAAAACCTTTAAAATAATAATAATAATAATAATAATAATAATAATAATAATACAAAATAGACAAAGTAATAGAAAATGAAGAAGCTAAAGTGCTCTGGGACTTTAGAATTCAAACAGACAAGCATCTGCCGCAAAACACCCCAGACTTAACAATTGTTGATAAGAAAGACAAAAAAATCTGGATAGTGGACATTGCAATACCTGGAAACAGCAGAATAGAAGGGAAAGAACTGGAGAAAATCACAAATTATAAAGACCTGCAAATAGAAGTAGAACGACTGTGGCAAGAGAAAGCAAAAATAGTACCAATACTAATAGGCGCCTTGGGTGCAATTCCAAAATATCTGGAGCACCACTTGAACACCATCGGCATTGACAAAATCACCATCAGTCAATTGCAAAAGGCAGCTTTACTTGGAACAGCTTACATCCTGCGACAATACCTAATATTATTACTGTAAACAACAACATCTGCCTATCCCGGGTCCTTGGGAAAGACTCGATAGGTGGACAAAGAAGCCAAATCCAGTCTAAACAGTCACTGACTGTGCGTCCAACCATAATAATCGTATAAAATTTTACTATGGCAGAAAACAGAAGAGCATGCATGAGGTTGAAAAAAAATTCTTTATGCTTCCACTATTTTCCCACTAAAAACAGTTCTTCCCTCCACTAATTTTAGTGCAGGATGAAAAATAACTTGGGCTTGTGTGGGTGGGGTAGATGTTTCAAGAAGACAAAAAACCAGAACAAAGAGGTTGGTTTAGTACATGCATTAGATTTGGTCAAACCCTGGATCCCAATGTGTAGTGGGGTAAATTGGAAGAAATTGTCCTTCCCTTGGGGTGGAATAGCTAGTCTGAGCCTGCTTCATTTCAATTCTAGGTCCAAATCAAGCACTGTAGTTAGACAGCCACACTAAAGTGAAATCCCCCCCGTCTTTCAGCCAGCAAGAAGGCATGCCAGCATAAAATGTGCTGCCCAACTCCTGAGCCATGTTCTGCCTCAATAATGGCACTGGTGAATGGTGCAGTTCTTAGAGTTTTAAAGGGGGATGCAATTAGTTTGAATAAGGAACGTGATTGGTGGATTCTCTTGGTTTCATTGCCCCTCCCCACATGCATCGTTGCCAACAGGAAAAACATCCACCAATTGCTGTTTCTGATGTGAGGAGAGGCTGAGGTTGGGATAGGATCTGAGTTTTGACAGATGGTTCCCCATATTAGTAAGTATGATTGGTGGTTCTTTTCTGGGATGAATAATGTTTGTTGGGAGAAGAAACATAGCTGGCTAACTTAGTCCCTTTCATTAATGTGAACTGCAATAATAAGGACAACACCGTTTGCTGGCCTCCTTATGATGGCAGAATAGGGATTGCCAGCAGAAATGATACGGACATACTTTCCTGCCAACTCAAAGAGTTGTGAATTCTCCTTTAATCGGACTGTGAGGAAGAGCCCTAAGTGAAAAAAATTAACCTATGATTAAGCACAGGACAAGAGTGGGGCACACACAGTGTGAGAAGGACATGGAAGCATTTCATAGAATGAAAGCAGAAAGATTAGTGAGAGAAGAAGACCTAAGAGAATCACCATTTTCTTGTTTCAGAAAAATATAGTGGTTAGCCTTATAAAATAAATGGAGGAGAAGGGGAGGAAGGGTTTGGAAATATTGTTTTAGTAATATATTTTATCAGCTGATGTGCTATCCATCCACTTGGCTTATAGCGGGTTTCAGTCAGCACTGAGAAAATGCTGCCTCCTGTTTGCAGGGCGTGAATTTTCCTGTCATGTTGAATTTGATTGCATACATTCAGTTAAAATGTTGCATGTTGATTTTTCTGGCTCCTGTTCTAATCTCCGCATAGCCTTACTTTGTCGAGTTTCCTGGTCCTTTGAGCTGAATTCTGGAAAACAAAAAGAAAACCTTGGCTTGTGATACATATTGCTTCAGCTGATGCATTGCCTCTCAGTGGAGATTATATCATGTCCCTGATGAAAAGCTCTCTTTGTGTACCTGTGCAAATGTCTGTATATGAAAAAAGGGTACCTGAAGTCCTTAGAAATAAAATGTGCAGTAGCACAAGTAGTATTTTATGCATCGTTTGCATTGTGGGGTACCAGGAGAAATAGCTACAATTTCAAAAACATTGGTTCATCCCACCCAATGGCAAGCCTTCATTTCCCCAATACTTCTGGATGGATATCCGAAAACTAGAACCAGATCACTTTCCAAGGTGCTAAGAGCCATGTCATTCCCATTACTTCAGAGAAATCATTATTGGCACATTACATAGCCAGATTTCTTAGCACAGCAAAAAAAAAAAAACATACCAGAAAAGTATATGAACCAGCCCAAAAACGACATGGGAAAATACGCCTGACATCACTTCACTTGCTGTCATGTAAACATCGCTTATGGGTAATGCAAAGAAAAATTAAACACGATTTTATTACTCTCTTGAAGAACCGTAGGATAGCAGATATCACACTGACCAGAGGTACCCATAAGTTTTTAATTAAAAAAAAAAACAGTCTGCTATTTGGAGCTAGTTTCACTACTTGGATGACTGAATGAATTGGGATGTTCACTAGAGAAAAATATTTTTCAAAAGATCTCGGTCTATATTTTGTAAAAAGAAAGGACTTGATGAATGAACTCCTTTGGCCTTGACATGCCTCAAATGTAGTGGGCTTGACCTGTTCAGTGGGGAAGAATGTGAAATAGGAATGAAATATATCTTTAAAAGTTATTTTTTTCCTTCAGAAAAAGAAAGAAAGGAAAGAAATCATATCTAGAGTTGCGCTCCAGCCTCTGAAATCCAAGGTGTGGTTGGATTTTTATTTAAGGATATCTGTCTGTGAGTTGAGAAACATACCTTCAGAGCTCGAAGGATGATTGATTTTGTAAGACAATCCTTTCTTCAAAAAGCGTTCTAGCTGGCACTGTTTTTGTAAACAGAAACTGCTGGGAGAGAAGTGCAGAATGGTCGATAGCCAAGGAAAGTCTTGTGGAAGATAATAGGTTTTTCTTGTGGCTGTTCCAGATCAACCACAAATTTTTAAAATAATTACCATTGATCAATAAAACTAAGATTAATAGTATATATGTACAATCCATTTGATTGTCTTATGAATTGATTGCTTTTTCACCTTTCTCATTGTATTTACATATTTCTTGATTTTGCATTTTTTCCCTTCTACTATTAGAACCTGCTATTAATTTACTGCAGTCATTTATTTTCTATTCTTAGTTTACACCAATTTACACTTAATTATCTCCAATGTGGTGGCCTCCTCAAGTGTTGGATTACTACTTCCATCACCCCAATTAGCATCAGTATAATAGAAGCTGTACGTAGTCTTGATATTGGGTGAATATCATGTTGGATATACAGTATATACAGTATACATGGCTAGTGGACTGATCTAATTAAATTGATTGGGTCAATCCACTAGCCTTAAAGCCCCAAATTGTCCCATGGTTCCTATCTACTGCACAAGGGTTTTCCATTTGGTCAAGTTGTTTCTCACCAGTGAACTGCCAGTGCTGAAGGAGAAAGTTACAGGAGGTACTTTAGTACTTATGTACTATTCATTACAGTATGTATAACAATCATGTTGCATGAAAGCGTAGTTTAAAGAAATCAGAAGTGCTAGTATAACTACCAGCTGCATCTGCAGCAAACTGTGATGACACCAAAATTATCACACACACGATGATATTATGACATAAATCCCACAGTTATGTACTTGTATACAACATCTGACTCAGTTATGTAGTTGTGGCCTTTGTCTGACAATTTTACCATGCACATTTCTTGAATGAATAATCTTATTTACAATAGGTTTAAGACAATTCACCAATATAATTTATAGCCTACACTGAGAAGTGAAATAGGTCTATAGGAGGATATACCCTGTAGATGCTTACCCATTTTAGGAATTAAGGTTATTTTAGAATCTTTCCAGGAACTAGGGAGAACATCTTCCTGATGTAGTGCATTACAAAGTAGTAAAAATTCTGCTATGAGATCTTCTCTGAATCCTTTTTAAAGCTTTCCTGTCAGTCCATCTAGCCCTGGAGATTTCCCATTTTTGATATTCTTTTTTCTATAAGAATTTTATTAAGTTTAAAGCAAAGATAAAACTACAAAAAAGCAAAAAAAAAAAAACTACAAAAAGAAAGGGAAAAAACCTAAAAAAGTATAAAACACAAGAAAAAGGAATTTTAAAGATTAGATAAAGAGGTGACTTCCTACTTTCAACACCAAGAATATACAGCAATTTCCATAATCGATCCCTTGCTCTACTGTATATCAAACCAAGATCACATTATTTCTATAAATCATGCCATTAGCAAATTATAAAAATCACTAAATACAATTGCTCCTTCCCCTTATATTGAAAGAAAAAGAAATATATAAACCTCCAAATCAACTCCCCCCAAAAACAACATTTATTTAATTATTTCCTTCCTACCACTATTCTATATATTGCTGTCCACTATAATAAAAGTCAAACTATAAAAAACATATAAATTATCTACTTTTATAATTAATAATACTATAACAATCCTAACCCTATTAAACCTAAAACCAAGCAATTATTATTATATGTACCTTATAAATCTTAAAAATCAAACAAACCTTAAAAGCAATCCAGTAAATCTTAATCCAAATCATTAAAGAAAAATGGAATCATACAAGCCTTAAAATCAATCTAGATAAACATTCTTAATTCCTTACCCCACTTCAAAATATACCAAAGCATTTACATATCTCCATAATACACAAAGGGCATTTTTCATACAGAAATCAAACAGCCCAACTGCCCCCCTTAGGAACACAAACTTCTCAGCAGAAATCCTCCCACAGAGCAGAGTCTCTTCTTTCCCATAACATTCTATCAGAAAAACAGCTCCATTTGCAATCTGCAACTCAGACTGTCCCTTTAACCCCTTCATCACCAGAATATAATTTTTGCCTGGCATTTCATCAAAGGCTTCAATCTCGCTGTCAGTAGTAAAATCTTCAACTTCTTCCACAACGTCTTCAGCCAGATGACACATTTTAAAGCTGATATTTTCCACAATATCCCAAATATCTTGCAAAATAGCTTGACAGAGATCAGAGAGAATCTGCTTAAGCTCAGAACAAAACTCTGAGAAAGTCTCCTTGAAATCCTCCATGTTACAGGCAGTAGATTATGGCACCCCCTAGATACTTGACTTGCAGGAATAGGAGTTAATGAGTTAATAGAAGATTTCTGAAAGTAGTTGACACAGGAGAAAGTATGCTAACAAGCAGCTCCCAGGGAAAGTGAACAGAAAACTGAAGATTTGAAATAGCAGATTCAACGTGCAGGAAAATATTAAATCCTTCAAATTCAATACAAAAATAATAGCAGGGAGGCAATTATTTATTCTCAGTCCTCCTTAGTGTTTAGATGGGAAAACAAGCCAAAGCTTTAAAATATTTTTAAAAATTAATCCAGAAGTAACGATAGGCACCAAGAGAGTTCACTTCTCCTTGCTGTAGAAAGCCTCTCTTAGGGTACATAAACTTGAAAAAATATATAAATTGGGTGGTTTAGAAATGGGGTGGCTCGACTTAGTGTCCCTTTAAGGTTACAGCACGGTTTGGAAATGATGACATCCCGGACTCCCGGCGTCTCTTACCGGATTAGCGCCAACACTGTTCACGATCCGTTCAGGAGTTCAAATGGGATGATTCCGAGTGTTTTCTGTCCATGAAATTGCTCTAGGGCTTCAGGAAAAGCCTGCCTGAGCCCAGAAAAAAAGCCGCGTTGTCAGATCTGCCCACGGAGCTCGCGGGCACAGCCATTCAGTTTCTGACCGGAAGCGCCCCCCCCCCCCCCCATTTTTGATATTCTTAAAAGCCTCTATAATCTCAGAAAGGAACATCTATATATCAGATATCCTATGAGGATGGTTCTGGATGATTTTTTTTTAAAATCTGTGTTCGATTCTCTGAGACTGCCTGGACAAGTCCTTGCAGTTTTCTTGGCAAAGTTTTTCAGAAGTGGTTTGCCTCCCTCCTAGGGCTGAGAGAGAGAGACTGGCCCAAGGTCACCCAGCTGGCTTTGTGCCTAAGGTGAGACTAGAACTCGCGGTCTCTCGGTTTCTAGCCTGATGCCTTAACCACTACACCAAACCGGCTCTCTCTGGATAATTAAGCCTATTTAAATATTGATTAATTTTAGCCAATGTTGGATTTGCCAATCTATGTAACTGTTTAAAAATCCATTAAATTATTTTCTAATATCAATAGCCTTAGTGAAAATCATACCTTTAGTTTCCATGATCAGTTTGCTAAATCTTTTTTCTTTATTTTTCTTTAGTTTATTTGCCAGAATTCTTTAGTTCTTGTTATCAAACTCATAATACTTCTCCTTTACAAGTAATAACTGAGTAGTGATTTTATCTGTCTCTAAGGCATCAAGTTGTTCCTTTTGTTCTCTGTTTATAAATATGTGATGATCCAGTTGTATTATTTATTTATTTATTATTTATTTATTAATCAAATTTATCACCGCCCATCTCTACCACAGTAGACTCTGGGCGGTTTACAACAATGTTAAAATTAAAGTTAAAAATCAAAAATCATTAAAATACAATAAGCAATACAATAAATAAGAATATAAAAATCCAGAGGATGGTAGGATCTTAAAAGGAGGTCATTATTAAACTAACCACCCCCAGGAGGAACTATCTCTACCTTTGTCCCACGCCAGGCGGCAGAGCCAGGTTTTTAGGGACTTCCTAAAGGCCAAGAGGGAGGACGCCTGCCTCACCTCTGGGGGCAAGATGTTCCACAGGGCGGGTGCTATCGCAGAGAAGGCACGCCTCCTGGACCCCGCTAGATGGAATTCCTTTGTTGACGGGGTCCGCAGCATGCCCTCCCTGCATGACCGGGTGGGGCGGGTAGATGCAATTGGGATGAGACGGTCCCTCAGATAGCCTGGCCCTATGCCATGTAGGGCTTTAAAGGTGATAACCAACACCTTGAATTGGACCCGGAAGCAAACTGGTACCCAATGCAGCTCGCGGAGCAGTGGTGTTACATGTGCTGATCTTCTCGCACCCATAACCACTCGAGCGGCTGCATTTTGGACCAGCTGAAGCTTCCGGATACTCTTCAAGGGTAGCCCCATGTAGAGCGCATTGCAATAATCTATATGAGAGATGACAAGGGCATGAGTGACTATTCGGAGGGCCTCTCGATCCAGGAAGGGGCGCAACTGGCGCACAAGCCGAAGCTGTGCAAAGGCCCTCCTGGCCACGACTGCCACCTGCTCTTCGAGCAGGAGTCGTGAGTCCAGGAGGACCCCCAAGCTTCGGACTGAGTCTGAACGGGGTAGTGCCACCCCATCCAGGATTAAAGATGATAACTTCCTGGAGGCCGAGGGGCCATCAATCCATAGCCACTCCATCTTACCAGGGTTCAGTTGAAGCCTGTTGTTCCCCATCCAGGCCCCTACAGCCCCTAGGCACTGAGATAGGGTGTCCACTGCAACACTTACTTCACCCGGGATGGAGATATACAATTGAGTATCATCAGCATATTGGTGATACTTCATCCCGTGATGACGGATGATCTCACCCAGCAGCTTCATGTAGATGTTAAATAGGAGAGGAGAGAGAACCGAACCCTGCGGCACCCCACAAAGAAGGGCCCGTGGGTCGGATATCTCCTCTCCTATTACCACTGATTGCGAGCGACCCTGGAGGAAGGAGGTAAACCAGCGCAAAACTACACCGCCCACCAACTCCCTGAGTCGCTCCAAAAGGATACCATGGTCAACGGTATCGAAAGCCGCTGAGAGGTCCAAGAGAGCGAGAATGGATGCACTCCCTCCATCCCGCTCCTGCCAGAGATCATCCATAAGCGCGACCAATGCAGTCTCTGTCCCATATCCCGGCCTAAAACCTGACTGAAAGGGGTCTAGATAATCCGTTTCATCCAGAATCCTCTGGAGTTGCAGCGCCACCACCTTCTCAACCACCTTTCCCAAAAAGGGAAGGTGGGAGACAGGACGAAAATTGTTCAAAACAGTGGGGTCCAGGGAAGGTTTCTTGAGGAGGGGGTGCACCAGCGCCTCCTTAAAGACTGCTGGAAACACCCCCTCTGCTAAGGATGCATTAATCATCCCCTGGACCCAACCATATGTAACCTCCTCAGCTGATTTCACCAGCCAGGAGGGACATGGGTCAAGATGGCACGTGGTGGCGTTTACAATCCGGAGGATCCTGTCTACTTCATCAGGCCCAACAGGATCAAACCATTCCCAGATAACAGGGTAAGTACGAACCTCTGGCATCTCTCCAGATTGTGCTTCACGCTTAGAGTTAAATTTGGAATGAATCTGAGCGATTTTGTCCTGCAGATGCTCAGCAAATTCTTCCGATCGGCCCTGTAGATGGGTCACTGTATCTTCGTGACCCAAAAGAGATCTAGTAATCTTAAATAGGGCCGTCGGGCAGCAATCTGCGGACGCAATAAGAGCGGAGAAATATTCACGTTTCGCACTCTTACCGCCACAAGGTAGGCCCTAATAGCGGCTCTAGATTGTGTCCGGTCAGATTCAGTCCTCATCTTCCTCCAGCGGCGCTCTAGACGTCTCTTAACCCTCTTCAAAACTCTCAACTCCTCCGTGAACCACCAGGACCTCCGCCGGACCATGCATCAGATCTTCGGGTATAACCACCAGCTCCTTTTGAAACCTCATTGGGTCCATCAGTCGCCAGGGGCGGACCAATCTAATAGGTCCTGCCTCCCTGCTGCGTGGGGCGGCACAAGAGAGCCTCAGGATCACCAGGGCGTGGTCTGACCATGACAATGGGGATAGATGTAACTCTCCCCTCAGATCACATTGCCACTGCTCAGACAAGAAAACTAAGTCCGGGGTGAGGCCACTGTCCCGAGTCGGGTCCCGAATAATCTGTGACAGGCCCATGGTTGCCATGGTAACCATGAACTCCCGAACTGTCTCAGAGGTCTGTCCCAGGGAAGGCAGATTGAAATCCCCCAAGACCATAAGTCTGGGGAATTCCACTGCCAACCCTGAGACGGCCTCAAGAAGCTCGGGCAGGGAGGTTGCCACGCAGCAGGGAGGCTGGTACAGCAGCAACACTCCCAACTGCTCTCGAGAACCTAACTTGAAGAACAGGGTTTCACACCCGGCCACTTGTGGAGCAGTGCCCCTGAAGGCCATCAGAGACTCCCAGATGACAACCGCTACCCCTCCTCCCCTACCCCGCTGTCTCGGCTGATGCCACACTCGAAACCCGGCTGGGCACATTTCTGAAAGGGCAACCCCTCCTTCTGGGCCCAGCCAGGTCTCAGTGATACATGCCAGGTCCGCCCCCTCATCCGCGAGCAATATATATAATATAAAATATATATAATATATTCTATTAATAAATGCAATGAATTTATATGTATATGAAGGTTCTCAGTCATCCAGGTGGAATTGTCTGTAGCTTGAATCATGTCAACTGGATTTCTATTTTCTCAGTGGAAACGTTTCGCTCCTTATCCAAGGAGCTTCTTCAGTCTGAGCAAAGTTGGTAAGGGAATCCTAAATATTTATTTACCAACTATTTATTTATTTATTTATTTATTTATTTTTTATTTATAATATTTACCAACTTTGCTCAGACTGAAGAAGCTCCTTGGATAAGGAGCGAAACGTTTCCACTGAGAAAATAGAAATCCAGTTGACATGATTCAAGCTACAGACAATGAATTTATAATTTGCAATGAACTCAGCCTGGCTTTACTCTGAAAAGAAACATATTCTCCTCTATTAGGAAAATGTTAAATACCATACAATCTTGTCAGGTTAATATGACTCCTATAGTCATATCTTAACTGAATATATTCAAGGGATTTGATTCTCTGGGGACTTTTTAAAAGCAGATATTAGCAAAATTTAAATTCAGCCCCTATTTTCTTAATATGATTGATCATATTTACACCCCTACAAATGAGCAAATAGGGCTTAACTTTTATGATTCGGGACCCTTTGCCCCCCGTCACCTCTTTTATTTAATTTGGCTTTAGAAGCCTTGGCAATTGCATTGTGCGCTAACCACCAAATTCAAGGGATTAAATTTGGGAAATTTGACAACAATTTCAATCCAGCTAGGAAAAAGATAAATTTAAAAATGAAAAATTGGACTAAATAACACTTGGATATTTTTGGCTGGATAGCAGCTATTAAAATGAGAGTCCTTTCCAAAGTTAACTTCCCTTCCATTGGAAATTCCAGATAAAATATTAACCAAGAAAAAAACTGAAAACTTTTGTTTCGGTTCTAAGAAATCAAGAATCCACAGACACTTTATATTGGCCACAGAAACAGGGAGGCTGGGAAAACCACATTTAAAAATCTATTATCAAATATCACAATCAAGCCATTTGATTCCATTTATATTAGAAGTCCTGACTAAGCAGTGGATTAATATACAGAATATATCAGAACCTGATTTTTTAAAAAAATTATATACTCTTCCAGTACAAAAAAATGCCAAAAATAAATAAAACTAATAATGCTTTTAACAAGATGATGTTTCAGATTTGGAAAAAAAATAGTATTAATAGGTGGCATCTCCCCTTTAGCACCTCTGATGATCTTTTCTGCAAGGAGGACCAATATGGATTAGCTCAATTAAAATATTGAAGAATTATAACTTCACATAGAATAAATTACTTTTATACCAATACTGGGCCATGTAATAAGGAAGATATTGAACAATGCACTGGTTGCCAGTTACCTTGGGTTTTCTGGCATCAGCTAAACAGCGAACTGGTTAGAGAAGAAGTTCGGAATTCCATAACTCACCCATATACTATCTTTGAGAATTTAATATTAAATTATTTTACACAACCAAAAGGAATAATGTCAAAGGTTTACATATTATTACAGGTAGTCCTCATTTAACAACCTCTCATTCAGGGACCGTTTGAAGTTACGACGGTGCTGAACAAGGAGATATACAACTGGTCCTCATACTTGCGGCCATTGCAGCATCCCCAGTCATCTGATCATAATTCGGGCACTTGGCAACTGGCTCGCAATTATAAAGGTTGCAGCCTACCACTGCATCATGTGATCACCATTTGTGACCTTCTCTGCTGGCTTCTGACAAGCAAAGTCAATGGGGAAGCCGGCAGGAGGTTGCAAATGGCGATCATGTGACGTTGCACTTAACTACTATGTGGGATTCGCTTTACAACGGCAACAGGAACTGCTGCAACTTTTGTTGTAAGTTCGTGTGGTCACATGATGTTGTGCTTTATGACCGTGTTGCTTAGCGACAGAGTTGCCGGCCCCAATTACTGTCGTTGAGCGAGGACAACATGAGATAGGGAAAACCTCCCCCCCCCAGTCTAAAGGATGCCTGGGATACTGATTTAGGCAACCGAACAGTTGGACCAAAATAGCAATTGTTATGGAAATCTGCCTCTGTTCAAGAGCTGCCGTTGAAGGTGTTACATCAATGGCATTTAACCTCTGCTTAGCATACATATTACAAAACCATTTTTCAAATGTTGGAGTGGCTACACACAGAAAGGATTATTTTACCATATCTGGTAGACATATGAAAAGGTAACATCCTTCTAAAATTGTATAACATTTTTAGTGAAATTAGTATCATTACAAAGCAAAGAGTCAAATAATCTCCAGAGCTTGGCTTGCTGCATCTATTCACACGATCCAACACTTCTCTTAAAAATAAAGAGTTGATCGTCTACTTACTTTTGACAGCAAAACTAACTATTGCACAACATTGGAAATTTCTTGAAAATTTAACAATTGATTTGTGGATTAAAGAGCTTTTTCTGTTGCTTTATTAGAAAAAACAGACTAATTTAGAATAGTGGATTTTCAGGGGCAAGAATCACATTTTTATCAAGTTTGGGTAATTTTATCAGGTTTGGGTAATTTCATCAAGTTGGGTAATTATATTCATTATGTTAATAGCAACAGGTGGAACTTTGTCAATTCTTATATATGGAAATTACGAACAACTTTCAGACTTCTGTTAGTGATGCCTTTTACTTTATTGATTCATATCATTTTTTGTATTACTCCTTATAACACTGTATATTATTTGCTTAGTTCTTTCTTTCCTTGTGTAAAGAACATTTCTTCATTTGCCCCCCCTCCCCCCAGATGCCTATAAATTAACCACAATGCAGCTTTTTTTCAATCTCTTTTCGTCTTGGTGGCCAGTCATCATTTGACAACAAAGGGTACTAGTGAAATGCAATAGCAGCAGTTATTTGTGCCCATGTCAAGCAAAGCATGGGTTGGATCCAGATTAATGTTAGCATCCCCTGAATGAAGTCTGAACAGAGTTTCCTGTTTGTGGGACGGGAGGACAGATTTTGTCAAACCTCTTTAGACCTTTAAGGTAGATTTGCAGGGATTTTTGGAGATTCAGGGTAGTTGCTAAAAATGGCCTCCTGACCTCTTATCAGCAGATCCCTCTGCTGAATTAAATGTCTACCATAGGCAAAGTCTGAATCTACACTGGCATACTGAAACAAGAGCTAATCTAAATGTTATCTTAACAGCTGAAGGGCACAGAGGAATGAAGTACCTGTTGAAAGCAGGATTTCAGAATCAAAATGGTGCAGTCTCTAGCCTGAAATAAATAGCAGGATATCAGTAAGATTGCTAAAGATAGTATCTTTTCCTATGCAGAGTGAAAAATGATGCTCTAACAAACAGAGCTGAGAACTGGGCAGTTTTGGAGGAGAGCACTACCTTTTCGGTGTGTGTGTTTTGTTCGCCACTTCTTAAAGGTGAGATAATAGCTAAAATCATGCCAGTAGAGATGCTTCTTCACACCGTATTTCCATAATACGTCAAGCAGGTGCACAAAGGAACTTAAGTAAAATGTAATGTTATATAAAGTGTTTATACACACAGAGAGACATAAACATAGCTCAATGCAAAGCAACTGGCAGAGATAAATGCATGCTTTGCCCACAAACATGTTAAATAGATTTTTCATACACTGTTTTCACAAATCATTCAGGGAACAATTTGGACGAAGGAGAGTTTATTCTTGTTCAAAAATTGCCTCCTCCATGGACTCAGAAATAACGGAGGGCAAAGGAACTATAGCTTTCTTTCCATGGATGATCAGGGAAAAACAATACAGGCTAATATTCTGCCAAGTGCTTTTATCAATTTTGTCTGAATCAATTATTACTTGTTAGATTTCTTTATTAACCAGGTATATCATTGTGACAAACCTACTGAACAATATTGTGTGTGAGATCTTTATTATAACTTCTTTATTTGCCTGTAAATAAGCAGTTGTAAGAATGAGCACAAAGAATAGTAATGAGGAGCACTAATTTTATTTTTAAAAAGTTTCTCACTGTACAAAATAAATCACACTATATTTGTACATATTTTTGTATACATTTGTATACATACTTTTCCTAACGTGCATACTTTTTGCAAGCAAGCGGTCTATACAAAAATACATTTTCATTCGCATTTCTTTAAATATAATTATTTTTAATGAAAATTTCTCTGTTGTATGCATTTGTGTTTGCTTTTTAAATGGCAAGTATTTTACAAAATTCCTCAGTGTGAATTTGAGCAAATACATATATATTTCAGGTTTTCCAATGTACGGTTGGTATAAATTCCTTTTTAAGTCTGATCCTAATTGATTCATTTAAACATTTTGATGGATTGGATTTCTTTAATGGACTGAATCACATATTGATTGATTTGATCCCAGGGTCCCTATTCCCCAAGTTATTTTTCTCTGCCGTTTTCAAAAGCTGTGCTTACCTGAATTGTGAACCCCGTGATGGCAGGGGGGGAGGCACAAAAGCCAGGATAGACAAACTTGAATTAGCGAAACGTTTTGAACTACAAATTAATTTTAGACTTTTCAAAGTTTTTCTTTAACAAATATTCTTACAATCTGTAATGGGCCTCTGTGGGCACTCAGACAAAATGCAAGTCCATTCTCATTTCCTTAAGAATAAGCCATATTGATCATAATGGGATTTATTTTGAATTATCAATCAAAAGATGAAGCAGCTCATCCAGGATCCCAAATTCAATGCAGGTATACATGTACCATATGCCTGTGAAACTTTTAGGAGCAAAGAGTTAATTTTTTTAGTATGACACCAAAAAGCAAGACAAGTACAGAAGATAGTAATCATGTTATAAAGTTCTGATTTTATATGTTATTGATCAGTGGCCACATATTGATGTAAACATAAAACGGAGCAGTGGCATTCTATTTGACAGGCATTTTCACTTTTCACATCATATCTAAGCATCTTCCAACAGTACATTAAACGAAGCAACAAACATCTGTCACATCTGGCTCCTTTCCTCTTCCATCCTTTCCCCAGAGAAAGATTGTGGATACTGTGTAGTAATGTTCTCCTTGGTAGACTAAGCATCATTCTAGCCAAATGCTGCTAGGTATGTGGGAGCGCTCTCTCTCTCTCTCTCTCTCTCTCTCTCTCTCTCTCTCTCTCCCTCCCTCCCTCCCTCCCTCCCTCCCTCCCTCCCTCCCTCTCTCTCTCTCTCTCTCTCTCTCTCATATACACACACACACAGTTTCTCATCAAGGAAAAAAATCTTGAAAACTAAGCAATAAAGAAATCCATTGCAGGAAGTTCAGGCAGTGCGAGACTAACATTTAATCTCTTACATTGATTTATTGTGAAAAATCCACATGTTGATTGTGAAAACAAATATGTACATGGTTGTGTGAGCACACATGTACATGCAGATATACACACATAGCAGAATAATCAGACAAATTGTCCTTTCACCGGAAGGGCAATGACCTTCTTATATAATAGCCTTCTGCAATCTCATCTCCTTCATATGTGTGAGGTTGAAATTCCCTTTCAGTGCAACGTGTAAGCAGCCTATTCTGGCAAACCATCCAAGGACAGTGATGACCCTGGCATGCAGATTTTTTTGATGTGCTTCTTTTTAGTGTTAGGAACGTTGCACACATTGTCTATTTTAAATGTAACAGACAAGATATTTTGATTTGCCCTGCTTGAGTTTCTATCATGGTTTTTGCTAACAATAGCATACACATATCCAAGCGATCACATATCTAGTGGAGAACGACTGAAAAAGCAGCACTGAAAAATTCTCAATTATACTTATTAGCTTATCATTCATTATACTTCTTAGCTTAAAATTTAAGCAAAAAGTCTCACTCTATTGTTTAAAAGGGATGTACTCGTTTTTACAATTAATTCCTTAACATTCTCCCCATGATGGAGAAACAATCCAGCAAACATAAAGCCCAATATAAGCTTTAAAGTGATGGCTCAAATCCTTCAATGTCTTCATTCCATGTGTTACTAGGCATGTGCATATTCTAAACAAAAGTGGAAAAAGAAAGGCAGAAAAGAACATTTGCATGTGAATTACATTTAGCTGAAGACAATATAAAAGAAACAATGTTGATTCTGAATAACAAAGAGAATGTCATGCTAAATGTATTATTTTCTGCATATCTTCCATCACAAAAAACCCTGTATTTTCACCTAAACAGGGAGCTTTTTTCTTTTAAAAGAGTTTTATTGTCCGTCTATCTATCATCTATATATGTGTGTGTGCGCACACACATATATACATATATGTGGGTGCGTGCACACACACATATATGTATATGTTATTCCTAAGAAAGTATCAGCTTTCCCCAGCTTGGTGCTTACCTACGGTTTTGTACCTTCATTCCTGCAATCCCTCAGCCCTCCAAAAACTGTGAAGGCTGAAACATTATTGGATTTAAAGTCCATCTCATCTGGAGGCCCCCAAGTTAGGGAAACTCACACAGTCAATGATAGCATATCTGAAGTTGACCCAAAAGTAGAAAGTTCAATTTAAATACACAGATATCTGCAGGAAGGCCAAGGGGGCAAATGACAATTCATACCTTGTGACATCATCATGCAACAAATGCAACCTTTGTAATTTCAATAAAGGAGAATATATGTAGCTCAGGGTTGAACTGGAGTTCTTGGTGCTCTCTGAGCTTGGTTGTTTTCTTGCAGACATTTAGTTACCAGGCTAGGTAACATCATCAGTATGAGGGAGAATAGGGTTTACGAGGTATGATAGATAGATAGATAGATAGATAGATAGATAGATAGATAGATAGATAGATAGATAGGTAGATAGATAGATAGGTAGATAGATAGATAGATAGATGATAGATAGATAGATAGATAGATAGATAGATAGATAGATAGATAGATAGATAGATGATAGATGATAGTAGCTTGCCCTGCCAGTCTTGGTGAAGATGTGGCTTCCTCCTTGATGGTAGCAGCTACTGAAAACACCCACTGCTGCGGCCCTGTAAGATGTCAATTCTATGGGGATGGGACCATATCTAATTCTATGGGTGGAGTTGACCATATCTGATCTCATGGGATGGAGATGAATGCAAGAGAAAGCAATCCCTTAGGTCTGGAACCACATAGGGCCTTAAATGTACCAACCAGCACCTTGAATTACACTCAAAAGCTAACTAGTAACCAGTGCAACTCTTGCAGTAGTGGTGTTACTTGGGTGATCCTGAGAGATGCTTCTAACTACTTGAGATGCTAAATTCTAGACCAGCTATAGCTATAGTTTCCAGGTCAGTCCTATGTGCAGCATGTTGCAATAGACCAATAAAGAAGTGACCATGGTATGAGTGACTATGAGCAAAACCTCTGGTCCAGGAAAAAGGTCATAACTGGTTCATGAGATGGAGACCCTCCTGTTCACAGCTGCCAACTGCTCCTTGAGGGCTCTATCTGAAGCCGTTCAGTCCAGGGGAGTGCAACCTCATCCAGAATCAAAGATGGAGTACCACTGCTGTCAGGTCTTGGTTGGTTTTTGAACCCATATCCACTCTGTCTCACTGGAATTGAGCCTGAACTTGTTCTTTTTCCTCCAGACACTCACAGCCTCCAGGCACTGGGATAGGTCTTTGACTGCATCTCCTGTTCAGTTCAGGCTTGAGATATACAGTTAGCATACTGATGATACCTGACTCCATGCTGACAGATAACATCTCCCAGGGGCTTCACATGTAGATGTTAAGTAGGAGTCTGTGGCACCCCACAAAGGAGGACCTTATAGGACACCTCTGCTGTCCCAACTGACTGGAACTGTCCCTGGAAGGAGGAGGAGAACCACAGCTATACAATACTCCCAATTCACACTACCCTGAGCAGATCCATTGGGTTCCTGGGGTGGACCAATCAAATATGTCCATCCCTCCTGCTGAGGTAGGACCACTAGTAAGTTTCATAGTAATCAGAGAGTGATTGGACAATGACAAGGGACAGATATTAATGTCCGCCATCCTCAGATCATGTTGCATCTGCTCCAAGAAAAAAGCACAGGTATAAAAGGTAGCCAGTCTCATGCATCAGGCCATTAATAATCTAGGACAGTTTAGTTGTCATGGTGGCTATGAACTCCTGAGTTATCACCAAACCTACAACCAGGGAAGCTAAGTTGAAGTAATTCAGAATCATAAACTGAGGAACTCCAACACCAACTGAGAGATGAAGTCCAAAAGCTTGAGAAGGGATGCTGCCATGCAACAGCAAGAATAGTATAAATGCAGCAGTCCCCACCTGATCCAGTAGAGTAAGATTTACAGCATTTCTTTCCAACATCTATAAAAATATAGAAGCAATTTCCCATGGATCCTAGTAGCTTTTAGATTCTGCCATATGTTGTCAAAACAACATCTGGGACTTAATGGATTCATGGGCACCTGTTGGGGGGTGTAGTGAAGAAACATGTATCATGTCATTTTGCAAATTATACAGATCTGGAAAATATTTTCAAAAACTCAGTGCACTGTTCTGTAAATTTCTGTGGGGTTTGCAAATTCCAAAGTTATTTTTGACAAAAATGCAGTTGTCAGTTAAAGACAGGGGCTTTGTTTTTTCTGAATTTTGAATTATATCATTATGCATAACTTTTGACTAGTATCAAATTCTGGATGGCTTCACTTAGTATGTATTCTCCTTTCTGGGCCTTTTTGGAACATTTGGATGGATGTTGCAATTTTACTTTACATCAATTACTGGATGAGGAGTTCTTATCATTTCCTGTGTTCAAGGATAAATATCATTTGTCTGTTGCTGCCCACTGGCAGCAACTTCTGTTGACAACTCAGCTTTGATCAGTGGCATTTTCAGCTTCTGCGACACTTACATTATTAGATGTGACAAAAAAACTCACAACTAGTCCTTATACTTATCAATAATCAATTTGATATGCAAATTTTAAATGCCTGAATGGAACAGTCAGGAGGTCCATTTCCCCCCTTTAAAAAGGTAAAGGTTCCCCCCGCACATTTGTGCAGTTGTGTCTGACTCTAGGGGCCGGTGCTCATCTCTGTTAGCCGAAGAGCCAGCATTGTCCGAAGACGTTTCCACGGTCATGTGGCCGGCATGATGCACGCAGAACGCTGTTACCATCCCACCAAAGTGGTACCTATTAATCTACTTGCATTTGCATGCTTTCGAATTGCTAGGTTGGCAAGAGCTGGAGCTAGTGCGTGAGCTCACTCCGCACACAGGGCTAGGGATTCGAACCTCCGAACTTACGATCTTCCGATCGACAAGCCTGGCCTCTTACCCGCTGAGCCACCACGCCCCTTATTTCCCCCCTTAAACTACGGGAAATTGCCATGGCAATCTGTATCAAACACTTCAGTAGATCTTAGACTACAGCTTATTCAACAAAAATATTTTGTTGAGTCGCTTGGCGAGATGGGCGGTGAAGAAATGTGAGAAATAAATAAATAAATAAAATTTGGATTTATTGAACCCGATTGTGTTTGGACAGCAAATAAATTAATAAATCATCATGTGGTTGGAGCTGCAATGAGAACAGTGTTTTATTAAAACACTGCATGTTTTTGTAATGTCTTAAAATTGTTATATTCTGGGAAGAAGTCATTTCATATTTTAATTTAACTTTGAGACAGGATTTAATATTTTCAGATGTGATTTTGTTTTTGAGCTACATAGTTGTGTTTTAGGAACAAATTGATTACCAAGGTAGATTACACATGGAGGATTTGTAAAGAACCATGGTCATCCTTTACTGAAACTGTTTTATAAACTTTATATATGTACATACATGTATGAAAAGCCCATGTTCTTTTTCTGCTCTGTTTAATTAAATAAACAGAATAGATTCCTAATTGTAATGTTTTCCTGCTAGCAAAATCCAACTAAGTAAAAAGGAGAAATTATCAGGAGGATTTCTGTTGAGCAGACTGTAAAAATGCAATGGCAGATTTTGAATCAATAAAGGACTAAAGCAGAGCTTTCTAAACTGTGTGTCAGGACACGTTAGTGTGTTGGCTGCAGTGTCTGGGTGTATCGCGGCTGCTGCTGCCTCCGAGCCCTGCCAGGATTCCGCACAGGTCCTAGTGCCTGCCTTGTGCCTTGCTGCCTCCAAACCTGCTGTGATTCCGCGCAGGTCCTAGTGCCTGCCATGTGCCCTGCTTTAAGAGTATGTTGCGAAATGATGCATGTTTGCATGCAGGTTTGATATAACTGAATGGCCTGGCTCATAAAAAATGCTAAATCTTTTCACTTAGTACAGGGGTGGGCAACGTCAGGCCTGTGGGCCATATAAGGCCCACAGGGCTCCCGCCTAAGGCCCGCGGGGCTCCCACCTGCAAACCCCACCCCTTCCACGCGATTGGCTCCTGCCTGCAAACCCTGACCCCCAGTGCTTGTGATTGGCTCCCGCCCGCAAACTCCAGCCCCCGGTCCATGGAAATCCCAGAAGCCCTGCCCCCCACCCTCCCGGTCCCCAGTTATAAATATCCAAATGGCCCTTGGCAGAAAAAAGGTTCCCCACCCCTGACTTAGTATGATGGGTGCACATTTCCACTATGGCTTAATATTACACTTGAATTGGTTCAGAATGGCTTGTTCTTATTCTACAAACCATGGTTAATAAAAGTTTAGCTTAGTACAATGTATAAACTCAGCATCTGCATCTACGTGCACATGTGGTTTTGTTATCATCATTATTGGCGATCACTCGTAGCCGAGTAAGATTGTCTTCCAAAGGTAAAATTTTAACAGTGGATCTGTAAGTGGCTATAAAGGCCAATTCTGTATCCACACAACCTCCCACAGTGAGGGCATAGGTTTTCGGGTGGGAGACGGTCATGATGAGGGTTTGCCTGACGTGCCTTCCTTTTAGCTCTTTTCTCCCTTTCACCCTGTACTCGTGCTTCTTCAAAGTCCATAGCGCCATTAATAAAGGCTGACCTCCAATTGAAACGCTCATGAGTTAGGGCTTCCCAGTTCTCAATGCTGATATTACATTTTTTTTAAATTAGCTTTGAGAGTGTCTTTGAATCTCTTTTGCTGTCCACCAATATTCCGTTTTCCATTCTTAAGTTGGGAGTAAAGTAGCTGCTTTGGAAGACGATGGTCAGGCATTCAAACAACATGGCCGGTCCAGCGAAGTTGATGTTGGATGATCATTGTTTCAATGCTGGTGGTTTTCGCTTCTTCTAATACGCTAACATTAGTCCGCCTATCTTCCCAAGTAATTTGCAGAATTTTTCGGAGGCAGCGTTGATGGAATCTTTCAAGAAGTTGGAGGTGGCGTTTGTAGAGGGTCCATGTTTCGCAGGCGTACAGAAGGGTTGGTAGTACAATGGCTTTGTAAACAAGCATTTTGGTCTCCCTGCGAATGCCCCGATCCTCAAACACTCTACGCTTCATTCGGGAGAAAGCTACACTCGCAGAGCTCAGGCGATGCTGAATTTCAGCTCCGATGTCGGCTTTTGTAGATAGATGGCTGCCAAGATAAGAAAAGTGGTCGACATTTTCTAGTGACACACCTTTAAGCTGGATTGATGGCGCTGCGGAGGGATTGGTTCGAACTTGCTGGTAAAGCACTTTGGTTTTGTTATAACAGCGATCTTACTGTCACAAGTGTGTATTACTACTGTGGAAGAAAGATGTTGGCATTCACTATCCTAAAATACAAATAATAAAACTCACACTTTAAAGCAGTGTTACAAACAATGTAGTTGACTTAAGAAAAAATGAATATTAACATCATCAGTGTTTTATTAACCCAAAGCAGGAACCCACCATGAATCTTACTGTATCCAAAGGAGAAATTCTGATTATAACGGTTATATTGCCTCCCTTACGTTGCAATGGGAATGGTCTCTTCTCTGCCTTTTCATTATCCTTCATGTTTTTCATAAGGCTCTGTTTTGGAACTCTTCTGCAAATGGCCCTGCAGTGGAATGATTGTGTTCTTAATAATTTCAAAGATGTGGATGGTTTTTCCCCCTCAGTATTTGACCTATTTTGCCACTCATGCATTATACATATTGGGGAAAGCTGTACTCATCAGGCAGAGTCATTAGAGCTTAAAGAGATTCATTCGACTTCTCCTCCTCCTCCTCCTCTTTTTTTCTGTGCAAAATCTAGCATTTAAAAACTGACTGAATCAGTTCTTCTTTTTTTTTCCACTTCCCTTTTTATGTCTTCATGTAATTTTCCCAATGCTATTCTTGGAAGCTTAGTATTTTAAACAAAAAATGGAAGAGATAGTAGCAATTATCTTTTGTAAGGACATGTATATAATGAAGGCTGCAATCAGAATCACATGGACTAGGAAGAAAAGTCCATTGACTAGAGGGGAACTTACTTCTGAGTAAACATTCCTAGGATTGCAGTGTAAAAAAATATATGTGAGAAATTTTATCAGGGTTTGTTTCTTGGATGGATTGCATGGCAGAAGTAGGAAGGCCAATACCAGACATACAACAATAAAAACTGTACAAGAAATATTTATTTAGTAGACTTCATCCAATTTTCCTCATAATATCTTAACTTGGTTTACCAGAATCTGTCAAAATCTACCTTATGCTTTCTTTTAAATGGAAATAAATAATATAGACTATATCCAGGCATTGTAGGGATAGCCTGTGGAGGCCTATATTACCTCTCAGTTTCCCTCAAGTCTGAATGAAGCAGCATATATTTGTATATTTGTGTGTTTACTATAAAAACTTGCATTTTTAAAAGCATATATTAGAGTTTAATGTATTAAAAACTGCATATGCTAGGGAAATAAATACACAAAGTAGATTAGGGAAAGATATGTACTGTAATAATACACAACAATGTTCTTTCATTATTTCAGGAAAAAAATTAAGCAGAATGTTTGATAGAATCAAATAAATACACCCAACACTCACCTTAAATGTACAGTAATCTGTACAAGTAAAGCTGAGTTCCTTCTCTTTCCAAGTCATAGGTACACTACTCGTGGCCTACTACTGGACTGCAAGTGGATCCTCAGCACTACTTTTGTAGCCCCATGAGCATCCCCAGGGTCCCTAGAGGACTTCTGAATTGGGCAGAGTCAAAATTTTAGTACTTTTTAAGGAGAGGTTTAAGGACAAAATAAGTCTCAATCCTCAAAACTCCCCAGATCAATGTATTGTATCTTGTTTTCGGGATGGATATTAAGGATAGTCTGCAAGTTATAGGCCCCAACAATTTTGACTACCAGCCTTCTCTGTCCCTTAGAAATCAAGGAGGAGAAGAAGGCGGAGAAGTAACCATGTACAAACAGGATCCTGGCAAGAAAATTGTGTATACCCTTGCTTTAAGAAATCAAAGGAGATATATCCCTTATTTATTTATTTTATTATTTAAATTTATCCCCGCCCATCTCCCCGAATAGGGGACTCTGGGCGGTTTACAGGATAATAATGGTTAAAAAACTATACATAAAAATTACAAACCATATAAAATAATTATAAATTATGAATCCAGATGTATAAGAACTTCGTAAAAGAAGGACAGTGAAGTCAAGGGATTAGCCATCTCCATGATGAACTATCCCTTCCTCCATCCCATGCCAGGCGGCAGAACCAGGTCTTCAGCTCTTTCCTAAAGGTCAGGAGGGAGGAGATCTGTCTTAACTCTGGGGGCAAGCTGTTCCATAGCGTGGGCGCTGTCACGGAGAAGGCCCGCCTCCTAGACCCCATCAGATGACATTCTCTAATTGATGGGGTACATAGCAGGGCCTCTCTGGATGATCGGGTGGGGCGGGTAGATAACATGGGGATAAGACGGTCCCTCAGGTATTCTGGTCCCATGCGATGTAGGGCTTTAAAGGTGATAACCAACACCTTGAATTGTACCCGGAAGCAAACCGGCACCCAGTGCAGCTCGCGGAGCAACGGTGTTACATGTGCAGATCTTGGAGCACCCAATACTGCCCGCGCAGCCACACTCTGCACCAGCTGAAGCTTCCGGATAGTCTTCAAGGGTAGTCCCATGTAGAGCGCATTGCAATAATCTACATGGGAGATGACGAGAGCATGAGTGACTGTACGGAGGGCATCGCATTCCAGGAATGGGCGTAACTGGCGCACCAACCGAAGTTGCGCAAAAGCCCTCCTAGCCACGACTGCCACCTGCTCTTCGAGCAGGAGTCGTGAGTCTAGAAGAACCCCCAGATTACGCACCGGTTCTGAACGGGGAAGTGCTACCCCATCGAGAACCAAAGATGATAATTTCCCAGAAGACGCTGAGCCATCAATCCACAGCCACTCGGTCTTACCAGGGTTCAACTGAAGCCTGTTGTTCCCCATCCAGGCCCTCACAGCCCTCAGGCACTGGGACAGGGTGGACACTGCATCACTTACTTCACCAGGGATGGAGATATACAATTGAGTATCATCCGCATACTGATGATATCTCATCCCATGGTGTCGGATGACCTCACCCAGCGGTTTCATGTAGGTGTTGAACAGGAGAGGAGAGAGAACCGAACCCTGCGGCACCCCACACAGGAGCGAACGCGGGCTGGATCTCTCCTCCCCTATCACCACCGACTGGGAGCAGCCCCGGAGGAAGGAAGTGAACCAGCGCAAAACTACGCCACCCACCCCCAACTCCCTAAGCCGCCCCAAAAGGATACCATGGTCGATGGTATCGAAAGCCACTGAGAGATCCAAGAGAGCCAGGATGGATGCACTACCTCCATCCCGCTCCCGCCAGAGGTCATCCGTAAGTGCGACCAATGCAGTCTCCATCCCATATCCTGGCCTGAAACCTGACTGAAAAGGGTCAAGATAATCCGCTTCATCCAGGGTCCTTTGAAGTTGCAACGCCACCACTTTCTCGACCACTTTTCCCAAAAAGGGAAGGTGGGAGACTGGACGAACGTTGTCCAGGATGGTAGGGTCCAGGGATGGCTTCTTGAGGAGGGGGTGCACCAACGCCTCCTTAAAGGCAGTTGGAACCACCCCCTCCAACAAGGATGTATTAATCATAGCCCGGACCCATCCACCTGTCACCTCCCCGGCCGATTTCACCAGCCAGGAAGGGCAGGGATCTAAATAGCATGTGGTGGGATTAACAATTCGAAGGATCCTGTCCACTTCCTCAGGTGCAACAGGATCAAATTGTTCCCAGATAATAGGGTAAGACCGCTCTCCCGGCATCTCCCCAGACTGCAATCCAAGCATGGAGTCCAACTTAGACTGAATCCGAGCGATTTTATCCTGCAGATGCTCAGAAAATTCCTCCGCACGGCCCTGCAGGTGGGTGGTTGAAACCACCCTACCCAAGAGAAATCGAGTAATCTTAAACAGGGCCGTCGGGCGGCATTCTGCAGATGCAATAAGAGCAGAGAAATATTTACGTTTCGCCGCTCTTACCGCCACAAGGTAGGCCTTAATAGCGGCTCTAGATTGTGATCGGTCGAATTCAGTCTTCGTCTTTCTCCAGCGGCGCTCTAGACGTCTCTTCACCCTCTTCAAGACCCTCAACTCCTCCGTAAACCACGGGGAGAGACGGGTCGAATGGGGCTTGAGAGGTCGCATCGGCGCGATCCTGTCCAAGGCACCGGCCGCCTCCCTATTCCAGGTTGTGGCCAGTGTCTCCGCTGGACCATGCAGCAGATCCTCGGGTATTACCCCCAGCTCAACCTCAATGGGTCCATAAGTCGCCGGGGGCGGACCAATCGAATAGGTCCAGCCTCCCTGTGGAGTGGGGCGGCATAAGAGAATCCTAGGGATACCAGGACGTGATCTGACCATGACAACAGGGATAGTTCTAACTTTCCCCTCAGGTCACTTTGCCATTGCTCTGACAAGAAAACCAAATCCGGAGTGAGTCCATTGTCTCGAGTCGGATCCCGAATAATCTGGGACAGGCCCATGGCTGCCATGGTAGCCATGAACTCCCGAGCCGCTTCCGAGGCACGCCCCAAGGACGGCAAGTTAAAATCCCCCAGGACCATAAGCCTGGGGAACTCCACCGCCAACCCCGAGATGGCCTCCAGCAGCTCAGGCAAGGAGGTTGCTATGCAGCAGGGAGGCTGGTACAATAGCAACACTCCCAACTGTTCACAGGCACCCAACTTGAAAAACAGGGTCTCACATCCGGATACTTGTGGAGCAAGGCCCCTGAAAGCCACCAAGGATTCTCTGATGATAACTGCCACCCCCCCTCCCCTACCCCGGTCTCTCGGCTGGTGCCACACCCGAAATCCGGCCGGGCACATCTCCGAGAGGGCTACTCCTCCCTCTGGGCCCAGCCAGGTTTCGGTAATACACACCAGGTCCGCCCCTCTCTCTGCGATTAATTCACTTATGAGAGGGGTTTGTTATTTACTGAACTGGCATTGAGTAGCAGCAGCTGGAAGCCGGGGCCCTCAAGGATCCGCTGACCAGAACCTGGGGTTGAACTCGGAGGACCGGAACGCACCACCGGTACTAAACACCGGGGGCGCCTTCCCCGAAGATGGCCTGTCCTCCGGTTCCCGTCGCAATATCTCCTGCTCGTCACCACCTCGATCGGAATGCTCACATTGTAGTCCCCAGAGTTTCCTGATCCGGTCGCCTCCACTCCCGAATCCCTCGAAAACCTGGATCTAGGCAGGGGTCTCTTCCATACACCCATCCTTTCATACTCCATCCTCCTGGGCAGTCGAAGGCTGCCAGCGCAACCAACCAAAGCTCTCGGCGCTGGCAAGCCCCAACCGCCCTTTGCATTCACCCTCCAATCACTCATTATGCCCCCTGTGGCTTCTCTCACTGGTCACAGAGGGGCAAACAGTCACTCCTACCTGCCCTGTCTCTCACTCAGGGTCAGGTACTCTCTCAAACATATACAATCTTGCCCCCCCCCTCGTGACACTCACTCATGGAGGGGAACCACACTCACCCAAGAGACCCCGCAATTTCCTGCCGCCCTGACACGGGGGTGGTTGTCCTTCAGGCCAGCAAGCAGCAACTATTGAATGATGATCTTAATAGCTTAATCGCTTTCAATAGTGGAGTCCAGATCACAATTGAGTAGAATCGTCCTTTTCTGGGAGCACCCCAGTACCAGAGCCAGAGTCCAAGTCCACCATCAGTTCTAATTCCAGCCGGCCTCCGTTGTTTTCTACAGGCCTTCACAAGCCTCCACCGGCCTCCACAGGCCTCGGTTCCACAGTTCTTACAGCCCCCCAAATTTCTCAGTCTGTGGGGGGTTACTCTGCCGGTTCTCTGTTTGAGTCCTAATTGACTTCCACCAGCCACCATAGGCCTCTCCTCTGTGGCAGCCATCCACCCTGCAATGTAATAGGGCCTCCAGGTCCAACAAGCCTCAGCGCCGCTCCGTTCGAGGGGGCCAGCCGCTAAGCCTCGCAAGCTGGTCTGCGACCCCGGCAGCTTCCGCAACTCCACTAACCGCCACCAGGCTCCGCAGATCGCCACTGGAATCCGCAGCCTCCGTGGTCTCCACAGCCGAACTCCACCAGGCTCCGCTGAACTTTACCAGGCCACAACTCCGGTAACTCCTCCAGGCCCAGAAAACGTCCCGGTTCACCACTCCAGCTCCGCCAGGCTCCCGCCGACTCCACCAGGCGACTCCGATGACTCGCTGAGCAGCGCTGGGCTGCTCCTGGGCTCCTCTGTCTCAGCCCCAGCCAACACACTCCTCCCCCGCTCCGTCCAGAGAAGTCCACTCACCCCAACTCCAATGTAACACCTAAAACCACCACGGTAAAATTGTGGGGGTATAGGGAAGGTTTTTTGGGGTTTTTAGAACTTACTTCTCCCGGAGCGGTTGCCGGCGTTCCTTGCGGCCGCCATCTTGGAATCACCCTAGCTTCTTAAATCACAAACAAGAAAATATTTCACTCTGGAATGGGGACCATGAAGTACAGAGAGTCAAGCAGAACTCTTGAATTTCTTGAGTTTACACCTGTATAAATTCTTTAGGGAAGACAGTCAAGGTGTGTTACACGCCCATGTGTCAGAGTCCACTCTGACTCTGACTCTGAGCTGGGGGAAGCTTGTGCTGAGCAGGGTCAAAAGGACAGGGCTAACGGACAAACTTGTGATGAGCAGGTGTTAGACAGTCAGGCACCTGAGGAGCAGGTGCAGTCTAACAAACCTGGGGATGACTCAGCTGCGCAGGAAAATTCGGAAGAGCTGATTGGTCCAGAACCAGGAACAGGTTCAAAGGCACCAATCAGTGCAAGAGAGAGGCATGCTGAAAAGCGCGCCAAACAAAGAGAAATCCGATTGGCTCCTGAAGGGAAAAAGCACGGAGAAAGGAAGATAAAAGGATGCCAGAACAAGCACCCAGTTGCCGGAGACAACCATCCTAACAACAGCCATTCTACAAACAGCCATCCTATTGAGCAACCAACCTTGTCCAGCGGAGTCCAGCCTGCGTCTGGTTTGGAAGCCTCTCCTGTAGCCACAGAGGAATCAGAATCAGACTTTCACCATTTTGGAATTGACCCCCACTGTGTCAGAAGCCCAGTTTGCTTCAGCATCAAGAGGAACAGAGCCTTATCTCGTAGCCTTTCAGCAAAGCCCAGCCAAGAAAGCTTCGGTCGCTTTGGGTGTTCATCAGCTTGCACCATTAGCTTCACAGCATTCAGGAGCCTTGGCAAAGCAGTGTTTCGACGCTTCAGTTAAGTACTCCGTTTGTCCTTGTGTGTATTGTCATGCTAAGCCTGTGCAGCCGTGTTCTGCTGTTGGGTTTTTTTCTAGTATAGCGCGTCCTGTCCTGCCTAGTCCTTCAGGCAGCATTGCCTAGTGGTTCCTGTCCAGTCTGTCTTTGTGAGGTTTCGGGGACTTACCGGGCTGCCAGCCGACATGCTGGACTCGGAGGAGGAGGAGGAGCCAATCACAGGAGGCAGCAGGTTTGGCGCGAAACCGACTGGAGACCCGGAAACGCTGATTGGCAGATGCTCGGAAAGAAAGACGCCTCCGCCAATCAGCACGCGCCAAAGGAGAGCAGAAAGGCGGGCCAAGCAACGTGAAGCCCGATTGGCCCCTGCTCTCCCAAGGCATGAAAAACAAAATAAAAGGCTGGCGCGACTTACCTCAGCTGCCGGAGACAACCGTTCTATCCGCTCCACGCCGAAGCTGCCAGACTCCGCGCCGGACCCTGCTCCCGAGCCCTGCCTTGCTGCCGCCCCGAACCTCGCTCTAGAGCCCTGCCTTGCCGCTGCCCCGGACCTCGTTGACGAGCCCATCCCTGCTACCGCGCCGGACCCTGATTCCACGCCTTGCCCTGCCGCCGCGCCAAGCCTTGGATCCAAGCCTTACCTTGCTGCCGTGCCAAGCCTCATGCCCGAACCTCCTCCGGTCGCCGCACCTCCGTCCTTGTTTTCTGTGGAAGAAGCCTGCGTTGGGGTAAGCACCGCCGCCTTGCCTGCTCCTCCCCCGACTGCCCGAACCACCGATTCTCCGTTTCTCTCCGCTCCGGAGCCTACCGATGCCGGCCACCAGTGGGCTGCCTTCATCGGGCCCCGGTCTACCCAGACGGCCACCAGCCCAGATCAGCAGCCAAGCCCAGCCGACGCCGGTCACCAGTGGGTTGCCTTTGTCGGGCCCCAGTCTACCTCCAGCCCCGACAGCCAAGCTAACTCCACGCCCGCAATCACCTTGCCTGTCACCTCCGGTTCACCGCCGGCTGAAGCATCTTCCACTGCGCCTGCAACCTCTCTGGTCCTTCCTGTCTGGCCAGGGGTATCCAATAGACTCGTTGCTACCCAGCCTGTAGAAGAAGAAGAGGACTGTGTAAACTGGGCGGCTTGTGTATCTGTGTAAATAAAGTTATTTCAGTAACGCTTCCGTGTCAGTCTTAGTCGGATCAGGACAGTCTTGCAGTTCCAGTCCAGTCGCCTAGTGGTTCCAGTCCAGTGTTCTAGTGGTTCCAGTCCAGTCTGCCTTGCAGTTCCAGTCCAGTTGCCTAGTGGAACCAGTCCAGCCTGCCTTGTAGTTCCAGTCCAGTTGTGAAGTGATTCCAGTCCAGTACTGTCTAACCGTTCCAGCCCGGTTTTGCCTTGCTGCTTCAAGGAGAATCTTGTCCAGCACGCCAGTCCAGTATATCTGTTGCCAGAAGAATCATTCTTCTGATCAAAGTAATCATTCCATTACATCCAGTTGCGTTGAAGATGCTCTACATTTGTGTGAATTAATTGACTAAATTTCTGTAAATAACTTCTTGTTTAATAAAGAACATTCTATAGAATCTCCAGAGTTGGCTCATAGTCCAAACAGGACACCATGAAGAAAGCTCCAGCATTGCCATTGTCAAGAGTGCTGCTTCTCAGGCATACAAATCTGGGGCCAGGGCTTCTGGCTGCCTGAGGCAAAGCAACAATTAGCAGTTCTTCCCCCGTCAAAGTGCGTAACAACCAAGGCTAGAAAACTAGCTTTGGCAGTGAGGGCATAACATGGTTCTATTACCTTCCAGGCAGCAAAAATGCAACAGTAGAAAAATAAAAAAATAATAAACAACATGCTGCCTTTTCATGACACCCAAAACTAGTTCCTTGAGGCAGTTGCCTGACTCTGCTTAGTAATTTGTTCTGTCCTGCCTAGAGCCCAGAAGAGAGATACAGTATAGTAGATAACCTAGCAGAGTTAAGTACCTCCTAAGTATAATGTAGCTTTTGTAATGATTTCAGTGAGAATAAATTCATTAATAATTACGAATACCAAATCACTAGCTATAGAAATTTACTTAAACGGAACTCTAAATATTACAAAGAATTGTAATATTTATAAACACAATTTCTTAAACTATAAACAAAATGGTCCAACATTTACATAATCCAAACAAAAATAGTTTTACTACAACAATTAATGGATCAAGTTAATTGTTAAACAGGTCGCCTACTTAAATGATCTCTATTTGCTTTTATTTGGGGAAGGTTAATAATAAATTGTCAAACAACAATTGTCTAGTAACCTCTGATAACAGCAAGTGAAATTTCACTTAGGGAATACTCACCTGGTATGGGTGATATGGGAATGCAAGAAAACATTCTTATGGAAATACTTATTAGTAGAAATCATTTTTTTTCCAAGCCAGGTTTTGGGGCCAAAGAGAAAATAAATCTAAACATAGAATTTTTGTCCTCTTAAAAATATCCCAGTCAATCTCCCCAAATGATAAAAAAGATTGAAAACTCTTTCCCCTTTCCTTCCAGTGACAACCTCTTCCTTTGATGTTTGCTTGTAACCCAAAGATGTTGATAATATGGCTCTGAAAAATGTGATCCTTGTCTGAAGAAAAGTTCCCTGTCCCTGTCTGTTGAAATATTTCCAAGTAGCTCAATTACTTGATGCTATTTCACGCACAAACCTTATTTCTTCCATGGCCTTCTGCTCCATCTGTACTTACTTCAATTCCAGCTTGTGTACCTTCAGGTCATTTTTCATATTGTCTTCTTTTGCTTGTCCTCCTGCTCTTTCCGTACTTCTTGCACTGAGAGTCTGGATGTATCCAGTGTTTGTTCCTTTTATACTTCAAATGCATTTTTTTTCTTCTCCTTAATGTCCTCAACCTTCAGGGACTAGAACCAGTTTATTCATCCCCCCCCCCCTGTATTTGTTTGTTTAATATTTAATTTCTAGACTGGCCAAATCCAAACAACTCTGGGTGGCTTCAACAGTTCTATAAAAAATGACAATGTCCATGAAACAGCAACTGTCTGAAGGAACAAACCATCCTTCCTTATCCCCCTTCCAGATTTTAAGGGCCTCTCCATCCATCTCAAAGACATTCTATGTCTTCATCATTTTCTCAAGAACTAGTTAGCTTACCATCTGAAAAGATCAACCTAGAATACAAACGATCCAAAAGCTCATCCAACAAAGATAAAACTTTAGTTTTGATGGTCAATTAAGGAAGTGATAGTCATGTGGCAAATTGCCAAAGCTTCTCTATTTTTGCCCCAGATGCAAAAAACTGATTTCCGTATGTCTAAAAAGCATTTGTTACCTGAATGAATTTATTAATCTGGACTCTAACACCTGGTTTTGCCTATTTTTGCCCACGGCCCTTATCAGGTTTCTGAAAATATTACTTTAACAACTGGGCCTCCTATGTACAGTATTTCATATCATGTCTTACAATGTTCTTACTGATGTTGCAAAGGATAAAACATGTTCAGATGAATGATCCATATTAAGACTGACTTAATTCTTTAGCTTCCGCCTTCAAACACATATTTCTTACTGCATGGGAGTTGACTCTCTGTGATCTAATGTTATTACACTATATATAAATACTGCAATCAAATCACAGCTGCAGAACCAATCACATAATAATTTCCATGTATGCATGTATGAATTATATTTTTAATTGCCTGATAATTCCTAGTGGGAAGTAGACAGTGCCAGCTTGCTACATCTGTTTAAAATATTATTTAATTTATTAGAAGCACATGATGCCAAAGAGAAGCATGGATGGGTGTTAGGCTTAAAAAAAATGAATAAAAAAAGATTGGGATTCAATGGGAAGGTCCATTCAAAATGAGACTTAGCCTCAGGGAATATAGCCTTATAAGGAATTGGGCAAGGTTTTAAACACATTCAAAGAAAATAAAATCTATTTTTTAAATAAAACGCATCCACAAACACCAATTAGCAGTCAGAAGACACGATGAAAACTCCTTAATCTCACAACACATGGACAGACTTAACCATACTTTCAACTGGGAAACTGTGAGCATCTTAAACCAAGCCAAATCCAAAAACACTAGAGAATTCCTGGAAGCTTGGCACTCAGACAAAGCAGCCATCAACAGACACATAGAGGTAAACAACATTTACATACCATTCATAAGAGACAATAGAAAAGCCAGAAGACCAGAACACCTCCTTGCCAGCAATCAACACCCAGATATGCAAAGATTAACACCAAGATTAGCACCAGAGGAACAATCAAACAGCACAATACACCCTAATCAAGGAACTATTAACTCAGTCAATCAACCAAGTAGCAAACAACAGCCCAATCAAGGAACTGCTAAGGAGAGAACAACACCTCCACCAACACAAGCAGGACAAGCCATGGTATATAAATAGAGAGCAAGTCTGTTCGCACTGAAGATGTTGCCTAGCCTGGCAATGAAACGCCTGCAAGAAAACAACAAGGCTCAGAGAGCATCAAGGACTCCACAGAATAAAATCTGTAAGCTACTGTATCTGACTTCTTACTGCATCTAGAAGTCTGGAGTGAACAAAAAATAAACAGCCTAACATTCTTTCCTTACCCCACAGCCTGTTGCTTCCAACCCTTCCATTCCATGAAGATTTCAGAACAAAAGCATTGAGCAAACACCTCCATGGCTGTGTATTGTCGAAGGCTTTCACGGCCGGAGTTCGATGGCTGTTGTGGGTCTTCCGGGCTGTGTGGCCGTGTTCTGGAAGTTGTGGTTCCTAACGTTTCGCCAGCATCTGTGGCCAGCATCTTCAGAGGGCATCATGCCCTCTGAAGATGCTGGCCACAGATGCTGGCGAAACATTAGGAACCACAACTTCCAGAACACGGCCACACAGCCCGGAAGACCCACAACAGCCACCTCCATGGCTCTTTACTCTCAAGTGGGGTGTATACGTGAATTATGTTGGTATAGGGATCTAGTCACCTGGCCTTCCTTACTAGAGGCAGAAGGAATTAGTTTACAAGTCAGTTCTGTCTGTGATGTTCTGGTATAGTGGGGATCTCTGAAAGCTTGTCTTACTAGAGCTACCCATAATTGGGGGGGGGAGAATATCAGTAGGGGAGAAAAAGAAGTAGAGTTTGCTATCTGTTATCTCTAAGCCTAATTTATTGCACAGGGCTATTATAAAAATAAGATTAACTTCATTGTATCTGAGCCTACGTTCCAGGGACCTCAGTGGAACTGAATTGCTAAGCTTATAGACCATGCTGGCATATGTCAAACATGGCAAATGCCAGTATTTCAGATAAACTATTCATAATAATCTTTTAAACATTTTCATAGTTTTCTTTCAGCCATTATATTATCAGTAGACGATAAAGGTTCATCAGCATTTGTGGCAACTTTTTTTAACACAGCAGGAACAAGATAAGGCAGGTGCTCAAGTGGCATTTGTTGATTTCACTGACACTATCATATTCATTACCTGATATGATACCTAGGACCTACCCAGGAAAATGCTAACCTCTACATAATCTTTGACTGCCATACACCATAGCATCTTGTAATCATATCATCATCACATCCATTACAGATTTGGCTCCTATCAGTCTATGAAGAAAAAGAATTCCTAATCAGGACCCACTTTATACAGGTAGTCCTCACTTAATGATTATTTATTTAGTGATGATTCAGACAACGGTACTGAAAAACCTGACTTGTGACCAGTCCTCACACTTACGACTGTTGCAGCATCCCCCCGGTCATGTGATCACGATTTGGGCGCTTGGCAACAGGTTCACATTTATGACTGTCACAGTATCCCATAGTCATGTGATCGCCATTTTCTACCTTCCCGGCCGGCTTCTGGCAAGCAAAATCAATGGGGAACCACATGATTCGCTTAATGACCACATGGTTCACTTAATGCCTGCAGTGATTCGCTTAACGACTGCCACAAAAAAGGTAATAAAATTGGGTCGGATTCTCTTAATGACCATTTATCAACCAAAATTCCAGTCTCAATTGTGGTTGTTAAGTGAGGACTATCTGTACTTTATAAGATACTGCATCATTTGACTCATTCAGACTGGGCACAACATACTTTCATTTTTGTCCCTTAGACACTATTTCTCCCTGAGTATGCAGTTTCCCCCCCCCCCCCATTTTTTAAATGAAATGATTTGTTGTTTCTCTGTGCTGCTGAGTTATGTGTTCTAGTCTGAAGGAATTACAGCTCTTTTCTGTGGGAATATTTGAACCAATTTTGCAACCAACTTTATATCTGACCTAGAGTAAGGCAGAAAGCAGTCGACAGTAGATTTGTGGGTCCTCATCTCCTTTCTCTTCTTTGATAATGGCGGTAATTGTTCAGCCATTTTGGGACACCAATGTTTAATGAAAAACTGCAGCTTTTTAATTTTAAAATTGATCCTCTTGCACAGCTGCACAGTTGTGAACATATTTTTTAAACTTAGGAACGAAGAACCTGAAATAGTCTGCTTGACCTCCCACCTCCTTTCCACTATACTTGTGGTTTGTGACATGTTCCCCACTATAAAAATAAATGATAAAAAACGTTCTTCTTTTCAAACTCTTCCTCTTTCTCCTTTGGCGGGGTTGACACAGCACACTTAAAGATGTCAAGTAAAGGGCACGCAGCCGCATTTGCATAACAGGCTTAACCTGGTTAGTATTAAATTGGGTTTTTTGTTGTGTGAACCCAGGCCATTTCATAGATTTAGCAGACTGCGTGACTCCAAAAAAAGATAAATTCATAAGTCAACTTAAACAGATGGTAGGAGCATTATATATATGGCACTAATTGCATTAAAAGGGCACTGGATACTGCAGTGTATTCCCTAACTTATGACACAGCAATAAGTGAAGGAAGGAAATTGGATTATGTAACGTTGGCTTTAATGTTTGTTTGCTTTTTTAATTATATAGGGAAATAGAGAAAATAGTACCACTTATCAACAAGCGATGCAGGAACATAACTGAAAGAAGTGGCAGTTCATTGCTTTCTCTCCTTATGGATAGTTTCTTGATTGATAGATAAATGTGTTGTCAGTAATTTTATTGTAAACCGCCCAGAGTCTACTGCGGTGGAGATGGGCGGTGATAAATTTGATTAATAAGTAAATAAATAAATTAGATACAGCAAGTAGGGGCTCTATACAGAGACTTTGAAGGACTACCTATTTATTTATTTATTTAATTTATATAACCTATAATATTATTTATATAATCTATAATACTTCTTGGTAATATTAGATGTATGTATGTATGTATGTATGTATGTATGTATGTATGTATATATGTATAACCAGAATAGATGGGCCATTTATAAATATGTCATATTATGCTTGTTAATTGGACAATCACATTCTTTAGATGAACTTGCCGAGAAGATTCTGCTGGCCATCACTGGTACTCCTAAATGCATATTACCCAGAAATTTAGGACCTTTCATACCTGGAGTGAGGAGACTGGCAATCACAGATGTTGTCAAAGACATTTTGGTTGATGAGGCAGAAAATCTAATGCACCCTGAGCCATCCTGAACATTAAAAAAAATCAACCCCAAACCCAGAAATAAATATAAACAATAGATAAGTCAAAATAAGTAGTACTTTGCTTCTTTGTAATACTTATGGCTATTGCCTGATGGTAAAGCTAGCTCTGGGACATTATATCACAAATGATTTGTGAATGCCCTAATTAAAAATAATCATGTTGCCAAGTTTATGAACTGAGATGGTAAGTTGGGAGGGGAACCTCTTTGGTTCAAACTTAACAAACTTAACAAACACAACAAATTTAAAAAAATGAACCAATATCCTGTTGCATTCAGGCTAAGTTTGTATTTAAGCTTACCTGTTCATAAGAATTTCAGTATTACGAGTAACATTATTATCAAACAGTGGCATAGACTTTATCCGCATATGCTGGTCCATAATGTGGCAGAGATTTATACATATTCAGTGATCAGCTTACTGTTCAAGTGTAGTTATCTCAGTTCCAGCAAATGTAGCCATGATTCAGTTTGGTATAAAGCTTTTAATTTCTTGATCAAGGAAAATTCCTGATTTAGTGACTTAAAGTGTCTTCATGGCATCACCCAGCCATTGTTGAAGTGACAGAAAGCCTATTTTTATCATTGGCATAATGATGGTTGGGTGATTCCAGAGGATGCTATAAATCACAAATCAGGAAATGACCTTACACACAGCACAGATTAGTTTGCCTTGCGCTGCTTGTAAAGCAACTACCCTCTCTTCCCAGATAGAAGTCAACATGCAAAAAGGTGGGAAAGGAAAGATAAGATAAATCTCTCTTTCTCTCTCCCAAAACTTTTAATCCAACAATCATGGCACTTAGGTGATGTTGGTAACTTTCTGCTTGTTGCTCCTCCCCTCCTGCACCAATCATCACTTCCAAGCCTGGTACTTGTGTCAATAAATGAGAGAAAGTGTGGAGAAGCAGCTAGGTTTGTGGCAATCTATCTGGCATACATTCTCCTTTCCAGGAGAATGCAGCTTTGGGGTACTTGGAAATCAGTGTCAATGCTGGAGTTGGCTGAAGCCATTTCTTTTTCTGGGATGGGAAAGAACATGGTGGAACATTTTTGCTTCCAACCATTGATGGATCCAAGAAGGCTTCAGGGTGACCATTGATAGATGCTATTGAAAGTTTCCTTCATTTATTGAATTAAAGTTTGAGACAATTACATTGCAATGTAGACAAAAAGCTGACCAACACAATGAACAGTAAAAACATTGATTGGTTGTCCCAGTAACAATGATAAAACGAACACCCCAAAATCCCTTCCCTTAATGGACTGCTTAGTTCTTCCAATAAACACTGCCTTGTCTCCTGGCAATTTGTTTGGCAGATCTGTTTCATACTTATAGTTGAAGGCTTTCACGGCCGGAATCCCATGTATATGTACAGCCTGGAAAACCCACAACAACCATCTATTTCATACTGTTTCTTAGAAAATTAGGAAAGGAACTATTTCTTTGTGTATGTTTATGAATTAAACTCTCCTATCTTCCAAAAGAGGAGAATATTCCTATGTTGATGCTTCTTGTCCCCACAAATTCCCACATACAGACTATATATTTATCAAAATTCGTCACCGCCCATCTCCCTCAAAAGAAAGACTATAATGGGGGACTATGAAATAAAATAATTTAATTCTCAAATTCTGATTTTTCCTGGTGAGACTCAGACATCTGAAGTTGTTTCCTGCTGTACTGTGAGGGTCCGCTCATGCAAGTCGCACGCGTTTCTTCCCAAGAACGACTTCAGCTCTTAACATGGATAAGTAAACGGTTTATTGGTTTACATGGGTGACTTCGTTAAAGGCACGGATGGTTCTTGAGGTGTTGTCTTGGCTTTATATATCCTCCCGCCAGAGCGCCCGCCCCCTCCCATCAGAGCGCCCACCCCCTCCCTGCTGAAGGCTTCCCTCTGGTCCACTGCTGGTGACCTGGCGTACCCTCTGGGAGGTGTGATTTGATTGTTCTTTCTGTGGTCTTTGATTAAGCCAATGGCCTCTTAATGGCAGGGCTCTGAGTGCGTGCCAGAGTCCTGACATGCCTCCCGCCCAAGATTTTCCTCCCCCTCCCTCTCTTTCGCCTGTGTGGATGTGGTCGCTTTTCTTGGTGTTCATCACGGTATCTGTGAAAATACAAAGAAAATTTTAGTGTGTTGTCTCATTGGGGTCTTTCGGGGAATTTGCAGTGGAACCGTCTAATTAGGTCAGGGGCTTGCATGTGTTGCGCTGCCACCCATTCTTTGAATCCAACGGGTAGGTGTTGCCATTTGACCAAGTATTGAAGTTGTCCCCTGTGCCACCGTGAGTCGAAGATGTCATCAATTTCGAAGTGCGGTTCTCCATTTACGATGGTAGGTGCTGGTTCTGGGGTTACTGGGTGCCATTGGTCCGCCGGTTGGTACTGTTTCAGTAAACTAATGTGGAATACCGGGTGTATCTTTTTTAGTGTTTTCGGAAGTTGGAGTTTTGCTGTTACTGGGTTAATTACTTTCGTTATAGGGAACGGTCCGATGAACCTCGGGGCCAGTTTCCGCGACGCTTGTGTTGATCTGAGGTTTTTTGTTGAAAGGTAGACCTTGTTCCCTTCTCTGAGTTCCCATTCGGTTGTTCTTTTCTTGTCTGCGTACTTTTTGTACGCGGCCTTTGCTTCTTGTAGTGTTTGCAAAATCACTGGCCAGTTGCTGGTTATTTTGGTAATCCACGCCTCTGCTTGTAATGGACCGTGCGTTTTGTCTCTGTTGATCATGGCCACCTCTGGTATGGTGGCAAAGTCTTGTCCGGTTGCTATTTTAAAAGGTGTAAATCCGGTGCTTTGGTGTATGGCGTTATTATATGCCACTTCTGCGAATGGTAGTAAGTCTACCCAGTCATCTTGCTGATAACTTATATAGCACCGGAGGTATTGTTCTAGTATGGATATCAATCGTTCTGATGCCCCGTCTGTGCACGGGTGGAATGCACTGCTCAGCCCTTGTTCCGATCCAATAAGCTTGAGGAATTCTTTCCAGAATTTTGATGTAAACGTGCTTCCACGATCGCTGATGATGCGTTCAGGTGTACCGTGTATTCGGTAGATGTTTTGTATGAATAGTTTTGCCATCTTTGGTGCAGTCGGTATGCCGTGGCATGCGATGAAGTGGGCTTGTTTGGAGAAGAGATCTGTTATCACCCAGATCGCTGTTTTGTTTTTGCTCGCGGGGAGGTCCACCACGAAGTCCATGGCGATTTGTTTCCATGGTTGGGTGGGGCTCGCGACAGTTTGTAGTAATCCCGTGGGTTTTCCTATTGTACGTTTCGCTGTGGCGCAAACTGGGCAGGACTTTACGTACTCTTTTACGTCTCTGCGTAACGTGGGCCACCAGAACTTACGTCTTACGAGGTGGATGGTCTTGACAAACCCGAAGTGCCCCGCTGCTTTGTGGTCATGGCAATTCTCGAGCACTCGTTTCCGGACTTTGTCGGGTACGTACAATTTGTCGTCTTTCCACCACTCCCCCTTGTGTTCTTGTAACATTTCTTTGTTTTCGCCCCACCACGTGTCATCTAAAATTGCTGATTGTATGTCTCTTTGTAGTACTGACTTTTCCGTTTGTCTCTCGTCTTGCTTCCGCGTGACTGCCATGTTCCCCTCTTGTACTGTTGTAATGGGTGTCGGGTTGCCAGGAAAGAGTGCTTCCGTGACTTCTTCAGGCTTTTCTTCGTGTTGCGGTAGTCGTGACAGTGCATCCGCTAAGTGGTTTTTCCCCCCTGGGAAGTACTTCAGTGAAAAGTTGAATCTGCTGAAGAACTCTGCCCAGCACAGTTGTTTGGGGTTCAGTTTTCTAGGCGTTTTGAGTGCCTCCAGGTTTTTATGGTCGGTCCATACCTCAAACGGTGCGGATGATCCCTCTAATAGGTGTCTCCAAGTAGCTAGTGCATGTCGTACCGCGAACGCCTCCTTCTCCCATACATGCCAGCGTCTTTCCGTGTCGCTGAACTTTTTGGATATGTAAGCGCAGGGTCTCAGTTTGTTTTCTTCGTCTGCCTGTAGGAGGATTGACCCTACCGCATAATCGGAGGCATCCGTGTGTATTATAAACGGTTTGTCGACTTCGGGGTGCTTTAATATGGGCTCCGCTGTGAACAGGGCCTTGAGTTTGTCGAAGGCTTCCTGGCATTCGGGTGTCCACTTAATTTTTGCGCTCGCTTGTCGCGTTGTCGGTTTGGCCCCCGTTGTTTTTGTTTTCAATAAGTCCGTTAATGGCAGAGCGATTTGCGCAAAATTTTTTATAAATTCCCTGTAGAAGTTAGCGAACCCTATGAAGGCCTGCAGTTGTCTTCTGGTTCGCGGTGGTTCCCACCCTAGGACTGCCTGTACCTTGGCAGGGTCCATTTCAATGCCCTTTTGTGATATGCGAAAGCCAAGGAAGTCTAGTTTGTCTTTATTGAATTCACATTTGCTCAGTTTGACGTATAGTTTGGCTTCTAATAATTTTTTGAGCACTGCCAATACTAATTGTTCGTGTTCCTCTTTGTTTTCTGAAAATATGAGGATGTCGTCTAAGTAGACGATGACGCCCTTGTATAGGAAATCGTACAGGACCTCGTTGATCAACTTCATGAAAATGCCTGGTCTTCCCGCAATGCCGAATGGGAGAACGCGATATTGGAATGACCCCAGCGGGCAGTTGAATGCTGTTTTCCATTCGTCCCCCTCCCGTATTCTTACTCGATAATATGCTTCCCTAAGGTCCAATTTGGTAAAGATTTTCCCTTTCGCTAATTGTGCCAACATGTCTTTCAGTAGTGGTAGGGGGTATTGGTTTGTGACAGATATAGCATTAAGCCCCCTGTAGTCGGTGCACAGCCGTAGGGATCCATCTTTCTTCTTCCTAAACAGGACCGGAGCTGCTAGGGGGGAGTTGGCAGGTTCAATGAAACCTCGCGCCAGATTCTTGTCTATAAATTTGCGTAGTTCTTGTAGTTCCTTTTGGGTCATCGCATACATCTTTGGTTTAGGGAATGTGGCACCCGGTATGAGCTCTATGGCACAGTCTGTTTGCCGGTGGGGGGGTAGTTGATCGCATTCTTGTTCGTTGAAAATCTCTCTTACTGGGTTGAAACGTTTTGGGACCGCTGTTGTCCCTTCTTGTTGTGTTTCCTCCCTCTGCATAGTCCCTGCTGCCCCAATTTCCGTTATGTAGTTAGTTTCGGTGTGATAGCTCCCGTCTACAAACTCCATATCACCCGACACCCAATCTATTTGAGGGTTTCTTTCTCTCAGCCATTTGAGTCCGAGCACAATGAGTTGTGTTGATATTGGGGCCACGATAAATTGAAGGGTCTCTATGTGTGAGCCAATTGACATTTTTACAGCCTCTGTGAAGTGTCCCACCGGCCCCCCTTTCATTTCTGACCCATCTAGTTGGCAGAACGTAATGGGTGATTTTAGTTCGAATAATTTAAGTCCCAATTCGATTGCTATTGATGGGTGCATTAGGCATCTCGAACACCCCGAGTCTAACATGGCTACCCCACTGAATTGTTCTTTCCCATTTAGGGTTTCTAATTTTACCTTGACTTCCATGGTGGGGCAGTGTTCAGTGGTCAAGGTGTCGTTGCACCCCCTGTTGAAGGCCTGTCCCGCGGCGCATTTTAGGGCAGGCCGTTGCCGTTTCCTGCCGGTACGAATTCTTCATCTGTTGATCCGTCCGTGGTCGACTCAGGTTCCACGTATCTTCGCCTTTCCGTCGCTGCCTTTGCCGTTGTTTGCTTGTAAGGTGGTGCTCTGTTGTGCCTTTCCCCTGTCTTGTTTTTGTCTGCAGGTTGTTTGCAGTCCTGTATTCTGTGTCCTACCCTCCTACACTTGAAGCACAGTTTATGCTTCGCCCGTCGTTCTTTTTCCTCCGCCCACTGTTTTTTGTCATAGTCCTTTTTGTTGTATGGGCTTATGTACTGGCTTTTCGCTGCATATTGCAGTTGGTGGTAGGAGCGTATTCGCAGCTTCATGTTCTCCACCTGTCCCGCCAGTTGGATCCATTCATCGAGGGTTTTTGGGTCCCCTCTCCCTGCTGCCGTGTCCAACAACTCTGGCCGCAAGCCCATTTGGAAGTATTCTACTTTGAATGACTCGGGCCAGTCGGGTAGGCGGCTGACAAGTTTTTTGAATTCGAGGGCGTATTCTGCCACTGTGCGGTGGCCTTGTCTCAGTCTCTGTATCTCTGTCTTAGCCGATATGCGAGACAGGGTGTCTTCAAACCGTTTCCGTAGCGCCCTCATGAATAGTTCAAAATTGTGAAGTTCTTTAGCTCTTGTCTCATGTAGCATGGCCAGCCACTTCGCCGCTTCTCCAATCAAGAAGTTAGATACGTAGCGAATTTTGGCTTCTTCATTGAGGAAGAAGCACTCTGACTCCTCCATGAACCCTCTGACGTGGTTCAGGAAGCATGCCAGTTGTTCAGGGTCCCCATCAAATTTAGTTTTAAGTTTAGTTGTTATGATGGGTTTATTATACTGGTAGACTGGTGCATTCCTCTCGAGGTATGCTTGTGTCATTGGGTCGTCGGATTCCTCCCCTTCTTTGTCTTCCTCATCATCATTTTCTTCAGCGCTTTCCAATTCAGATGGGCCTGTGGGGAAGCTCTCACGGTGGGCGCCTGCTGCCGCTTGTGTCGTCGCCCCTGCTGCTGCCCTGGCTGACGTGCTGGGTGTGTGATCCTCGTGCAGGTCTCCGCTTTGTTCCATGGTTTGCCAGTCGCACGTGGTGAGTACTGTTCTCGGGTAGTCGTCCTGGCTTTCAGCTGCTTTTGCGATTCTTGCCGCCGATCAGCTGGTTCACTCCCTGAGCGGTGTGGTCTGGTCTCTGCCGTAGGGCTTTCTAGCGCTTTTAAATTTTTCCCGCCGGACGATCAGCTGGGTAGCGCGCCGCCGCTGTTGCGCGCTGCTGGGGAGCGCCAATTACTCCGGTCGCCGCTGCCTCATCGCCAGACGCCTCTCGCCGCCTCGAGTTGGTGGGGCCTGCTGCTGCTGCGTGCTGCTGGGGAGCGCCGATTTGGCCGGTCTCCGCCGCTTCGTCGCCGGGCGCCTACTGCTGCCGGAAGTTGCCGAAGCCCGCCGCCGCCGCGAGCTGCTGGGGAGCGTTGGTCACTGTTGCCACGCTGCCTCCGCCTCTCCGCCGCTGGGGATCGCCGCTCGGTCCCTGCTGCTGCTGCACCGTCGCCGCCTCTCAGCTGGGGGGGGGCGGTCTCTGCTGCTGGTTTAACCCCCGAAGGGCCTCTGCCACTCGCGAGCTGCCGGGGAGCGTTAGTCACCAAGCCGCCACTCGTTGCTAGAGGGCGTTGCTTTCGTGCTGGCTCCGCCGTCCGTTGCCGCTTGCTTCCCGCCTTTCACGTTTCCCGCCTTGGGACTTTGCTTCGCTGCCTGAGGTAAAATTTTTCGCCTCCGCAGTTTCCACCGCAAGCTAATTCTCCGTCCTGAAATCTTAGCTGGGTCGTTTGCCACTGTGGGCTGGACCCGATCTCAACCGGGGTTGTCCTGACGGGTCTCAGATTCGTTCCCGGGAAAATCGACTAGTTGATCCATGCCTTTCTGTGAGGGTCTGCTCATGCAAGTCGCACGCATTTCTTCCCAAGAACGACTTCAGCTCTTAACATGGATAAGTAAACGGTTTATTGGTTTACATGGGTGACTTCGTTAAAGGCACGGATGGTTCTTGAGGTGTTGTCTTGGCTTTATATATCCTCCCGCCAGAGCGCCCGCCCCCTCCCGTCAGAGCGCCTGCCCCCTCCCTGCTGAAGGCTTCCCTCTGGTCCGCTGCTGGTGACCTGGAGTACCCTCTGGGAGGTGTGATTTGATTGTTCTTTCTGTGGTCTTTGATTAAGCCAATGGCCTCTTAATGGCAGGGCTCTGAGTGCGTGCCAGAGTCATGACATGTACTGAGAGAGTGGTATGGAGAGCCATGTTTTTTGCTTATTAAAAGCTGAGTTTGTGGAGGGGAGGGGATTGGGGAAGAATGAAAGGTCAATGATTTTAATTCTACTTCACTGAATTCAAATGTTTGAATGGATATACTTGGTGGAAAGGTCATGTCAAAGGGGGTTAGCAGCTTGAATTCAACTTGTCCCAAAGTTTGCAATCAAATAAATACAATGGTAGCGTGGCCGGGATGTTTGTATGCCAAAAGTATCAAAAAACCTGCTCTTCATCTCAAAGCCTTTCAACCTTCTGCATACTTCTTGGGATCATAGCTGGTGCTGAATGGCAACAGACTGATGTTTGCTCTTGGTTCTTTCAAAATCCAGGGGCATTAGTTCTGACAATCACTATAGTGTCTTGCTGACAATATACTTCACATTAGAAAGTTTAAAGTGCCAGCCCTACTATTTCACACTTTCAGGTGTGTAAGGAAGCACTTTAAGCAGCTTTAGGAAATGTATAGAAAGAAGAAGGCTTGAACTGAGATGACACAAGATGGAGGCACCAGTTGTGTTCTGTGCCAAATAGACCAATGGAGCAATGGCATCTGATTTTGCTCTGCATTATCTTTACTCACATATTTTAAGATTACTATCCACATTGCTTCAAGCATTTGGTATCACACATATAACTATCATACCCTTGTTTAGAGAACACCAATGGTCTACACTGTAAAGGATAAAATGCACAGGATAAAATACAAGGTGGTCCAGTGAGAAAGCCAGGTGGCTTCTGGTTGTTGAAAATATTCTATTTTGTGTGTTTATTGACAAAATACATACTGTAGAACACAGAAGGGAACACAGAAGAGGAGCTATAAAATTACTTGGTTTTCTCTGCATATCAATTGGAATGTTTATATCAAACATGCATTACAATGAATAAATGTAATGTAAATGTAAGGGAATAAATCTAAGGGAATAAATATTCCCTTTTGAATACTCAGAAATCTACAGAGGGATATTACTCAACATTGACCACAGTGGGAATGTGCAAAGCCAAAGAAGCCAAACAAAACAGAAAGAAAAACAAATGTTTGTTTCCTTGACATGAAATGGGGGGAAGATTGAGCTTCTGAAATACCTCTTTTTGAATATCTGGCAGTAGCATTGTACTCCTTAATGTAGTTGATCTTCATGGCAAGCTGTGTGAGCAGATGCCTTTGGATGAGATTCTAGTAATATATAGCATTTAGATTAGCCCTGTAATCTAAATTTATGGAGACCCTATTCCATGATGATTTTGCTTTTGCTTCAAGTTATTATGTCTAAGTCTCAGATATTTGTAGTAGTATTTATCTCCACAAGTTCTGGAGATCTGTTAGAGTCTTTAATGACCTTTGAGTTTGGGTTATGCTGGCAAAAATCTCCATTTTTAAAAGTACATCTTAAGGGTTTGCTGTGTGTGCTATCACTTCATCTCATCTCATCTCATCTCATCTCATCTCATCTCATCTCATCTCATCTCATCTCATCTCATCATCTCATCTCATCATCATGTATATATGTTATCTTCTCTCTGTCCAGTGAATTAAGTATTGCATAGTTAGTTATGTGCTGAGTTTTGTTTGATTACAGGCTACTGTGTGAACAAATGTCCTCCATCTTGATGTGAGCCCATTGACAATTTGCAGTTCTGTGGAGTCCTTGGTGCTCTCTGAGCTTGGTTGTTTGCTTGCAGACATGGTGTTGTTCTTTCCTTGGTAGTTCTTTGATTACGCTGTTGTTTACTGCTTGTTTGACTGAGTTGATAGTTCCTTGATTAGGGTGTTGTATACTGCTTGATTGTTTGGATTAACACCAGACAAACAATACAATACCCTAATGAAGGAACTACCAACTCAGTCAAATAATCAAGCAGTAAACAACAGCCTAATCAAGGAACTACCAAGGAGAGAAAAACACCCCCACCAACACTGTCACAGAGAGCAAACCCCACTCCCTTCTAGCACTGAAGATGTTGCCGAGTCGGGCAATGAAATGTCTGCAAGAAAACAACCAAGCTCAGAGAGCACCAAGGACTCCACAGTTCAACCCTGAGCTACAGATATTCTCTTTTATTGGAATCTGCAGTTTTTCCAGGGCCATTCCAGTAATATTCTTGATCCCACCCATCCATCCATTCCATTGTCTATTGTCCACTTCTATTGCTCAACAAACTTCACAAGGATCCTCTCACATCACATGCTCAAAGTACACACGTTTCTGCTTGCTAGTCATCATCATCTCAAGAAAGAAGTCAGCCTTTTATTTTTCCCAGGCTCAACTGATTATTCATTCTTGTAGTCCATGGTATTTTTATTAACCATTTCCAAATCCATAATACAAAGGTCTCTCTCTCTCCCTCAATGTCCAGTTGTATATTAGCACTGAAAAAAACTACCGCTTTAACTATTCTAGTCTTTGTTATCAGAAGTATCATTATTTTGCATGGTCTTATCTGTTTGACACTGCTTATCTCCATCAGATTAATTTTCTCTTTTTGGATCATTTTCCTCAATGAATAAAAGAACATGTCTAATGTTTTTGACTCATTCGTTTAACTGGGTTCTCTTGATCTAGTTTTAGGACTTGTGTGGAGAACAGATCATATTTGAGGTCATATTGATGGAGAAATATTGAAAATTCAAAAAAGTTCACAAACTTTTAAGCAGCACTGTAAATGTCTCTTCTTCTGCAACATTAAACAATTCAATAGATATTTCCTCTGGGCCTGATGCCTTTTGTGCTGGCATCTCCTCTTGCCTCTCAATTTCTAGCATAACTGGCTTCTGAATATATGTCCCTTTAAATCAGTGTTTCTCAACCTTGGCAACTTTAAGATGTGTGGACTTCAACTCTCAGAATTCTGGGAGTTGAAATCCACACATCTTAAAGTTGCCAAGGTTGAGAAACACTGCTCTAAACATTTCTGTCATTCTATAATCCTGTTTATAAAGGGTTTCCCTATAGTCTTCCCATTTTCTTTTATTCTCATATGCTTCTATTCAGTCTCTTTCCTCCTCCTCCTCCTCCTCCTCCTCCTCCTCCTCCTCCTCCTCCTCCTCCTCCTCCTTCTCCTTCTCCTTCTCCTTCCTAGTGTTTTCCCACAGGTACAGGGTCTGCTTTTTTGATCAACAAACACCATGATTATTCTTGAATAGAGGTAAAGGTTCCCCCACACAGTCGTGTCCGACTCTAGGGGCCAGTGCTCATCTCCATTTGTTAGCCAAAGAACCAGTGTTGTCCAAAGATGCTTCCACGGTCATGTGGCCAGCATAACACCTGTGGAATGCTGTTACCATCCCACCGAAGTGGTACCTATTTATCTACCTGCATTTGCATGCTTTCAAATTGCTAGGTTAGCAAGAGCTGGGGTGAGTGCGGGAGCTCACTCCATTATGCGGGGCTAGGGTCTCAAACCTCTGAACTTGTGACCTTCCAATCGACAAGCCTGGAATCTTAACCGCTGAGCCATCGTGCCCCCTAAGGTAAGGTTTCCCCTTCCAGTTGTATCTGGCTCTAGGGGGCGGCACTCATCTCTGATTCTCAGCTGAGGGATCCAGCGTTGTCTATAGATGCTTTCATGGTCATGTGGCCAGCATGACTGAATGTTGAGGCATACAGAACGCTGTTACCTTCCCACTGGAGTGGTACCTATTTATCTACTTGCATTTTTACATGCTTTCGAACTGCTAGGTTGGCAGGAGCTGGGCGAGAACAGACGCTCACCCCATTACGCGGTGCTTCTGGGTCTCGAACTGCCAACCTGCCGTCCTTTCATTTGACAGTCAGTAGTCTTAACCGTTACGCCACCGTCCTACTCAAAAAGTAGTAAATTTTCCTGGGATTTGTCTGATGTTCTCTTATTTTTCTTTTCCTTATTATTTTCCTCCATTTGTTAACATTCTTGGTTTAGATATCTTTCAGTATCCTTCCTTGCCTAAATGTTTAAAGTCTGCATTCGTACATTCTTTCTATTCATTCCCCATCTTTCCATGGTTATCATGACAGCTTGTTCTGAAAGCTTGTTCTGAAAGATCTTTTCTTCTTTAAATTCTGGGAATATTTTGTTCTGCATCAGTTTTCACAGTGTCTCTTGCCTCTCCTCAGATTCTCTTTTGCATAAGTTAAGCATAATTAATTTGTTCTTTCTATTCTGACTGTATGTCCTCCAGGTCAAATATTACTTACTCTCTTTAACTGTCTACATTTAACCTGTCTGTGCTGCCTGAACTTCCCAGTCACATCTTATCAAGGACCTCTGGACTGTGAGGAGACAACTCTCTCTGGATCTCAACAGCAAACACTTTAAACTTTTCTCTGTAGCTCGGTTGCTGGCTGCAACATGTCTAGAATAAGATTTTACTTATATTCCCCATCCATGGATTTCTCCACACTTTCTCTTCTGTTGGGCCTCATTCTTGTTGCTAAGATTGTCTTCCATTTGTACTTACCCTTTAGACGTTCCTCCAGAGTAAATCAGAAGACCAGCTTAATTTGCCTTAGTCTAAGCAGTGCTTGGTGCTTAGTCCAAGCAGTGCTTTTATAGATCTGTAGGATTTAAATCTGAGTTTTTCAGATTCAAAGTCAAGTCAGTTCCTGATGATATAGTGTTGACTGGATGGGTATGCTATATATTTTACATACTGATTCCCCTGCAAAAACACATCCCCAAACCTAGCGATGTCAATGGCTGATTTTACTTTTTTTTTATACAGTTGGATAAAACAGGAAACACCTCCCACACTTGGAGAGTCAGACCTATATAAAGCAACTGCATCCTCCACAAAGTATATTTTGTAAGAAGATTTACCCAATGACCATGTTTTGGAAATACAGGCATTTTTTTTTCAAACAGTATGCCAGAACACTGGGAAAAGCTTTTTAAAAACTGCCACTGAGGAAACATTAATTTGTTTGTTCAAAATGGAAAAGCAGCAAACATAGCCAAGAATTTGAGAATAAGTTAGAGCACGGTTGACTCTCTTTTATAAAAATTATTTCTTTTGGTATCCAGTTTTAAAAAAAATTAAAAACAAAAACATAAAAATAAAAATAAAATAAAAATAACTGTAGTAACATGTTTGTTGCCTTATCCCTTTGGAGGATTATGTGACTGTGTAAACTTTTTTTGCTCCTAAATGTACCTTGTGCTAACCCAGGAAAAGAAGAAAACAATCCTAAGAAGTATTACAGTAATACTCCTAACTCCACTTCTGTCATGACTCAAGTGATGGAAATGTTAGCAAAACCTAGGTGTGTAATATTTTTTTATTTTTTGGTGCCTTCAAGTCAGTGTTGACTCCTGGTGACTGCCTGGACAAATCCTTACAGTTTTTTTGGCAGGATTTCAGAAGTGGTTTGCCCTTGGTGCTGAAGTCCATTTAGCAGTCTGTTAGAACTACTGAAATGGAGCAGAGCTGCAATACTCGTGTACAGAAAAAGAACATTGTTTAAAAAACAGAGCTCATGAGCATATTAGAGAGATCCAGGTTAATCTTACACCCTTAGCCCACCCAAGCATAAAGAAATGCACACTTAGACATGGCAGGTATGAAAAGTAAGTACAAAAGAGTCCTTATGTTTATTCATTGCAGGTACAGTATTTTCGGTAGATAAATGATGTTCCATTTCTTCTTTCTGTTCCCTAAACTTAGTTAACTCTTGCCCCTCATTGCTGGCAAGAGATGTGTGTAGAAAGGGGGAAAAATCTCCTAGGCCCATCCATGGCTTAGGATGGAGCAGCACACAGCTGTGTGCTTTGCTCCCAGTCGAAGGAAGAGAGAGAGAGAGAGAGAGAGAGAGAGAGAGAGGAAGTGGGAGTGGCCACAAACAGCTTCCTCAAAAAGCATGGAGAGCTTGCATGCTAGAGCAACCATCCATATGCTGATGAGGCATGCTGGATTTGCCAGAATCTCCAACAGGTGCTTCCTAAGGCTGAGAGAGAGGGACTGGCCCAAGGTCCCCCAGCTGGCTTTGTGCCTCAGGTGGGACTAGAACTCACAGTCTCACGGTTTCTAGCCTGATGCCTTAACCACTACACCAAAGTGGCTCTCAAGTGTGTAATAAAGCATCATCAATTGCCTACAATTATTTCCCATCTGGGAACCCAGAATGCAGACAAAGTGTTGGAAATCCCTCAACAAACATACAGATTACAGAAATGTACATATTTCACCAGAACCCGTTATGCTTAATGCTTCTGGTCCCTGCTTTGTGAAGACCTCATTGCATAAGAGTGTCTTGGAAATCTACTCTTCTTCTCCCTTCCCATTCATGTTTCCCTTCCCCCATCCTGCCTGCTCTGCAGCGTCAGCTTCTCCCTGCATGATATCTTATCTACACTCTGGATAAATCACTCTGCTGCAGCTTCCAGAACCTTGGATGGCTGCCTTGTTAGCTAGTCTCTCTGCATGAATTTCTCTTGCAATTCCAGCTCTGATCATTGATTTGGGATCAAAGAGAGAAAGAAACTATGCTCTCAGGTTGCTGGGGAGGGAGGGGGACTTTTAGTAAAATTGCTAAACTATCCTGTTCTGCTTGCTAATATGACCCTGAAATAAGTTGGCAAAATATTCTAAAAGCACATGAAGTGGTAGGAGGGTCCTGGATGATCAGATGTTATGGATCATATAACTTTGCCTTATAGGATGTTATATGATAGAAAATGGTTCAAAAGTTCACTAGAAATGCCATATGAAAGGATTAAGGGGAATCATTGCATTTTCATGAAATGAAATTGGTATGACAAAGTCATATTTCACTGTGCTCTCTAGTCAATTTTCTTAGCAGCTGGTTTAATCTTCAGTACAAATACAAACTGCTGTTAATTAGTTTATGCCCCATGTTTGACCTTCTTTAAAGTTTCCTTGAACTCCATAAGGGATTTTTTAAAATTATAAATGCTGGTTTTGAGAAAAAAAGAATCCTTCTTTTACAGTACAAAACTTTAAATCTGCCTATAATGACATACATTCAGCTCCTATTAAAGTTGTTAGGAAGAATGCTATGTGTATTAGCATTCCCAGATTTCTTATTTCAAGGAACACAACATTTAGCAAGAAGTGATAACTTCCCACAGTGCCCATTTGATCTCCACTGTTGGTATATTCCATTTGGCCCTCTGAGGCTGAGATGAAAGTGGCAAAATCATGCCTTTCAATCCGAGGATGAGCTAGCACATATGCATGCCTGATGGTCAAGTGGTTGTACTAATAAAGAATCAGGGCAGCTTTGAGGGAGTCTTGAATGAACATCCTTCTCCATCAGTGAGTTCTGGTGGTGACAACTTCCCACAGTGCCCATTTGATAAGCTAGTCATACATATTATCCCATTACTGGTGAGCAAAACCTTAACAACTGTCTTTATTTGCTCACAAATTCAGAAATCTGGGAATAGTAAGAATCCCAACAATGGACAGGGCAATATAATCTAGTTTATCAAGTGGTTTTAAACTATTATGGAAAGGAAAAGCAAAAGAAAGTTGCTGGCCATAAGGGAAAAGCAATCATCTACTGTAAATTCCAAAGCCTTGAACTGCTGATGGTAAATATACAGTCTGTTTGTAATACAACCACGATCATCCATGATTTAATTGTGGATGAGCAAGTGGACCTGAGGTGTACTCAAAAGCTGCTTGGGTGAGGGAGGGATGTGGCCTTTGCAGAGATTTGCCCTTTTGGATTTCAAGTTCTTAGCAACCTTAACTCCATGGATAAAGAGTAAAAGTAGGAATGATTGGGAGATAATTCCTGTATCGGTAACCCAGGATTGGTAACCCATGAGTGACATGATATGAATGCTTGTGTCTTTAATTGGGCAATAGGGCCAGGTTGGGGATCTTGCTCATGAATCCACCACCATTCTGCTCAGCAGGATCCTTTTCTGAGCTCCTGGACTAGTCTACTAGCTGCTTTTTGAAGTTCTTCTAATTACATGTGCTAGAGTGCTTCAATTTTCAGGTCTTGGGGGTGGGTTTTGGAGGGCTCAGGAGTTCATGCCTCCATGACAATAATGGGCTTGTCCCAAGTAATATCTGGCTTGACACACACATAGGAGGACTCACACTTGATCTTGCCTTTACCTTGGAGCAGTCATGGTCAGATTTGCCACAATCTTTGAGTTTTCATGGGCATAATATGATGTGGTGCTGGGAACAACATCTGGGATTTGTTTCAACCTGTGGACTCTGATGAAGTGGAGAGCGAGCTGTCTAGTGTATCCTCTGCCTTGACACATGCCCTTCCTGACTCCTTCAGGTTGCAGTTAGGAGCATGACAATATAGGAAGTAGTAAATACTTCTTTGAAGTTGGAGGCTTTATTACCTGCCTTGAAGGACTTAGCGGCATGTTTTCTTCTCAAGAAGCCCTCCTTGGCATTAGCAGTTTTGCTTAATAATGTGATGATTATGGTTGTATTTGTATATGCCTTTCCATTGCCTCCATTTAAAAAGGCTTTTTGAAACTAATTTTTGTACCAAAATATATAATCCTAAATCAAGTATTTATTTACCACTTGACTTATTTTATGTACTCTGTGCCATAACAACAGTTCTTAGTACAAAGTTGGTGGTCAAGGATATTCTTTAGCAGGATTCTGAGTACTAAGGGACTAAGTATGAGTATAATTCCAGCCCAGTGAAATCTCAATTATTTAGACATATTCTATCTGCGTTTTTCTTTTGGGAGTGTTCTGTGAGTTTCCAGTTCCATAAGTATAGTACAGGGGATGCCCAAAGACTGTAACCTAGAGAACAATATTTGATGGCCAATTATGTCAAATGCTGCCATCATATCCCAAAGCACCAACATGGGTGTAAGGTGGTGGGACTTGGACACCAGAATGTCATTCTGAACTCAAGAAAGTACCATCTCAGTTGAATAACCTGCCCAAATCCTGATTGATATAATAGATCAAGCAACCATTAAAAGACAGATGAAAGCTCAGTTGTGAGAGGTTAACCCTCTCAAGGACTTTTTACAAAAAGGAAGCAGAGACACAGGCTCTAAGCTGAACACAAAGAAGGACCCAAGGGGGCTTCCTCACCAAGAGAAGAAGAAGGCATCCTCATCAGCATCATCTGGAACGAGATACTGGTTTTCTCACTAATTACTTCTGCATATGTATATAATTTAATTAAAGCTGAACCAAAACTTACTATTACTTAAAGCCACAACCACAAATGTAGGCCTTTTACTTATTATCAGTTAGAATAGAATTAATTCATCAGGATACAACAGGAAAGAAATCACAGTGACATTTTCTCCTGTTTCTTCATTACACAATTTCCATATATTTGAGAATGCATCTGTACCCAAATACATGTAGGAAATATATTTTAAATCTGTACCTTGTAAAAAAAATGAGCTGTAGACATCTTGCCTAGAGAAATCACACAGAATCCTCCAAATGGTAGACAAAATGTTTATGGTTAGAAGTCAAATACATGAGTGGATAAGCCAGGGTGTACCATATTCTACCACCTGCGTTATATAGGTAAAATCAGATTGTCACACTCATTCTGGAGTATTTTTTAAAATGGTATTAAGATTTTAAAGAAAAGTAGTTAGCTGCCTTAGCTCCAAAGAGGAGCTAAGCTCTGTTATTATAGAATGGTGCATATGTTAAGCATGTAATAGGGGGAGGCCAAAGAGGTAAGAATACATGCTCAGTTTGGTCTGTAGCAGCTTAAAGTGACCAACAAGGACAGAAACCAATTCTCCCAACCAAGTCACAAATGCTTGGGCCTCTGGTTTAAAAATTAGCCTGATAGGCAATGACCCAGCCCTGGGTGACCAGCAGAAAATCATATGCAAGCTTCATTCATCCGTTTGGAGGAAAAACACAATGTATGATTGTACGTGTGGTTTTGGGGGGAAGGAACGGATGAACCACATGGAACTGAGGATGATCGCAGTGGTCAGAATGAAATAAGGACAAAAACCTGGATTGAGAAATCCAGGGCACTTACAGATCCTGAGGCAGCCTAATGCCTTCACCTTAAGTGCTTTCAGAAAGATGAGTGTTAAATCTAGGGGTTTTAGTGATTCATTTGATTTATATCTCATCTTTTATTCTGGAGCTCAAGTATGCATAGTGCTGAGAGAGAAGACCTGACCCAGGGTCTTCCAGGACTGAGGGGGGGGGGCTAGGAAACTGGGTCTCCCTTGCCTCATCCAACACCTTAAGCATTGTATTACCCTGGGCCTCATTTAAGAGAAGCCATGGCATTGCACTCTGCTTAGTGCGGTATTTTTCAAACTTGGCAACTTTAAGATGTGTGGACTTCAACTCCCGCAATTCTCCCGAATCCCCCATGGCTGGCTGGGGAATTCTGGGAGTTGAAGTCCACACATCTTAAAGTTGCCAAGTTTGAAAAACACTGGCTTAGCATCTGTCCTCCAGATCCTTTGTGATTCTTTTATTTTCTTCTGGTGTTTAAATTTAGGTTTAGCCTTAAGCTGGTAAATAATCATAAGAGGGTAATGGCAAAATCTTCAAGGAGAAAAATATTGCTGTAACAGCCTATCAGTACAAACACTGGTGAAGCAACAAATAATATTTTAATGAATGACGGCATTCTTTGGAGCGAGTCACATTCTGATAGTGAACAGTATGTGACTTGTATATGAGCCAGGCCATGTCTGACTGCTGCTGAACAAGTCCAGTGAGGAACAATCCTTTAAAAGCATTTGTGGAAATGTTGTTTGAAAGTACTCTGTTGCCTAATAAACACATTAATAAGTGAAGGACAGCCTCTGTTTTCTCAGTGCTTGTTATGCTTGTGGGTTGCTGGAGGGGACTGGCAAAGCAAACAGGCATTTGACTATGAAAGGATGACCTTCCTAGCAAAGAATTTAAATCTTCTATCTTTGCTGCCCGAATGAGGAAGGAATGCTGTTGTATCAGAAGGGTAAGTGGGGGGAGGGAAGCAGCATTGCACGCTCTCTTTCTCTCTCTCTTCCCAATCATCCTTACGGCTTTCTAAAGGTTTTTTCTTAGAAGAGAGGAAAAAAAATAAACATTAGCAATTTGTACAAATGTGCAAAGCAGCCAACCAATGTACAGCGGAACATGCTTGAATGCTGTAATCATGGATTCCACATACAAAGCTTAAGAGTCCCTCTATTTGGTGAGTGTAGACCAGGGGCAACAAACTCCCACCTTTTTGATGCAGCGGGCTAAAAACCTGAGAGATTATATAGGAAAACCTCCAGGAACCCCCTTCCAAAATTCCACACAGGGAAAGCCCAGGGTTTCATTTTAGAGGATGTTCAGGACTGATAACTTGGGTTCGGGCAGCCAGATCCTTGCAACTGTATGGGGCATTAATGATCCCAAAGAAAGGACTTTCTGTGTTACCGTTGCCAATATGAAATCAATCCTAAGTATTGCCAGTGGCACACTCTCTATTCAGTACAAATTGCAACATTGAACACGGTATCTTTTGATTCTTTGTGGCACACCTGAAATGGAAAAAAGAGCTGTGTGGGTGGACAACTTAACGTGGGCAGATTAGTGATGCACAAAATGTTCCCTGCCCAAACCTTTCTGGATATGGCACTGCTGGTTTCTGTGGCTTGTGTCCGATCAAAAGATCCCTTTAGGGGCTTGTGTTCCAGAAACAGATCAAACTGGGACTGTTCTGTCTCAAATATGGCTCAAAATATGATGGTTCTGGGGAGAAGAGTTTCAGGTGTCCCTTTCTGTTTCAGCAGATATGATTGTAATTGTCTTGGTTCTTGCAATTGAGGTGTGATCACTTGAACTCTACTGTCTGGGACAGGACAGCAGGAGAGATCTTTATGTTCTTACTGCTATTGGCTGAGGCTATGGGGAAACTGATCTGGGCGGAGTTCTAGAGTGAGCAACAGGCATTTAAGGAGCATGTGACCCAATGGGAGCCATTCTGTTCTAACTGCCATTTTACTGGAGAACAGCTATAGAGGAAAAAGCTACTTGAGGGGCCATTGGACTCAACACTGGAGGGGTGCTTTTCCAGGAGTGGCGACGTCTCACAATAAGTATCTGGTTGCCTCCCTGTCTCTGAAGCAACCACCACAGCTCCATTCCCATAGTTTAATTATTCTTTTCATTCCAATTTTGATTTAGTGGAGGGAAATTCTGAGTCAGGGAAGTGGGGTGGATGGTGAATGAATGAAGATGCTAGATGGAATGTTGAAGTCCACACATCTTAAAGTAATCCTTCCAGGATCATGACCTGAAAAACCATTTACACCTCTGGAAATAAACCATTGGATTCCACTCTTTATGATTAATATTTTAATTTGTCTTTAGGTGACTAATTATAGGATCATCATGATCATCATCTTCATTTATAGTAATAAGATCTTCTTCTCCCTAGCTCCTCTATTATCCTTCTGCAGGAGTTTTAACTGAGATTCTGCTTCAAAAATAACAGGTATGGTAAAGCTGGTGGCTATATTGTTTAGAAGTGAAAAATAAGTATTTGATCTTCAGATTCTGTATTACTTTTTTAATATCAATATAATATTGGGAAGGCAGTTTGTGACATGCAAGTTTTTTTTTTAAAAAAGCTGAATTTACTTTTTACCCATATGACATGTCTTGGAAAATAAGAAACCATCCAGGAGAGAAAAAGTTGCTGCTGAAATTACTGTAGTGGAGTAAATCAGGAGATAAAAATAAATTCTCAAATAGATATTTAGTTCAATTTTATCTTCTGTGGTTTGAATCAGAATAAAGTTTTTTTTCATAATTATTTGTAGCCAATGCCAAGATGATTGCCTTACCAGCAACAACTGTTTTTTGAATGGTCTTGGTTAATGATGTGATAGTTGTTTCCTTTTCTTTCTGTATGTAATTTCCTTTCACTATTCACTATAATATCCCCTCCCCCAATTATGTATATAATGTAAATCAAGGCTAATGGTAGTTGCATCTAACGAAGTGGACTGAAATACAAAATCTGGGATGCTGGAAGCTTTCATGCAGCTATACCTGGAAATGGATTTAACTCACTGGTTTGCTTTGTGAAATCCCTGAACTCCGAGGAAGTCTTCTTCAATCAGGAAACTGGATCCATTTCTTTCTCAGTCTAACATAGTTACTCTTTTTACCCTAAACTTCTTTCTTTGTCTCCCGTTCTTGCCTGCCAGGCACTGTTGTGTGCCACAACATATTTCCTTCTTGACCTTCTTGTCCTTTTCTTAAGTATGTCTTGTGTTGGTTAGATAAATGTAGCACTGTTCTAAAATCCAAGCTCTGTAGATTTGCTATGTAAAAGGATATTCATGTGAAGGGGGAATTAGAAAATAATGCTCTCATTAGGAGGTTTAACTATGTAGAGCTTCTTCTCCATACTGAAGATTAAATAGGCACTATCAACAAACAATTGTAATTTGCACAAAGAACTCATGGCAAAATTATCTCTTTTTCTGCCCTTTAAGAAAATCATTTGAAAATTGATCCTCTCAACTACTGACAATTTTCAACAAAGAGCCATCAGGAATGTTAACATTTGGGGGGAATTTAAAGCTTGGAAGATTAATTTTATCTTGATCCTCCAATACATTCCACAAGCTAATGTTTTTAGCTAATTATTCATGACATCATGTATATAACATTTTACTCTAATCTCTTTTTGTCCTTTCAGGGCTGCAAGGTAGAGCCCTAATAATTCCGTTTTTATCTGCCAGAGAATACATATTGAAGTTTCTCTGCATGATTTTATTGCTTGACACACTAAATCTGTACAACATATTAGTAATTTATGCTGGGGCTCTCTGTTTCCTGTTTACACAGGGAGATCTAATCCACATGGAAGGGAAACTTTAATATGGCTACTGATACAGTGCATAGCTACTGTACCTTGACTTTCAATTACATTAAATCCCATTATAATCACTTTCTTTAGAACAAATCCTCTTTTACACCTGAAATGCTCTGCTTCCCTGGGAAGATGGCTGTGTTTTCCCTAATCAAAAACAGTGCCATTCTAATGGAAATGCACGATCTGCACACAATGCAGGGAAAGGATTTTAACATGTTCTTTATGCTGAAATTCAACAATGTGTATGGAAGAAAAGAAAAACCCTCTAGACACAATTGGCTTTATGTTGGATGTCTTAACACAGAGCATCTCCATTATAGCTTAGCGCAGCATCTACATCATTATGTTATCTCACAAAATCATCTTGCATGGATAATTATTATAGTCTAAAGATAGGTCAACTACAGGTTATCTTGGTACTGTTATTACAGCGCTGAATATTTTCTCTGAAAACTGAAGTGAGACACTGAAGACATTTGCAAAGACAACCTATAGTGAAAAGAAGCTTTATCACAATTACTTAGGATCACGCTGGGTCCCAAATTCAGCAAGAGGTAGGGTTGAAGTATCTCATAAACACAGGATTGTGCCCCATGAAACGTCTTCAGAGTAACCTAAAACCCATAATAGAACCTGGAGAAAAATATACTTGGTGTTTATATTTATGTTGCTGTAGAAAGAAAGCACATTTTAAAGTTTTGAATGGACAGGTTCATACAGCCATGCTCAGCCCTGGGTTACAACATCAAGTGGTGCTTAGCATGAATGAACTAACACAGATTTAACCTGGAGGACTTTAAAGGGGGATTAGACAAATTAATGAAGGATAAGACCATCAGAGGGTACTATTGTGATGATTACATATTGCTATTAGTATCCCATCCAGCTTCTGAATATCAGCACTGCTACTGTCACATTCTGCTTATGGGAATCCTACAGGCAGCAAATATGATTGCTTCTATGGAAAGCAGAATGGTAGTCTAGAGAGACCTTTGATCGGTTCCAACAGATCTCTTATTTTCTTAACATCCCTGGAAATCACAGTGTTCTATAAAGAAGTGTTAATCATGCATATCTGAACTGGGCCTTCCAGCAGCCTTATAATATTTGCTGGTCTTATTATATACATTTTGTAGAGCTAAGTTGTTTGCAAAGAAACAATACATAGCTCACAGTTTTCATGTGGCTTCCAGACCCTTTTTTTTTATAGCCCCTGGAGCCCTCCACTATGTACACTTTAAATTCAATAGTATAGTTTTTCAGAGTTTTTTTTTTAAGGAAAGAAGATGCAAAATTGATGCACTATTTTACTTTAAATAACATTTCCTCTCCAAAATACTGAGAAAATACCCAAGGAATAAATTAAACAAAAGTAGGGGACACCTAAAAAACAGGCAAAGCTTCAATCGTACTGTCCCAGCCACCATATTGACTTTTTTGATGACATCCCACAGACAGCACGCGCGCGCACACACACACACACACACACACACACACACATTCAATTGCATATAGATCCTAAGGATTCATCCACACACCTGCTTTATCTTGCTTTCCTCCTGCCCTGGATGATGGCAAAAATCACTCTGCCTCCATGGGATCCCATTACTGAGGATCCAGAACAGGGCAATACTATGCTGCTCTCTGTATAGCTGCTCCATGCAACTTTGTAAGGACAGCGATTGGAAAATTTCCCTGAATGTCACCAACCATGGGAAGAGCTGCCACCAATTGGTGTACAGAATGTGTGACAGGATGGTACACATCCAATCAATTTTATTTCATTTTCAAAAGAACTGTTGACCTATTGGCCTTAGGACTACTAGATGGCAGCAAAGAGTTCATTTCTCATACCTGGATTTGCTGGATTTGTGCAGCCCAGATGTAGCTGCTGCCTAAGTGATCTTGAAGCTGGACTTGAAGAGACAGGTTTGGGTGTATGTTCAGGTTCTGGACATGTTCAGCTATGCCATACTCTCAGATATATCCACATAATTTCTCCAAAATGATTATTGACTTATCAGCTGGTTTACCTGTCAACCTATTGACCATTAGGTGGGAGCAAAGTGTGAGAATTTTCTCTTTATTTGCTGCCATCTAATGGTCATCCAGATTTGTGCAGTCAACACGTAGCCACTGGATAAGAGTTGAACAGCTGGAATATGATAAATTAATGTACTGATTCTTCGATCAAATCACAGCCTTACTTTCGGCTCTAAACATCCAAAAGAGCATGAGAAGAGAAAAATGTGGCTCCATGTTGAAGCCTTATCTGTACCAGGTTATGTACTAAGATGGAGTGAACTTCTAAAGAGAAGATTTCATGAGGAGAAGAAATGAGATGCTGGAGCTTCTCCAAATCGGTGGACACTGCAAAGGGAATTCTCTGCTGTGCAGACTACAAGAACCCAAGGGCTGAGTCCTTTCAATCACCTTTTCAGTGACATGTGCATAGTTGAGGGTGGGCTATCCAGTTTCAGGGATTTGCACTCTCTAGTTCAACCAGTTGACTGGTTGATCAATCCATTTGGAAAAAGAAACAAATACAATAAAATAAAAGGAACTGTGGAAGCCAGGTTCTGGTCCCCCTTGAAGCCAAAACAGCACTCAGGACAGGCACCAAGCCAATGGGCTTGACAGAAGAAGGTCTGCTTCTTATCTGCTGGGCTAATTGCAGTCAAACAGATTGACCACCCCCAAATGCATTATCTCACACCTCCTCCCCCATAAGCCATGGATTGGATGGGAGGCCTTCTTCCATTTTCCCAGGGAAAATGTTACTTTCATGTCAGAACACCTTGGACCAGCTTCAGCCTGGCTCAGAAGTGGGCTTCCTATGAGATGGTGGTTCTGTTGTGGGGACATATCCTCAGTAAATGGTAAATGGGGCATCTTCATGTTGTGATAAGCAGGCTAATGTGGATAAGACCTAAGTAGATCCTCTAAAGATATGTGTTAGGTAGAAGAGTGCCCATAAAATGACCAATGTTTATTTTCTTAAAGTTTAAGGGAATATAACAAAATCAGTAATTGCTCTAGAACCTATTGTGATCAAAATCTCAATGCATTTCCTGTTATGGTAGCTGCACAAAGCTTCAAAATTTCTTTTAAAATTGTGTAGAATGCAATAGTTGTGTAAGTGTATCCTGGTTCAGGGGATGCAACTTTGTGACTATGATTCTGGCCAATTGGATGAGTGAAAAAAAAGGAAAAAATAAATAATATAAGGAACGTCTGAACATTCTTTCTCTGAGCAAATTAAAGCAAAGCAACGTGCTATGCATTTTCAGGATCATTATTGACATTCTTTTCTGTTAAATTCCCACAGACAATGATCCTGGAGCAAAAATAAAAAGGGCAAAGGAAGAAGGGATGTCCTGTAAAGAACCCAGTGTTCTTGCCACATAAAATAAATAATTTGTAGGCTATAAATAGTGATACATTTTAAAAGCTTATATAAATAAGCTCAATATGCTCTGAAGAAATGCTGCTGAACAAATGAATTGATAAAGGGTGACTAGCCATCTTCAAAATGATGTTATGAACTCCTTATATGCCTAGGCTGCAATTCTGAACTCTACACATAAAAAGAGAGAATTTTTGTTTTATCCCTCCTCTTTTTAAACAAATTGATAACCCAGATTTAATGATTGTAACACAGTGTACTTAGCTCCAACTAAATATAGTTTAGATTAATCTAATTCTTCCCACAAGCCATGCTCTCAGAGGCCTGTAAACTGGGATTTCAAACCACAATTAGAGGCTCATTTGTACATAGCTTCAGTTGAAGTTCTTCTTTGGTCTTCTACCATCTTTGATTAGGAGAGTGGCTAAGAGAAGGACCTTCTCTATGGTGGTGATGTGATTCTAGAATGTTGTTCCCGGGATTGGTTGCTTGGTACTACTCTAATGTTACTTGGGAAGCATTTTTATCCTAAGTTTTTCATTTTATCTGTTTTTTCTCTGCTTATATTATTATAATATTATTGCTTATCTCTGCATTGCTTTCATTCCTACTGACCGCTTTTATGCTATTTTCAAATAATAAATAAACAAATAAATAATAAATAATAAATAAATAATCTATTTTGGAACATGACCAACTGTGTGAGATATGCCATATATTTTTGGGATCCCTTCTGATATGATCAGGTCAAATGTGGAGGCCATGAGGTACTCACTCCAAATATCTGGCAATTACTATTATTATTCCTAGATCCTCTAGGAAGCTTTTCTGGAGTATAATCTTGATCTAAGAAGATCCTATGTAAAAATAACCTATGGGAAGAAAATGAGACCAAGGAAAATCTTCACTTGGTATGGATTGCCTGGTTGTGTCAAAGTGCATCTGGTGTTCAGAATGCTAAGAGCCAGCAGTTTAAGTGCTTATGTTGCTGCAAGTTTGACTTTCACATGCACCTATAGTTGATCTCTCAAACAGCATAGAATGAGGCTAGCATAGAAACATGCAAAATAATTTCACTTAACTATTTTTACATGTATTCCCTTGTAACTGTCTTCCATTTGAAACTATTCTCTACATGGCTGTGATCCTGCATTTGTAGTATATATTTTGTTTTGTTTTGTTTTGTTTTGTTATTTTGTTTTGTTTTGTTTTGTATTTTATATTTTAATTATTTGATTAATTTATTATCCAATTTGAATTATGTATAGTATGTTCCAAAAGTACAGCAGCTTTCCAAATGTGAATATGTGAAGGAAAATGTCTCCCTAATCATTAGTAAAGGACATTCCCTTTCAGTGCAGCTTTTATCTCATCTCCAGCCTATATCTGTCCTTAGCTATTCCATTTTTACAGTAGTATTTTGTATTTTCTCCCAAGGTAAGAGTTGTCTTTGATCCCTCTTCATGATCTTGACCACCTTGGATATGCAACCAAGAACTAGCATCTGCAGAGTTCCTGCTTGTGGTTGCTGAATGTGGTTGCTGCAGGTATGTTCCCTATTCTCTGGTCACTGGCCATTGCTCTCCATGGCCATTTTGGCTTGAGCTGCAGGAGAAACTGAACATCTGGTTTCCATGGAGGCATCTGACTATGCATTGACTGATCCACACTTTGCAAGGAATTGTCCAGGCATTACACAGACTCCTTATATTCACTATAGGACCACAAGACTTGTTATTAAACATGTGCTCTGTGGTCTTTCAAAAGATTGTTAGATTTGTCTGTAAACAAAGGCTGCCATTTAATTTATTTATTAAATTTCTATGCACCACAGTCTGTTAGAGACTGTGAGTACCCATGATATGTGGGAGGGAGCTCTTTCATTGCGATGTGCAAGCTCCCTCCCACTTTACTCCTCATTCTTCTCCATCCCACCAACTACCCATGGGTTATTCTTGGACACAAATCTACCAATCTCTTGGAAGACTGATAAACCTCTGTTTAAAAATAGGGGACAGAGGATGGGCTAGGATGAAGAAGGTGGGAGATCACTCAATGTACTATGCAAGCTCCCTCCCACTTCATGCCACACTTCTAAGGTGGACTCACGCTCAGCAATAGCCGGAATGAAAGTTACTGGCATAGAGTACAGTAATGAACTTTCACTTGGGCAACCTGAAAGGGAGCAAAAGTCTGTGATCCAGGCACCCACCCACACTCACCCAGGCCTGCCCTGCCACACTTTAAGGAGTATAATGGTTGGTTCCAAGAATGGCAAGGATTCAGGAGATGGGGTTATAAACCACCTGCAGCTTCTTTTTTTAACAATGGAGGGACCCAACAATTCAGGCAGTAAGGCAGTATTGAAAGGCGGTCAAGAAGAAAATGAGGAAGACTCTGGTGTAATATATCTTGGGGTATACTGATTGTACAGTATATGAGAAATAGTTATTGCAGTTTATTCTTTCTTCCTAATTAATCTTGCTAAACAGAGAGAATCGTGCTTGGAAAAAGAATTACTTTTGGTTTTAGGCAGATGTCAATGAGCCTGAAAATGAGACTGGTGATGTTTTTCCCCATTGGTTAGTGACTTTGGGTGGGAGGAGAAACCAACTAGGGCACTCCACCAATTAAATGATCCTAAGTTAAAGCTGAAAGGACAGACCCACCCACAAGCTTTATTACTGAGGCAGATTTGAGCTCAGCTGGTGGGCTATGCAAATTTGTTCAGCATATTTTTCTCTTGACTCAAAGGCTGGAAGAATACACATTAAGGTGGCTATGAGGAAGAGTCCATTCTGAGAGAAACCTTGTGAGCACTGAGGCAGGAAAACAAGAGGTTCATAAAAGCTAGGCTGACCATACGTCCAGTTTTGAAATGGACAGTCCTGTTTTTTTAGCATTTTTCAACCGTCCCATCGTTTGCATAAAAATCTCAATTTTGTCCCATTTTTCAAACCTGGTGGGAATGGCGTGGAAGGAGGATCCAAGTCGGAGCGTGGACCGGGGGGGGGGGGCGGGATTTGCAGGCGAGAGCCAATCGTATGGATCCGGGGGCAGGGTTTGCAGGCAGGAGCCAATCATGTGTACTGGGGGCAGGGTTTGCAGGCAGGAGCCAATAGTGTGGACCGGGGGGTGGGGTTTGCAGGCGGGAGCCAATCACACAGACCGGGGGGGCGGGGTTTGCAGGCGGGAGTCAATCGTGTGGACCGGGGGGCGGGGACCCCTGTCTTTTTCATGAATACGGAATATTACATAACACCCCGTCCCGTTTTGCCATCCTGAAATATAGTCAGCCTAATAAAAGCACAAGGCTTCAGCTCTGCATCAAAATTATTACTTGCAACTATTGCAACCAAGTGAATACAGGACTTGAAATTCTACAAATTACCTACTGAGAATTTATCTAAAGCTTGTGGGATATAGTTTATTTAACATTAGCATGAAAAGAAATTTAATTCCATCCTTGAAGTAGGTTATTCTGAAGAGATATATTTTAACCTGAACCTAGAGGTAAACTCATCTGACAAGAAGCTATTGAAATGAATTATGTAGACAATTCTTATTAGACCTTGGTTCCTAGCAGAGATAACCCTCTATTTTTCTCTTCCTCACCAACTGTTTTGAATTAATCTATTATAGCTTCAGAAACAGTTTATTTTAAATATCTCCTGTTTTGCAAATCCCAACATTTTGTACGTCTAGATAGTAGGGGTCAAGGTATCTGCAAACATAAGAAGAATTTGCCTTTGCAAACAAGAATTTCTTAATTGCATGGCTTGCAGAAATTAAACATATGGTTGGATGAAAGAGTTATTTCTTGCTTAACCTTTTAATCATTGACAATTGAAAACTTCTGAAATAATATATTACAGATCAAACTGCAGGCAGTTTTTATTAGACAGAGTGTTAATTAATGAAATTTGTGTACAAATGATTTTTAAGAACGAGTCTAAAACAATGAGTTTGAAATTCTATACCTATACACTCACTGAAATCAATGCAATTTGTTTCTATGATATGCCATAGATATGCTTAGAACTGAAAACTACAATTAACTAAGGTGTCTTCCACATGTCTGCTGGCTTTGTACCTCCTCAGTGTCATTAACAATTTTGTGCCATGCAGCTGCTGCCCATCTTCCTTTTCTTGTGCAGCCATTCAGTGGAAGCACACCAAAAACAGGAGGCAGCCTATATCCTGTCTTCATCCTCAACTTTTCACCTTACTACATTAGCTTTTTGCTGTGAGGGAAGGAAGAAAACAGGCTAGCCACTTCTGAGGGAGTGGAAACTTGTCAAGGAAAGATGGCACCTTGACGTTTAGATGGAGAGAGGAACTCTGATATGGGATGAGATGGGAGGTAGGAAGATGGAAACTCCAATGTATAGCTCCAGAGGAAGCACTGTAAAATTGCCATTGCAATGTTCCTTCTGACGTAGAACTAAACCAATTAACTTTGTAGAAACCCTGCAATATGATAGATTATGCAAAAGTCATGCTGATCTCAGATTGGCACATTCCTTTGATATGGACCTCATTGAGCTATAAGAATGATAATATTACTAAATTTATTTGCTGAATATATTTTTTTCTAGTAGGATAGAAAGAAATGTATTTAGAACTGATTTTTCCCTAAATTCTATTGGTTTCCTTAAAGAAACAAACAAGTAAATAAAGCAAACTTTTGTACATATGAAACAAATGTCAATATGGAAACATATTAAGAATATTTGATAAACCATATTTGTGTTGTTTCCTTTCATTTTTATTTGGAGCTTATTTTGGGTTGAATCCATAGGAACATTTTTATTCACAGAAAGAGTCCTTTTGTGAATGTAAGTGTCTTTGTTTTAGTGGCTAACACTATTTTTGGACAATCTTCATTGGAAGACCTTCACTGATCCAGAAGATCTTCCAAGATAAAACCAGGGAAGTGTTTAATCTGGATAGCAAGGGTCAGCCAGATCCATGCAATCCATACAATCAACCACACTGGATAGACTGGAAAGCAAGCCAAATCCACTAATCATGACAAAACTGAGCCATGGCTTGAGCAAATGGATCAGAGGCCTTGAATCCATAATTCCTCAGGAGCTGCAATGGTCAAGAAACTGACGCTTCCATGTAAAAGACTCCATGTTAGACCATCAGGACAAGCAAGGAATGTGAGGCCATTCTCAGAGGTGGAAAGGGATGGCCTCCAAGTCAGTAAGGCTTCCATCTCCTTAACAAAGGAGGAAAAGGATCCAGACCTTGGGGCATGAAAAGGCTTCAGTTAAAACCTACTATTGTGGATCTGAAAGATGTAGTGCAACTCTGAGCAGGTAGATCACGCTTTATTGAATTGATTGTTGGGTTCCAGCTTACAAAGGAAGGGGAACAGAGTACAATAGAAAATAAGACCTTTTATAAGGGTTTTGAATTGTGGGGTGGGAAATTCTAGGGCTCTGATTTGCTGTCAGGATCTTGGGACCATATAGGGAAAACTGGATAAGTTTGATTTTGTAAGGAGAGCTGTTTTATTGTTGAGAAACACTGAGCTTTTAAGAGGCAGCAGGGGTGCTAGACATAGTCATAGTTTCTTGTTAGCAAGTGAGAAACATTGATGGGATTAGGTGCCTATCACTCTGTTGCAATTTCCTCATTAGGTTTGCTTAAGTCAATTGCAAGCAGGAACATGTTTGCTGCCTGTAGTCAATTTCATTTTGCCTTTGTTAATGGTGAATGATATGTCTTCCTTTTCAGCAAGGAAAAGATTAGTGAGTGGTGGTAGGGAGGCTTTGTTTAGGGGCAGGAATATTTCCTTTGGGTCTGACAGGATTATGTAAAGTGGGGAACTGAACCTAGTCTCTGTCATGTTTGCAAGGTCAGCAGAAAGTGTCCTGGAAATAAACTCTCATCTTGTTTCAACCATGACACCACTTAAGCCAGTACAAATTATCTACATGGTACTTTCCACAATGCTTATCCCATTATTCTAGAACAAAGGTAACCAGTTCTCCAGTGCATGTTGCCAGGGGCATAGAGAAGAAAAAAGGGGATTAACAAAAATTATGCATCTGTTCTTCTGCCTGTGGGCACTGATGTCTACTAAAACTGGCACGATCGCCTGTTTTCTGTCTATGATCCCTGATTGGCTGTCCCAGTTTGACACAGGGAAAATTCCTAAACATTCTATCCTCTGAAAATGGCTCCAGGTCTGTATTACATCACTCTATTTGCTATACATACCATAGTAGCTCTAGAACTAATGGCTTTCAGAACATATATTGTGTATTCCCTGCATGGAACAAAATGCCCTTGGTGTACGTATGACAGCAGGATTGCCATTTAAAATACTGAGTCAGCATCAACATATGGCTCAATTTCTAGTATGTTAACAGCAATGTTTTAACAAGATGTGAAAACTGGTACAGGTAGAAAAAAAATCAGCTGCAGTCAACTTATGTCTTTGTTATCTATCATGAAACTTAATGAGAGTAACTTTTCACTAGAAAACTATTAACTAATTGTTAAGATGGAATATATTTTAGCTGATACTTCTGCAAGCTAAGATGAAATAATGATAGAACACCCCCCCAAAAAAACCCCAAAGTGAAACAAACAGAAGAACCTCCTAAGCCCAAGGAAGTGGCTGAAACTGTTGACTTCCCAGAAAAATGATAATCGATTCCATCACAGTTAATCACCACTAACAACCAATCCCAATCCATTACTCTTTAGGGTGGATTTATTGGGCTAATCATTTTAACCACAAGATGGCCAACTGGCAGTTGACGTACCCGATATGGCATAGCAATTTTGTTTATGTTTAGGTGCCCCCCTTCATTGATTGTACAACTTTTTCCCAAAACAAATGCATCTATCTTTGCTTTTCATGGCATCCCCTAGCCATGTTGCAACATATGTGCTCCAAGTGATATCCTTTGCCCAGGTGTGCAAGCTTTATGATAGAATGTGTAAAGTCGAGAGGGGGCCCCAGTGGGACCAAATAAAATCATTTTCCCAAAGAATGTAATAATTAGCAGGTCTTGCAATATAGAAGCATCTTTTTGATTGCTTGTGCACAGGTTGACTCACTGCTGTGATATAGGAGTGGTGTTACACCTTTTGATGATCCTAAAAGGAAGTGTTTAGTTTTCCTCTTTTCCTTTCCCCAAAGTAATTTGGTTTTGGTTACAAGTCCATGGCATGTTCACTCAGGAAGGAGTGGCAAGTATGGATAGAATTGCATCAAGATTTAAACAAACACACAACATATTTTTATGTACACTCAGGATTCTGAATGAGTAATAAAGAAATTCAGTGAAATTCAGTTATTAAGCCAGAGATGACCCTGAGAGAATTCTTGAACAAACAGAGAAAGGAGAATGGAAGGAAAACAGTAATTAGAAATGGAGCTCTTTAGACATACTCTTTTTCCAAAGGGTTTTCTTTAGAGTGTGATAATAATGAATATTAACTCCCCACTCCCAGCATTTTGTAAATAAATGCATTGTTGTTGATAGGGCGATGTGAAAATTCACTTTGAAATTTTGATTTGAAGGCAATTCAGTCAAATCACTCATATGAATCAAATCTGGAAACAGAATCACCAAACCAATTCAATGTAACCAATCAGGTCTAGTGCTTTCAAACCAGTTTGATGATCAAGTTGTGTTTCATCATACATAAGCATGCCTCTTCTGAATCGAATCAACAATATAAATGGAATCAATCTGTTATTCAAATTAACAATTTGAATCAAACCAACTTGTTGAATCAAACCAATGATTCAAATTGGATTGCAGGGTACTTGCACACCCATAATCATTGACCCTGTCATTTGGCCTTTTCCCCATAGAATTTGTATGCTGCTTTCTCCAAGCTTATCTAGTGGTATCTGGCATTCTGGATAGCCCAGCCTTTCCTCCCCAACAGCTCTTAACACATAGCTTTCCAAAGTGTGTGTTGCGACACACTACTGTGTTGCTTGCGGTGTCCTCATGTGTCGCACGCAAACCCGGAAGCGCTGATGGCGGGAACCGTAAGGAGCGGCACCCTCGCCAATCAGCGCCGCCGCCACCGCCACTGCGGCGGCGCTAATTGGCGGGGGTGCCGCTCCTTACGGTTCCCCCCATCAGTCCTTATGGGTTTGCGTGCGACACACCAGGACACCGCAGGCCGTGCCGCCACCGCCACGTTGCCATCACCGTTGGTGTGTGTCGCCAACACGAACAGTTTGGAAAGCTCTGTCTTAACAGATGCCGGGATATTATACAGAGCAACTTGCTGCTTGTCTTCAGCCAATCATCTTTTTAGGAATATAGGCCCTGGTAATGAATGTAGTGGATTCCAGCCACTGATGCATCACTCTGCTGTATACTTCTTGGAAAATCTCAGTTGGAATAACAGGTGCAACCAACTGTTACTGGAATGTGTGAAAGATGAGAAAACAGAGCCCATTAATGATCCATTGGTTTCAATTGACTTCAGTGCTCTGGTGATGTTCATTTATTTATTTATTTATTTATTTATTTATTAGATTTATATTTCTGCCTTTCCTTTGGGAGCTCATGGTCGTGATCTTAACATAACAATCTTAACCCGATTAAACCTATAACCAAACTCTAATTATTGTATCTTACAAATCTTAAAAGATCAAACAAACTTTAAAAGCAACTGAATACTTCTTAATCCAAATCATTAAAGAAAAATAGAATCATACAAGCCTTAATATCAATCCACATACATATTCTTCATTTCTTATCCCACCTCAAAGTAAACCAGAACATTTACATGTCTCCATATTACACATAAGGCAATTTTTACATAGAAATCAAACAGCCCAACTGCCCTCCTTACAAAGTCAAATTCCTCAGCTGGAAACCTCCCACAAAAACGGACTGCTTCGTTCTCAAAACAATCTTTCAGAAAAACAAGACCAACAATATCTTGCAAATCAAACTGTCTTAACTCCTTCCACACCAAAGTATATCTGTCTCCTGGCATTTCCTCGAAGCCTCTAACCTCGTTGTCAATAAAAGCTTCCTGCTCTTGATTCTCTTCTTCTTCTTTCAAAGTGTCCTCAACCAGTTGACACATTTTAAAACTGATGTTTTGTACAATATCCCGAATATCTTGCACAATAGTTTGGCAAGTATCATGGAGAAGCTGTTTAAAGTCACAACGAAGCTTGGAGCGAAACTCTGAGAGTATTTCTTTAAGGTCGTCCATGTTTCAGGCAGAAAATTAAGGCACCCCCTGAATACTTAGTTAGCACAGATAGAAGCTAGTGGGTTAGTAAAAGGCAACCCAAAGAAAGTGGATAGAAAAACTGAAATCTCAAAACAGCAAAATCAACATGTAGGCAAATATTAAGTCCTTCAAATTGATTACAAAAATAGTAACGAGGAGATGATTATTTATTCTCAGTCCTCCTTAAAATTTAAAATGGGAAATAAGCCAGAAGTTACAAGAAAGTTTTAAGGTTGATCCAAAAAATAACGATAAGCACCAAGAGAAAATGTTTCTTCTTGCTGTGGAAAGCCTCTCTTAGGGTAAAAAAACCTTAAAAATATATATACATTGGGTGATTTAGAAATGGGAAAGGCTCGACCTATTGTCCCTTTAGGGCTGCAGCGTGGTCTGGAAAATGATGGTGTCCCCGACTCCTGTCTCCTCTTACCAGATTAGCACCAACGCTGCTGGTGATCCTCAGGTTACGAGGCGACGTTCCGAAGTAACGTTAGTCTTGACTCCTAGCAACTATATGGACAAGTCCATGCATGTTTTCTTGGCAACATTTTCAGAAGTGTGTCTATGAAGGTTCTCAGTCATCCAGGTGGAACAGTCTGTGGCTTGAATCATGTCAACTGGATTTCTATTTTCTTAGTGGAAACGTTTCACTCCTTATCCAAGGAGCTTCTTCAGTCTGAGTAAAGTTAGTAAGGGAATCCTTAAATATGTTTCTAGGCTGGCTGTGTGACCTTGCACCTGGGGCTAGGTCATGGTTATTTTTGAGATGTTTGTTTCTAAGTCCCTTTATCATCTAAAGGAGGATCGTTAAGATTACCCTGCTGCTGTTGAGCTTGTGAAATGGTCTTAATCTTCCTAGGCACAGAAGACAAAGCAGGAAGGAAGATAGGGGAAAGGTTATGCCTGAGGCCCCCACCTCTATTCAAGGAAGGATTTTCCAAGTTGGCATGAATGGATTCCTTGACCCCTCTCTCAAACCACCTATCTTCTCTGTCTAAAATGTGAACATTAATGTCCTCAAATGAGTGTCCTTTTTCCTTTAGATGAAGATAAACTGCTGACTCTGGTCCTGTGGTGTTACTTCTCCTGTGTTGGGCCATCCTCCTGTACAAAGGTTGTTTGGTTTCTCCAATGTAGAGTTCAGAGCACTCCTCACTGCACTGGATTGCATACACTACATTGCTTTCCTTGTGTTTTGGAGTTTGATCTTTGGGGTGTACAAGCCTCTGTCTCAGTGTGTTGGTGGGTTTGAAATATACAGGTATGTGGTGTTTGCCAAATATCCGTTTGATCTTTTCAGACACGCCAGCCATGTAAGGAATGACCAGGTTCTTCCGTTTACTCTGAGTCTCAGCCCTATCTGTCGCTGTTTTAGGTCTGGTAGACTTAGATTTGGTGAAGGCCCAATTTGGATATCCACAGGCCTGCAGAGCTGTTCTCAGATGCTGCTTTTCATTCTTTTTGGAATCCATGGAGGTGGGGATGGTTTCTGCTCTGTGTGACAATGTCCTGATGACTCCTAGTTTGTGCTGCAGTGGATGGTGGGAGTCAAACATCAGGTATTGATCTGTGTGTGTGGGTTTCCTGTAGATCCCTATTTCTAGCTTGCCACCGGTCCCAATGAGGACTTCACAGTCTAGGAATGCCAGTCTGTTGTCCTTGGTGTCTTCTCTGGTGAAGCTAATGTTGGCATCTATAGTGTTTATATGGTCCGTGAAGGCCTGTACTTCCTGGGCCTTGATTTTGACCCAGGTGTCATCCACATACCTAAACCAGTGGGTGGGCACCGTTCCCTGGAATGTGTTGAGTGCTTTCTTCTCCACTTCTTCCATGTATAAATTGGCCACAATGGGTGACACAGGAGAACCCATGGCACAGCCGTGTTTTTGTCTGTAAAAGTCACCTCTGTATGTGAAATAAGTGGTGTTAAGACACAGGTCCAGAAGATGGCAGATCTGGTTTGGGTTGAGATGGCTTCTCCTTTCCAGGGTGCTGTCCTCTTCTAGTCTCTTCCTGACAGCAGATAGAGCATGAGTGGTGGGGATGCTGGTGAAAAGGGAGGACACATCAAAGGAGACCATAGTTTCATCTGTATCCAGTTTCAGGATCTTTGCTTTGGAAACAAATTCTTCCGAATTATGGATGTGGTGTTCAGAGTGTCCAACTAGAGGTGCTAGTATGGTAGAGAGGTGTTTGGCAATGTTGTATGTTACCGAATTGATGCTGCTGACTATGGGTCGGAGGGGTGTTCCTTCCTTGTGGATCTTAGGAAGTCCGTAGATGCAGGGGATGGCTTCTCCAGGATACAGACGGTGGTAGGTAATCCTATCGATGGAGCCATCATGTTCCAATTGTTTCAAACTGTCTATTGCCTTTTTCTTGTAATTGTTGGTGCGGTCTCTTTTCAGTTTTTCATATGTATGGTGATCCTCCAAAAGTGAGGTAATTTTATTGTGGTAGTCTGCAGTGTTTAGAACCACTGTACATCTTCCTTTGTCAGCAGGTAAAATGGTGATGGTTTCATCTTTGCTGAGGGCTGTCAGGGCTCTCCTCTCCTGGACGGTAAGGTTGGGGGGAGGAGGTTGAGCACTGGACAGAGCTGCAGATATTTTAAGCCGGAGTTGTTCTGCTTCTTCAAAAGGTAGGTGGTTGTTGTGGATGGCAGATTCTGTGGCTGTAATGAGCTCCACAACCGGAACTTGCTTGGGAGTGATGGCAAAATTAAGACCTTTGGCTAGGACATCTCTCTCTGGTTGGGTAAGTTCTCTGTCTGAGAGATTTTTCACCCACATGTTCTTTTTATCCTCTGTGGTCCTGTTGTTGTTGTTCCTCCCAGCAGGAACTGGAGAAACCGCTGGGAGGAACAACAACAACAGGACCACAGAGGACAAAAAGAACATGTGGGTGAAAAATCTCTCAGACAGAGAACTTACCCAACCAGAGAGAGATGTCCTAGCCAAAGGTCTTAATTTTGCCATCACTCCCAAGCAAGTTCCGGTTGTGGAGCTCATTACAGCCACAGAATCTGCCATCCACAACAACCACCTACCTTTTGAAGAAGCAGAACAACTCCGGCTTAAAATATCTGCAGCTCTGTCCAGTGCTCAACCTCCTCCCCCCAACCTTACCGTCCAGGAGAGGAGAGCCCTGACAGCCCTCAGCAAAGATGAAACCATCACCATTTTACCTGCTGACAAAGGAAGATGTACAGTGGTTCTAAACACTGCAGACTACCACAATAAAATTACCTCACTTTTGGAGGATCACCATACATATGAAAAACTGAAAAGAGACCCCACCAACAATTACAAGAAAAAGGCAATAGACAGTTTGAAACAATTGGAACATGATGGCTCCATCGATAGGATTACCTACCACCGTCTGTATCCTGGAGAAGCCATCCCCTGCATCTACGGACTTCCTAAGATCCACAAGGAAGGAACACCCCTCCGACCCATAGTCAGCAGCATCAATTCGGTAACATACAACATTGCCAAACACCTCTCTACCATACTAGCACCTCTAGTTGGACACTCTGAACACCACATCCATAATTCGGAAGAATTTGTTTCCAAAGCAAAGATCCTGAAACTGGATACAGATGAAACTATGGTCTCCTTTGATGTGTCCTCCCTTTTCACCAGCATCCCCACCACTCATGCTCTATCTGCTGTCAGGAAGAGACTAGAAGAGGACAGCACCCTGGAAAGGAGAAGCCATCTCAACCCAAACCAGATCTGCCATCTTCTGGACCTGTGTCTTAACACCACTTATTTCACATACAGAGGTGACTTTTACAGACAAAAACACGGCTGTGCCATGGGTTCTCCTGTGTCACCCATTGTGGCCAATTTATACATGGAAGAAGTGGAGAAGAAAGCACTCAACACATTCCAGGGAACGGTGCCCACCCACTGGTTTAGGTATGTGGATGACACCTGGGTCAAAATCAAGGCCCAGGAAGTACAGGCCTTCACGGACCATATAAACACTATAGATGCCAACATTAGCTTCACCAGAGAAGACACCAAGGACAACAGACTGGCATTCCTAGACTGTGAAGTCCTCATTGGGACCGGTGGCAAGCTAGAAATAGGGATCTACAGGAAACCCACACACACAGATCAATACCTGATGTTTGACTCCCACCATCCACTGCAGCACAAACTAGGAGTCATCAGGACATTGTCACACAGAGCAGAAACCATCCCCACCTCCATGGATTCCAAAAAGAATGAAAAGCAGCATCTGAGAACAGCTCTGCAGGCCTGTGGATATCCAAATTGGGCCTTCACCAAATCTAAGTCTACCAGACCTAAAACAGCGACAGATAGGGCTGAGACTCAGAGTAAACGGAAGAACCTGGTCATTCCTTACATGGCTGGCGTGTCTGAAAAGATCAAACGGATATTTGGCAAACACCACATACCTGTATATTTCAAACCCACCAACACACTGAGACAGAGGCTTGTACACCCCAAAGATCAAACTCCAAAACACAAGGAAAGCAATGTAGTGTATGCAATCCAGTGCAGTGAGGAGTGCTCTGAACTCTACATTGGAGAAACCAAACAACCTTTGTACAGGAGGATGGCCCAACACAGGAGAAGTAACACCACAGGACCAGAGTCAGCAGTTTATCTTCATCTAAAGGAAAAAGGACACTCATTTGAGGACATTAATGTTCACATTTTAGACAGAGAAGATAGGTGGTTTGAGAGAGGGGTCAAGGAATCCATTCATGCCAACTTGGAAAATCCTTCCTTGAATAGAGGTGGGGGCCTCAGGCATAACCTTTCCCCTATCTTCCTTCCTGCTTTGTCTTCTGTGCCTAGGAAGATTAAGACCATTTCACAAGCTCAACAGCAGCAGGGTAATCTTAACGATCCTCCTTTAGATGATAAAGGGACTTAGAAACAAACATCTCAAAAATAACCATGACCTAGCCCCAGGTGCAAGGTCACACAGCCAGCCTAGAAACATATTTAAGGATTCCCTTACTAACTTTACTCAGACTGAAGAAGCTCCTTGGATAAGGAGTGAAACGTTTCCACTAAGAAAATAGAAATCCAGTTGACATGATTCAAGCCACAGATTTTCAGAAGTGGTTTGCTACTGCCTTCTTCCTAGGACTGAGAGCGAGTGACTGGCTCAAAGTACTCAGCTGGCTTCATGCCTAAGGCAGGACTACAACTCATGGTCTCCCTGTTTCTACCCCAGTGCTTTTAATCACTATACCAAACAGACTCCCCATACCTATGTTAATTCCACTTAAATATTTTTAGAAACTTCATCTATTAATGACTATTTTTTTTATGGAAGGGACAAAGCATCCAGAATTTTTTCTTCTAACCTATGGCTTGTTGGTGTATTATTCTTTTGAGGAGTAAGTCACAGCAATACAGCCTTATTAGGTAATCACCTACAAACTTTAAAAGGTCAGGCAGCACGTGATCCAGGCTGAAGAGTATAAAAGAACCTCCCTACTTACTTACTTACTTGCTACTCTCTCCTTGCTTGCTTACTGCTTACTGCTTCTTTCGGTTTACTCCTGTTTTGCTTACGTACTACTTCTGGTATGTGGATTTTGTAACACTTCCAGGGATCTGGATGATAACTGTAATTATCTGTTTATATGAGTAACTAATATAACCGCAACTAAGTTACTAAAATGACTGGCGTCATTAATTGGTCTCCAGTGCTAATCGCTTTCTGATACTCTGCGTGTGCAAGAAAACACACTCTCCAACATGGCTTCCATATGAAAATTGTGGTTTCAATTTTTCTGATTTTAAGGTATATCATTAGTCATATTTGTTGACATCAACAATAAGGGAATAAAAATTATGTTGGATATGTTCAATTATACATTCAATTTGAGAATTATTATTACTATTATTACCTTTAAAATGTTGTCACGTTCTTGGTTCTACATATAGTAGGAATCTTACGACATTTTCAGCACTCAAGGCACATTTAGGCCTTACTGGATAAGGAGTTAAAATTTCATTTTAGGTCTCATAAAAAACTAACATTATGGAATAATTCTTATTTTTAAAATGGGAGGAAAGGAGTCTTGGTTGGTTTTTTTTTTTTGAAATCATGGTCTGAAAAGGGGATAATGACTTTTAAAGAGTTAATATACAATGATACTTTTAAAACTTTTGAAAAATTACAAAAGAAATATAATTTGCAAAAGTAGCACAATGACAGTTAAAACATTTATCATGTTCCTTGTTTGGCCTTGACAAAGTGTTAAATGCTTTAACACTTCAGAAGTTTTATCTGGAGAAGGCTATTATGAGGCTAAATCAACAATTCAATATTATCAAAAACCAAGACATCTTATTTGGGTGATATCTAAGAAATATGGAATACATATTTGTCTGTATATAATACATATCCTACATTGCAACAACAATGGCTTCAAGTTCTAAGAAATGTGAAGTGTGTTTCTTACATTTTAAAAACTTGATTAGTCCCTCCCCACAAAAAATTCCAAAACACCAAAACAAACAAACAAACAAACAAACAACAGCAGCAAAAAACCACCCCTCTTTAACTGATATATTTTTTCTGAGCTAGAGATGTAATAAATTTGCTTTGGGCATATCCATTGGCAGTTCTTGATTAAATATTAATATTTTATTTTATTTATTTAATTTCTATAGCCGCCCATCTCAACAAGTGACTCTGGGTGGCTTACAATCATAAAAACTATAAAACAGTTAAAATAATTAAAACAATTAAAAGTACAGAATAAGTATATACTGTATGGTCGCCAAGTAAACAATACATAGATGTTAATATAGCCAAGAAACGGGGCCCTTAACAGACTCGGGTCCCCAGGCCCAGGCACATAACCAGGTCTTCACGGCCTTGCGGAAGACCAACAAGGTTGGGGACATCCTAATCTCTGAAGGGAGAATATTCCAGAGGGCAGGCGCTATGGCAGAGAAGGCATGCCTTCTAGTCCCGCCAACCGACATTCTTTGGCTGACAGGACCCAGAGCATGCCCAACCTACCAGACTGAATTGAACAGGTAGAAACAACTGGGAGAAGACAGTCCCTTAGGTAACCCGGTCACAAGCCATGAAGGGCTTTAAAGGTGACAACCAGCACCTTGAATTGCACTCAGAAGCACACTGGCAACCAATGTAGCTCACGTAGTAGTGGTGTTACATGTGTCGAATATACAACACCATTTACTACCCATGCAGCTGCATTCTGTGCCAGTTGAAGCTTTCAAATGCTCTTCAAGGACAGCCCCATGTAGAACGCATTGCAGTAATCCAGATGGGAGGTCATGAGGGCATGAGTGACTATGAGCAAAACCTCTCGGTCCAGGAATGGGCGCAACTGGTGCACAACCCAAAGGTGTGCAAAGGCCCTCCTAGCCACGACTGCTGCCTGCTCTTCAAGCAGGAGCCGTGAGTGTATGAGGACCCCCAGATTGCACACTGGGTCCATCTGGGGCAGTGCAACCCCATCCAGGACCAACGATGGAAAAACCTTGTCACCTGAAGGCCCACATACCCAAAGCCACTCAGTCTTGCTTGGGTTGAGTCAAAGCCTATTGTACCCCATCCAGGCCCTCACAGCCTCCAGGCACAGGGACAGGACATCCACAGCAACACTCAGGCGGCCCCGGGTGGAGATATAAAGCTGGGTATCATTAGCATATTGATGATACCTCACCCCAAACCTTCAGATCACCTCCCCCAGCAGCCTCATGTAGATGTTAAATAGGAGAGGGGAGAGAACTGAGCCCTGAGGCACCCCACAAAATAGGGGACATGGGCTGGACCTCTCCTCCCTATCAACACGGACTGGAACTGACCCCGGAGGAAGGAGGAGAACCAGCGCAACACTGTGCTGCCCACCCCCAACTCCCAAAGCCGGTCCAGAAGGACACCATGATCGATGGTATTGAAAGCTGCTGAGAGGTCAAGAAGAGTGAGGATGGTCACACTGCCCCCATCCTACTCCCACCAGAGGTCATCTAAGAGTGCGATCAATGCCGTCTCAGTCCCATAACCCGGCCTGAACCCTGACTGAAATGGGTCCAGATAATCCACTTCATCCAGGGTCTTCTGCACCTGCCACGCGACCACTCTCTCCACAACCTTCCCTAAAAAGGGAAGGTTGAAGACTGGACGAAAACTATCCATACTGGTTGGGTTGAGCGATGGCCTCTTGAGGAGAGGGCACACCACCACCTCCTTATGAGCAGACAGAACCACCCCTCCCTCAAGGAATTATTAACCACCGCCCAGACCCAATCACGCGCCCCCTCCTGGGAAGCCTTAACCAGCCAGGAGGGACATGGACCTAATACAGAGGTGGCTGAACTAGCAGCTGCAAGGGCCCTGTCCACTTCCTCAGGTGCAACAGGATCAAACTCCCCCCAGATAACCATGCAAGACTTAGCCCCCGCAGCCTCCACTGGTGCTGCCATAAAGCTGGAGTCCAATGTAGAGCGAATGCGAGTGACTTGATATGCTAGATGCGCAGCATATTCCTCACAGCAACCCTGTAGGTGAAACCTGGTATTACTCCCTCCAAGGAGGGACCGGGTCACCTGAAATAGGGCCACCAGGCAACAGTCTGTGGACACAATAAGAGCGGAGAAATAACCATGTTTCACTGCCCTTGAAGTAGGCTCCAATAGCGGCTCTAGCTCGTGTTCGATCGTCTTCGCTCCCCGTCTTCTGCCAATGGCACTCTAGGCATCTCTTAGTCCTCTTAAGCTTCCTCAGATCTTCAGTATACCATGGGGAGCTATGGGAGCCATGGGCACGGAGAGGCCGCTCAGGCGCGATCCGATCCAAAGCCATGGCCGCTCTCTCATTCCATGTGGCCACCAAGGCTTCAGTCGGACTGTGCAGCAGACTTCCCGGAACAACCCCAATCTCCCTCTGAAACTGAACTGGGTCCATCAGTCACCTGGGGCAGGCCGATTGAATAGGCCCAGCCTCCCTGCAGAGAGTGGTGGCACCAGAGAATTGGAGGCTCACCAGGAAGTGATCTGACCATGCCAGGGGAGAAACCAGGATCTCCCCCAATTCCAGAACACGCTGCCACTGCTCTGACAGAAAAACCAGGTCAGGCAAATGACCACTATTATGTGTCGGGCCCTGGATGACTTGGGACAGGCCCATGGCTGTCATGGTGGCCATGAACTCCTGAGCTACCTCAGACCTGTGCCCAGAGATGGCAAGTTGAAGTCCCCCAAAACCATAAGCCTGGGGAACTCCACTGCCAACCCGGTCACGGAGTCAAGAAGCTCAGGCAGGGAGGTTGCTATGCAGCTGGGAGGCTGTACGATAGCAACAGGCCCAACTGATCCCTAGTGCCCAACTTAATAAACAGGGTCTCCGCACCTGGCAAACTGAGGAGCAGTGCCCCTGAATGCCTCCCAAGTATCTTGGATGACCACCACCACCCCACCTCCCCTACCCTGGGGTCTTGGCTGGTGCCACACCTGGAAACCAGCTGGGCACATCTCAGAAAGGTGGACTCTTCCAGCCAGGTCTCCGTAATACACGCCAGGTCAGCTTTCTCATCCACGATCAGATCATGGATGAGGGTGGCCTTATTACATACTGACCTGGCATTCAACAGCAGCAGCCAACAACCTAGGGCCTTGAACGTCTGCCATATGGGGCCTGGGAGTGAGTTCAAGGGGCTGGAATGTGCCACAGGAACAATATACCTGTGGCCCTTTCCTCATAAACATCTTGCCCCGCGTCTCCTGCCATTTCGCACTCTACCTGTCTCTACTGAGATGTTATAGCCTGCCCTCATCCCTTCAGAGCCCTCCCCTCTCCCCTGTTCATCAAGGTCCATGCCAAGGCCCACCCCCCACCTCATACATAACCTACAATCCACCAATAAGGGCTCCTTAATGCCCGAGGCACTTTTGCAATATTCAGCACTCAGTGCCTCCAGCTAATCAAGGGCCACTTTTCCTCATCCCCCAATCCACCAACTGTACCATGCCATAAGTCAGTCTCCTCTCACCAGACCGCTTAGGCCCCAATTACACAATCCCAGTGATTCAAAAAACCCTTCCCTGGCTCTCACCCATGGGCAGGGAGACAGAATCACAGGGAACAATCTAGCTTCCAGCTTTACTAACCATTCCAATTACAGTCCTCTTGGATCACAATGACTACCGATTGAAAACAGTTCATACGGATAGCTATTAACAGCGCCTTCCAGCTCTCAGCCAAGGTGGAGGCAAAATGGCTACCCACCCACGTGGAGGAAAGAACTGCAGCTACAGGGCCTTCCTCCACAACATACTAAAACCCTCCAACAAACCGCACCCATTCTAAACACACGTACCGACTCGGTGCCATCTTAAATATACAGTATATACTGTATATATGGTAGTGGAGTAGTTGTTGTTTATTCGTTCAGTCGCTTCCGACTCTGCATGACTTAATGGACCAGCCCATGCCAGAGCTTCCTGTCGGCTGTCACCATCCCCAGCTCCCCCATGGATGAGTTTGTCACCTCCAGAATATCATCCATCCACCTTGCCCTTGGTCGGCCCCTCTTCCTTTTGCCTTCCACTTTCCCTAGCATCAGCATCTTCTCCAGGGTATCCTGTCTTCTCATGATGTGGCCAAAGTACTTCAGTTTTGCCTTTAATATCATTCCCTCAAGTGAGCAGTCTGGCTTTATTTCCTGGAGTATGGACTGGTTTGATCTTCTTGCAGTCCAAGGCACTCTCAGAATTTTCCTCCAACACCACAGTTCAAAAGCATCTATCTTCCTTCACTCAGTCTTCCTTATGGTCCAGCTCTCGCAGCCATAGGTTACTACAGTGGAGTAGTACTTGGAAGGAAATTAAGGTTCAAAGATGTAAATGTGATGTTAAAATATATTTCAACAATATGGAATGTGTGTATGAAGAGCTTGGATATATTATGCCGGGATAGTATGGAAAAAGATGTTATATTGTTGGAAAAATGTGTTTGTACCAGATTTTAAAGTTTGCTTTAATTTGATAAGTCAGCTGTCAGCTTTCATGATGACCTTGTATTGCTGGAGAGGCAAGATTGGACAATAAGATTCCATATGGTCTAGGCCAGGGGTCGGCAAACTTTTTTATGCCAGGAGCCATTTTTACATTTATAACATTTATAACATCACTCGAGGGCCAGGGGGCGGGGTTTGCGGGTGGGAGCCAAATCGCGTGGAAGGGGGCGGGGTTTGTGGGTGGGAGCCAATCGCGTGGAAGGGGCGGGGTTTGCGGGCGGGAGACAATCTCGTGGAAGGGGGCGGGGGAGGTTTGGAAGAAGGAGAAGGGAAAGAGAGGCTCGACTGCTCCAGTCGCCATGCACACCATGCCCGCTGCTGATGTAGGGATTTGGAAAGCGGAGAGAGGGAATTGGGAAGCGAGCATGCTGGTTCGTGGGGAAGAGAGCTAGAGGGGGAGAGAGGGCGACGGGGAAGTTGTCTGCGCGCTGTACCTGGGGGAAGCGGCCCGAGCTCAGGGCTGATTCCTGGCTACCTTCCTGCAGGAATGTAGGATTGATATAGGAGCCGGGGGATCAAGCTTTGTGCACGGGGACTCACTTCCCCCAAGGAGCTTCTCACTGGGGTAAGAATAGGACGGACGCGGGAGGGTTTGTGCGTATAAGCGGTGGGGCTGCCCCCGCCACGCCTGCCTGTGCGCGCCCGCACGTGATATTTTATGGAAGAGCCACACTCAAGGGGCCAAAGAGCCGCATGTGGCTCGCGAGCCGCGGTTTGCCGACCCCTGGTCTAGGCTTAATTTACTGTTTAAGAATTGAATAGCATACTATATTGTTATTGTTTTGAAAATGTAGAACAGTATATTTCCCCCCTTTTCTCTCTGTTCCTATTTTAATTTTCATTGCTTTGTTAATTCAGTTTTTGTGATACTACTTTAAATGAAATCTAGTAGTTTTGCTTGTAATTGTTACTATTAGTATTCTCTTCATTATTATTTATATAGTTTTAAAATTGTAATAATAGTCATCATCATAATCATCCAACAGTCCTATCCAATGAGTCTGAGAATTTAGGATTTTCCTAAAACTCTCTAATTCTCTAACTCTAGCACTGTTATGTAGTGGTTCCACTTCTTCTTCAGCAAGTGTTCCAGTCAGTGGTGGTAAGGAAGGGGAGATTGGCTTGGGGGTTCTAGAGTGGTTGGTTTTCTCCTCGCTGCTATTCAATATCTATATGAAGCCATTGGGGAAGGTGATGTGGTAGTTTGGAGTATGGTATCATCAACTTTACATTGTGACCTAGAACCATGCTGGAGATGCTGCCAAACCCAGTCTTAGTGCCCGAAGGCTGTGAGAGCCTGGATGGGAGACAAGAGGTTGAAATTGGACCCTAACAAGATGGACTTGTTGTTGATCCATTGTGGTTCTTGTTCTGCCCCAGGGATTGTTTTGGATGAGAAGGCACTTCCCTTGAGGGAGCAGGTCTGTAACTTGGGGTCCTCCTGGACTCCCAGCCCCTGCTAGAGCAGCAGATAGAGCTATGGCCAGGGGTCCTTTGACCACCTTTGACTGGTGTATAAACTACTTTCCTGGGACAAAGGATCTTGTGACAGTGACTCAAGCCCTCATCACCACCCAACTAGATTACTGCAACGTGTTCTACGTGGGGCTCCCTTTAAACTTCAGTTGGTACAGGATGCAGTGGCCTGGATGGTCCCTGGCAAATCATCTCTAGAATTATGGAACCCCTGTATTGCAAGCTCCTCATTGGCTGCCTATTGGCTTCCAGGTGCAATTTAAAGTGCTGGTTTTATATAGCCATTTATGGCTTGATACGAGGTTACCCACAGTTCCACATCTCCAACTGGTGTATTTGTTCTGGAGAAGCAGCCACCCACTCCTCATTTTGGGGAGATGAGAGGGGTTTGCTTTTCAGTGGCAGTACCAACTGGAATGGTATCTTGTCTGAAGGTAGCTCTTACCTTCCAGAAGATACTGAAGACTGAGCTCTTCTGGAAGGCATTTGGATTGTGACAGTGGATTTTTTTGTTTGTTTGTTTGTTTGTATTTTTCCCTTTTTGTAATGCGTTTTTCTTGTATTTGTAAGTTGTTGAGAGTCGGGTAGATTGCAGTCATATAGAAATCAAATAAATAAATAAATAATCTCAAGGAGAGATAACTAGATTATTGCATTAACATTTTATGATTACTGGGTATGAGTTGTGTGTTAATATTATTAGGAAAAATAGCAGTTGAAGGCATAATCTGAAACCATCTGTTTGATTCATGGTCAACATCTAGGGACTATGATTTTAACGTCTTTATCATGCAGTTTTTCATCATATGAAAGAGACATTTGTCAGTGAAACCAAGTGTGAATGACTAAATCAAATTAATAATAATATTTGCTTTAACAAGTGGAAAATATTGCGTGTGTTTGTGTGTGTGTGTATGTATGTGTGTATGTGTGTGTATGTATATATATCTCATCTCTCTCTCTCTCTCTCTCTCTATCTCTATCTCTATCTCTATCTCTATCTCTATCTCTATCTCTATCTCTATCTCTATCTCTATCTCTATCATCTCTATCTCTATCATCTCTATCTCTATCTCTACCTCTACCTCTATCTCTATCATCTCTATCATCTCTATCATCTCTATCATCTCTATCATCTATCTCTATCTCTATCATCTCTATCTCTATCTCTATCTCTATCTCTATCTCTATCTCTATCTCTATCTCTATCTCTATCTCTATCTCTATCTCTATCTCTATCTCTATCTATCTCCTTTTTCTTTCTCCATATTCAGAAGCAGATACCAATGACAAGCAACTGGTAAAGGCCATCACTTTTCGGCCTTCCCTGCGAGGTTCTGATTTTTTGTATTTATTTAGAAGACTTATATGGCTGCCTATCTTACACAGAATAATCCTAGGTGGCTCAGAACAACATTCAATAAAAACAGAAAAAAAGATAACCAACAGAACCCCACAACAACATCATTTATCCCAACCATGGTGCCACAGCATCCTACCGACTCTACATTTACATTTGCTGGGCTCACTTCCACTCTCGCCCAATGCCTGGCTGAAGAGCCAAGTCTTCACAGCCCTCTGGAAAGCTAACAGGATGGGGGCCCTCCAAATCTCAGGGGGGAGGCAGTTTCAAAGGGTCGGAGCAGTTGTGGAAAAGGAGCATCTCTGAGGTCCCACTAGATTATAACATTTAAGGGAAGGGAGAGCGCCCACCCAATTCTGACCCAGTTTGCATTTAAATGAATAGCAGACAGTTATATTTTCAGTCAATCCAGGAGAGCAGCATTTTTGTTCTTAAAACATCACATGAAATTCAAGCTCAAGCTGAATACTAGCCATCAGTCAAATGCCACTGGAGAAGTCCAGCTTGGAGCTACTATCTCTCTCAATGTAGTCTTCTGCCAGAATTTTTGCTCACTAATGCAGCATTCTCAAATTTAAGAGATGATAACCTAGAAAGGGGAGGAGGCGGAGGCCTTAGTTTAAGATATGTAGGTGCTGGGATTTTACCGCTAAAGAGAAGTTCCATTAATTGTGCCAGAAACACAATAGGCAACCAACGAAGATATGTGAGCTAGCATAATTTGCTGCCAACTCTCAGCTCTGAATGGAGTTGCATTCTGCAGTAATAGCAGTGTCAGAATAAAATTCAAGGGCATCCACCTCTGAAGCTCCCAGGATAGCAAAGGTTTCTCTGCATTACTTATGGAACTCATGTATCTCCCTACAGGCATTTTTCAAGCAACCAAGTATAGCTGCAGTTCACACATACTTCCTTTTTTAGTATTTCCAGGTAAATTAAATATCTGCCTGCAGGACCAAATCTGGTAAATCTGTGGTTGGATCTCTTCGCATTAATTTTGTCCTCTGACTTTTAGTATAGGCAAATTGAATTGTCAAATTGTCTTGTCTGGCACTCTTAGGTATTTGCTGGTTCTTGGAGCTGAGCCCTGGTTTAGGTCAGGGGTCCGCAAATTCTTCAGCTCACTGACCCCTTCATGAAGTTTCAGGTTGTTCATTGACTCCCAAACATTTATTATATGAAAATAATGCTACTTTAACTAATAGTACTATGAACAACAACAACAAAAACAACCCTTGGGGGGGGGAATACTGACCACTTTGTGGAACCCTGATTTAGGTCCTTGCTGGCCATTAATGTTTGCAATGACCATATTTTCAGTCAAGGAAAAGAAAGCTGAAAAACTGACAATACTCATTCCAGAAGAGTAGATAATCATATGAGGATAGTAGGCTTTCTAAGCTGTGCTTTCCACAGTCATTGTTGGGCACAAATCTTCTCCAAGGACCTTCAGAAACATATATCTGTTGCCTTCTGTCTTGTGCACCAGTATAGATTACCGAGGGACAATTTAAGGGTACAGTTCCATATCGTGTCTTGTGTCTTTCAGGTTATGAAGATATTGGAGGATTATCTTCAGTGTTCCAACATGTATTTATAATTTCATCAGTCCTGATAGTAAGGAAAGGCCCACAACTCAATGGTAAAATAACTAAAATGCTCAAAATTCAATTCTGGTCAGATCTAGATAAAAAAGAACAAATATCAGATGATGAGAATGATTTTTGACTGAGAACTGCCAATCAGAAGAAACTATCTGGTTCAGATGAACAAAGAGTCTGAGCTGGTATAAGCCAGCTTCTTAAGCATGGCCATTTAAAAATTCAGGTGGTACTATGTATTGACACATGTTTTTTTTTTAAAAAAATATCCTTACCTTTTGGTCTCTGGATTTTTTGTGTGCACAAACAGTCTAAGGAATATACTAACGGTTAGTAACTAACCTAAACACAGAAACACCTAGATGGGGATATGATATATATGAAGAATTAAATATTATTTATTTATTTTATTTATTTATTATTTAAATTTGTATCACCGCCCATCTCCTCCATACCTGGGGACCCTGGGCGGTTCACAACAAATATCACATGCATTCACATTAAGCTCCCTCTATAGATATTATCTTTCACATCATGATGCTTTGAGTTATGAAAAATCACTTCCAGGAAAGGAAAGGAAAGGAAAGGAAAGGAAAGGAAAGGAAAGGAAAGGAAAGGAAAGGAAAGGAAAGGAAAGGAAAGGAAAGGAAAGGAAAGGAAAGGAAAGGAAAGGAATAATAATAATAATACTGTAATAATAATAATAATAATAATTTTTAAAAGTAGGCAAAGATAGATCCCTAGTTCTTGCAGGCAGCAACTGACTCTTTTGAAGCAGCTGCCTACATACAGTTTTGGAATGATTCTGGAAATCTCATTAAGATCTGAATTTCTGGAAGCTATATTATTCTGCCACACACTGTAAAATAATGCAAACTTGAAAAAACAATCCCACAAACTGCAAATTGAATACAGTCAGAAAAGGATCAGGAGCTGCTTTTCTTATTTCTGCAAACGTATCTGGCCTATAACGCAGAAATAATGTATCCCACCTACAACGTAAAATCTGAGTTGTGCCTCATGTTGCAAATGTGCTGATGTATAAAGGAAGACTTTGCTTGAAAGCAGCAGTTTGCTTCTTGAAAAAGGATCCCACTGAAAAGGGTTTCTTGAAAAAGGGAGCAAAAAAAATCAGGGGTCTGGTAGCACTTTCTCCAATTAACAAATTTTATTAAAGGCATAAGCTTTCATCAGATGCACAGAGTAGACTGCTGGAGGATTTAAATTGGGGTGAGATGGGGGAAGAGGGAGGGGAAGGAAGGTTGGTAATACAGATCTAGGTTACACGTGAAACAGAGTACAAGTACTTATCAATTAAAAACTGTAATGTATTAAAAACCCATTGTGTGTTGATGTACGTGAGGTCAATACTTTCTCACTCAATGGTGCCATGAAAGTTTTCCCAAAACTGTCACTTTCAGGTCTGCGATGGATGCTATCAAGTCTGCTCCTGGGAGGTTGAAATACTCAGACATTTCTTTGTCCTTGTTATGAGTCCTGATGTCAAACTTGTGTCCATTAATTCTTTTGCACAAAATTTGTCCCATCTGCTGGCAGATGATGGCATATATCTGACTGGAGGACAGCATGTGAAGGCAGTCCACTGAAATGTTCTGAGATTCCTCCATCAAGCCACATCAACCATGGATACACAGAAAAGATCACCATACAAACATATCATGAAATAATAAGAAAAAGTTTGTATCTAAAAGATAATTCTCTATAATTTTAAAGTACTGTTTTATAGCATGCTGTCTGTTTCATTGCTTTTCTGCTTTCATTTGGGGTACTCTTTCTCACACCTGGGCCCACACTTATGTGCAAAATGCTCACCAGTTCCCAGAATGCATAGAGATATCCATGCACAGTGCATATTTTGGTAACTAATACAAAGTGGCATATAGTAATTAAAAACAAAACAACAACTTCACAGTGCATTTTAAATATTTTGCCTAAACACAGACCTATGTTAAGACAAAGACAGAATTATTGAGTCATTGGGCCTTTCCCACTTGTACCAAACTGTGCTACAAATATCCCCTTTCAACAACTTTTTTCTGCTGTGTCCCCATGACATTGCCCTCATCTTATCCCCATCCCATGAGTGAGATAGGTTTTAGTCTTCTTTAGCTGTATCAGTAGTATTTTCTCTCTTATGTCGGCATCATCCAAGAACAGCCTCAAGGTATATAAAATCTGTTAGGCTTTGTCACCTACAACTTTGGCAGGAAGATACAGTAGGTGACTGGCAGTGACTGGGAACAGAAAAATAGAGGCAGGATAGGGATCTTCAACAGGGATGGGAATTTCATGCTGGTATATTTTCTGCTGACTCAATGATGGGTGGGGAGCACTTCAACTCAGAAGTGGAGAAGGATCCATTCTATCCTTTTTGTGATCTCTCTCTCTCTTGTTCTTTTTTCCCCATTCTCCAATTACAGCTGCAAGAAGAGAGAATGAGAGACAGAATTGGAGGCATACATCTGAACTTGGAGGCCCAGCAACAGAGACAGAACTACAGCCTATTTACAAAAGGCAATTAGCCATCATGCTCCATAGTTTGGTCTTCCAAGTTCATGCTGTTGCCTGAAGCATCTAACTATTTTCTGTCATTGGAATTGCCACAAAAGACACTGCCAGGAGGAGAACGTGTGTGTGAAAGAGGAAGCAGGTGCATTTATAAGCTTCAAATCCCAAAGCATGGAGCACAGCAGCTATGGCATCTTTTGGAAATAGAGAAACTGTCACAATGTGTAGGTTGTACTTAGTAATTGGCATGGTCTACTAAACTGTGTCCATCTTTGTCTTGTTCTCCTCAGTTTGACTCAACATGATCACTGTGGGAAGGAAGAGAACAAACACACAAACATATAAGGTAAAGGTAAAGGTTCCCCCTGCACATTTGTGCAGTCATGTCCGACTCTAGGGGCCGGTGCTCATCTCCGTTTGTTAGCTGAAGAGCCAGCGCTGTCCGAAGACACTTCCGTAGTTATGTGGCCGGCATGATGTGTGCGGAACACTGTTACCTACCCACCGAAGTGGTACCTATTCATCTACTTGCATTTGCATGCTTTCGAATTGCTAGGTTGGCAATTCGAAACAAACATATACAGATTCTAAAATACACGTACGGTCTTCTGAGAAGAAATTCTGCAAATTGGGATGTGTGATAAAGAGAGTGAGTGAGAAAGGAATTGGCCTGTGTGAGAAAGGAACAGTAAAAATTCTTCCCTAGTTCTCTGTATGAAATGGTACTAAACAGCAAGAGAACTATCTGTTGCAGGAGCTTGATGCTCAAAATTAGTTTGGAAAGGTTGTAGTCATTTCAGCGAAGTTTTAGTTATTCCCTCTTTTTCTTTTTTTACCCACCTCAAGCCTTGAATTCTAACCCCATAGATGATGTTTCTCTCTCTCCTCCTCTTTCTCCTGGTTACATCTAAGATTCAGATGCACTGTGTTGCTCAAATGGGTCTTTAATCAAACCAGACTGATGGTCCAATAGAACTTTATATTGACATAAGCATTAAGAAAAAAGTACTCAGGAACGATCAGAACTCCCTCATAATTTAAGCTGTTTTCAAAATTAAAAATTCTTTTCCTGTTGTTATACTTTATGGGCATGGCAAACAGTTTTTCTTTTAAAGCAACATTTTGCTACATATAACAGAAACTTCAGTCTGGAATAGGAGACACACAATGCTAGAAAAGTTTATCCATCAGGCTGGAGTGCTAGAATATATGTTTGCCTTTGGAAGAATAGTATGTTTAAAGTGACAGTTTCCTGCATATAAATTGGGGTCAAGTTATCAGCCTTCATAAACCAATTGTGGCATGATTCAAAAACATTTGCAACACAGGGAGAGAATAGCATGCATATTTTAAGCCTGAATTGCATCATATCAGATAATATTAATCCCACGTCATCCAAAGCAGTACATGCAGTACCCATAAATCACTCGATGTGACACAAACAACATTAGCTCTTCTCTTCAGAGAGGGATTCAGTCCTACCATGGATACCACCAGAAAACCAGGGAGAAGTCAGGACCAATAACTGTCCTAATTATCTCTCAACACAGTGTTTTCCACCTGTGAGGAACGATTATGCGTCGCTGAGATGATAAAGTCCTTAAAGAGATTTTGATGCTTCACAGAAGGAGGAGGAAAAATTGTGAGGCACGTTTTGTGAGCAATGGCCCCTTCACATGCCTAATGTAGTCCTGCTTTCAGTTTATTATTAAACATACCACTGGAAAAAGAAAACCAAAAAAAATGCAGAAGAGGTTTGAGAAGGGAAAAAGGTTATTGTAAGGGTGCAGCAGAGAACTGGTGCTTACAAAATATGGCTTTGCAACTTGCTTTCTATTAGCCAGTACAGCAGTAAGGGATTAGTGCAGCATCCTTGGTCTTGCCAGAGTTGCTAATGCTCGTGGGCGACATTTGGCAGTAGTGGGTTGTTATTTTTTTTAAAATGTTGGTAGCTTGCACAAGGCTGCTTGTGCAGGCCTGGTGTAAAGCATTAGGAGCTTGGATGTCCTTTGGCTTTCCATTTTACAAGAGGTGGAGAAGATGGAACTTCTGTCATTGCAGGAACTGTAGGAGCTTGGGGCGGAGCAATAATCTTCACTCCTAGTTCTCAACATCACAGATCACCTTCAAGGTGCTTCAGAAAATGTAGGCAAGGGAAATGGTGATGTAGAAGAGGTCTTATTTCACAGAGGCTACTCCTTTAGTTGAAGGCATTTTCTGTTTGATGGCCTCCTCAGGCCAAGTAAATAGCCATGAAAAGGAACAGCAAGGCTCTTGTTATGGTTCCTGAGCAGTTAAGCACCGGACAAGCATTCAGATCAGCTGATTACAGTCTTTTTCACAAGGATGCCAACTATGATATTTGTATTTCAGTTATAGTAATTCTTTATACTTATACAAATATATTTACATGTGCCCTCCTTTGTCTTCTTTTTGGGTGATCTATTTTTTGTTTGGCAATGTGTAAGCAGTCAGATATTTCTCAGTGGGCCAAATAACATATTTTTTTTAAAAAAATGTGATTGTATCAGTTGTGTCATAATTACAGTGGATTATAATTTTGGCCCTCTTGGGTCTGAAGTCAAGTTAAGTTCAGCAGATGAAGTTACCATCTTATAAAGCAATGGAGTCTCTAAATTCTATTACTAAGATCAAGTTTTTGATTCTTCTTTTCCCCCCCAATGGTACTAGGAAGGGAGTCATAGAAACATACAACCTGATGATTCATAAAATGCCTAATTAAAAAATAAATGATTGAGCAGGCAATTCTTTCTTTAACCAGAGAAATACTATTTGGGTAACATTTGCAAGAATTTGCATGTTCCCAACATACACACACACACACACACACACACACACATATTACCAAGGTCACTTTTGAGGTCACTGCAATATGCAGGTTTCTCTTGAGCAATTTTCAAAGTAAAGTTATCTCAAATGTACTGAGAACATGATAATTTATAGTATCTTGAATTTTATATTTTATATTTTTGTATTTTTAAATTAGTATCTGTGTGTGTGTGTGTGTGTGTGTGTATACACACATACATACATACATACATACATACAGAGAGAGAGAGAGAGAGAGAGAGAGAGAGATATTTTATTGTAGTGTTTTAATAATCGTTATTTTATTGTTGTAAGCCACCCAGAGTCATTCTGTACGAGATGGGCGGCCGAAAAATTTGATAAATAAATAAATCTTTGAATGTGCTTCAGTAGAATTTATACACCTGTTTTTGACCATCCTTTTTGGTGATTTATTTGGTTCAGTAGCAGGCCCACAGCAACCATATTCTATCAAGCTGGACCTACAGTTAAGCAGAGGGTATTTTCCTACTGTTGACTTGTCGTGCTTTAAGTCAGCAGAATACTATACCAACATGAAATGTGCTGTCCCCACTGCCAATCCCTTTTGTGTCTCTATTGCCTCTATCCCAGTCACTGACATAATGGCAAACTACAATAGATTTGACCCACCTTATGTTTGCTGTTAATTCCTGTCAGCTTAAGAGGAAAAACACTATTTTAATACCATGACTAAAAAGTTGTGTTCACAAATGGTCCTTCAAAATCTATATGAATTATTTGCCATTATAACACAGGCCATTCCCATGGGTGAATTGGTATCATTTTGGGCATATTTTGAGCATGTTGACAACCTCAGCAACTGACTGCAAGTTTTGAAATTTTATCTTTACTACTCCAAGGTGTTCAACATGTAGCTCCCCCACACTCAAACTCTCAGCTTGGAAAGTCCGATGGCTTTCAATCACCACACAATTCCACTGTCAAGTAGGCATCATGGTGCTGATAAAATTAATATGTATTCCATATATTCTGGGTTGCTTGACTTGTGTAAATTTGAGACAGTATTGGGCTAACCCTATTTCTCTGTGATGAGAAGACTTTCAGTCTTTGGGAGAGAAAACATGTCAATGGAATCTCCATCTGATGTGAATTTTTTAGATTGTTTACTCTGTATAGGTAAATGAGACAATCTGTCTGCATTTGCATGATTAGGTGTCCTGTTCAATTCTATTTTGTATCAGTACCACCCAAGGAACAAAGCCCAATCCTTCACTTGATCAGTACTGTAAGTGGAACCCCCTTTTGAGGACTGAAGAATGAAGATACACACCAAGGGCTATGTTGTTGTAACAGCCATGTTTTTGAAGTGGCATCTATATCAATGCTTTGAGAAACATCCATGGACTAAGTGCAACATGGCTTCTTGTTTAGATGACATAATAGTCACTGGAGATAATTATGAGGTGCATCTGCAAAACCTCAAGATAGAAATGCAGAAGTTGGTAGACAATGTCCTCAGAGCACACTGCCACAAATGTGAGTTCTTAAAACCTAGAATTACATATTGCAGCCACACCATTGATGCATAAGGGCTACACAGGTATACAGAAAAGAGCCAAGCAGGCATGAATGCCCCAAGCCACAAAATGTGTTACAGCTATGATCCTTTTAGGAATGGATGATTATTATAACAGATTATGGTCAAACATATATGCTGTGTTGAATGCTTAAGGACAAGATGAGAAGGAATGAGAGTGGACAAAACTGAAGCAGAGAAACATCACGCTGCTCGAATTCACTTGTGATACAACTGATATAGCAGAATCAGCGTCCAATTGCACTGACATGGTTTTGCTATTCTTTTCTGGTATGTGCCATATTGCTGGTCTTCTTTCACTTTTTATGCTACATATGTTGAGATTAGCTATCCTTATTTCACTTATCTATGGCATGCACCACTATGCTGTTTATTAAGTAATAGCTTGATTATGTATCTTTAGCAAATGGTTTCCTTTTTCCTGACTGACAGGGTCTCTGGATATATCCCACTACACTACATTTTCTTCAGGTTTCTCCTTTAAATCTGCATTGAACTGGTGTCATGAATCTCTGCTATAACAATAGCACAGTTCATTTTGATCTGTTGCTTTCTGAATGCAATTGCAAGCTTATTTACATATACTTTCATTCCTGACTGGAGCAATTTTTATAGAGATAGCAATTTCAAATCCTCTCTCAAATATTACATCTACCTTTGTTAAAAATCTTTTTTGAACATTTTCTTTCAGAATTCCACAGACTGATTTCTCAATGCTTCATTCAGCCCTTCACCAAATATGTCACGTTCACACGTCTTTTAAAGTTCAGTTGCATATGCTGGAATGGACTCTCTTTCTTTTTGCTTGCACTTATAAAACCTAAAATGAAACCCTGCAATCAGGCATGGTTTGGAGGCCAAATATTATTTTTACCAGTTCTGCAAAGCTGAATTGTGAGGCAGTTAAGTTTCTCGGTAAACTGTACGCTTTGTGTCTCATAATGCTCAAACAGGCACTTTCCCAGCAACAGTCTCATTTGCCTCAAAAAAATTGTTCAAATCTTTCTGTATAAAATGTCCAGTTATCTGTGGCATTATCAATCACTTTAGTCTTCCCCAAAAAAGCGAGTCATCCTAGCTATTCTTCCTTCTTATATTTGTTTACCACCATTTCTCCTATTCTGGAGATACGATGAATCTTGAAAGCCTTTTAAAAAAAATAATCCCACCTTCATCACCATTGTTATGTCTTTTCCGTTGATTAAACAAAAGACACAAGAGTCAGGAGTAGGTTTTTGTGTTTTTTGTTTTACTGAAGCTTCTAGAGCAAATTCCAGTGAGCCTGCAAGAATTACAAAATACACAGGCAGCCCAAGGTGATTGAGCAACCATACACAATGGCAAGCATGCTTAATCACTCACTAATGACAAAAACCCAATACATTTCATTTTCTCCTTAAGCTGACAGCAAACATTGACAGTTTTGAGGGGAGGGGGGACAGTCTGCTCTGCTTTCCTGCACATACTGACAGTGGCACAGTCAGGTTATCTGTAGGGAGCAGGATGAGCCCATCTCTTAATGGTCACTTAGGGCTGGTGCTGGTCATCTCACCTCTGGGGCTTTTTTTTTTGGAGGGAGAAAGCACGCCACAACTACTGCCTGTTGTGGTAGTGATTGCTCCCTGCAGCCAGTGAAGAGTTGTTCCCAATGACACTGGATAGCTTATTAATAGGGCAAGGGAGCTGCCCAGTAATAGGGAGAGCAGGGTAAATCTACCCCTTTATCAGGCAGCCCCCACCCCACAGATCAGATGCTGAACAGGCTTGCAGCAGGTCTGTGTGGTGAAGGGGAAGCATGGCAATTCTGGGAAGAAGCCTTCCTATCCCATTGATCAGCTGTTCTCAGTGTGAGTTTAGCTCTCTTTCAAAATAGTGCTAAACCTCATGTCAAAACAAGCTTGCCAAGCAGCTGACGGTTGGGCTGGGGGAGCTGTGCAATCAAGCCAGAGAGCACCTCCTTTACAAGTCAGCTCCCCCACCCCATGTCTGGTGGGCTTGGGGAGGTACCAGGTTTTGATAGATGGCTAACCCTACCACCTGTCAAAACTATCTGCCAATCACACCAGTGTTACAATTGGCAGATGGTTTCTTACTGATTAGTGACATTGAGAAATTGGGGACAACAAAGCCGGAGGGTTAACCAGTGGCTTTGTTTAACGTGCTGTGCACATTCTCCCTCATGATACCGTATCCTGTTTCCATTGCCTCTATTCTGGATTCTGGCTAGGTAGTAATCAGCAATGGGGACAGCAAATGTTACGCTAGTTTAGTTTTCTGATGGCTCAAAGATAGGGAGAAAACCTTTAACTGAGCCAAAATGAAGGTTCTTAAGAATGGTTTGGACCAGTCTATATTTATGCCCTCTTTCCAGAAAAGAAATGAACTCAGTTTGAATTTGGATATTCTCTACTTCGAGGGGATAATGTCCCCTGCATACTCCCAGTGATTTGATGGCTCCCTTTCTCAATATTTTATGTTTATATTATGATCACCTGTCCATGCATGGTCACCAACTGGCCCAAAAAAAAAAAAAGCCTAGCCATTTTCATTTGCTTTCATTTGTTTTCAAGGTGTTTTATGCAAAAAGCAAAACAGAATGACTATTTATCCACATCACAGATTTGCGCATTTTAAAAAGCTGTATACCTTAGGTGAATAAGAACGTTACTCCTGGTTTCTCCCTGGGGACTCCATTCTTGGTGTCAGGAGGTGGCAATTTTCTAAGTCATCAGATGAGAGCCATTAAGGCATTGTTTCATTCCAGCACCACCTTTTCCTAAGGATCAAACTACACATTATATTAAAAGCATGACTGCATTTAACGTTGCCTTTGTTTTTAATTGCTGCTGTAGGGTGGGAGGAAATAAAGATTGGGGCACTGGTGTAGCGGAAGGGGTGTTTAACCCTTCCCATCATGGGAAAGTACTGACAAAGTGGATTTTTCTCCAATTATTTTGCTTCCTTCTCAAGGCAAGAGGTTAAAACACTTTATTTTAAAATAATGATGACTGCCTGCGTTTTCACAAGAAAATGGTGTTATCTGGCTTAGTGGCAGCATACCCAAAGTTAGTACATACAAAAATAGGACAACACAACAGATTTACAGGTCATGTTTTAAAGTATCAACGGAAGTTTATTTTAATTTCTAACAAAAGAAGGATTAGTAGTTAACTGAACAGAATAATGGAAATTCCTATATTATGATAGTCTTCCCAGACCAGATGCCTCTTTGGGAATTTTATATGTTGGGATTATATGTTCTAGAATTCCCAGACAGAAGCAGTTTTTTAAGTTCATAATTCAGATAAAGTGTAGGATCTTGGAAAAAAATGCTGTGGGTCACTAATGTGTGCATGTTACCTGAGCCTGTAATGGGGTAGGGAAAATAAAGTAATCAGCAGAGTTAGACTAAGAGTCAAACTTGGGATCTGCAGCAGCAGCAGCAGCAGCAGCAGCAGCAGCAGCAGGAGGATGAGAAGGAGGATGAGGAGGATTTAGTTTTTAAACATTGAAAGTATAATTATTATGCCAATAAGAAATAATGAGAGCTGAGAATGATGTCACTGGGCTTCACTGAAATCAATATAAGCTTTCTAAGAGTCACACTTATCTTTTATTTATTTTGTAACTTATAGCCCATCTTCTAGGAACTATATATCCCCAAAGCAGCATCCTTAGCACTCCCTTCTCCATTTTTTCCCCACAGCAACAACTTTCGAATGGTTCTTCTACCCTGAAGCGTGGTCTTTAGTGGCATCTGTTTAGGGGAGTGTTTTCCCCACTCTCCAGGTCTCCCCACACTTTTGCAAGCCTCGGCATTGTGTTTCCACCCACTGTGGAGTTAATTCTCTCAAGGGCTCAATCATAATGCCCTCACCCTACCTTCAGCCCCAGCGTTCAGAGGTCAAGTTATGAAACACCTGGCTGAAATTTCCAGTTTCCACATTTGATCATGCTTCTTTACACCCTACCAGTTTCTGAAAGGTTCTCTTCCCATCCCATTCGTCATTAGGAATCTGGCTAGCTTCCTAAGAAATCATGTTGTGTTTACAGTGGACCAAAGAAGTGTGTGTGTGTGTGTGTGTGTGTTTTATGGAAACAAATCAGTAGCAAATTCTTCTTTTTTTTCCCTTGTGGAGGAATGAAGTACATTTCTTTTTTCTTTCTAACGTCAGTTCCAAGATTTGCTTGGGTGCCGTGGTGGAGGGGTCAATGGCTGAATGGCAAGAACAGTAATTGATTGGCCAGGTTGGAGATCAACAATTGACGGGATGGATTGTTCAGCAAACTTCCCAGCATCGCTCACTCATTGACCAAGACAGAATCACAACAACAAGATTTGGGTAACAGCAGGAGCTGGTCATCTGGAAGAGCTCAGAGATATTGAAAGTAAAATAATAAATGTTATGTAGCAAGATCATATATAATTGGCTGCTGCTGTGCTTTTAAGAATATTTGGAACAGAGCACAAAGCCATCAGTGGAAAAAGCTCCTTTCCGATTATGAGAGTAAGTAGCAATTATACAAAAGAAGACACTCTTACTAAGTGAGTGAAATGGTGAGGGCTTTTGTGTTAAAGGTAACAATATTCTTCTCTAGGTAACACATAATTGCTACCACCGTGTTAAGGATTCAGCAATAATTAGAACTAAAAGGTTTTATTTATGGGAAGGGGGAATTATCAATGAATATTAGGCTTTTCCAACTGTCATGTGAAGACCATTCTATCAACCTCTGAAGAATGGCTTAGTCCCAGACCACTTAATGAGCCCACCTCACTGGCAGGATGAACTTTTTTTCCACAGTAGTTGTAGCTGATATTTAAGACTCTCTCATCTTCTCTTAGAAAGCTAGATACTCAGGATTTGATATGATCCTGAAAGCGGGACCCCAAATCAGTAAACAGTGTTAAAACCTTGACACTTCTGTATATTGTTGAGTTCTCCAGCACTTCTAATTGTAGTCAGAGAATACTGCTAAAACTCCAATTTACGATAATAGAGATTAGTATATAGTTGCACAGATCAATAAGACTGATGAGGGGTAGGGCAGACTGAAATTGTGAGAGGGAAATGCTCCAGTGAAAGTTCTTAAAGCACTGGAGGCTTTAGCATTGCTGAAGTTAACTAGGTGTGTGTTTATTCAGTGCCTGAAATGAAAAAAAAAACACACACTGGGAATTCAAAGTAAGAGGTATGTACAGTAGATGCTGACTTTGATCACCCTGGATACTTAACTTTTTCATGTTCCTGCCTGATTGCAAATTTCCTTTGAGACATTAAAAGATGACCCATAGGCCTATTGTCTTATGCGATTTTTGTAGAACTACTTTGGTGTTTCTCTGTGCTGTTGCCCTCTTGTAAATCAAGTAACACTTAAAATAACTGTAGAGTTATTATGTGCATAGCCTTTCCTACCCAGCAATAGAGGGACCATGTACAGTTTCATTGTTGTATGGAATTTGCCTTTTTACCATAGTCACACACTGGGTCTACCTTTTTATGAAGCTGCTCAGCATAACCCAGAAACTTCTTTGCTGGCCCATTGCTACTGACTCAGACTGCATTACAATATATGCGATGCAAGTTTCTTTTTTGCCCCAGTAGGCATCACTTTACCTTGGCTTACACTGAATTGCATTTGCCATTTTCATGTTTTATTCCCTGTGTGGAGATATTGTTCCAGACTCTCACCGTCCCCCTATGTTAAGTTTGGGTGGTCTGAAAATTTTGTAGAAGGCCATACATGTTGGTAGATAAGAAGCTTAAAAAGGTAAAGGTTCCCCCCCCCCTGCACATTTGTGCACTCATGTCCGACTCTATGGGCCGGTGCTCATCTCCGTTTGTTAGCCGAAGAGCCGGCGTTGTCCAAAGACGCTTCCACGGTCATGTGGCCGGCATGACACGCGCGGAACGCTGTTACCTACCCACCGAAGTGGTACCTATTCATCTACTTGCATTTGCATGCTTTCGAATTGCTAGGTTGGCAACAGCTGGGGCGAGTGCGGGAGCTCACTCCGTCACGCGGTGCTCAGGTCTTGAACCTTCGAACTTGCGATCTTCCGATCAACAAGCCTGGCATCTTACCCACTGAGCCACCACGCCCCTTAGATAAGAAGCTTAGCTTGCAGCAAAAGTAGCTCTTCCTAAATGACCTTCTCCCAGCACAAATACAGGACATTCTGCTATGCAACACCATTCCCTTGGTCTGATTCTGTCTAAACATTCCGAGCCAAACTGTAATTCAGGAGCAAAATTTGATTCTAGCTTTTTATTTCTATGGTGGCAACAGAAGAGCAATCTGAATATTGGAAGAAGTAGGTGTGCTTAATACCACCTACCATCTTGTTACTAGTAATGCTGAGAGCAGAAACAGGAAGCAGAACCTGGGCACCATTAGCAAATAAGAATATTTCTTTCTCCAGTTTTCAGTATGAGAGCACCTGCCCAGTGCCTTGGGAGAATTAGGCCTGCAGGTCCTGTCCAAAAGTAGAAACTGCAAACTTCCCCATAGCCTTCGTCTTGTTTCTAGTCTGGATTCCTTTCTTCAAAAGCTTTGCGGAAAGGCTGTTTCTCCAGCTTCAGTGGAAGGCACTCCTGGGGTTGAGCTTGCTGCTGCCTTCTCCCCATCTTGAGGCATTAAACACGGATCCAGGTTGGCTGCAGATTCCGGGGTCAACAAGTAGGGAAGGAGAAAACAAGAGACCAAGTATGCCTGCGATACCTCTGGCTTGTGAAGTAAGATATGATTGTATTAAACTATGATTACAAACCACGCTGGAGATGTGAGGAACTGCCTGAGCGGAGGCGTATTTCACGTATTATATTTTGCTAACTGAAAAAGAAAATCCTGATCTCAGAAGAAAGCTAAGCACTGATCCGCCAATATGTTACACTTAATTTTACAAGGTGATGGGCAAATATACCACTGAATGCAAGCAAGTCAGCTAGTAAGAACATTTCCAGGAGAGCTTTTTTATTATGACTGCTTCATCCTCGTTGAAGCTATACTTCGGTTCTCATGATACAGCAGCACAATGCATTGTGGAAAAGGTCACAAATAGAAGGTTGTAATTGTAGAAGGTGAGGAATAAATATAATGTGCACAGAAGACTTTCAGAAACCATTGTTTCAGAGAAAGAAGCCACTACCTTGGTAGGACATGAACATACATCACGTCTATGAATATTTGTACATTTACTCTTTAATAAGTTCTATTTAATCACATTCAGAATGTAGGTTATGGCTATATTACATACACGGACATCTGTGTTTGTGTGGGGACAATGGTGAAACAAATGTCATAATGCTCATTTCATCTTTCTGGCAAAACCATCAGCCATTGCAGATGCTTCTAGGTACACAGAAACCAACCCCTAGAATTGGATCATCTGCCTGACTCTCTTGGCTGGGCGCCCAAGGTCCTCCACACTGAGAACGCCCTTTTCCCCCTGGAAGGTGCCCCCTCCGTCCTCGCCTGCGATCTCCATAACAGGGGCGCAAGGGAACGATGGTCTAATGAGGTGGCTCCATTGTTCATAATCTGACTCTTTCTCTTAGCCTTTTTATAATAATATTAATTTTTGTACTTGTATGTTTTTAAAATTGTTTTTTATTTTTCTGTATGCCACCCATATTGGGGGTGTGGTGGCTCATCAGGTAAGACGCCAGGCTTGTCGATCGGAAGATCGCAAGTTCGGAGGTTTGAATCCCTAGCCCCGCGTGACGGAGTGAGCTCCCGCACTAGCTCCAGCTCTTGCCAACCTAGCAATTCGAAAGCATGCAAATGCAAGTAGATGAACAGGTACCACGTCGGTGGGTAGGTAACAGCATTCCTTGTGCGTCATTCCGGCCACGTGACCGCGGAAGCGTCTTCGGACAACGCTGGCTCTTCAGCTAACAAACGGAGATGAGCACCGGCCCCTAGAGTCGGACACGACTGCGCAAATGTGCGGGGGGAATCTTTACCATTTTTTAATGCCACCCAGAGTCACATCACATGAGATGGGTGGCCATAGAAATATGCTTGATAAATAAATAAAGCAGACAGGTGGGTTGGAGAGCAATCACATAACAGGTGGGAACATGACAGCAGCCAGGCAGTACAGGACATCTCTAATCATCTTGCCCTGAGCTCCCTCCAGCCTTGAAGCATTACTTCATAGAAACAGGAAAAGAGAAAAAAAATTCAAAAGAATAAAAGCATTCCTTGCTCTAATTTCATGCTACTATGGGAGCATTCAGGGGTGTCTGCAAGGTGTGATAGAAAAAAAGTCAAATTGGGGGCCATGATTGGATTGCTGTGGTGGCAACTGAAGCTCTGCTTGGTTTTGATGTGCACTGTGGAGCTTCAATCATACCGTTGTGGCCACATGCTTGCCTTTTTTAAACCATATCCTGTGGACAGCCATGGGAGTATTGTTGTTGTTCAGTGAGAAGCCAACTTCCAGAATGAGATGCTGGTGATGAAATTCAACAACATATATCTGGGTGTACAGCCCGATTGTCCCTACTGGAAAAGCCCTCAAGCGTATGTGCATTGGCTTTCACATGAGCCTGAACCCAACACAGAAACCAACATGTATGTATGAAGCATTCCTCAGTACATTTTTTTTTAGTTTATGAAACACCTGAATAGGACTAGAAAGCTACCGTATCCTCTTTCTCCTTTTATCTGGCAATATGCAGAAAAACATAATATATTGCATTGTACTTATTCTTTCCCAACTGCAAACAGCTGAAAAACTACACAGGACTGGGGATTCTATGAAACTCCAGATGTTGCTGATTTATGGCTCCAAGCATCTCTCACTAATGGTCATGCTGGCAGAAGCTGCCGAGAATTATTCTTCTGCCACATCTGGAAGGCCACAGTTTGCCATCCCTGACATGGCATTATCACAGCATGCAGAGTATGGAATGAAAATCTTACTCTTACCTGCTCGGAGGTTGCTCTGTCATGAGTACAAGTCTTCAACAGTTTCTGGAGGACAGAAACGGATGTTGTCATCTTCTGTTCCCTTCTAGCCCACCACAAAAGTGACCTCTGCCCATGTTTTCCTGCTCAGATTTGAAGGTAGTCTTTCTGGTTTCTGGCAGCTCAGGCGTTGCGATCTAGTTTGCCTGCTGTGCTTTACTTTTTTCTAGGCAAACATGGCAGAAACTTTTATTATTATTACAAATATTTTTTGTTGAGCCATCTAGTTTTCCTTTTTTTTTTTTAGTAAGTCCATCTGGTGAAAAATCATATTAATGCTCCTGTAGACATTTCTGACAGATGGATTCGCCTTCGTATGCTAAATGCTTAAAAGAGGGCCCAAATCTAGACATGTGGATCTCTCCTCCTGCAAATAGCCTCACGTAACCTGTAGACCTCATTGAGCAGGGTTACGGGTGCTCTCATATAATGGGGAAGCATTAGTGTTATTGGTGTTAAACAATTAGCTGCTCCTTTAATTGCATGAACTCCTCCATAAAGAAAATGCAGGGCGGAGGCCATAATGCTTCATTTGTGTGAAGAGTGAGTAGACTACACTGAATGTGAATGTGGGAATAGTATGCCATCTAGGCTGATAATGAGGCCTATGGCCAAAATAGCCGATGGCATTTACCAGAGGCTGTAAAATAAAATGAAATAGTTCGAACTAGCTGGGATGTAGGAAGCAGCTAAGAAGTGCACCTGATGAATCCTGTTGTTTCATATCAGACTTTGAATAGGGGTGATAACAGTTCCCTTGAAATATCTGCACTCTGAGGAAGCATTCTGGATTCCCAGCAGTGAGTGTTCTATTGCCATTAAAAAGTCATTTTGAAAGACTCCAAAAGTGGAAATAGAGGAAATAAAGAAATGAATCTTGAAATAAATACAGCAAATACTCAACATAGCACGAGTGGTTCTGAATCCGTTTAAGCATTTTCTTTCATAGTGAATTATTTTTCCTATTCCTTCAGCGTTGATGAATATTATTAAATGGAAGCCTGAAGCCCCAGATCATATCATGGGATGATCTTGTTCTCTCTTGCTTTCTCACTTCCTTGCTTCAAGACACAAAGAAAAGTGGGCTGTAACGACCACCAAACACATGAGCTGCTTTCAGGTATGTGACTTAGTTTTCTTTAAAAAATTGTTCTGCCATTGTCAATCATGAATGAGATTGCAATTCACTTCCCATCACTGCTAGAGATTTTGTATTTTTCCTGGACATTCATCCTGCTATGGTCCATCCACACTATTGGCTTTATATAGCAGTAGATGGTGGGGCAGGGAAGAAACGATCTACACAAGTGGACGTTTGAAGAAAATTCTGAACAATTCTCAAAATCAATCATTCATCAATAAAGCTTAATTGTTTAAGCATATCCACCATTATTACAGATAAAATGTTTAAAAAGCAGTACAAAACAAAAGGAACCACAAAACCTCTCAATCCTTAGTTGTTTCATGTTTGTTTTGGACTAAAAGCCTCAATAATATTAGTGTTTTAGAAGCACAGCACAGTAACATCTGTTCACTAATAATTTGAAATGTTTTTTAAAACCACAGTAAAAATAGCGTGTTAACATAATAGGGTGATAAAATGGTCCTGCTAAAAGGAGCTGGCCCTTGATAGAGCCATTCCAGAATACCACAAATGATGGTATCACAACCCCAAACAAACAACAAAGTAGCATTCCCTCTGTCTTTCTCCATCAAGACAATTGAAGCAGATTTGATGCTGAACCCAAGCTTAAAATCAGACTGGAAGAAGTCCAGAAAATCTGTTTCTTCCAAATACACCTGAAGTTGATCACTTACCATCCTTCAATCATTTATCCACAAAGTGAACATTAGCTTCTGGGGCAAACCTCCAGGTCTGCAGAAAAGCCAACAATGAAGATATTTTGCTGTGGCTCTAATAAATTTGTAATATGTTTGCATTAACCTTATGAAATCCTAATTTTCTTCTTCCTCCCCAAACAATCCCATGGGAAGGAGCAAATACATCTTCCAGTTCTTATTGATGCTCTGTGGAGTTCCACATCCATAGTTAAATCATCTGTGATATCACAGCAAACAAGTTTCCATTTCAATCTCTTCTCTCTTTTTACAAAACTCCTAGAAGTTTGGGGTTGCAAATTAGTGTTCAGAAATTCAACTGAGCCAGCAATTAATTTCTTGCATAGGAAGCACATACTTCAGCTTTGAAGTAATTTACCCAAGGGGATGAAGAAGATTAGCTGATGGATACAGACAAGGTGTCACCAGAAAATCTGACCATGAAAATGAGTTTCCTGAAGGCTGCACAGCCTTCCCTTGTAGGAATGTTGGATGAATCCTTCTGTTTTGCTTTCCCTGCCAAATTCCTAAACCAATACATTTCATAATGTTTTAAAGTATTGCTTTTATGACTGCACTTTAGTAAGTTTTATATCTATACTGCCCTGACTTGTGACTGTATGGGAAGGAATTTAAAATATAGAAATATTCATATTAAAGTAAATATAAGAAAAATGACCTTTGAAGTAGTACTGTTCCCTCTGAACAAATATTGAAAATGATAAGGACAAAATATTTTTTGCCCAGGATTTGGAAAACAACAACAAAGTGCAATAATTTTGGTTTGTGATTTAGATGGAGAAAATTATATTAGAATATTTAGCAAACTAGGAAATTAAATGTAATTGTAAGAATAGTCTATATGAACTGCATGCATATTTTATTCTTATTAATCTATTATTTACAATTGCGAGACACCAATAAAAACAAATTCTGTAAGTGCTGCACATAAAGGTAAAATAATAAGAAAAAATTAGCACATAATAAAATAGAACTGAAAAAACAAAGCCAGATTAAGGGTTTTTAAAATTCCAAATGTTTTCAAATGCCCCCTTTCAACCAATATCTCATTTTTCCTAGTTGCATTTGAGGCTGCAATTTAGGCATGCTTAAATATTGTTTATTTTTATGGGGCATCTGAATAAGCATGCTTAGTGTAGCATTAAAGAATTTATAAAAACCTTTTGACAGCATTTTCAAGTACAAGAATGAATGGGTGATGGATGAATGTAGACTGAGTACAAAAGTGAGTGATCAGTATGGAAGATGTAAGTTAAGAGCATTGGGTCATTTAAAGGGAATGAGGATCAAATAGCAAAATGAAAATATGAAGGAAGAATGAGTTGGTTGAGAGGAAGTGGCAAATTGAGAAAGTCATGGCTGCATAAGTTGGTGAGATCCTCAGAAAGAGAAAGGTGGGAAATTGAAACAAAAAGCAAGGTATGAATCAGTTTATGGACATGATGGAAACAAGGAAGGTTTGCAAGAATAGAAAGATATTGTTGTTGTTCAGTCGTTAAGTCGTGTCCGACTCTTCGTGACCTCATGGACCATAGCACGCCAGGCCTTCCTGTCCTCCACTGTCTCCCGGAGTTTACTCAAATTCATGTTCATTACACCGGTGATGCTATCTAACCATCTCATCCTCTGTCGTCCCCTTCTCCTTTTGCCTTCAGTCTTTCCCAGCATCAGGGTCTTTTCCAGTGAGTCCTCTCTGCATTAGGTGGCCAAAGTATTTGAGCTTCAGCTTCAGTATCTGCCCTTCCAATGAGCAGTCAGGGTTGATTTCCTTTAGGATTGATTGATTTGACCTCCTTGCAGTCCAAGGGACTCTTAAGAGTCTTCTCCAGCACCACAGTTTGAAAGCATCAATTCTTCAGCGCTCAGCCTTCCTTATGGTCCAACTCTCACAGCCATACATCACTACTGGGAAAACCATAGCTTTAATTATACAGACCTTTGTCAGCAAGGTGATGTCTCTGCTTTTTAATATGCTGTCTAGGTTTGCCATAGCTTTCCTCCCAAGGAGCAAGCGTCTTTTAATTTCATGGCTGCAGTCACCGTCTGCGGTGATCTTGGAGCCCAAGAAAATAAAATCTGTCACTGCTTCCATTTCTTCCCCTTCTATTTGCCAGGAAGTGATGGGGCCAGATGCCATGATCTGGGTTTTTTTAATGTTGAGTTTCAAGCCAGCTTTTGCACTCTCCTCTTTCACCCTCATCAAGAGGCTCTTTAAAAAGAAAGGTATAGAGAGGTATTGTGAATGATGTTGATGTAAACTAGATTTAGTTAGAATTCTTTGCTTTTCTCTTATCTCCTGCCTTTAAATTCTTTCACTCACTACTTTTTTTTCCTGCACTTTGCATATCACTGCTTACACTCTGAAGGAATCCTGTGTACATATGTTATATTTGGTATGAATGAAGCGGTCTCATAGAGAAAAAAATCAAGATTTGTTCTGTGTTGTCTAGAATGCAAGATATGGAATAATAGTCTTGTTACAGGAAAGCTGATTCCGGTGAAAGTGAGATGTAACACTGAACAGCTTAAAGCAGTTCAGTGATGGAATGAATTTGCAAGGGAAGTGATGAGCTCCCTTCAGAGGATGTATTCAGAAGAGGCTGGACAGTCCTTTCTTGGGTAGCTGAATTTGGATTTCTGTGCTGATCAGGAAGTTGGATTCAACTCTATGGGCACATCCTACTTAGCCCATGGCCAGTACAGGTTACCCATCTCTTCTGGAGTGCAGGATAGATGATGTCATGCTCCTCTCCCTCTGTCAGCCCTTTGAGGTAGCCCAGACAGGACTTACCTTTATTGTAAGGTTACAATAACAGACTTGCAAGTCTGAAAGCACTTTGCCCCTCCCCTGCCTTTACTCCAGAGAACTAGGGAGGGTCCCTTCTGAGACACTTTCTCCACCCCCATTCCTGCTTTGGACTCAGATTTCTCTTAACAGACTGTTGTCTAGGCTGCAGCTCTTCCTCCTGTCTCCCAAGGTTATTCTCACAGCCCATTATACCCTCCTCACCCATTGCAAAGTTCCTGCCCATGTTTTTCAGCTATGATGCAGAAGAGTCTTTTCTGCCCCAGCTGCCTGAAGCCCTTCAGAGCATATTGTTTCACCTGCTCTGTTCCAGTTTAGTTAAGAGCTACAGCTGTGATTGGCTGCATGGCTAGCCATGACCCTCCCCTCACCTAGATGCCACCCTATGCATGCTGCTGGGCTGCTCTGATCTCTCTATCTCTCTATCTCTCTCTCTACACACACACACACACACACACACACACACACACACACACACACTGTATATATATTTCAAAAACGTACAGTGCTTTTTTAAATCTAGCAGTTGACTCAAGGGTGCCTCGAGGGTGATTTCCCAGCCTCTGTAAAAGCTCATTATTCCCAATAAGCACCCTTTCACTTTCTCCACAGGCAATGTGAAGCTCACTTCCCTTCCTCTCTCTCCCCCTGCCCACTCTATGCAATATATCCCTTGGTTCTGCGACTTATAAAGCAAAACCTCAATACTGGAACACTGCATCAAGTTCCTAAACAAACAGCTGCTAGGTGTGAGGGGGCTGAAAAGAGGCGATGCTCTGGCAAGCGGCAGGTCCCTTGAAGAAACAATGGATTGGTCCATAGCCTCAGTTCTTGGGGGCAGCACTGGAACAATGTTAATGTTTTTTTAAAAATAAAAGTAGAAATAGGGGCATTGTATAAAGTGGCAAATGCAGGAAATTGGGGAGGGCATCCATGAGGTAAAGCAAACATGAGGGATTAGTGGTACAGAACCCATCTACAAGTAATGGCAGGCACAGGGAGATCTGCCCACTTCCCATATGGGAAGGACAAGAAGGAGGGGAACGACCAATCAGGTCATCCACTGGTCCTAGTTTGGGTGTTTCCACTGGCAGCCTGCAGCAATCTGGACTGGCATGTCTGAAGTTAGCTTAAAAATAAACCAGAAGCAGCATGAGAGACAAGCAGGTTAGACTGCTGGGCAGAAACACCTTAAGATTTGATGGGATTAAGGTGCCATAACTTACTTACTTACTTACTTACTTACTTACTTACTTACTTATTTATTTATTTATTTATTTATTTATTTATTTATTTATTATCCCGCCTTTATTATTTTTAATAAATAACTCAAGGTGGTGAACATACCTATTACTCCTTCCTCCTCCTATTTTCCCCACAACAACATCCCTGTGAGGTGAGTTGGGCTGAGAGAGTGTGACTGGCCCAAGGTCAGCCAGCCGGCTTTCATGCTTAAGGCGGGACTAGAACCCTCAGTCTCCTGGTTTCCCATTGGCTCCTTCCTAGGGCTGAGAGAGTGTGACTGGCCCAAGGTCACCCAGCCGGCTTTCATGCTTAAGGCGGGACTAGAACCCTCAGTCTCCTGGTTTCCCATTGGCTCCTTCCTAGGGCTGAGAGAGTGTGACTGGCCCAAGGTCACCCAGCCGGCTTTCATGCTTAAGGCGGGACTAGAACTCTCAGTCTCCTGGTTTGCCATTGGCTCCTTCCTAGGGCTGAGAGACAGGGACTGGCCCAAGGTCACCCAGCCGGCTTTCATGCTTAAGGCGGGACTAGAACCCTCAGTCTCCTGGTTTCTAGCCCAGCACCTTAACCACTAGACCAAACTGGCAATATTATACAATATTTCATTTAGAATTTTGATTCTATAATTACCATTGTTGCTTCACTGGCACATCACTTTGTTGTTTACACTGGTTGGAATTAAAATTTACTGTAATTGTATTTCAGTTAAGTTGTAATCAGTCTTTTGATTGGTTGATGAAAAAAGGCAAAACAAAACAAACTCCTGGATTTCACAGAAATGGAGTGCAGATGACTTTACAGTGTGAACCTTGTTTTATCTGGAAAGAATAATTACTAATCAATAGTGAAGGGATACGTGACAGAGTATGTTAATTCACTAGGCCTTTGACTCTGAAGAGTTGGCTTCCAGCTTAGGTCATGTGCAAAGTATTTCTTTCATGGTTTCTGTCTTGTCCCTGGTGGGTATTTGGCTATATATATATCTGAGAAAAAAAGAGATGCAATTTGATACATGCCACATGGCTGGTAGCTTATTCTTAAAATAAGAACAGAAAGGATGATGAAAGCAAGGGAACTCTTCTATGTATACATATCAGAGGAAAGAAAAACTATCTGCTATTACTAATACTGCTGTGGTAGATATTGCCCAGTTTGCTTTGAGAGAAGATACTCAAATCTCTTTTGTAAAATGCCTAGTTTTGACAATGACATGCATTATGCATATTCAAATACCATGGACTTATATTAAAAAAGCAAAACAAAAATAAAAACAGAATTTATCCTAGTAGCTTGCTGTGAATATAGGATGACCTATACAATTTGATTGCAGGGAGGATATCTGTTTAGATCATATTTTTAAGCAAACTAACCTAATTTGCATGTCTTAAAATAACACATGGAGTGAAGTGCACTGATCCTTTAGAATGCCCACTATGCAACATTTTCTAGGGCAGTCCTTAACTCAAAATAGGTATGCAAAACATTTAGAGAATTTTAAAGAATACAAAAGCATTTTTTTTAAAAAAGTACTTTTTATTAGAGATTTTAACAATAGTAAAAGATAACACAAAGTGAAATCAAAGAGAAAGAAAAGAATAGAAAGAAAAGAAAGAAAAAGAAAAGAGTATTTAAAGAAGTGACTTCTGGTCTTCTTTACAAGTACAAGCAAACTTAGTATTTCTCTACCCACTTTGATATTACATTACATAAATCACTTCTTCCCATATCTCAACCTTTATCCATCCACAAATAAAAAATAAAATTGCATGCTACAACCGACACAGGATGGAATGGATTTAAAAGCGGACATGTGCAAATGAGGCAGGTTGTAAATGAACTGATTTATTCATTCCTAAATATAATATAATATACTTAGAGGCTTTTCTCCCTTGTACTTAACCACAGCACAAACATGCCAACATCTTTTTTCTGCTCCATCCCATGATGTGGCCTCCATCTTATCCCCAACCCACAAGTGAGTGAGTGAGTGAGTGAGTGAGTGAGTGAGTGAGTGAGTGAGTGAATGAATGAATGAATGAATAAATAAATAAATAAAGGTTTTCCCTTTATTCCACCAAGGTATGTAAAATCTGTTAGGCTTTGTCACCTCATCTTGGAGGAAACTCAGTGGACTTCAGTGATCTGAAACGGAGGCAATTAGAGTCAGGATAAAGGTTGATAATTCAAATTTTGTGCCAAAATCATTTTCTGCCAGTACAAAGATGGGTGGACAGTGCTTCAACCCAGCACAGAGGACAGGACATATAATTAGCCTTATATTAGTAAGCTTCTTTTCTTGTTCTTAAGTCATTTTCAGTCATAAATATCATGGAACAAAACAGGGAGCAGAAAGTAATGTATCTTGATATGAAAGAAGGTCCAGGAGATGGTACGCCACACAGACACACACATACATACAGACACACAGACATTTTGATGTGGTATAACAGTGCCCACATAGCATCTGATAAATTCATCCTGCATTGATAGATCTGAATGGATTGTTGTTTATTCGTTCAGTCGCTTCCGACTCTTCGTGACTTCATGGACCAGCCCGCGCCAGTTGGCCATCGCCACCCCCTGCTCCCCCAAGGTCGAGTCCATCACCTCCAGAGTATCATCCATCCATCTTGCCCTTGGTCGGCCCCTCTTCCTTTTGCCTTCCAATTTCCTTAGCATCAGCATCTTCTCCAGGGTATCCTGTCTTCTCATTATGTGGCCAAAGTACTTCAGTTTTGCCTTTAATATCATTCCCTCAAGTGAGCAGTCTGGCTTGATTTCCTGGAGTATGGACTGGTTTGATCTTCTTGCAGTCCAAGGCACTCTCAGAATTTTCCTCCAACACCACAGTTCAAAAGCATCTATCTTCCTTCACTCAGCCTTCCTTATGGTCCAGCTCTCGCAGCCATAGGTTACTACAGGGAATACCATTGCTTTAACTATGCGGACCTTTGTTGTCAGTGTGATGTCTCTGCTCTTAACTATTTTATCGAGATTTATCTGAATGGATAGAATTCAGCTTTTGTTCCCCAAGCCTCACACGCCTGTCCCATATGTTCCTATTTAGACAAAGGCACAACTGGTGAAAACCAAGCTGTACCTTTATAATTCCACCAAGGGATGTTAGGAAGCTGGGTGCCCCTAGCTCTTATTTGCTGGCTAGACCATTATTTGCTGGCTAGATGGAACACTGTCTTTGATTGGGCAAAGCAACAGTCAGTCTTCCCAAAGAGGGTGGCCTTCACTTATCTTGCACATTCTATAAAACAGGTAGAGTATACTGAAGAGAGGAGGAGAAGGAGGGGGGGGGGAGGAGGAAACAAGGAAGTTCCACCTACAAACATACAAGCACAAGGCCCAAGTGACCTCTTTTTAACCATTCACTCTGCAACTTAAATGTGCTAAAACCTGAGTTGATTAAAGGAAGAAATAACTAGTTTAGTTAGGCTACCTGTATTGATTTATTTGGAATTCAGTGAATGTTTGTTTTCCTTAAATTTCCTTTTCCCCAAAAGTCCTTTTTCTATCTAGAGCAGTGTTTCTCAACCTTGGCCACTTGAAGATGTGTGGACTTCAACTCCCAGAATTCCCCAGCCAGCATTGTCCACACATCTTCAAGTGGCCAAGGTTGAGAAACACTGATCTGGAGTTTTGGTTTCGTGAGTTTCAGAAGAATTTTTTTTCATTAAAATCTTCCCACGCATAAGAGCTACCTCTTGTGTTTCAGGGATGGCACCAAGTTTCTTCAGTTCTGTAGTTCTGGGATTTGGGAGGGAAGATCGAAACGTCCTTCTTTTCGATTTTCCTAGAGTTTGGTAGAAGGACAACTAAGGACCCATCAAGATAGACGGGGTGTTAGGACTCAGTCTGACTGGAAGTAGCCTATTGTAATTATCTTTGACTGGAAAACCTTGGAAAAATGGGTCTGCCAGGGAGTTTTTAAATTATATTCCCATTTCTTTTGGAATAGGGGTTTTAAGGTAGGAAAGGAAGCAGTTTATTCCCTCCCTTATTGAGTGAAAGGAGGAAATGGAAAGTTGTGGAAATGGAAAGTTGACCACTTTGCCATAGAATTTTAGCAGCATAATTTCAGAGTAATGTGTAGGGCTGCATGTGGCACATGGCTTGCCACATGCAGCCCTTTATTTCAGTTCCAAGCATTTTTAAAAAAAATCAATATAACAAAGGAAGATCTTATATGTCAGCCCCACTTGGTAGACCAGACCAAGAATCAACTCCACAGGAAGGCTAAAACTGCCTTTATTGAGTTTGGCTATAATAACAGAATCTTGCAAGCCTGCTTGTACTTTACCTCCTCCCCCTTCTTATACTTCAGTGCAGAGCTTTCCAAACTTTTCACATTGGTGACACACTTTTTAGACATGCATCATTTCGCGACACACTCTTACAACAGGGCATCATTTCGCGACACACTCTTACAGCAGGGCACAAAGCAGGCACTAGGATCTGCGTGGAATCACAGCAGGTTTGGAGGCAGCCAGGCACAAGGCAGGCACTAGGACCTGCGCGGAATCCTGGCAGGGCAGGTTTGGAGGCAGCAAGGCACAAGGCAGGCACTAGGACCTGCACGGAATCCTGGCAGGGCAGGTTTGGAGGCAGCAAGGCACAAGGCAGGCACTAGGACCTGCGCGGAATCCTGGCAGGGCAGGTTTGGAGGCAGCCAGGCACAAGGCAGGCACTAGGACCTGCGCGGAATCCTGGCAGGGCAGGTTTGGAGGCAGCCAGGCACAAGGCAGGCACTAGGACCTGCGTGGAATCCTGGCAGGGCTCGGAGGCTGCAGCAGCCGTGACACACCCAGACACTGCAGCCGACACACTAATGTGTCCCGACACACAGTTCGGAAAGCTCTGCTCCAGTGAATCAGGGAGTCATTTCTGAATGTTATCTTGTTGCTCTGGACTTTAAAAAATGTTTCAGCCCCTTTTGCCTAGGTAATGTTTCTTGGGTATTTCCATCAAGGTTATCTTCTTTACTCTCTACATATAGAACAATGTGTGCCCATATTTAGAAGATATTACTCCATATGAGAGCATGTCTAGAATTAAGTACTGTAGCTTTGTTGTTATTAGGTAACAAACATATTTCTTTTCCTTTCTAATTGCACACAACTGCCTACTTTCTTTGTAGTTTTTAAGATTTGTATGCAGCTTTTTATACCTGTATAGGTCATTTTTTGGTTCCAGGCATTAATATAGTGAAGTTTAATTATTCTGTATATGAAACTTTGCATGGCTGACTCAATCAATGCTTATGGTAATTCTCTGACTAGTTCGGTGCTGGGGTTAATGGCACCAGAATTTTCAGAATGTGTGGCGATCCTTATTCAGATTTGCCCACCTCTTCCTAGCAACACAAAAATATAAGGCTAAGTTTCAGCACCACTGCTGGCTCTATTTCTATAGTACAACAAGTTCCATGCCAGTGGCTTGGGATGTCAACTGAAAAATCACAAGCCAACCTCAAATTACCTCACAGCAGGCAAAGAATATGGTGCCCCTTGAAATTTATTGTCCTCTTAAATAGTTAAAATACAGGTTTTATTTGTATTCCCTCAGAGAACACAAACCTGTATGTATAAATACCTGTCTAAGCAGTACCACAAACAACCCAATAACATAATGTATCAACTCTTCTCACTTAATTTCAAGCCTATATTCCAAATTCCACTAAATTGTTACAAGTAGCTTAGTGTTGGACAAACAAGGAGATCATATTGTACACACCCTTAGATGTTCTCATCTTTTTCTTCACTAAAATCCAAAAAGCAAGATAATGAAACCCAGGTTGTAACCAGTTTGCACTATCTACTCTTAACTAATGATTTCAGAACATTGTGGTTCTCTCCACTCTGTTGAGCTTTTGGCACCAAATTAGGCAACAGCGGTGGAAATTAGGGACAAATTAGATGTTATTCAAAAATATGCCATTGGAAATGCCCTGATTTCTTTTTAAATTGCTTAATGAGGTTTGCTTTCCTGACATAGTACCTAGTGTAGGGTCTCTCTCTCTGTGGATATATATATATGTGTGTGTGTGTGTAAATAGACAACTATGTCCCAGTGTGCCACCATCCTGATGATAATTGTTCACTCCAAGCTGGGAAATATTAACCAAACCATAGTATTGCACAGTGTACAGTATCTTTATATGCTCAAGTTCCTAAAAATACCAGAAATAAATTCTTGTGAAAGTAAAAGTGATTGGATTGGGACTGTGAGAAAAATGGCCACCCTTCCCTCATTTACACCATTTTTCTACAAAGCCTGGTGATTAAAAAGAAAACATATCATCAAATCCTTACCTGTTGGGTAGAGCAGAGCTTTCCAAACTGTGTGTCACGACATGTTAGTGTGTTGGCTGCAGTGTCTGGGTGCGTCGTGGCTGCTGCTGCCTCCGAGCCCTGCCAGGATTTCATGCAGGTCCTGGTGCCTGCCTTGTGCCTTGCTGCCTCCAAACCTGCCCTGCCAGGATTCTGCGCAGGTCCTAGTGCCTGCCTTGTGCCCTGCTGCCTCCAAACCTGCTGTGATTCCGCGCAGGTCCTAGTGCCCTGCTGTAAGAGTGTGTCGTGAAATGATGCATGTCTAAAAAGTGTGTCACCAAAATGAAAAGTTTGGAAAGCTATGGGGTAGAGGTTTCACTCTGAAGTCTCCAGAAGTAGTCTCTATCATTCTTGACCTTGTAGGATGCATCCTGCAACAAAGCAGGCAAAGTTCTTGCTTGTATTCTCTCCTGCTTTGGGGGACAACTGGAGAGAACCCCCATAACACTGAAAAAGTTAAAGTACTATACGTGAGTAATGGAGTCTTCTAAAATGGGGAAATCACATCATAATATAAAGAAAGGTCATAGAGGGAATATTTCAGTAGGGGCCAAAGCCACCATTTTAAGCTCTGTACAAACTTGTAATACATCTCCTTCCCACACTGGCAACAGTTCCATCTTGAATATCCAGCTCAAGAGTCATAAAAATGCAATTTTATTTTCTACATTTCTGAAATTACACCATGAGGGCCAGTTATAATGGCCAATATAAACTTTATATATATATATATATATATATATATATATATATATATATATATATATTCATTTTAAGAAGTTTATTTATTTCTTTATTATTTATTTATCGTATTTCATCACTGTCCATCTCGTACAGCAATGACTCTGGGCGGTTTACAGGTGAATAAAAGAATAAAAGCTTCATTATAAAATATAAATATACATAAATATAAAAATATAAAATATAAAATCCAAGATGGTCTTAGTAAAATTTTCAGGGTCACATCAAGGCACCAACCACCCCAATGATCGACTATCCCCCCCCTCACCCTAAGTGAGGTGACATAGCCAGGTCTTAACTCCCTTTCTGGAGGCCGGGAGAGTGGGGGCCTGCCTCACTTCTGGGGGTAAGTTATTCCAAAGGGCGGGGGCCACGGCAGAGAAGGCCCTCTTCCTGGACCCTGCCAATTGATAATCGCTCATGGACAAGGTCTGCAACATGCCCTCTCTGCCTGACCGGGTGGGACGGGTCAATGTAATGGGGCTGAGACGGTCCCTCAGGCAACCTGGACCCATGCCTTGTAGGGCTTTAAAGGTAATAACCAACACTTTGAATTGGACTCAGAAGCAGACTGGCACCCAATGCAGCTCGCACAGCAAAGGTGTTATGTGAGCCCTCTTTGGGGCTTCTAAAATTGCTTGCGCAGCCGCATTCTGAACCAGCTATAGCTTCTGGATACTCTTCAAGGGTAGCCCCATGTAGAGCGTGTTGCAGTAGTCTATGCGGGAGATAACTAGGGCATGACTGATAGAGTGACTGATCAGAGGGCCTCCTGATCCAGGAAAGGGCGTAACTGGCACACAACATGAAGTTGTGCAAAGGCTCCTCTGGCCACAGCTGCCACCTGCTCTTTGAGCAGGAGTCGTGAGTCCAGAAGAACCCCCAGGTTCCACACCGGATTTGTCTGGGGCAGTACAACCCCATGCAGAACGAAAGCTGGTAAATTCCTGGATGCTAAGGAGTCCCCAACCCACAGCCACTCTGTCTTACTAGGGTTCAGCTGAATCCTGTTGTTCCCCATCCAGACCCCTACAGCCCCCAGGAACCAAGAGAGGGTGGTCACAGCTTCACTTAAGTCACCCGGGATTGAGATGTATAATTGAGTATCATCAGCATATTGATGATACCTCATCCCGTGGTGATGGATGATCTCACCCAGCGGTTAAAAAGGAGCGGAGAGAGTACCGAACCCTGCCGTACCCCACAAAGGAGGGGCCGAGGGCCAGGTCTCTCGCTCCCTATCAACACTGATTGGGACCGGCCCTGGAGGAAGGAGGTGAACCAGCACAAAACTGCGCCACCCACCCGCAACTCCCTGAGCTGACCCAAAAGGATATCATGGTCAATGGTATCGAAAGCTGCTGAGAGGTCAAGAAGAGCCAGGATGGATGCACTGCCCCCATCCCGCTCCCGCCAGAGATCATCCAAAAGTGCAACCAAAGCTGTTTCCATCCCATATCTGGGCCTGAAACCCGACTGAAAAGGGTCCAGATAATCCAGGATCCTCTGGAGCTGCAACGCCACCACTTTCTCAACCACCTTCCCTAAAAAGGGGAGGTGGTAGACTGGACAAAAATTGTCCAGCACAGTGGGATCCAGTGACAGTTTCTTGAGGAGGGGGTGCACCAGTGCCTCTTTGAAGGCAGCCGGAAATATTCCCTCCCTCAAGGATGAATTCACCATCACCTGGACCCACCCACACATCACCACCCGAGCTGCCTTCACCAGCCAGGAGGGGCATGGATCTAGTTGACAGGTGGTGGCGTTTACAGTCCGGAGAACCCTGTCCACTTCCTCGGGCCCAACAGGATCAAACTGTTCCCAGATAACTGGGTAAGCACACTCGCCAGGCATCTCCACAGACCCTGCCACATGCTTGGCATCCAACTTGGAACGGATCTGAGCTACTTTATTGTCCAGATGCCCAGAAAACTCCTCTGCATGGCCCTGTAGATGAGTTACTAGATCCCCCTTCCCCAGAAGGGATCGGGTGATCTTAAACAGGGCCGTCAGACGGCATTCTGTCGATGCAATAAGAGCAGAGAAATAATGACATTTTGCCACTCTTACCGCCACAAGGCCGGCCTTAATAGCAGCTCTAGATTGTGTTTGGTTGGATTTGGACCATGTCTTCCTCCAGCGGCGCTCTAGACGTCTCTTTTTCTCTTCAAAGTTTTTTATTATTTTTTACAACAAAAATAAAAAACTACAGAAAACAAAAACACTACAAACAAAAAAAACATTAAAAGTGTAAAAACACAAAAGAAAAGACTTTTAGAAAGTTACATACATACAGGTGGCTTCCAGCTTTCTACAGCAAGAATATACAACAATTCCCACAAACAAACCCTTCCTCTATATCAAACCATAATCACATTATTTGTATAAATCCCCATTAACACATATATAAATCTCTAATACAATTGTTCCTTCCCCTTACATAAAATACACACACACACACACACACACACACACACACACACACACACATTTAAATTTTTACTTCAAACTTCCCTTCCTCTTAAAAAATAATCCATTTAATTTTTTTCCCTTTCTACTACTATTCTATATACTTCTGTCTACACAATAAACATCAAATTATAGAAACAAATAAATTGTCTCCCTTTATAATAAACAATCTTAACCCTATTAGATCTAAAAAACAGTATAAAACATTATTATATCTTATCAATATCCTTTAAGTTTTACAAATCTATAACCCTATAAACCCTAATCCAAACCATAAGAAAAGAAAAGAAGAACAATCATATTAGCCTCTTTATTAATCCAATTAAATATTCTTAATTTTTATAAATTGTCGACCTTTATAATTAACAATCTTAACCCTAATTATGCTTAAAAACAATATAAAATATTACCAGAATTTGTCAATACCTTTTAAGTCTTAGAAATCAAAAATCCTGTAAATCATGTTAACCTCATTATCAGTCCAATTAAATATTCTTAATTTTTTACCCCTCCTCAAAATATACCAGGGCATTCAAATATTTCACCATTACACCAACAGCATTTTTTTTACAAAGATCTGACAGTCCAATAGCCTCAAAAAATACAAACTTTCCAGCGAAAGAGAAAAAAAAACACCCACATAACATACTCTTCTTTCCCATAACATCGATTGAAATAGTCATAACATTTCCCCCACTTGGCAGTTCCTTTTGCAGTCCTAAAGTTAAACAATTGTTTTAGTCCCATAAACACCAATCCAGAGTTTTCAGCTGTGAGTTTTCCTTTTCCCCCCACAACAGTAAAAACGCCATCTTTTCCAACGTCGACTTCTTCTTCTATCATAGTATTTTCATATAGTTGTTTCATTTTAACTAGAATCTCATCTCGAATGTCCCAAACAGTCTGTATAATGATTTGACAACCCTTTAAAAAAATATCTTCTTGCTGACAACGTAAAAAGCTCTAGATGTCTCTTGATCCTCTTCAGAACCCTCAACTCCTCCGTAAACCATGGTGAGTGTCGGGTTTGATAGGACAAGAGAGGTTGCACAGGCGCAATCCTGTCCGAGGCCCCTGCCGCCTCCCTATTCCAGGCGGCAGCCAGGGCCTCTGCTGGACTGTGCAGCAGATCTTCCGGTATAACCCCCAGCTCTGTCTGAAACCCGTTGGGTCCATCAGTCGCCAGGGGCGGACCAATTGAATGGGTCCTGCCTCCCTGCGGAGGGGGGAAGCATAGGAGAATATGAAGGTCACCAGGGCATGATCTGACCATGACAAGGGGGACAGATGTAACTCTCCCATCACATTGCCACTGCTCTGACAAGAAAACAAGTCTGGTGTGAGGCCACTCTCTTGAGTCGGGTCCTGAATAATCTGAGACAGGCCCATGGCCACCATGTTGGCCAATAACTCCTGAGTCACCTCTGAGGCACGCCCCCGGCATGGCAGGTTAATCTGAGACAGGCCCATGGCCACCATGTTGGCCATTAACTCCTGAGTCACCTCTGAGGCACGCCCCCGGCATGGGCAGGTCCCCCAGAACCATAAGTCTGGGAAACTCCACCACCAACTCCGAGACGGCCTCCAGCAGCTCAGGCATGGAGGTTGCTACGTGGCAGGGAGGCTGGTACAATAGCAACAATCCCAACTGTTCTCGGGAGCCCAACTTCAGAAACAGGGTCTCACAACTGGCCACTTATGGAGCAGTGCCCCTGAAGGCCACTAGAGATTCCTGGATGACAACGGCCACCCCTCCTCCCCTGCCCTGGCGTCTCAGCTTGTGCGAAACCATAAACCTGGCTGGGCACATTTCCAAAAGGGGCACTCCCCCTTCAGGGCCCAGCCAGGTCTCGGTAATATATGCCAGGTCTGCCCCCTCCTCAATGATGAAATCACGTATAAGGGGGACCTTGTTGTTAACTGACCTGGCATTGAGAAGCAGCAGCCAAAAGCCAGGGCCTCCATGGATCTGCTGTCCAGGGCCCGGGTCTGAGTGCAGAGGGCCAGAACACGCCACTGGTACTAAACACCCCGAAGATGGCCCGCCCTCTGACTCCCGCCATGACACCCCCGTCCCATCACCACCTGAATGGAACAACCCACCCTAAATCCTCCAGAGCTCCTATTTCTATTTCTCCCAGATCCCAGCCCTCCGGGATCCCTGGTTAGGGATCACTCCATCCAATCAAACAACAGACACACACCAAACAATCACAGGGTGGTGGCGAGCTCCCCAGCACTTCAGCTCCCACTCTCAGTGCTGCAGGAACCTAACCATCACCCCCACAACCACCGCATCTACCGTGCCCCCGTTACCGGCCTCTCTCACTAGCTGGTGGGGCACCTCACTTGCTTCTCCTCCTCCCTGACTCTCACTCAAGGGAAAGAGGATTCCCACTTACATACCTCATTCACTCTCGGGCTCCCTCCCCGTCTCTCACACCAGGGAGGGAGCACCCCACTCATCACACTGAAGGTACCCCGGTTCCACTCTTTGCTCCAGGGGGCTCACTTGCCCACTGAGGTCTTCCCTTCGGGGTCTTGTCCGCTGTAATGTTTCTCTCTCTGTTTTGGCAGACGGAGGTCTCGCGCCGTGCCTCCACTGCTCTGAGGAGCTCCGAGATGAGTCTGCTGGGTCGCCCCAAGAGATCTTTGTAGCATCTGGCTGCTGTGCCACACCTCCCAACCTCGTCACAGCTGCCCGCACCGCTCGGCCATGGTGCCGCACCTCCATCACTCTGCCGCTCCACCATTGTGGGGTGCTCCGCCACTCTCAGGAGCTCCGTGGGGGTCCGTCCGGGCTCGCTGGGTTGCCCTCTGCGCTCTGCACTGGGTCCTCTGGGCCACCCCAGGGGGTCTTCATGGCGCTTAACTGCTGTGCACCTCCTGACCTCGCCATAGCCACCCACGCTGCCTAGCCGCTGCACCGCATCTCTACCACTCCGTCGCTCTGCCACTGTGGGGCACTCCATGGGGCTCCAACTGGGCTCACCAGGCTGCCCTCCACTCTCCAAACTGGGTCCTCCAGGCCACCCCAGGGGGTCTCCATGGCAGTCAGCTGCCATGCACATCCTGGCCCCGCCACAGCCACCAGCACTGTTTGGATGCCGCACCGCACCTCCGCTACTCCACCGCTTTACCACTCTGGGGAGTTCTGCGGGGGTTCAACCGGACTCACTGGGCCACTCTCTACTCTCTGACTGGGTCCTCTGGGCCACCCCAGGGGTCTCCATGATGCTTGGCTGCTGTGCACCTCTTGCCGCAGCCGCAGCCACAGCTGCAGCCCCCTGCGCCATTCAGCCACACTGTTCGGCCACCTCGCCGCACTGCTCCAGGGAGCTCCATGGGGCTCCGTTTACCTCCAGCCTCAACGCGTCAGCTATGGGGGTCAGGGCACCCCCAGACATCCACCCCGAATACCACCATCCAGTAAGGTGGGTGAGGAGGCAGTCCCAGGCACCAAAACAAGGATCCCCTTCAGCCTGGCAGCCGGCATCGGCTCCCGGTCACCATCTTGGATTTTTTAAAGTTATATTTCTGCCCCTTTTCATTACCAATTCATGAGGCCCTGTCCTTTATAGTTTGTGTCCTTATGATGAAATCACTATTTACTTGCCTACTTTTCCTGCATATCCTATTAGCAACTGTTCCTAGAATTAATATCCCTGATCATTATGGTACTTTGTCCTTTGCTCCCATCTGTGCCCAAAGAACTCTGGGACTGATAGTCAATGAAAGAACATGTCACACAGTGAAGCATACTGTTATGTCTTCTGCTTCTCAAATTGCAAATCTGTTTTAAGTGCAAAAGCACATTCTCTCTACTTAGAGACAATGCTAAGACTCTCATGATGAGTTCCCATACAGTTCTCATAAAACTGTAGAATGGGTATAATGATGTGAGGAAATATTACATATATATTTTCAAGCATTATTTATTTAGCCACAGTCTTTCTCCTCTCCCCAGAATAGAAAGGATGCTGCCTGGACTGTACCCTTCTTAATTGCTTAGCTCAGGACCTCCACACAATGTTTGGATCAAAATAACCAAGAATTGTCTCTGTGTATGTATGCTTGTGTGTGCATGCATGTATGCATGGGAGAAGTAATAGGAACACTGGTTCTACAAGTGAGGAATTCACTTGAAAAAGAAGCTCAAGCGATATTTGTATCTATATCTATGATCTGATCATCTATTTCTTTCTCACTATGATATGCTTTTTTAATTGTCATTTCTGTTTGACTGGTTTGATGGTAGTTTGTAAAGTAAACTCAACATGTAGATCATAAGTCCACAGCTAACAAACCCCTGGATGGTTACCAAACTCCCGAATTAAATTACATTCAAAACTGTTTTGCAAATACTTTGGCCTAACTAATTAAATAAGAATGGCTTAGTATGTTGCTGTAGTGCAAAGAATATTAAAGTCTTTAGGGCACTCTCTCAAATTAGCAAATGTATTTGTTTAATTCTATACTATGTTGTCAATTAACTCCTCCAGAAGGGAGAAAAATAATAATTTCACACATGATGCAACTGAGGAAGGCAAAAGAGGACAGCTAATGATTGGGATGAAAACCAATTTGATGTAGTGGTTAAAAGCATCAGGCTAGAAAGCAGGAGACCATGAGTTCTTGCCTTGCCTTAGGTACAAAACCATCTGACTTATTTTGAGCCAGTCACTCCCTCTCAGGCCTAGGAAGAACGTAAGGGCAAACCACTTCCAAAAATGTTGCCAAGACCACTGCAGGGACTTGTTCAGTCAGTCGCCAGGAGTCAAGATTGTCTTGATAGCACCAAAATAAAATAAATGATTAGGATAATCTTATCCAGATTTCTACATATCACTTTTTATCATGAGACTTTAAGAATAAGGCTGGGCATGCATTTGAACTATAAACTTTACCAAAAAGCCATTTGCTCCTACAGATTTAAATTGGAAGAGAATTTTATAACAAACCAATCAAGCTATGCAATGCTTTGCAATCTTTGTTGCTGCTGTTGCGGAGCTGAAAAGGATTAACTGGAAGCTTATGGAGCACTGATGTTGTAAAAAGAAGGCAAACACAATGTGAGGCATAACAAAGTGTTCAGCTATAGAATGTTCCACATCTCCATTTGTCTGTCAGCTGTCTTCTTAATGGTTTGAAGAATAGCAGGTAAGGTAAAAAGGCGAGCTTGGTCCTGCTATGACTTATTATCTCAGAGAGTACCTCTTAAACACCTGTAATAGTGCTACCTTGGAACAAGAAAGGAGAAATACACAGGAAGAATGACTAGGCATTTACACCCAGAGACTTTATTGACTTACCAATTGCATCTCATATGCTTATTAGCATGAGTTCTGTTCCAAACACTACATGAAAAATCAGCTTTCTCAGTGTAACCAGCTCACGTCAGCTGACCCCAGTTTAGTGCCACTTAATGGTGAGAACTGTTTAAAAATACCACTGCATTGTATTTTGGAAAATAAGGGAAAGTAGGGGTAGGGATGCCTAGATCAATATAATTTCAATCCATTTCACTACCAACTTTGTAAGGCTTGTTTCCAATCTTTGGCTTTTTAATTAAAAATCTAAAAAAAAAAGCCGTCTGTTAAGTGGAGGACTTAGGTTTGAAAATATATTGCTTATGTGGTCATTCCAGGACTCATTGTGAAAAAGAAATGGCCTCTGTGGAGAGTCTCATGCTGCTCTAAGCATCTGAGGCATTTTTGTTGTTAAAGAAAAAGCTCCAAATCCTTGTTTTTGTTTGTTTGATTTGGAGGGAAAGGTAAATGCTAACTGGACTTTGTTCATGTTACCATTTATCTTCCTATGAATCTGCTGGACTAGAGAAACCAAATATCTTCCCACCAGGAGTTGAGGAGGGAGGGAGGGAGGGAGAGAGAGAGAGAGAGAGATTTTATTAACCCGTTGGATCTTATTAACATGTTGGATGACAATGATAGGCATCCCATCAACTGTAATATTTAATTCAAGCCCATTTGGCCCTTTGGAAAATTGACTGCTTTGGCTCAAGACTTGAATGTGAAGTTAGATCTGTACTTTCTATTGCCTTGCATGAGAATATCGTAAATGTTTGTAATATTTTGCTCATTAACAAAATGGGAAATTTAGAAGTAGAATAGAGCCTTCTCAGGGGTTGAAGGCTACCTAGTTTCAGGGGGAAAAGATTCAAGGGCTTTGGAGCTACACTCTTGTAAGTTATGATTTGTTTATTTTAAAGGAAGCTTTTGTTACTGACATTTTTGGACAAGATGGATGCTATTAGCAGGTATAGTTGGCCCTTCTGTGGTGATAGTGCCAAATTCATAGAGGTAAGTGGAGACATTATGGAAAGAACAACTTCACAAATTTGGGTTTGTAAAAATATGAATATATCTTCTTATTTGATAGTCAGTATGTATGAAAATTGCAAATAATGGCACCATTTGGCAAGAATCCTGCCAGTTACCGAAACATATATTGAGGTTTGGGAGCAAGATTTTTATTAAACAGGAAGCACATGTGTCTTTGCTTTTTTTGTTTAATTATATTTCAGATGACATTCAATGCAAAGAAAGGTTCTTAAATCCCTGTGATTGGAAAGCCCCTGATAAACTATTATTATTATTATTAGAAGGTAGACCTGCAAGTCATTAAGTTTCACTCCTTCTGGTTACTTCATAAAGAAATGAAGTAAAATGTAGAATTTCTTAGAGACCCAGTATTTGCATTTCTGAAGCTCTCTGAATCACTGAATCATGCACTATCCTCACTGATGAGTGAGATCCCACTTCACCTTGCGAAGCCATAGAATCAATTTGAAGTCAGCTTGGGATACCCTTAATTTAATGCAGCACATCCAGTTTGTTTACTTGTATTCAGAAGTAATAAAGTTAGTGTCACTTCTGAGAGAAGCAATAAGAATAACTATTTATTTTACCTGTTATGAAAAGAGTTGAAAAGGGTTTGTTTATTTTCCTTCACTAATAATATATGGTTCTGTCTTAGATCATGTCCTTGAACTAGGTGGATGACTTTATTACACAAATGTTTGCATTGTACAGCATTTTTTTTTTGCATTTTACAAACTGGATGTACAGTACCTATGGCAAAAAAGTCACATGAATATGTCTTCAGTTTATTGCAAGATGCAATTTAAATTCATATTAACACCTGGTTTGCATAGAGCGACTAACTTCATAAATTCATATAGGAAGTTTATGAAAATCATTCCACAGTGTGAATTATGATATACTAAGTACATTTTATGAAGCCAGCTAGAGAATTCTGTTAGATGAAATAGAAAAGGGCACACAAGTATATGAGAGATTAGGCACCTTATGCTTTGTATCAACAGAGCAATGCTCAGTTTTAAGGAGATACTACTTTGCTTGCTTGCTTATGTTACCACCCAATGAATGGCTAGAGATGGTATTAGAGCTAACCAGCCTAGATGGAGCAGGTGATCATGGGAACCAATATGAACCTGGATGGACTTATATAACTTGTTGTTTCAGCTTGGCTTCCTTACCTCTATGTGTTTCCTCATCTTGCTTTTCTTGGAGTAATATATTTTGAACCTGATCTTCTTTTTAACCATGACAATGTGTCTGGGCCTTCTGATTTACTATTTATTCCAGACTTTGGCTTTATCTTGATCTGAACTGTGCATTTACCTCTGACCTTCCCAGCTGACTGCACACTTTCTTTGTAATCATGCATATAAAAAGAAACTTCTACATGATAATGTATCTTCTGCACACTAATTGTGGGAGACAGTTCTCACAAGATCAGAAGCAAACAGGCTGAAACCAGACTAGTCTACTACCAAGACATGTAACAAGTGGAAACCATCCCTTCCACCCAAAAGAGAGTGGTTCAAGCCTACTGTGTAGACAGTAGAAAAGTCACAAAAATTAAACCCTTGATTTCAGTATAAATATGGCCTGCCTTTGATACATAGCAGTCATTGGAATTATTTCATAAAGACTTCATTCACTCTTGTACAATAAAGATTTTTTTATCAGAAGTTCTGTGTCCTTGAATGCCTATTATGTCTGCTTCTAATCTAGAACTGTCAAAGGAAGACTGGTACTAATTTAACTTCTTAGTAATACAGCAATACAACAAGTTGGCGCCGTAGGAGCAGAAGTGATGTGACATAAAAGAACCAGCATGGTTCTATTGGTTCTACCCTATTGTAATAAGTGCAGCCATGCTGACTTCACCTGCAGGGTGAAGAAAAGAGATCAGCATGGCTTGGGAATGAGTATCATACAGGCCATTTTGGATGTAGCAAGGACTCATTCTGTCTTTGCAAAACGATTGTCATATATCCCTCCTTGAAGCAAGTAGGGAGCTACATGTTCATCGCCTCCCAGAGTCGTCCACTGGAGTTGGGTGGCCAATACATTTTAATCATCATCATCATCATCATCATCATCATCATCATCATCCTTCCCATTCAAAGATAATTGGGCTGTGTTAATGGGTAATTTGAGTCATTAAAGCCTCAGTTGAGATACACCTTCAAAGCAGTTTTGCGAATCACTGTGAGGCTTTCATTGAGGCAAGTAATTGAATTGGTTGGTTCTGAAGTGCTTCAGAACTTCCTGAAGGGGTTTCCAAACTTCAGTGGCTTTTCTGCTGCTTCAGAGATTAAAACAAACAATATGGAATGTTGCAACTTAGTTCCATATATGGAGAACAATGAAGGGGGTGGGTGGGTTTGAGTGGTGTGTTGATCTCTCTGCCATTGACATTGCCCTCTCCAGTGAAGTATGCCTGGCACTATTTTATGTGTTTGTGAGGCCAAGCAAAAATATTTTTATTCCCCTATACCTTTAATAATGTATTAATCCTGCTCTTATTTTCTGTAACCGATTTAATGTTAAAATCTTATTGAACTTGTTTTGAATTTAATAGTAAGTCTTAATATATGTATTACACATTAACCTATTGAGTTTTAAAGGTAATTGTAATTTTAGGTGTAAATTACTCTGAGAGTTCTTTTAATGAGAAGTAGTATAGAATTTTTTTAAAAAAAATACAATAAATAGTAGCTTGGGTGAATGTCTCTCTAATGTTGTCTTCATCTTATCACCAGTCCATGAGTATCCCTGGTCCATGAGTAAGACAGCCTTATTTCAACCTTATCTGTTACAGTATATGTAGTGTTTCCTTTTTTTCAAAATTAATTCAATATATAACCTGCCTTTTTGTTTATTCCAACATTAACTGTGGTTTCCAGCAATAAAAAATTACACAGTATAAACATAACAAATTGAATGCAATTAAATTTAAATTTAAAACAAAAATTAAAATTAATCACTAAAATAATTAACAGTTAAAAGCTCTTCGACACTTTCCAAGTATAACCCCATGTAAAGCACATTGCAGTAGTCAAGAAGCATTGTAATCAAGGGGTGGACAGCAGTCATAAATTCTGACTGGCTACTGTAACTAAAATTGTTGAAATATTCTCCTTGGCACAGCTGCTTCCTCCAAATACAGGGAGAGTTGGGGTCAAGGAACATTCCCAAACTGTTCATTTTTGGGGAGTGCAACTCTATCCAAAACAGGATTGACATCAGAATCCAGTTTTCTTCTTACTAATAGCACCTCTCTTTTGTCTGGATTTAATTTTAGCTTTTTTTCTCTGTTGTGGCCAAAACCTGGCTAACTTAATATAACCAAATCACTTTGAAGATACAACTTAAATTTAATAGCATCCAAACAACAAACAGTGTACACTGAACTCCCAGCAAAGCATTGGCAGATTGTTGAACAGCCCTGAGCAAAAGCAGAGCCACCCAGCATGTTCGTGGAGGTGTCCCTGTTACCACCACATCTCTCATTTGCTCCATTATAAAAAATAGGCAGTCTTTAAAGGTACTGATTTCTTCTGTGGAGTTAGAAAGTAGGGAGTAGTAGAGCTGGCTGTCCTCGAGGTCCTAATGTCATTCTAATCCAAAGGTCTCAATGACCTGGCCCCAGTAGATTCATGTACCTGTTAAAAAGCATGGGAGACCAAATAGAGCCCTATTGCGAGGGAAGGGGACACTTAGAAGCAATAGGATCAATGGTCTGGCCATCTCACTACACCAGAGATTAGTCAGGGTTTAAAGAATATCACCAACAGACAAGCTGGGATATTTTCCCAAAGCATTAAGAAAACCATTCAGATCCATGTTATTATGGGCTTGCACTATATTAACTGGTCCTCCACTTCTGCAAAGGTTAATAGCAGCTGCCAGTCTCAGACTGACCAGAGAGTGATCTGCCTGTGACATTGGAGCTACAGAAAGCTCCTTCACTTTTAGATTGCCAGCATGAACAGGAAGAGAATGCCAAATTCAGTGTATGCATTGGGCCATGTACTCTTTGGGACAGATCTATGGTCATCCTGGGGACATGAAATCCTGAGCCACTCCTGGCTGCGTAATATCAGCATGAACATTAAAATCTAGTATTACCCAGGGTTACACCAGAGATCACCCTGGCTATCAGGAGGATAGACTGTTGTGCAGTGAGGCAGATGGTACACAAAGTATCCCTACATTGACTCGGCTACTTAAGCACAGCAGCAAACATTCAAAGTGGTCAGACCATCAGATGAAGGTTCTGCTCAGTGAGCTGGATATGGTAGAGACTACAGTTTTACCCCCTCCCTGTCCTCCAGCCCTAGGCCACTGAATCATAAATTATCCTGAAGGGAAAAGCTGGGAGAGATTAACTCTTCCCTTCCCTCTCTACCAGGTCAGTGTTTTGATCCAGGATTAAATCCTGGATAATAGATGTAACCAACATGGAATTAAAAAGCAGGATCTTTATGTTGGAGGGTCTACCATTGCTGTCACCTTGACTTCCTTGGTTTGATTTCAGTCTGAAAAGAAGGCAGGTTAGCCACCAGCCCACCTCACTTTCCTTATAACCGCCAGCCTGCAGCCTCTCATAATATCTACTCCTGCTGCTTACTACTTTAATGTTTGCTCTCGAGCCACACTCCATTTCCCACTCTCACCTAACCCCAAACAATTAATAAAAAAACAACAGAAAGAAGCAATGATTCCTCTGTTAGAATCCAAGCTGTCTCCCAATGTTTATTCCTGAGGACAAATAGGTTGACCCACCCCATCACCAGCAAACAGCAACCCTACCAACCCAGCACAGCAGCATCTCTGATGAAATCTCTGGGCAGAGAGGCCCACCTGGCAAGTTCTTCAGCAACCTGGTCCAACACAGGGAGCTGGCAAGCAAGCATTACCTTCCCCAGCTTCTTCCCCAGTGGGTGTTGGCATTCCTTTATTCTGATACTGTCCAACTTCAGCCTCAAGATGTATAAAATCTGTTAAGCTTTGTCATCCAGTATCTTAGAGGGAAATCAGGGAACTGGCAGTGACTAGGAAATGAGACAATAGATGGAGGATAGGGATTGGAAGTGGGGACAGCAAATTGCATGCCAGTTTTCTGCTGACTGAAGGTCAAGCAGATAGCTCTTTAACTCAGTGGTGGGGAAGCTTGTGTCTGAACACTGTGGATTGTTTCATTATACAGAGCACACTTTGATCTAAGTGAGAACATGTTTACTTTTACCATTTCCTTTCAAAGCATGGGAAGTGTACTGTCAAATTGCTATTTGTGTTTAGGCACATAGGTAGCCTGGAGGAACTCACTCAATGTTTCTTTTCCCTTTTCCCTGCTTAGAATCTATTTTATGCACATTTCAGTTTATAGCACATTGGTGTGTTTTAGGGAACTGATTTAAATATAGCTCTTAATTTTATTGCCCAACAGTGAACACTAAAAGTCAATTATACAATGCAGTATCATGGGGCTATATTTTATATTTTTAAAACATAGTGTTCTGATTCCTGTATCGTATATTTAATTTGCGCTCTGGCCTTGACTTGTTTTACATTTACCAGATAGAGTAGAGCATGACCTCCTTTGAAATACAGAGATTTGTGCCAAGGAAGCTTTTTTCTTTTTAGAGGACATTCCTTATTTCCAGGATGGAACGTTTTTATTTATATTTCTTTTAAGACAACAATCACCAATGAATGACAATAGCCTCCGTGGATGGTTTTCAAATGACCTATCCCCAAGGAACTCTTTCCAACTCCTTTCACCAACTTCTGAACTCCTCTGTATTAGCAATAGAGCCATGAATGTTCCAAAGGATTCTTAGATGCAGATTCAATTTTCTGTGCAAATTGAAAATACACCCTGTAATATAAGCAATACTAGAACCAGAAATCAATTACTGAAAACTATTGTAGGCAACCTGATTCTCTGCTATATTTTGGGCAACATCTTTCATTAGTCCCAACCAGCATGGCCAATGTTATCATCTATAAAGCTCTTCATGGTATAGAGCCAGGTTATTTGAAGGACCACCTACTGTATCTCCCATGGATTCTGCCTGTCTGTTGCAATGCCTACCCTCTGGAATGATATCCCCCCCGCCTCCAGAGATCCATGTGGATCCCACTGTGATGGTGTTCTGGAAGTTTTTAAAAGTTTGGTTCTTCTCCCAAGGCCTTAGGTAAGATGGCTGTGGAATCCCTGTCAGTTGTGTTCATGGAGTGTGGTTTGTCTGGATGCACATGATATTTTTTCTTATTGTTCACTATCTTTTTAAGGCTAAGGTGCCCAGAGTTGTTCTGGAGTCGGGCAGCCTTTATATTTAAATAAGTAAATAAAAATAATAATTCATGGCAAGCCTACAAAGAGCTCTTCCCCACAGCTATATTAATGTGCATTCCTTCAGTCAGCAGAAAAGGAGGTTGGCATCATTTGTACTGCCTGATGGCTAAGCTCTAATCTACCTGAATAATTAAGCTTCCAAATGATGTTATCATTACAGATTTTACTGTGGGACAATTTAAGGGCAGAGATAGGAAGGAGGAGGAGATACAGAACAATCAGGCTTGCAAGATTCTGTTGTTAGAGCCAATCTCAATAAAAGTAGTTTTAGCCTTCCTGTGGAGTTGATTTCCTGGTCTGGTCTACCCAGGACTGACATCAGTCTTGCAAGTCTGATTGTTCTGTACCTCTTCCTTCTTATATTTCAGTGAATTAGGGAGATGTCTTCTGAATGTTATCTCGTTCTGGATTTTAAAAAATCCTTCAGCCGCTTTTGCCTAGGCAGCACATCCTGTATATGTCTGCCAAAGTCATTTTCCTTTCTCTCTACAGGAGCTCAGAAGACAGATTTAGGCTGTTTTTGTGGTAAGTTGGTCATGAGATGAAGGCTGCATCATGAAGACATGACCTCTAAAAATGTTTAGTGGGGATTTTTGTACCATGGTTAGAAAGGTATGAAAATGAGCCCTGAAGGTATACTTTCCCCTGAACATAATCCTGTTTCCTATTAGATCCTACCACAGGTAATTACTTCTTTGAAAAAATCAGTTATATTAAGGATTACTTTAACAAATGGTCTGACTTAAAATTATAACTGTTTCTAAAAATATCCATTGTACATTAAGATGAAGTTATACATTATAAATATGACAAAAATCATAGCTAACATTCATATTCAGGTACGAATATGTAGATTAGGTATTAATCAAATATTTTGGGCATTTGCTTTCTATGAAAAAAGGCATTATTGTCAACCAGGAAAGCTTTTAACCCAGGCTTAGTTTAAGAATATTTTAGTATATGTCATACTTTTAGCAGACCTAGTAGAATCAACAAGACTGACTGTATGTTAGTCCTATTAAATACAAGTCATATTGATTTTACTGGGCCATTCTGAAGCCAAGAGAACTTATGGCTAAGTTAAATCCCAGTGATGTTGGGATCCCAGTCATACTAAAGGTATGACTAAACTAAGATCCAGTTCCTTGATTCTAGGATTGTGGGTTGTAGGAAGAATGTGGGTCTTCAAGACAGAGCTTAGCTAAGGTGCAACCAGAGATGATGCAAGAGAAGTCAGGGAATATTTAGAAGTCAAACCTATTTCTCCTGCATCTCCCCATCTCAGCCATGTACCAGGTTGATACTATATGTCATGAATCGGAAATTAAAGCAAAAGATGCAAAGAATGAGAACAAACATACTGATTGTTAGAACCATTAGATCTGGGCTATTAGAATTTGTGTGATCAGTAAATAGCACCAAAGAGATACAGAAAGCTTAACTCTAGTGGTTGTCTGGATTTTTGCTTAATATAACTGATCTGGTAACTCTACTTATGGTAAGATACACAGTTTGCCTGCAGAAGCATACAGGTTTTACTTAGGACTGATCAGAGAGTATTTTCTCACTTTTACAACTACATTCTCAGTTAAATAATAACAATAACCTTCAGCAGTTAGTAGCAACCAGAGCATTTTGCTTTCCTTTTTAATTTTTTTTCCTGCCAATTTGCTTTGTTTATAAAAATCACTTCCACAATGGATAAGCTAATGAGATATTGCTACTTAAAATGATCCAAGTGGTTTCAATATCCTACTATTTTAGTTCAGGTAAAACTTGCTTAGGACTGACTGAGTTACATGTGCGATCTGGGGATCTTTTCTCTGGGGAAGGAGTAGCCCATGTAACATTTATATTGCTGACTGAACACTTTCAGACATTACAAATCCCTGAGATATGCTGCTTCTAATAAGAAATGTACACATCTTAGTCTTACTCCATCATTCAGCCAAACCCCATTTACGAAGGAAAGAATTGCCTTAATGACTGAATGAATGGATTTCTGTTATCCACCCTGGGATAAGTTTTAACAGAAAAATCTCAGGAGGTATCATGATTCTTATCTCTTCAGGCTTGGGAAGGAAGGTGGGTGGGTGTGTTCTGCCCTTACTTGTGTTGGTCAGGAACTGGAACTGTCTATGGTTTACATCTTCCACAGGAGAAGGAACCCTATGTAATCAAGGTTTCAAGTCCTGCAGATATTCTAAGTGCATTCAGATGAATGTCAATCCAGTTCCTTTCTGGATGTCCACTGTCTTCCTTGAAAGGTAGAAGGCAAAGTGGATTTGGGTGGAGGATATGTCTTTATTGCCTCTCCATGTGTTCTGTTTAGTAGGACATTGCAAAGCCTTTGAAAGGCATGCTTCTCAATCCATGGGAACACATATGAAATACCTTTTTCTGAATGGCCCTATGGTTTGCACAGCTGATGTGACTGCTTTGGAAGCTGTTCCAGCCATCTCTGGAAGCATGTATCATGCAAAGTGACTTTGGGTTGCTTTTTTCTCCCAGAGAAGTGAAATGGCTGTGCATGCACAGTTGGGAACAGCTTCCAAAACAGCCACATAGCCTAGGAAAAGATACGTTGCTTTAATGGTTTGAGGAAAGAGAACGCCTCTTTCAAAGGCTATATACAGCCCTACCATTTAGGGCAAAGCAGAACTCTCCTACATTTTGTTCCTCACAGTTCACATTAATTTGATGAAAGAGAATTTTGCTTTAGAATTTATTTTAAAACAAAAGAGAGTTTAGGCAAAATTCTCATAGGAGAGGCGATGTTCTTTCATGAGGTGGCAAAAGGATGAATGTGAATGTCCTGCCTTTGTACAACCATCTCTCCAATGGTCTCTAGTTTCCCTGACTTCTCATGTTTCAGTTAAATCCCAAAGGAAGACTCAGGAGGGAAATTCTTCCATTAGATGCTTTCAGCCTGGAATGATGGGTATAAAACAACAACAACCCGAGCAGTAGCCCTTTTGTCACCAAAACCCTGTCAAAAAAAAAAAAAAAACCAACCTCTCAAGCATCCTGAGAGGAAAGTAGATAAAAGAGAAGCTCTTTTATAGGGAAAGAAAATGCCTGAGAAATTGTAAGGCAGCTTTCAGCACAGCATTATTCTATTTCCTAATACCCGAATAAGACTATATTTGCCACAAAATTTTTCTTTCTCAGACGCTAGCCCTCTAAGTTGAGAAAGTCAAATTGTGCAAAAAGGAATGAAAGAGGCTTGATGGTCCCTTTCTCCACACATTCTGAACTTCCCTGAAAGAATGTTTCTAAAAATAACAGAGAATATTTGGATTGGCCCCAGTTCAACCCTGTCCATTTTTAGTGAAAAGCCTCAGGAGATAGGTGATAAGAAAGACCCTTGAGACACTGCAGCCTTTGCCATTAGAACAAATAACACAGGCCGAGGGGACGAATAGTCCTCCTTAGTGAAAGATCTGATCCACAAAGTAAGTGTTTGGAAAGAATAGACCGTGCCCAGGGAACAAGGAAATGTGGGACTGCTTTAGCAGCCACCAGGAGGTGGAGAGAGGACCTAGCGTGTATACTGTTACTTAGGAATAAAAGGTAGTAGCCTGGCTCCCCTTTACTGCACCTCACCTGGAGTTGGATCCAGGTGAGAACTGTTTCTCCAGGTAAAACTCCTTCTCCTGAATCAAGACCTGCCCTTAGGAAGGCCGTGTAACAGCATGGGAGCAGCAGCTAGTTGCTCTTGTATTATGCCTACATCTGGCCATTTTACACTGCATTTTAATTGTTGTGAGCTGCTTTGGGATGTGGGCAGTAAAACTGGCTATAAATTGAAATAAGAATCTTATTTTTGATTGAAAAGCAGTTTGCGTGGATACATTGGATTGATGAATTTCAGCCTCTGGTTCCGCTGAGGCTTACTAAGATGGTTTCTACAGTTAAATAAAATGGAGGCCTGCTGAGTCTCATTAATAATTATTTAGAAGAAACAACTTTGATAAGTTCAGCTTTTTGCCTCTCAACCACCCATGCACAAAATGCTATTTTTTACATAGCTGTTGCAAGCCAACAAGTTTCTATCCTCTGCTGTATTACTTTTGGTCAACATAGCTCTCTATAGATTCCCCTTGAGATTTTTGTACCTTGAAAGCAATTCTGTGTGATGTAGAATAAATCATAATTTGGTACTATTAATAGGAACCCCAAATTCTAGCAAGAAACAAACAAATTGAGTAGAGGGAGCGCAAGATTTCGGGAATTTTTTTTAGTGACATTAGAATAACAGAAACAACAAATAATTTAAAGCCTGTTTCTTTGAAGCAGCTCTTGCCAAGAGATAATTGACCTCTTTGTTTAGCACTGTCACATATGTGGTAGGATGTAAAACTTATATCTCAGTCAATTATCTTCTGGTATAGCCTTCAAAGAAGCTTGCCTATTGGAGTATTGTTACATGGTGGGATTGTGAGAAAAGAAAGCAAGAAAAAAATAAATAAAATTAAGTGAATTTAAATAGCTTCATTTTCTTATTATAATATCCTGGGTGGTTAAAAAGCTCATTTAGTTTGACAACCTAGATCTGATTTCTCTTCTTTTCTTCCCTTCCTCCATAGAAAGGGGGGGGGGGAAACCCCAGAGGAATAAAATTCTCTTTCAGTTTATGAAAGCAAATTGCAATTTAGAGAGCATCAGACAAAAGGACTCTGTTAAATATTGCTGCTAGTCGAACTTGTGTATAATGCCTTTGAAACTGGACGGTCTCTTTCACATAATAGGTTGTTTCATAAAGAAGATTCCATGTTCTACAGTATAAATAGCTATTATTTCAAGAAGGGTTCTTTTTTGTTGTTGTTGTTGCCAAAATGGATCTTTAACAATGAATGATTCTTCCCTCTTTTAATTAATTAATTTCAAGGTTGTGTTGGCATTATAGCAGGAAAAAAGAATTAATTTATTTTCTTTGTTAAAATGTCTACAGCACCAAGAATGGCATCAGTTGAAATGCCAGTTTTACAATAAATATATTCCAAACCAAACCAAACCTGGCATTTTGATTAACTGCCAGGAAAGATAAATACAGGCAAGAAAGATACAGTCATAGAGTCTTCATTCTTCTTAACTAAGGGCTGAATTGCCAACAGAGTCACAGTCCAGGTGAAAAAGAATTAAATGAAAGGATAGTTTCTAGTTATTATAAGGACTGCCACAATAATCTAGACAACCACAAGATGGCACCAGAGAGAGAGACAGGAAATGCTACTTCTGTTTGTTGTTGTTTATTCATTCAGTCACTTCCGACTCTTTGTGACTTCATGGACCAGCCCACGCCAGAGCTTTCTGTCGGCCATCACCATCCCCAGCTCCCCCACTGTTGAGTCCGTCACCTCCAGAATATCATCCATCCATCTTGCCCTTGGTCGGCCCCTCTTCCTTTTGCCTTCCACTTTCCCTAGCATCAGCATCTTCTCCAGGGTATCCTGTCTTCTCATTATATGCCCAAAGTACTTCAGTTTTGCCTTTAAGATCATTCCATCAAGTGAGCAGTCTGGCTTTATTTCCTGGAGTATAGACTGGTTTGATCTTCTTGCAGTCCAAGGCACTCTCAGAATTTTCCTCCAACACCACAGTTCAAAAGCATCTACCTTCCTTCGCTCAGCCTTCCTTATGGTCCAGGTCTCGCAGCCATAGGTTACTACAGAGAATACCATTGCTTTAACTATGCAGACCTTTGTTGTCAGTGTGATGTCTCTGCTCTTAACTATTTTATCAAGATTTGCCATTGCTCTCCTCCCAAGAAGTAGACGTCTTCTGATTTCCTGGCTGCAGTCAGCGTCTGCAGTAATCTTTGCGCCTAGAAATACAAAGTCTGTCACGGCCTCCACTTTTTCTCCATTTGCCAGTGATCAATCAAGCTGGTTGCCATAATCTTGTTTTTTTTTGAGGTTTAACTGCAACCCAGCTTTTGCACTTTCTTCTTTCACCATCATAAGGCTCCTCAGCTCCTCCTCGCTTTCAGCCATCAAAGTGGTATCATCTGCATATCTGAAATTGTTAATGTTTCTTCCAGCGATTTTAAGTCCAGCCTTGGATTCCTCAAGCCCAGCACGTCGCATGATGTGTTCTGCGTACAGGTTGAATAGGTAGGGTGAGAGTATACAACCCTGCCATACTCCTTTCCCAATCTTAAACCAGTCTGTTGTTCCGTGGTCTGTTCTTACCGTTGCTACTTGGTTGTTATACAGATTCCTCAGGAGGCAGACAAGATGATTTGGTATTTCTATGCTTCCATCTAATTATTATCCTGAGTTTTGCAGCCCAGATACATTAATCTTAGTTGTTATTGTGCAGGGACCAGAAAATTTGGTTCATCTTTAAATAAAGATAAATAATTTCAAATGAAGGGAATGAAGTCCAATAAGTATAGATGTCATCTTTCTTTTGGAATTAGACATGAAAGGTAATCCAGTCAAGGAAATCTAGGGAACCATAGCTCAGGGATGTCCATGTTGGGGTGGGGGGATGCCAACAGCCTCAAATTGGCAGACAGGAATGGGCAATCAAAGCCTTATCCTTTTGACTTCCAGGGAAGAAAGAGAGCAGAGCCAATGACTGCAATGACTGCGGCGGAATGAAGAGCCGGTGAGTGACTGAAGAGACTGACTCTTCACGATTCCTCTCTGGACAAGGAGAGGAATTGGAATCACCCACAAGTGCTTCAGACAGTTGCTCCTTGCGAGGAGACTGCAATACAGCGTTCTCTGGTGGGTTTAGAACTCTGGGAGGCAAGGGAATGCCATCTCTGCCCAAACCACGGTCAGTGCCTTTATGGACACAGGGTTTTCATACTTCCTTTTCTAATCCCTTTTGAAAATTGCTTTTTAATTGCTTTTCAGTTATTAGGAACCTTCAGAATGAGAAGTTTTTACAGCACTCGGTGAGTTTCCTTCAATCCTTAGTGAAAGAAGTTTTAAATATAAGTTTAAGGACTTTAAAAAATTCTTTTTTTGGAACAAATAGCAAAAGGGTGATTAGTATGTTGATTTTGGAAAGTTATAAATGGACTAAGGGTCCAGATGGATTTGTGACCTTTTTTGCAGTGGTCGTTAAGTGAATCACATGGTTCCCCATTTATTTTGCTTGTTGGAAGCCAGCTGGGGAGGTTGGAAATGGCGATCATGTGACCCCAGGATGCTGCAAGCATCATAAATACATGCTGGTTGCCAAGTACCTGAATTTTGATCACGTGACTGCAGGGACGCTTCTACAGTCATAGGTGCGAGGACCAGTCACAAGTCACTAACCTTAACTTCAAACAGTCACTAAATGAATGGTTGTAAGTCAAGGACTACCTGTATATTCTTATTTCTTTTCTTTTCTATTCTTTCTATTTTTCTATTCTTTCTATTTTTTTCTTTTCTGGACTTTCTATTTTTTTCTTTTTTTAGTTTGTATTAGTTTTTATCTTTACAATTGTAATGTTTAATAAAATTACTATTTAAAAAAGCCTTATCCTTTTTAAGATGTGTCACATGCATCACACATTTGTTACAAGGGGAGGGGCTTCAAATACCCCAGTTGTGCCCACCATTTTGTAGCTAAAGATATTATTTGCTATTTTCTTCTTCAGGCCTCTTCCAATCATCAGCTCCTGCATGTTCTTTCTCTAGCTTTGGTCTACTTTTTTCATTCTCCTGTAGCTGATGGATCCATGTTCTGCATGAATAGACTTGCCTTTCTATAACAAGTCCACCAATAGCAGGCAGAGATTCCTTGGCAGGGGGTGGGGCTGGTAATGCAATGTGTTTCTTTGCTTTTGGCATAAACTATTGTGTGAACCTAATCAATTGTGTGTGTGTGTGTGTGTGTGTGTGTTTTAGTAAACAATAGTTTTACAACTGTAAAACTCTTGTAAACATGGGTTTATAACAACCCATGGCTTAGTGCTATGTGTGAATCAGGTCATCAGCTGAAAGCAGCCCAGGCAATTATAACTAATGACAATTAGGATGACAAGAGCTGAGCCAGTGAAAGGAAGCTTTCTAATTAGCTGGTTCCACTGTGAGATAGACAGCTGGGCCAAGGCTCTTCCATGACAACATATTTTCACATCACCCTTAGGGTGGTGATGTGAAATACTGCTTAATAACACAGTATATTTTTGGGACTTGAATCCAAAATCGTGGTATGCCTTTAGGATAGGTTGGTATTGGAATATGAAAGCATGGAGTAGCTTGAACATTTATACATGAGTCACTGAGATTGATATGGCCATATTTGCTTGTAACTTAGTGACTGTTTTATTTAAGAAAAGTTAAGAGAGAAAGAGAGAGAGAGAGAGAAATTTTCTTTAAACTTTTCCTGCTTTGACCTTTATCTCACAATAAGAACCTAAATGACCACAGTAGGTTAAAACAGTTGCTTCCCATGAATCGCTTTAAATTGCACTGAACATATGTGAACATTTATTGGCAAATGCACACCAAGAGGAATATAAATCCCTAGTGTTTCATTACTTGAACAAATTTCTTGAGAATTTATACTCCCTCCCCATATAAACTGGGTTCACATTTCCCACATTTATTTGTCGTATACACGGTTTGTTGACTAAATAATTATGACAGAGTTTATACATCACCTTAAGCCTAAAATAAGTCTCATTCTGGCTTAGGACAATGTATAAGCTACCCATGTTGTTAAGTGTGATTGCTTTTCATCTGAATTTATCTTTCAAGAGCAGCGGGAAGTTAGCCCTGGGTGTATCTAGTAAGAGAATGTGAGAAAAAAGACTTTAGTTGTCTGGATCCTCTCAGGTAGAATAAACCTGCTTCAAATCTACATCAACCCACCACAAAGTTTAGGTACAATTTCTTTTAGCAGTGCTATAACAGCCCTATTTTAATATGCTAAAGCATTTGATAAATTGACCTTATGCTGAGAGGCCTCTGCAGAAAGAATAGCTCTTTTGTTTTTTGTTTTAAAAGAACCCACCACCCCTCTTCCACAAAATACCACAGCTGGTGAAAACTAGTTGGTTCCTTTATCATTCAATTGCAGGTCGTTTTATTCCAGGCCATGTGGTTTTAGGTTTTATCTGTTTATGGATTTTTCTGGTTTTGTATGCTGCCCAGAGTCCATTGGAGTTGGGCAGCTATAATAAATTTAAATAAACAATAATTATAAATATTAAAGACACTATATAAATTCAGCTTCAGTGGCCAACAACTTCAGGGTTCTGCTAGATGATGCATTCTCCCTTCGGCTGTTTATAGTGGCAATTGTGAGAGCCTGCCATCTTCACTCACCGAAGTTTGGCCGTTTCTGTCCACTTTCACAGTCCACTTATTAATTCAGGCTCTGCTGGTCTCTTGCTTGGACTACAGAAACAGTCTATGGGCTGGTCTTCCTTTATCTTTCTTGTAACCACTGACCTTGGTCCAGAACTTTCAGTATACCTTGTTTTGGACTTCACTCATTTTTCCCATGTTTCTTCTCATTGCAGAACCTTAGATTGGCTTCCTCTTAGGGCCAAAACCCAATTTAAGCTCTCAGTGCTAGAGTTTTAAGGCCCTGTGATTAAGTACTCTCCATTACCTGCCCCAGCTCCTGTCTTGGCTGCTCCTGTTCATACAACGTGATCAACATGAGAGAGTTGAAGAGCAAAAGGGCTATTCTTTCCATAGACCTTTTGCATGATACTCCATCCTGTTTGTGTGCATTTCAGGATCTGGGTCCCCAATTATCTCACATTATTATCTCACTTATTATTATTATTATTATCTTTATTATTATTATTATTATTATTATTGGATTAGGGCCAAGCCCAACACAAGAAAGTGACTTTCTTTGATAATTAATGTTTTACTGTATATCATTTTAGTTTTTTCTAAGAGACTTATTCACGTGTTCTCTCTACCCCCCATACACCTGATTATCTGTTGGCCCTGTTTCATTTCATTTTTTTCTAGTCTTTCCTGCAAATTTCCATATGTTAAAGTTGAACAAAGTAAGAGGAAGACTCTTCTGTTTGAGTTGCTTCCTATATGTTTCAGAATCCTGCCAGATGCTAAATTAAGGAGCCTTCCTAAGCAGAACAGTGCCCTGCTGCAGAAGTTTAGGCCTTATCAGTTTGGGAGTTGATGCAATTGACCATGTTGTATCATTAACCGGCCTTTGACAATAAGTTTGTCTAATCCTCTTTTGAAGCCATCCAAGATGAAAGACACCAATAAGACTTTGTGGTAAGGTAGCCAGTTGCACAGTTTAATTGTGCACTGTGTGAAAAAGTCATACCTTTATCTTCATCATTCAGCTTTATTGGGTGATCCCAAGTTCTGGAATTTGGAAGAGAGAGGTTTCATTGTAGCCACTTTCTTCATGCTTTGAATAATGTGATGATCTTTCATATCTCTCCCTTTCTCACCCCTTGTTTCAAAGCAAAAATGACCCAAAGCCCAGGGGAATTTCTTGATAACATGGCTTTGCTTTCTTTGTTTTCTTTTCTATGATTGCATAGGCATCAATGAGAGTGGGCTGGGACAAAATATATGTTATGATGCCATGGTGTACACAACACTGGGATGCAAGTACAAAAGGCTGCAGTTTGTGTTATGACATTACAATGTACATTTTGTCATTTTTGTATCATTTCATATTGCACTAGACACCTGCTGTATATATGATTGAAGTTCTTTCAGACCTCCTAACTGCAACCAGTAGTGTCCAAAATATGGGGTCAAATGGTCAGCCTGATGAAAGCAGCATCACACTGCATCTTTCCTTTTGTACATGTGTCATGAAGTTGCACACATGTCCTAAATGGATGGACCTAATGGCACAATGACAAAAGCAGCAGGAGCCTGTGGAGGAACACAAGAGCAACTTAAATCTGGCTTTCAGGATTTCCTAATGATATGAAGGATATGTGTTGGTATAGAAGTGCAGTAAATAAATACATCTCCACAAGCCATGAATGCTGATGTATATCACAACCACCAGCTCTTTTGCACTGCTCTCTATCAGGCTATCTAGAATGGAACGTCATCAACAACCTTCACATAAGTCAAGATATGTACTGTGTAGTTCACATTCCTACCATAGTCTCAGTAGGAAGCAGGACACCTGACTGGTCTTTGCAATGGGAATAATGCTCACATTATTGATAGTAGGTCTGGTACACCCAACTGTATTTAGGTTGGCCGTGAAGCCACAATCTCAGTCCAGTTCCCCGCAATGCACTGATGCTGGCTATTTGTATTTTTGAAATCCTGTAGGCCAAAATTAACCATGTGGGTAAGATAACATTTTATTTGGCTCCAAGCCTTGATTGGTATAAAAGAAATGAAACACAGGGAATATGGAATGGCTGTAATTTTTTCCTGCTATTTTATTGAAGGAACAAGGCATCAAGAAAGATCTAAAAGCAAAACAAAACAATTAAGAAGAAAAATAAAAATGGGACAAAAATGAAAAGAAAGAGGAGAAAAAGAGACTAGAAAGCTGGGAGTGGGGTTTATACACACACACACACACGCACATGTATTGATATTCAATATTTCTCCTCAGAACACTTATATTGATGCAAGTAATCTACATAAAAAACCATTCTTAATATAGCTAATAAATGGTGGGCAAATTTATTTATTGCAAGTTTCCCCCCCCCCAAAGCTCTTTGTTGATCCATTAATTTTTTAGCCAAAGTGATTTCCTTCACTATTAAATACCACTGATATAATGAAAGATGTATTTTATTGTTCCAGTGTTTTGCAATAACAGGCCTAGCAGCTAACAACAGAAATTAAATCAATTTCTTATGTTGCATCATTTTATGTGCCTTAGGAAACATGGGCAATAAACCGACAGCAGAATTCATAATTAAAAATTGTTGGGTGATTTTTTTCAATCTCTTCTAAAATTATGACCAAAATGACTAACTAATTGGGCATTGTCATCAAAGATGACAACATAAGCAATTAATTTACAACCCTGTATAATCTAGAAAGATTACAATTTAAATAGTAAGTTGCAGTGGAGCATAGTATCACTTTAGAACTGACAATGAAGATATTGAACTGGTGGGTGGTTTCTGCTTTTTAGGACTATCAACAATAAAGGAACCAGCAGTCAAGAAACACACCTCAGACTAGCACTTGGTAGGGTAGCAATGATGATATTAGGATGCCATGATTTGTCTATACCTACAAAGACCAGAATTGTGCAGGCAATGGTTTTCCCTGTGACACTCTATGGAAGCAAAAGTTGGGCTTTGAAGAAGCAAGATAGAAACAGTACAGATACTTTTGAACTTTGGTGTTGGAGAAGATTCCTGAGAATACAATGGATAGCCAAGAAAACCAACAAATGCATCACAATAAATCAGTCAATCCTAAAGGAAATCAACCCTGACTGCTCATTGGAAGGACAGATACTGAAGCTGAAGCTCAAATACTTTGGCCACCTAATGCGAAGAGAGGACTCACTGGAAAAGACCCTGATGCTGGGAAAGACTGAAGGCAAAAGGAGAAGGGGACGGCAGAGGATGAGATGGTTAGATAGCATCACCGATGTAATGAACATGAATTTGAGTAAACTCCGGGTGACAGTGGAGGACAGGAAGGCCTGGCGTGCTATGGTCCATGAGGTCACGAAGAGTCGGACACGACTAACGACTGAACAACAACAAAAAAATCAATCCAGAGTTATCATTCTGGGAAAAAATGACCAAATTCAAATTATCATATTTTGGATACATTATGCAAAGACTTAGAAGACCTAGATCTCTTGAGGAAACATTGAAGAAGGAAAGAGCAGAAGTAAGGTAGATGGACTCAATTATGGCAGTGATGGGTGCAAGTTGCAATACCTGAAGGGCCAGGGTGGGGACAGGTCATCCTGAAGAAGGTCCATCTATATGCCCCCTAAGAGTTGACACCGACTTGAAGGCACATAATCAGTAGAGTCACCTGTGGATTAGGCGGGCCTTCTCTGTGGTAGCGCCCACACTGTGGAACATCTTGCCCCCAGAGTTGAGGCAGATCTCCTCCCTCCCGACCTTTAGGAAAGAGCTGAAGACCTGGTTCTGCCGCCTGGCATGGGAAGGAGGAAAGGATAGTTCCTCATGGGGGTGGTTAATTCCTTAATTTATTGTCCTTCGTTTTAATTCCATCTCCATCTGGATTTATAATTATTTATTAATTTATATATTGTACATTGATGTTTTATTCTGTTTTAATCCATTTTATTGTAAACCACCCAGAGTTCCCCGTTGGGGGAGATGGGCGGTTATATACATTTAATTAAATAAATAAATAAATAAATTATCTTAATGACTATTTCTTGATGACTCATTGAAATAGATTTAAAATAAATTCTATGCTCAAAGAATTCCAGTGAGATCAAATTTAAATCCCAAACCATCTTCTCAAGTTTAAGTTATTCAAGAGACTCTGTTGTACATGATATAAGAATTATATACAATATTGACAAGATTCCCTGCTTTTTTTTTACAAATATTGTTAATGGTCCTAATTGATAGGATCTATACAGGTTATAAAAGGTTTATTGGACATAAAGCATCTGAGACAAAATTGGAATACATGGTCAATCCTTGTTTTGCAAAATTCATTTATTTATAAATCAAATGTATAGGCCACCAAACTCATAACAACTCTGGGGGGCTTACAAGTTAAAAATACATGCTATACAATAAAAACAAAGAGGGCAGTAACCTGCAGACTGACACATTAGTAACATTCCCACTGAGGGGCATATTCCCTAACTGAGCATCTGGGGAAAGAGTCAAGTCTTCAAGGCCCCTTTAAAGGATGATGGGTTGAGGCCCACTTGAATCTCTGGGGGAATACTGTTCTACTGTACTGAGCATAAAGTGGGATTCCCCCCAGTGTAACCATTGGGCAGGTGGTTCCTTTTGGTGGGAACTCATGGTGTATCCCACTACCTGGCTGCTGGGATTTCAAAATCTGATGTGAAGTTGCCATACCAACTTGCAAGTCTTCCCTGTTGCTTTCTTAATACTCTGGGCACATGGTGGATGGGCATTGTTTTTTCATCATTGCTAAAAACAAATGCAGTGAAGGAAGAAAAGGTCAGCAGGTGGTGTGCTAGCTAGCTGATGTTTTTAGTGGTTCCCCATAGGCCAGCTGGAGGAAGTGCTGGGCAGCTCAAGGGGTCAGGGAAGGTGGAACACCATTCAGCTGGACAAAAATGTTGCTAATGGTTTGGAGGACAAAGCTGGCAGCAGTCTAGGAAGGGCTTAATATCAGCAAAGGATAGTATTGCCCTGATAAGAAGTCAGATGTAATCATAGATACGGAATGGCTGCAATTACTTTATATATGTAGTAAGTGCAAAACCATCCTCTTTGTTTTAAATGGTTTATGGATTTAAGAAATAAAATTAAGATAGAAATCACCCATTTGTAATTGCAACAGGGGCGCGGTGGCTCAGCGGGTTAAACCGCTGAGCCGTTAGTCTGCCGACCATAAGGTCGGCAGTTCGAATCCGCGTGGTGGGGTGAGCTCCCGTCACTAGCCCCAGCTTCTGCCCACCCAGCAGATCGAAAGCCATAGGCAAGTAGATGAATGGGGACCACTCACGTGGGCCAATTTGCTGGCGTCCTTTTCGGAAGGGTCGCCCTCGACCAAGAAGAGCTGGTCCCCATAGATGGCGGCAGAGGATGGCAGAGGACGACGGATTCCGGAAATAACAACAACTTCCTGGACGTCAGCAGCCGGCTCAGAAGCAAAGGTTCCTGGGACATGTAGTCCGACCTGCGGATGAAGAGCCGGTTCCCGCACCCCCTCCCTAATGCGCAGGTAGTATGATATGATTGTATAATATGAAATTACATGATTGTAAGCCGCCTAGAGCCCTCCATTAGGGAGGGGATAGGCGGGGTATAAATAAGATAAAATAAATAAATAAATAAATAAATAAATAAATAAATAAATAAATAACATAAATAAATAACATAAATAGTGGAAAAAAGTGAACAGGAATAAATTTAAACCAAGTCAATGTGGCTCAGTGGTTAAGACGCTGGTTAAGACGCTGAGTCAGAGGCCATCAAGGCTGACAGCTTGGCAGTTCGAATCCCAAGAGCGTGAGCCGCGTGCTGGAGTGAGCTCCTGGCAATTTGTCCCAGCTCCTGCCAACCTAGCAGTTCAAAAGCATGCAAATGCAAGTAGATAAATAGGTACCACCTCGGTGGGAAAAATCACAGGGACATGAAAGGAGCCTCTTTGGGTATCCCCTGGGCAACAGTGATGTCACCGGCAAATCCTTCCACTACAAAAGTGCCTTGGTGCTTCTGACACACACAAACACACACAAAAACCTCTAGAGCAGTGTTTCTCGACCTTGGTGACATTCAGAGGTGTGGACTTCAACTCCCAGAATTCCCCAGCCAGCTGAAGATGAAGTCCACACATCTTAAGTTGCCAAGGTCGAGAAACACTGCTCTAGAGGGCGACCTGTTCAGGAACTAAGGATCTACTACTTAAACTATTACTTAAAAGATGGTTAGGTGCACATATTGATAAATCTGGCCTTGCCTGTTTCTGTACCAGTTCTCCATTAGTCTGCATAGCTCAAAGCAATAATCATGAGATGAGTATGGGATATGAAGTTGGCATTTAGAGCTGCATTGGATATAGGGACTGAGGAGGAAAGAAAAATGTGAGACACCTCATATCATTATTATAGATGCTATGCTGCCCACAGTGAAGGCAGATTAACATATTCTTTAATGCTGAGAACAATAGACGTAAAAGAAAATCTCACTCTGTAATTTATTATTCATTTATTAAAAAAAACAATATGCATTTTTCAGTTTGATTTTGAAACCAGAAATAAGGACTAGGCAGACACAACAATTACATTTTGAGTTTAGATCAGCTGATTTATCTAAGAATTAGCGGTATTTCAGCTGTTTCCATTTATGACTTTGTTTCTTCAGTACTATAAACTGTTTGTGCAAGTCATGGATCTTTTGGGCATGCACTTGGTTGCATCATTATTCTATTTAATAGTAACCTATATGTAGGATTATAAAACTGTCATATTCCAGGATACTGGGTAGAATATTTGGACTGCAGTTTCAAATGATGGAGCCACAGTTCAACTAAGAAGTCTTTTTTTTTTAATGTTCATGTATGGGTTTTATTTAGGTCTGTGACACAGAGGGACTGCACCGTGTGATGTTCCTGCTATTTATCTTGTTATTTTTCATTTTAGAACCTACAGAGGAAACACTGAACTTGAGTAGAAAATATATCCTTGTTATGCCTGCACAAATCAGTCCTGATCTGCTTCAAATTAGAGATTCAAAGAGGGCATGATTTGATCTGAGTTTGTGATTCAAGGGCAAACAGATTCAATTTAAGCAATTTCAGGATTTGATTTGAAGAAAGATTTGTCCTGAGGCTGTAATGGCAATATGTTAAAATGGCTGCAGCTGCTTCATTTTTTGGCAGAATGGGATGTGTGTGGTGGAGATGGTAGACCTTTTAGAGGACATTAAACCTGCCAATTTCAGCTGAATACTTTAAAGGATCCCACTGCAACAAATCATTGAACTATTTCCCCTGTAGCACTTTTAAAGGTGATATCAGAAATGAGAAAAGGACAGCAAAACACCCTCCATGTTGTCCAGTAAAGAGGCTAAGCTGTGCAGAAAGTGTCCTAAAAAGGTAAAGGATCTCCTCGCACATTTGTGCAGTCGTGTCCGATTCCAGGGGCCGGTGCTCATCTCCGTTTGTTAGCTGAAGAGCCAGCGCTGTCTGAAGACGCTTCCACGGTCATGTGGCCAGTATGACAAGCACGGAACGCTGTTACCATCCCACCGAAGTGGTACCTATTTATCTACTTGCATTTGCATGCTTTCGAATTCCTAGGTTGGCAAGAGCTGGGGCGACTGCGGGAGCTCACTCCGTCACGCGGGGCTAGGGATTCGAACCTCCGAACTTGTGATCTTCCATTCGACAAGCCTGGCGTCTTACCCACTGAGCCACCACACCCCTTTTTACCCCAGCTTAAAAATAACAACGTTGCAAAAATGTTTTTAAAGTAGGCTCTTACTTTTCCAGTTGCATTTCTGGAATGCCAGACGTGGCATGACGTGAAAGAGTAACCTTTGCCTTATCCTTGTGAGGTAGTGAAAAATTGCTGCCTCTGAACACTGGGTTTTCTGGGTGTTAGGAGAGTTGGCGTAGCTGGTTGGCAAACTTGGCACTTCTCATTGTTGCAAGGTCCAATTATGCTTGGGTTGTGGCTTGCTAGCAATACTCTATGTCTGGTAGTTAGTAGAGAGAGCAAAAGCAGAGTGGCACCGTGAGTTGCAATGCCACACAGAGGAAAACTGCTGACAGATAAGCTGGCACAAAGAAAGGGGTATTGGGAGTCTTGCCACTCTGTTTTCTTGAAACAAGAAACCTTTAGGTCAGGATCTGTAAGTGTGAATTTGGCACTCATTTACACAATGTCAGAAGACTTAAACGTGCCACAATCATTGCAGAATTAAAAACTAAGGTTTGACTAAAGAGTCCATACTGGACAGGTCAGCCTTGAGCCCTTATCAAAGCTAAGCTGAACTCCCAGTTGTGCTGGCAGGACCAGCACAGAAGTGTAACGTGCCACTAGAACAAGGTAGAGAAGAGCTGAGAAAGCTAATGAAACCCAAGCAAACTTAGCTTTGCCATTCTAGGACCTCTGACTGCACAGAAGGTAATAAGATGATAAATCTCATTGGCCATTCATTCACCCCTTCTTCATATACGAAAGTCAAATTGCAACATTATATACCATCATGTCCCGGTAGCAGCAGTATCCTAGAAGCAGCGAAAAAAGCCAACAGATCAGTGAAATACTATGAAAGGCTGTAAAGTGCTTTGAAGGCACCTGAACTGAAAGTCCCCATTTTGTTTGCAGATCTGCTTTGATGGGGTGATTTGATGAATCACCATTTATAGTTTTGTAGAGCCCTAAACTTCAATAGGAAGTAAAGCTTCAGGTAGCTGCATGATCATATAAACAGATGAATAGAAGAGGACAGACAGTATAGAAATCAAATAAATAAATTATTGGTGATGTAACTTGCTACATTTTCACGTTAACTATGTGAATAAATATAAAGCAACCTAAAATTACTGCTATCATGTTAAATAGGAACCATGAAGAAATTCTTATTCCTGATTAATCGGAAATGTCCTTTGAAAATAAATTTAAATCATAGAGATACAAAGTTTAGTAGATAGATAGCATGCATGCTATATTGCAGCTAATGATTCTTCCTGAAATCAGTGGTATTGCCCACACTGATATTGAGCTGATTGAAAAATTGTCCTTGAGATGTTGGGAAATCTCTGTATCTTTATTAGCAAACTAGCTGTGCATTCTTGGATGAAACATGGCCATGAACTTTTGTTCCACTGCTCTTCCCCCCTCCCTTGTCTACCTTCTGGTTATCTGTGCATCAGTGAATATTTTTTTCATGATAACTCTCAAGGTTAATGTGTATAATGTTTCAAGATGTTCAAACACTGTGGTAGTTTTAGCTCAGAAAGCCTGGACTTTCTCAGAAAAGTACAGACTTTCAACAAAGACCTAAACTAAGTACTTTAATGCAGGGGGTTTCAAACATTTTCAGGCTGTGGAACCTGTTAGTTTTTTTTAAAAAAATCCCAGAACCCCTTACCAAGAGGGGAGAACCTAATGACAGAAAATTCACTGTGACTGAATTTTTATTTATTTATTTATTTATTTTGGCCATAGTCACCCATGGAACCCAACAAGTTTTTAAGGAACCCTACGGTTCTGCAGAACACAGTATGAAAAACCCTGCTCTAATGTACTATCAAGCACAGCTTTTCAGCTTGTGATTCAGTTCTCATTCTGGAATAATCGTATGGGGATCATGTTCAATGGCTTTTTGCTCAATTATTTTGTTCAATACTTTTGCTTTTAGGAGTTCTGTACATGTTAATAAAACATTAGCATTCAACTTCTGAGGGATTATGTGAAAGAGTATGAAATTCTGTGCGAAAAGCAGTGTCCTTTCTACCATTGTGGTGGTGGAAAGGAGAATTGGGAACATCCCTGAGGCTGTTAGTAAACAATATGTTAATAATCATATTGTTTACTAACAAGTCCACATGAATCTGTGCCACCCCAATGGCCCTTGCTCATAGGACGATAGTTCTGCCACACTCATGGTTAATCCAGGAAAGGCTGAAATATAATTTACTTGTCACTGTTGGCCATATTTTATTCACAGCAGTTTTTATAATTGTGGTGAGCAATTATCTGAGTTTTCCACCATATGTCCAGCTTCTAGTTTTGCCAAAAAATGAATAGAAGAATGGGTATGCCCAGTTTAGGATGTTCTCACAAAGATCTGTATTTGGTTCAGACTTCTGGCTTGCTCTTCATTCTGGCCTGTCTTCTGGTTTGCCTTTTGTTTTTGACTTCAGCTGTCAACTCCAGTCTCATGGCACTTCTCAAACCACTATCTATACCTCAGTCCTGACAATATTAGGAGTGAAATAACTTCTGCAAATCAGATTATCTGTCTGTATCAAATTGGGTGTGACCAAGCAAATTAGATACCATTGCATAGTGAAGTACAAAAAAATGCCTCCTAACTTTGACAAATAAAATCATATGAATCAACACAATCAATCAGATTTATGTACTGATCTTGGACTAAATGCATGTGGTGTTTGCTGCCACACAACTAAAAAGTGGTCTTTGTTATATATGAACCCAGAAGATAGCATGGATAGTATGCATTATTATAATTAAAACAGTTAAATATACAGTATATGTTAAATATATTTTCCCATGCTCTGCATTATGTTTAGGATCCTATCATAGTCTTTGGCTCTACTAGAACAAAGGGTTCCTAATAAGATGAATAATCCTTCATTACTTATCACTTTATATAATTTAATTTAATTAATTAAATTAAATTTATTATAATTTAATAATCATTACTTATCACTTCTCCAGCAAAGGAGATTGTTACCTTGTCGTGGTGCTGGAGCTTGAGCACCTCAATGACGCCATGAGCTAAACTGTGAAGGGACACCCAAGACAGGAAGGTCATGGCACAGAGGTCAGACTAAATACGATCCCTGGGGAAGGTAACGGCAACCCACCCCAGTATTCTTGCCGTGAAAACTAAATGGATCAGTACAACCAGAGATATGTCGGTATACCATTGGAAGATGGGATTCCCAGGTCGGAAGATGGTCAAAATGCTACTGGGGAGGAACAGAGGATGAGTTCAACTAGCCCCAGATGTGATGACGCAGCTAGCTCAAAGTCGAAAGGACGGCTAGCGGCTGACGGTGCTGGTGCTGAATGACGAATACGATGTTCTAAAGATCAACACACCATAGGAACCTGGAATGTAAGATCTATGAGCCAGGGCAAATTGGATATGGTTATTGGGGAGATGGCAAGATTAAATATAGATATTTTGGGTGTCAGTGAACTGAAATGGACTGGAATGGGTCACTTCACATCAGATGACCACCAGATCTACTACTATGGACAAAAGGACCACAGAAGAAATGGAGTAGCCTTCATAATTTATAATAAAGTGGCTAAAGCAGTGCTTGGATACAATCCAAAAAACGATAGAATGATCTCAATTTGAATTCAGGGTAAGCCATTTAACATCACAGTGATCCAAATATATGCCCCAACCACAGATGCTGAAGAAGCAGAAGTAGATCAGTTCTATGAGGATCTGCAGCACCTACTGGATAATACACCAAAAAGAGATGTTATTTTCATTACAGGAGACTGGAATGCTAAGGTGGGTAGTCAAACGACACTTGGAATTACAGGTAAGCATGGTCTGGGAGAACAAAATGAAGCGGGACATAGGCTGATAGAATTTTGCCAAGACAATTCACTGTGCATAACAAACACTCTTTTCCAGCAAACTAAAAGACGACTTTATACATGGACTTCACCAGATGGTCGACACCGAAACCAGATTGACTACATCCTTTGTAGCCAAAGGTGGTGGACATATATACAGTCGGTAAAAACAAGACCTGGAGCTGACTGTAGTTCAGATCACGAACTTCTTATTGCACAATTTAGAATCAGACTAAAGAGAATAGGGAAGACCTACAGGTCAGTTAGATATGAGCTCACTAACATTCCTAATGAATATGCAGTGGAGGTGAAGAATAGATTTAAGGGACTAGATTAGTAGATAGGGTCCCAGAAGAACTATAGACAGAAGTTCACAACATTGTTCAGGAGGCGGCAACAAAAAATGTCCCAAAAAAAAAAAGAAAACCAAGAAGACAAGTTGGCTGTCTGCTGAGACACTGGAAGTAGCCCAAGAAAGAAGGAAAGCAAAAGGCAACAGTGATAGGGGGAGATATGCCCAATTAAATGCAAAATTCCAGAGGTTAGCCAGAAGAGATGAGGAATTATTTTTAAACAAGCAATGTGCGGAAGTGGAAGAAGATAATAGAATAGGAAGGACAAGAGACTTCTTCCAGAAAATTAGAAACATTGGAGGTAAATTCCAGGCTAAAATGGGTATGATCAAAATCTATCGGGGATAGATTTGATGGTGTGGTCAGTGTGTTAGAGCCAGACATCCTGAAGAGTGAGGTTGAATGGGCCTTAAGAAGCATTGCTAATAACAAGGCAGCAGGAGACAACGGTATCCCTGCTGAACTGTTTAAAATCTTGCAAGATGATGCTGTCAAGGTGATGCATGCCATATGCCAGCAAATTTGGAAAACACAAGAATGGCCATCAGATTGGAAAAAATCAACTTAAATCCCCATACCAAAAAAGGGAACACTAAAGAATGTTCAAAATATCAAACAGTGGCACTTATTTCACATCCCAGTAAGGTAATGCTCAAGATCTTGCAAGGTAGACTCCAGCAATTCATGGAGCAAGAATTGCCAGATGTACAAGCTGGGTTTAGAAAAGGCAGAGGACCTAGAGACCAAATTGCCAATATCCGCTGGATAATGGAGAAAGCCAGGGAGTTTCAGAAAAGCATCTATTTTTGTTTTATTGACTATTCTAAAGCCTTTGACTGTGTGGATCATAACAAATTGTGGCAAGTTCTTGGTGGTATGGGGATATCAAGTCATCTTGTCTGCCTCCTGAGGAATCTGTATAACAACCAAGTAGCAACGGTAAGAAGAGACCACGGAACAACGGACTGGTTTAAGATTGGGAAATGAGTGCGGTAGGGTTGTATACTCTCATCCTACCTATTCAACCTGTACGCATAACACATCATGCGACATGCTGGGCTTGATGAATCCAAGGCTGGAGTTAAAATCACTGGAAGAAACATTAACAATCTCAGATATGCAGATGATACCACTTTGATGGCTGAAAGTGAGGAGGAGCTGAGGAGCCTTATGACGAAGGTGAAAGAAGAAAGTGCAAAAGCTGGGTTGCAGTTAAACCTCAAAAAAAACAAGATTATGGCAACCAGCTTGATTGATCACTGGCAAATGGAGAAAAAGTGGAGGCAGTGACAGACTTTGTATTTCTAGGCGCAAAGATTACTGCAGACGCTGACTGCAGCCAGGAAATCAGAAGACGTCTACTTCTTGGGAGGAGAGCAATGACAAATCTCGATAAAATAGTTAAGAGCAGAGACATTACACTGACAACAAAGGTCCGCATAGTTAAAGCAATGGTATTCCCCGTAGTAACCTAAGGCTGTGAGAGCTGTACCATAAGGAAGGCTGAGCGAAGGAAGATAGATGTTTTTGAACTGTGGTGTTGGAGGAAAATTCTGAGAGTTCCTTGGACTGCAAGAAGATCAAACCAGTCCATACTCCAGGAAATAAAGCCAGACTGCTCACTTGAGGGAATGTTATTAAAGGCAAAACTGAAGTACTTTGGGCACATAATGAGAAGACAGGATACCCTGGAGAAGATGCTGATGCTAGGGAAAGTGGAGGGCAAAAGGAAGAGGGGCTGACCAAGGGCAAAATGGATGGATGATATTCTGGAGGTGACAGACTCAACCATGGGGGAGCTGGGGATGGTGACAGCCGACAGGAAGCTCTGGCGTGGGTTGGTCCATGAAGTCACGAAGGGTCGGAAGCGACTGAACGAATAAACAACAACAACAAACTTATCACTTATCAATATCAGATAGGTTGCCTGTGGAACAACAGCATGCAGATGGAAGCTTGTTATATACCATTAAGCACCCATCTGTTTATCTTTCATGTGCTCTTTTAACTTTTCTTTGCCCTCTGGAAAACTTAGTATTATTTAAACTTGCTTTCCTAAAAAAAAAATGTCAGAATTCCTAACCAGCATTGTCTTTGGAGAAACCAATTTGGAAAAGGCTGGTTCAGACTTAGAAAATGATGCCGAAGTTTTCATAATGTCTCCAAATGAGGAATAGGCGGTATACACGGCATTGGAGAGCCTTATCTACATTATTCAGAATTATGGCTCATGTAGTTTTGTGGGGATTATTCCCTGGTAAATGTGCATAGGATTATTTGTTTTATTTATTTATTTATTTTTCAAATTTATTCCCCGCCCATCTCCCATGCAAGGGACTCTGGGCGGGTTACAATAAATATTGTATTAAATACAATATTAAGTATTGTATATTAATATTGTAATATTGTATATTATATATATATATTATATATTATATATTATATATTATATATTATATATATTATATATATTATATAATATAATATTGTATATATTATATATATTATATATATTATATAATATAATATTGTATATTGTATTAAGTATTGTATTAAGTATTAATATTAAATTATTGCTTCTGAGTCCTCTTGCAAACTCAAGCTTTTGCCATTCTTGAAATATTGGCAGTGATTTATGCATTAACTACCCAAGTAGCAGGGTAAGAGAGGAAAGAGAACATTCTGTCCCCTTCATTAGACATATAATGGACATCACAGAATTACTGAAATAAAACCTGCCTGCCTGCCTGCCTTTTTGAGGCTTTATATGTTGCTTCTGATTCTAAGTAGGTTAGAAAGCCGATTAAAATAATACAATAACAAAATACAACACCATAATTCAAATCATACTACACCAAGGAATAACTTTCCAAAATCATGTAAACAACCACCTACTGCAGAAGGTATCCCATATCTCCTATCACTCCCCAAAGTTTTATTGGAATTAGAAATGAAGTTTTAGAATCCATTGTGTAAACGTTTGAGGCACGCAAAGGTTGACTCTTTCAATCAGGATGGACTTAGCGATGTTTGAACTTGTGTAGTTCCTCTAGACTAAAAGGCTCCTACTCTCACTTCCTCTCTTGCACATGCAAACATACATAATAGTTTATCTATTTGATCACCTGCAGTGGTCTTGCCCTTAATTGATGCCCTCCAGATGTGTTATGATCATAATTTCTAGATAATTCCATCTGCTTGATGACCTTGCATCTGGGGAGCACAAGATAGGGGAAGGTTGACCTGCAGGATAATCAGTGTCATGGTTCAGCAGGGACCTCATAGAAGCTCCAGTTGTACCCATCAGTGCTTTCTGTTGGTACCTTGTAGTTCAAGAAAAGGCATTCTTGATTGTGTTATCACAGCAGCCATGTATGTAGGCCCAATATGGAGCTTCTGGTTCATGAAGCACCATCTTCATGTGTTCCCTGCTAGCTTGAGTGTCCACCAGTGACTGCATGCATGCACACTGGGGACAGTGTGGACCAGTCAAGTTTGGAGTAGACAGAAGTTCTTTATTATTGTCTTTATTACAACACAAACTATTCAAATTCTTTCTGTATGAAGAAAAAGTGCACAGCATGCTATTTTCTTTCAATGACAAACCTTCCCAGCTGCAAAGCTACATGATGAGATAACAGTGAAGCATTCAATATATTGGAATAAGCAGTAGCAGATACTTCCTTTCACACACACGCACACAAGACACGAAGGAATTGGTAAATGATTTGTCAGTTTTGAGGTGGTTCATTTTTCATAGTTCATTTCCTCAACAATGTAAAAATCTATATAAAGCTTCCACAAGGAAGTGGAATGAGAACGCAGGGTTTCATTACTAGAGATGAGTTAGCCTGTGGCCATTTCTCGCTGTTAATCACAATGCGGCAGCATTTGCTAAAAATATAAAAGGGTGATTATTACTAACAGATTATTTAGCTCCTTGCTGCACCAAACAAGGGAGTTAAAAACAACAATAAGCAACTTGGGCTGTTCATTGTATGTAGGTTTTAATTTGTATCTACATTGTGTTCTTCTCACTTCATTAGCCGTACAATTTGTATCTGAACAGCAGTGTTTTTGGGCAGCCTGCTGCATAGCTGGAGATGTCAGAAGCGATTACTTTCACAGATTTAAGATTTTATCATACAAGTCTTCTTTTTCGCTATCGGACTGGACAGCACAAACAAGGCCATTAAACATTTCATCATATCTTATCAGTTCTGCCTAGTGCTCATCTCACCAGAGATTATATCTCACTTTGCATGTGAACAAGGAGGGATGCTGGGGCTTTGGGTAAACCACATCAGTCAAACACTTGAAATGGTTTTTGTTTTTGTTTTTAATCCCAGCCTCTTTTCTGATGCATCAGAATATTGTCCTTCAGCAGTAGTTGCAAACATGACACTCAGTGACAAACTGAATGTCAAAAATCATGAGGGAGAGTGCACAAGGATTCACTGGAGTTGGGGCTCACTAAGCTTCAGCACCAGGCCTTGTTTTCAGTTCTGGTGTTCAACTATGAAGAGCCCAGATCAGCGTCACGTTTGTAGCAGGGCTTCTTACTATTTAAAGGCCCAAGAACTTATTTGGGTCCAGTGACTTAGTTCAGTTGAAGCTGAGACCCAGACTAAGGGCTTTTTAACTTACTTCCCCCTTTGCAAGCAGCAAAGAACGCCTTTACAGTTTTGCCCTTTTCTTCTCGTTTATTTCAGCTTCTACTCTAAGGGTCAAACTGCATTCAGCATCTTTAAACATTGACCTCCTTCACATGCAAAGCTTGATTGGGTTAGGTTTTTATTTATTTATTTCGTGTCCAGATCAAGTTTTACTCTGCCAAAATGTAGCCACTGCCACAGCTTTGTCATTAGCTTGCTGTAGGTCGTCAACAGTACAAGGCTCTGACAGTAATCGACACACTATCAGATGCTATATAAGATGTATAAGATATACTATACTATACTATACTATACTATACTATACTATACTATACTATACATTAGATATAAGATATATAAGAACCCACCAAAACAGTCATTTTTACGACCATCCCTGACGATGATTTCAATTGGGTTAGGTGGGGTCATTTGAAGCAAAAAGTATCTTTCATCAGTTTCTCTGTGGGAGGGGGAAGGTATGAACCCCCCCCCCCTCACATCCATTTACTGTGGCACCAATAGATGTTTTAGTTTTTAAAATCCCTCATAATCACACCAAAGGTATATGAAGCAAAAGGGCTTGGGGAAAGGATTGCTCTTTCTTTTCCCAGTGCACGATGGTCTAGAAATGGATTGTTTATGAAGCAGAGTGGTATAATATAAATGCAACGTATGGTGTATTTTAGCCCTTGCTGTGTGCACTTGAGGTATACAACCAAGACTCTGACCACCAGTAATCAAACCTTGGAACTAAAAGAGCAGATTGCAATGCCCATCAAAAAACTGAAGTTATGAGGATATTTATGGAAAGTTACTTTGCTATTGTCCAGATTAAACTGGAAGCAACATTCTAAATGGTGAGTCACTAGTTTTTCCAGAATAGGAAATTAAGTCACTGTGCAGTTAACTAGGTCTTGAAGACTAGGATTGATCTGTACTTCCTGCTTGCCTCAGAACAAAGACAGGCTACCTACCATTTCAGGAGGGCAAGAATGGATGGGGTTATCCTCAGTCTCTCACCAACCTGCTGGGAAGGCAACCTCCACCTCAGTTTTCTAGCTATGTATCCAAAGTAGTGTTTTTCCCTTCCACTGGTGCAAGCAGGGCAGTTCATTTCTGTCTTAGATGCCTCCATTTTAACTAGTTGGTATGTGTTCTGGTGGGCCCACACCCCATACTCTCTGCCTTTTATGGCCGTTTTGTACTGGGCTGGGCTGCCTGCCATGAAAAGCTGGACCTCCTTCCCCCCCTCCCCCAGTAGAACACTGAAATACTGCATGTTTCTTTGGTTTGCTTTTGAGCAGGTTAAACAAAAGAAGGTACAATGCTGCATATTTCTTTATTGTTTTTTTAACTGCACAAAATGGATAAAAGTTTGGCCAAATTTCCTTCTAGCCCAAGTGACAAGAAGAACTACAAAACTGTTACCCCGCCCCCCAGTCTTCACATGACCTGCCCACAGATGGTGGCAGTGATACCCTGCCATTGCTGTGGCCACAGTGGAGGAAGGGCTGAAATCTGGAAAAGGATCTCTTCAGCTGTCTTCTTTTCCAGCCAGTTTATACACAGGGGACAAGTAGCTGAAGACTGCAGTGTAGAAAAGCACTAAGAGAGGAAAAGGTTGTGCTTCCATAATATGACATCCTGTCTCAAGAACCCAAAGGTCTTTGTTGCAAGAAGAACAGCTGGCAGGTAGGAATGGAATAGGATATGAACAGGGTATGGGTGTGGTCAAAGATGAATGTTATGATCTTGGACTGCATTGCACTCTGCTAACACTGGCATCCAAAGTCATGATGGGACATCTGCCCATGCAAATTAATAGTAGAACATGGTCATCATTTTTTTCCCATGTCAGAAGCACCAAGGTGCTTTTGTAGTGAAAGGATTTGCTGGTGACATCACCGTTGCCTGGGGGATGCCCGAGGAGACTCCTTTCATGTCCCTGTGATTTTTCCCACCGGAGTGGTACCTATTTATCTAATTGCATTTGCATGCTTTTGAACTGCTAGGTTGGCAGGAGCTGGGACAAATTGCCGGGAGCTCACTCCGGCACGTGGCTCGCGCTCTTGGGATTCAAACTGCTGAGCTGTCAGCCTTAATGGCCTCTGACTCAGCATCTTAACCAGCATCTTAACCACTGAGCCACCGCGGTCCCTTGGATCAAGTATCAAGTATCAAGGTCTGTACCAGTACCAAAGACTTCCTTTGGGGGTTTCAACAGCTTCTGCAGTTTTTTTAACATACAATACAATGGATCAAGTATTTTTTTTCGTGTCAGTGAATCTCTTGGGATTCGAACTGCTGAGCTTTCAGCCTTAATGGCCTCTGACTCAGCGTCTTAACCACTGAGCCACCACAGTCCCATATGGTCATCATTGACCACATGTAATTTGCACACATGGTATGTTTTTGCATCAGCAAACAGGCCAACTGACATTTTGTACACATTACTGTATACCGGGGACCAGCTTGTTTACATGTGCAAAAAACAGTGGCCAGCATGTGCTGAATGGTGGCTTCCAATTTTACTTGTATGCCAGATCAGGCAGCTGCCACCTGCTAATCTTCCCAATAGTCTTGTAGATACCCCTGGACATAGGTTAGGTTAAAAGTCAGTGACTGTTGTTCTCATTCAAACCTCATTTATGAAGACCCAACTACAGATTCCCTTAATGTGGCTCAAAAGATGCTTTGTCAATTATTCTTTAAGCCAGAGCTTTCCAAACTGTGTGTTGCGACACAAAAGTGTGTCGCCACACACAGTCTGGTGTGTCACCACACAACCTGGAATCGCTGTTCATCATCAGCGCTTCCGGGTTTTCCCGTGGCGACACACCAACGGCGGCACACAAAAACCCGAAAGAGGCAGCAGCGCTTCCGGGTTTTCCCGCGGCGACACACCAATGGCGGTTGGTGTGTTGCCGCGGGAAAACTTTGGAAAGCCCTGGCTTTAAGCACATGTGTTCCTGATGCTGTCTTTAGCTCATCCCCAGCCCATAACTGAGGCCACTTAACCTGATCCAATGTTCAAGTGGGATTTTCCATCTTCCCCTGACATACAGTAAGCTCTGCATTCTACACAATTTGAGACTGAGCATAGTTTAAAGATTAAAAACAAAAAAACCCACAGCTGTTCCCATTTTATAGTCTTTCAAAAAACTTGAATAAAATGCTGGAATTTTTTTCCCCAACTCTGAGGTTCTGGACAGATATTGGTTGTTTCAGAGTAGTCCATTCTGTTAGCTATACTTATAGAATCTGTTAGAAAACTCTTAAAAATATAGACTAATATAGTCCCTCATCCATGCTCATTCTTTATCTCTGCCTCTCTGTAATAAAAGCAAGTTACCTCTGAATATCAGTTTCTGGGAGACAAAGAGTAACGAATTACCATTGCTGTCATATTTCCTTTCTGTAGACATTTTGCCCATATCTACGGTAGCCCTTCATTTGATCCAGGAGGATTCATCTTAATATTTTATAATTTTGTAATATTTTGTAATGTAAAGAGCAGAGGAGCTGCTTTTTTGTTTGTTTTGTTTTCACTTTTTAATGTTGGATTGGCATTTAAAAAAAATATTAAGACTCTTGCTTATGGTAAGAGTAACTGGATATATTACATTAATAGTAAGCAGTCTTGGAAATCATATGACCATAGAAAGTCCTGGATAATAAAGATTTTTATTTAAAATAAAATAGGGAGTTTATTTAATTCTCCTGTTGTGTAAATGGATTTTTTGTACTTTAAAATGAGATAATTTTGATAGATGCATGAACGGTAATAGAGATATAGTTACTGGAGCCAGACAGTATGAGTTTTCTCCTTCCGATTCTTCTGTTGAAAATTGCTCTGGTACTTAAGGAAGCAAGCAAAAAGAAAATAGGCAGAAAACACAGAAATCCAATTCAGTTGAAGATAAATCAAGAGATAATTCTGATGAAATACTGCTTGGGAAGGCAGCAGCAGCATGACAAACTATCCTAATATAAAGGAAAATTACTTTGCTCTTTATACGAACGTAGTATTCATCTCTTCCTGTAGTTGTTAGTGTATCCTAGATAACATTAGTGTGTGATCTTTAATTTTGCTTTTCTTGTGAAATCATCATATGGTAGTTCAAAGGAGAGGCCGGGGAAGCCATATGAGAGTTTAACAAGCAGCTGATGGATCATGCTCTCAACATGCAACAATCCAGTGTAAGGACTGCATTCATGCACTTCATCACTTGATTAGCCAGAGCCTGCCATTCATCACAACTCTTCCATTACCACACACAGAGATGAGTGGGCTACAGAATAGGGTCTGGTTCTTAATAGCTCCTTTTCTGAAATCGTGGCAGAGATAGTGAAGCGGTGGGATGTCAAAGAAAGCTTTGAGTAATATGTGATTGCTAGCCATATTACTTCAGCGCTGTCCATTGCCTGCCTACTTTGAATGATTCATATTCACCAGGTATTGCTTCATCCAGGAGCATACCTGTATTTGACAACTGGAGCAGACCCTTCCTCTGTCACCAAGAACCAGTTTGGTGCAGTGGTTAAGCATCGACCTGGAAAAAGGGGGGACTGTTACTTTTAGCCTCTCCTTAGGCAGGAAGCCATCTGGGTGACCTTGGCCCAGTCACTCTCTGTCTCAGTCCTAGAAAGAAGGCAAGGGCAAACCACTTCTAAAACCTTGCCATGAAAACTGCAGGGGACAGTCCCCTTGAGTCAAAACTAACTTTAAGGCGCACTGTTTTCCTCTGTCAGGGCTGCATTGCAATTTGCACTGCTGACCACCAAATAGCTGAGCGGTGCGCTGGCAGCCACGATCCAACTCTGCACCCGCTGCTAGCCTCCTCCTCGTTTTCATCAGCACCCTCCTTATTACCTGCCCCTTGGGTGGACCCCCCCCCCCCTTGGTATGCCACTGGCTTCATCCAACCTCAGTACTCTTGTCCAATGTCAAATCAGCCGTGGTTCCGTCAGTTATTCTGGATTGTTGTAATCTTCATTGTTCAATAGTCTGTTTCTACTAGCTGTCAATATACAGTCTTTTAGGATTTTCTAAAGTAGGTTTATGGCCCCATTCCTTTTATTTCACATCTCCTTTTAATGTTTTTTTTCCCCCGGTACTGGAACTGTCTCTACCATTCTTATATTATGTTCTAATTCATTGCTGATTTGCTTCTGAGGTCCCTAATCTTCAAATTCTTTCCTTCTGGAACCATTTCTTCTCAATCTGTTCATTCTGTCTGTCCCTTGATTCACTGTCTAGTCCTAGCTCCAGCAAGAGGCTCTTGTAACCATGCTACAAGCAGGCCTTGGCAACATCTTTTTTTTTTTAATGTCTTTGCCTCATCCCACCCCTTGAATGAAATAGACATGTGATTCTTAGCTGTACTGGTGTTAAAATAATGTTTTCCCCTTAAGCTGCCAGGAGGCAATGGAATCACAAGGTGCATAGAGCTGTTTTGCTTTGTCACTAGGCTGACCATACGTCCCGTTTTGAATGGGACAGTCCGGTTTTTTTAACATTTCCAGACCGTCCCGTCGTTTTAATATAAAAATCAATTTTGTCCCGTGTTTTAAAAAAACCTGTCAGGAACTGGCCTGTCCCTGCCACCAGGCCAGCTGCCGCCATGCCAGACTCCGAGAGCCGGAACCGAGAGCCGGAAGTAGCTGGAGCAGCACAAAAGAGCCAGAGCAGCTGATTGGAGGGAACCCAGAAGAGGAATCGCCTCCACCTATCAGTGCACAGCAAAGGAGGTGGGAGTTGGAGGGAACCCGGAAGAGGAATCGCCTCCGCCTATCAGCGTGCGGCAAAGGAGGTGGGTTCTTGGTTCCTCTTGTCCCGTTTTTGTCTCAAGGAAATATGGTCATCCTATTTGTCACCCATTACTCTGGAGGTAAGATCAAGTGACCAGGAGTGGGTAGGATCAGAGTGGTGGTTATTGGACATTTCTAGTTGCTTCCCTCCCTTCCAATTCCTGATCTGTTCCTGTTTTTCTGTTGTCTCCCTAAGGAGCTGGAATAGGCAATGCCATGCTGCTAAACTATCAGAATGGCTTAATAGTGCTACATGGTTCAGCATGCAATACCATAAGGGCTTTAATTCTGTCAGGGCCGCAACTAGCAGGGGGCAAGCGGGGCATGTGCCCCGGGTGCCGCGCTGGGGGTGTGTGCCAAAATGACACCCAGGGGTGCGCCAAAATGACAAAATAACCAGTGGGGGGTGCGGAATCCATGTTTGCCCCAGGTGACACAGACTCTATAGTTCCATCCCTGAATTCTGTGGCCCTTATCCATTTAGCACAAGGCTGAAACAGTGAAACACGGACCAAACCCCATCCCCGTGGATGCCTAATCAGAACACAGAGAAATTTGGAAGTTGCTTATAGAAAGAAAGGAAATGGGAGAGAAATCTCAAGTAAAAATGCTACTTTTGATCCACTCTTTTCATGATTCCAATCTGTTTAAAAACAAACAAAAATTATCCAGCTTTTCTCACACCCCAGTAACCAAGCAGTGGGATTTTTCTTGTATGATCATATAAGTGGTACTTGGGAAAAGATTAATGTTGCTTGGAATGGCAGTAAGTCATTAGTTAGATATCCAAGTTCTTTGGATGGTTAGTTCAAGCTGCATATTATTTTCAACATGATTGCAAGCTGTCTTAGGAGCCCTATCTGAGGTTGATAGGAGGGTTAAGAATTATTTTATAAAATAAGTGTGTAAAAGATGCTGTTTTATATCAGAGTCTCAATGGTGGTTTATCGTATTTTACTGTTTTAATGTATTACCTATTAAAAATACTGATTTGATTCTTGATCTGTAAGCTGTCTGGTATTCAAGTTTATAAAAAATACAGTTTAGGAATGTAACAACTAAACCAAGTAAGAATGCAAGGATGTTGTTGGTAATTAAGCAAGATCTACAGATTTCATTTTCCCCCATTCCTTCCCTTCCCTCTTCCTTTCCTTCTATTTAGTAGACCTAACATGAGTGTTTGAAAATCGTGATTATGGACACCAGATAACACCAGATACCTGTATCTATTTAGCTCTATGCTGATCTGTGGATTTCTGCACATTTTTAACCTTTGAGATACCATTAAGTTGAGTCTCAAGCTAAACATGTTCATAGTAGACCCATTACTTTAAATACAGGCTTGCCTTTATTGAATATAGTCACTATGCATAGGAGAATCAGCTGTAATAACAAAATGGTGCAGTCACAACAAGGTCACCACTGCAAATCTGGCTATAGTATCCAATCTAGGGGCCTTTCCCCACTTGAATCTAAGCACAGTACAAACCTCTTCTGACAACATATTTTTTCTGCCGTGTCCCCAGCGGCCTCCATGGGAGAATGTTGGGGGAGGGGTAAATGACTAAGGGATTAAACAATCATTGCATCATCATTGCATCATTGGGTTGAAGTGCTTCCCTTGTCCAGGATGGACACAGGAAGGGAAATTAGGCTGAAATACTTGGAATCTTCAATCAAGACTTAAAACCTTTAATTCACTGCAAGAGGAATGAAGAAAGCAGCAGGGGAATGTTACATGTTTAGGAAAACATTTTGTTTGACTCCTGGAAAATGAGTGGGTTGCTTGCCCCCATTTTGCTTCTCTGTCCTGGAGCAGAACTTTCACACAATAGAATTCAGGGGAGGATTTACTGTCTGTAAACTAATACTACATACCTCTAAGGAATCGTTTAAAAAGGAGGGGCTAATGGTATCTGACACCCAGTTACAAAATTCTTGTCCTTTGTCCTCTGCTGACTATATAACTTCAGCCAGCCAGCCAGCCATGTTCCAATACTGGAAGTCTGATTTTGAAGAAAAATACATGTGGGTAGAAAATCAAAGGAAATAACTGAATTTTCTTCACATTTATCTTCACTTATCTCCCACTCATGTTGCCTTTTGCTCTTTATGCCCCTGATAATTGGAAGACTCCTATTCCACCAGTTGTATTTGCTATTGTCAAGCCGCGTTTAGACCTCAGCTGTGTCAAGCAATTAACACTGGAAACGGGAGCAAATGTTGTTCACCATATTGCTGTGTTGTGTTTCTCCTGCAGACTTGTGGCGGTGAATGCAATTTGCCATTATTGTTTGGATTTTTTCACTTCAACGGGAGAGATCAATGTTGCTTGCCAAAAGAGATGTGTAAATTTCAACTCCCAGAATCCCCCAGCCTGCAGGGTTATTGCTGAGAATTTTAGAAGCTGATAGCTACCCATTTGGAGGGGGTCCAAGTTGGGAAAGGTAGCATTTACTATTATAAGTTATTGTTAGATTTGAAAATATTACAAGCCAATCATTCTTAGCTAGCAACAAAAGTATTACTTCCTGGACAGTGAAAATCAGCCAAGTGTTATATTGGGTTGTAAAAATAGTTAAGTGCACAATACACCTTTTCAGGGAATTAGTTTCAGGGTCTAGGTGATTCTGTGTTCTCAGCGGTTGAACTGGCAATAAGGATGGAAATTCAAGTGGGAAATCTAGAAAAGCAGTCAAGGGCTATAGTGTATTATACTAGACGTTATAGCCATGTAGGTTTCTTAAATTGAGAACCAATGCAATGAATCCTAAGTCTGAATCTGGATAGATACAGCTTGAGTTGTGAGTTAGCTGGAAAAGTGGACTTGCTACATTTGTAAATATGTTCAGCCATTTGTTTAGGGTCAACCTCAGAGAAAACTGTTTCTTCCTGTTCTTGCAGATGCTGTCCATGGAAAATACTGAGTGCCTGACTCCTATGATGTCACTACATAATTTTTTCTCTCCTTCATGGAATATTTAAACCATTTCCAACAAAAAAAAACATAAAGAAAATGCTTAAGAGACTATTTAAATTGTTAAACACCCTCCCACCCTCAAGCAGATTACCCATCTAAAGAAGAAAATTTACTGAATTAGTACTCAATCAGTGCCAAATTCAGGAAACCCAATTAATCTCAAGAACTGTGGTAAGCAACCCCACAGCAAACTCTTTAAGTCACATGGTATCTTCAGTGAAGATCCAGTCATTGGGGTTTGATCTCAGTTTAGGCGGGTCCGTAAGGGGAGGTAAAAAAATTCAAGATAGCAGCTGTGACTGCATGATTGAAGCCCCACTCTTTCAGGGGCAGGATTATGATCATGCTGCTGCAGCTGCCATTTTGACTTTTTTGTCCCCCTTCCTGTGGATCCTCCTGGCTCAGTGGAAGCTTTTACAGGTAAAGCTCTATATGTAAAGATTCCTTTACTGCAGGCAGTTGTGCTGTCCTTGTGGAACGGCCAACTTTTTATTGACAACATGGCATATATACCAAGGAGAAGATGGATGGTGGCTTCTATATTGATTTGTATCACCAGAATGATTAGTATATCTGTCAAACAGATACATATACAGAATTGCATTTGTGAGGGAAAGTTGCATTCAAAAGTACGCAATCGTGTTTTTTTAATTGTAAAAAGAAATGGATGTAATAAAACTCTCCTTCATCTGTAGAGACAGTTCTGATGGACAGGTATGTGAGCATGGCTCTAATGCAATAAAATGATTTGGCGGTATCTGGATAATCACATGTTAAATTATATATTACATTTCTGGCTGCTTTCCTGTATTTGATGGGAATTTTAAAGCTTTTCCCTCTTTGCCCTCTATGTATTTATGAATGGCACACCAGATAAATCCAAAAATAGAAAAGCATTTAGCGAATCATCTGTGAATACTTCACCTTAATCAATGCTTTCTCACATAAGAAACACAGAATATGTTTAGGTTCATCTGAGAGACCAAATGATGTGGGAGGGAGAGGAAAAATAAAACATTTTCCTAGCAAACAAATAGATTTGAGTAGCCTCTGTGCACTTTGAAGCCACATTCTGTCTGTGAAATATTGATACTAAATTGTTAAACATTGACATAAAACAACCAGCATAATCCCAGCGAAGGAAAGCATGTTGTAAGGAACAAGTAATTAGCAAATAGTATGAACAAAGACAGAAATAACTCCTAGTTAAGTAGAATATTGTAAATAATGGATTTTATTCAAATAAGCAAGAGTGTGAATTGCTATAAAGTAAATATCAATTATTCATGCCGTTTAATATTTTATTACACCCCTCATAAACATTTACATTAGAGCAGCAGTGAGCTGCACCCTGGAGAGTCAGCCTAAGCAAACAAGCTTTGCCCCCCTTTTTTCTCCGCTCCCAAGCGCACTGGCCATCCCCACTTAAACCCAGGATGAAGTGACCTGCAAATTGCACCACTTCTCAAACCTCCAAATGGTTTCTTGCTGTTTCACTATATAGGTAGTTTTAGGAATATCTGGAACCCTGAAGTCAGCCTTTGAATGAGACCAGCACTGGAACACTCCCATTCTAAAGAGTTGCCCTGTTCTAGCGGCTCAGTTTCTAACAGTTAGAGTAATCACACAAAGCTCCATGAGAATAGGCTTCCACCATTTTGGTGCACTAAATTACCATAGCACAGTTTAGCCTGTGAAAATTATTTCAGTGCGGGAGTACACTGCATAGTCTGCAAACCTGGCCTCTAATTTGTGACATACAAAGTCAGGAAATGCTTACTTTCCCCATATTCATCTCCCCCACTCCTAGGTATGGGTCGCACCAACTGGGAAAACAGGAAGTACTTAGGCAACCTGTTTTACTAAATCAAAATCAATAGGGACATTGGATTATCCACATTCTGAATGACTGTGGTACATATCACACTGTGAACTATTCTGGAAGGAGAAATCTTGTTCACTTTGATTTATCATTCATTGGCCCTATTCTCACATCCGATTAAGTTGGCCAGTGTAGGGTGATTAGTAGATTAGTAGAAATCAAAAAGAGGTTAATTGTCCCAGTCAACTGACCCAAGGTATTAAATTTAACCCCAAGTAGACCCAGTCATGCACAGGGTTAACTAACTTCTATCAGTCAGTTATGCTTGGTAACACCTAAACCCATTTTGTTTCTTAGTCTTCTAAGAACACATTTGAGAGAAAGAGTGGCCAAAACTCATGGCCAGGCACAGAAAGTACCTCCCAAATACTGATTGTCTGAATCTGCGTCATGCTGCCTCCCTGGCTAACAAAGGAGGGGTTGACAAAATCAGGAAGCCTTGGCTGAAGTCTCTTAGCAGTAGGGCAGTTGAGATACTAAGCATTTCTAAAGCAAATGGATGGAACTTTATATTCCCCAAATGGCAAATTTTGACCCAGTTACTATGACAGTGTGTTGTCAGAACCACAGGAAAGGAGATTTAACTAATTTAGTGATTTGAGAATTAAGCATGGTCTGTTGAATACCAGGTTTGTTAAAGTCTGGAGAAGTTGAAAGTCATTAGTTCCTCTAGCCATGTTCATAATTTTTCTGGCCCAATCTACTTTTTGGGACACCTTTTACAGTATTTATTTCTGGCCATCTCCATCATTCTTGCTCACCATGATGAGCAAAGAAAGGTTGAATGGTTCAAAAAGGACGTTGTCAAGAAGAGGTACATTTTATGTAATAGGGCTACATGTTTGCTTGGAAGTTGGTTCAGAAGTGCTTCAGGCCCACATGAGAGCTATCTTCTCTGCTTTTGATGAGTCTGAAAAAAATTATGGCTACTTTAATTTGTATTAACTTAAAGTAGCCATAACTTTTTTTCAGGCTCATTAAAATAGGAACATTTTTTAGGCTTGCGCAGAAATTGGAAAAAAAGGTTGGGCTGCTTTAATTAATAGCAGAGAGGTGTGGTGCTCACCCTTGTACAAGGTCCAAAGCACTTATGAATCATGTTTCTCCCAGTAACAGACTTCATGAAGATAAAACTTTACCAAATGGCCAGTAAGTAGTTGAATAATGGCTTATAAACTAAAGTGCATGTTTACAGTGCAGTTGAAAACCAATCCATATTAATGACCTACTCATGACAGCCAAGTGGGAATATTTCCAAGGCACATGCAGGTGATTATGGCAAAGCCCCATCTGTCCAAAGGGGAAAGATCCAAACCCTCTTGTCGGATTTTGAGTCAAAGATAATGGAAGCAAAGTATATCGATTAAGGGTAATATATTATTAAAATTGCTGCATTCTTTGGGTAGCATACTGTATATTCTCCAAAGATAAAAGTCAGGAGATACACACACACCAAATAGATATACATATACGTATATACACACATACACATACACACACAGAAACACTCATACATACATACATACATATTTGGAAATACTGATCTCTCTCACACCCGTACAAACACACTGTATTGGTCCTAGGTAGTAAAATACTGTATTTGCAGTCCAAAATGGTGAGTGATCTCTCTGCAGTCACTCAGTGCCCCTGCAGGCTGAAGCTATGAAGCAGGCATGAGGCACTGCTCTGTCAGTTGATCAAGCCAGGGCAAAAAAAATGTCTTCTGATATGTGAACTAAATCAGGACAATTCACCTTCCAATTAGAAGAGTCCCTGTTGCATATCCTTGTTCTTTTCTGTGACTGGAAAACGGCTATAATGACTGTTAAACTTCTAAGTTTGCTTTCACTCTCAGCCCACAGAATTTCCAGTTTAAGTCCTATATCCTTTGCTTGGGAAAAACATAATGAGCCTCATTTGTGGGAACAATCAGTCAATCAGTTAATAAAACAATGTAAATCATGCACAAGTAGTGAGCACTCACACAGCTTTCACTTTAGTTTATTGTAATATGGATCATTTTTAAAGAAAAGTGTAGGGGCCTTCAATTGCACTGCAGCAACTGCCATCTTGCCTTTTTTGACCCCCCTCCTATGGATGCCAGGAAAGTGGTGGGGCAATAAGAATTTAGCCTTAATATAATAATATAATATATTAATAATATATTATTAATATATTATATTAATATATTATATTAATTAAAATATATTAATTAATAATATAATATATAATATAATAAATTTAATCAGACTGATTTTAAATGAACTGAGAACATTCATGTCAGCCCTACAAAGTAGACCAGTCCTAGAAAGCGATGCCATATAGGTCAGGACTACTGTAACAGCTGTAGTAACCGAATCTTGCAAGTCTGAATGTGCTCCCCCTTCCCTCACTTTATCTTCCTGTGAACTAGGGAGGGGCTTGTCTGAAATGTTTTCTCAAGTTAATTTCTTGGCCTGGGCTCAAGCCCTGCTTACCTGACTGTTGCCTTGGGAACGGCTCTTCCTCCTGTCTTTCAAGGCCATTCCCTTTTCCCTCAACAATTAATGACATCATAGGATTAATTGTAGCTTTCTCAGGAACGCCAGAATCATAACACAATGACAGAAAGAAGACTGTATTTTTAGTTCTTTTTTTAAAAAGAATTTTATTAGTTCTCAAAGTATAATTAAAATACAAAATATAGAATATAGAAAGCTAGAGCATAGAACTAAAGAAAAAAGAAAATAACTATAAAACTGCAAGCAGATAGAAAAAAGGAACAGAAAGTGACTTCTGACTTTCTCCAATACAGATATAATTAAATTTACAAATATCATCTCTTACCATTGATTAAACTTTAGTAACATTATTTCTATCAAAACAAATCATTTAATCACTAAAACCCAAAATCAAAACTTCATTTTTTTCTAACACAAGCAAGTAATCTAAAAGTGGTTGCCAAGTAGAAATAAATCCAGAAACAGTGTTTTCTCTTATTAACGCTGTTAATTTAGCTATTTGAGCCAAGTCCGTTAGTTTAATAATCCAATCTTCCACTGTAGGTATTTGTGAATCTTTCCATCGTTGTGTATATAAAACTCTCGCTGCTGTAATCATATATAAAAGCAAAGTTCCATATTATTTCTCAAGTTCCTTCTCCATCAAACCCAAGAGGAACAGTTCAGGTTTTTTTTTTTTAAGTCCGCTTTGAAGATCTTTTGAATAATAGCACATATTTGATCCCAAATTTTTTTGGCCTTCTCACAGGTCCACCAAAGATGATAAAAAGTTCCTTCACCCTGTAAACATTTCCAACAAACATTCGTTACACCATTATACATTTTTGACAACTTATCAGGGGTTAAATACCAGTGATACATCATTTTATAAAAATTCTCTTTTAAGTTATAATTCAAAGTAAATTTCAAACCTTTGTTCCACATATTTTCCCATTGCTCCAACATAATATTATATCCAAAGTTCTTAGCCCATTTAATCCTACATTCTTTAACATGTTCATCTTCTAAATTCATCTGTAACAACAGACTATATTTTTAGTTCTGATATTCATGTTAAAGAATCAAGGAGGAGCTATGTATAGCCATAGATAGTCATCCCCAATCTTAGCAACAAACTAGGTTATGACCTGATATAAAATGGATGCATATGTTGCCATAAACAGCTTATGTCTCCATGCCTCCTATGTTTCAACTGAACTGCACGTAAAAATACGATTTTACAGAATCAATATACTGTAAATTACACAAATGTCTCATGTAAATCTTATCACCAAAGATATTACATGATGGACAATAGTCTTCAAAACTACAAATTATTGTTCTTGTAATGCTTACTTTTTGTCCAATTTCTTCAATTTACTTTGGCAGCTGAAGAAGGAACAGAAATAATTGAAGAAAAACATTCCGTCTTAATGCTCTTGGATATATTTTTAAAAAACTGCTCTGGAATCAGGCAGTGAATTTGAAGAAACGTGGTTTTCAAGTCACTTTGGTTTTCAACAAGTGTAACTGTAAAACAGTTTCTTTATAATGTAACGATTTTTGGAGAGGGATATATTTTATGTAATAAAGCTTTCTACAAATGTATTTATTCCAAGAAACAAAATAAAGTAAAATTTTGGAAGCTGATCTTTGGTAACTTGGTAAGTGCCCAAGATGGTCGGTCCTTCCTTCCTTCCTTCCTTCCTTCCTTCCTTCCTTCCTTCCTTCCTTCCTTCCTTCCTTCCTTCCTTCCTTCCTTCCTTCCTCTGTAAAAACAGATTATTGTTAGAATTAAATACAATGCAATGTTTTCCAGTGAACCTTTTTAAAGGGGGGGGGGAGAGAGATTGATTGATTGATTGATTGATTTTTGGTGAAACTGAACAAGTGAAGATATTCAAGACTTCTATTTTCTCTCACCAGTGTTTCCAGTGTTGTTCACCCAACCCAAACTGTCTACTGCAATGGGTCCTTTTCTCCACGGCTGCCCTAATTTTATAAGTTTTCTTCATATACCCTGTGTGTGTTAAGACAATGGCAGAAAAAGAAGCAGCCAATCAGGATTCTTCATGTGGACTAAAGTCTAGAGACCTTAGCATGGAGATGCTGAAGCTGGAATACAGCAATATAATATAAGAAGCTATATTCACAAACTGGTAATAGAGGCAGTACAGTCGTAGCCTGTGCTTCCTTATTTCTTTAATACATTTAAATGTGGCATTTCAGGGGAATCCTCTCAAGGCAGTTTCCAACAAATGAAAACAATATTGAAAATAATTTAAAAACAAGAAGTTGCAATGAAAAACAACATAATAACAGCAGGAGTTAAAATATGAAGCCAGTAAAATCTTCACTAAAGTAAGCAGAACAGAATTCAAGGTCTGCTGTTAGGAAGAAAGAAAGAAAAAACACCCAGTATCATGCATCAAGGCCATGGTGCACCCTGGGCTAGCAGTCTATAATAGGCGGACTGCCTCCCCTGTGACATTTGTGTAAACATACGTACATGCATACACATATAAGGTCACGGAAAGCTATTTTATGTGAAGCAAAAAAAAAAAGCATTCATTACAATGTAACTTAGTTGGAATGGTTATCTGTACTTCCCTGGAAGCCAGGGTAATATTTTGCCCATAATGAACTCGGATATGAACAGCACCTCTCATTGATTGAATTTCCTTCTTCATTTTTAGTATTGCTTATTTCTCTTGTTCCAGATAATGACAAATCTGAGTAAAATATTGATAGGAATAGTAATATATTTTAAGATATTCAAAGTGCTCCATATATACTATCAAAACAATCCTTAGAAGCAGCTTGGAAAGTGGATCATGATTATTATGATTTTGGTTTCTATTACACCCATTTTGCAGATTGTGGGATGAGGCTGAGAGAGAACTGCTTAAAAAAAGGGGGGGGTTTCCCTTTGAGTCAGTCTTGACTCCTGACGACTGCCTGGATGAGTCCCTGCAGTTTTCTTGCCAACATTTTCAGAAGTGATTTGCCATCACCACCTCCTTCTTTCCAGGGCTGAGAGTGAGGGACTGGCCCAAGGTCACCCAGCTGGTTTTGTGCCTGAGATGGGACGGTCTCCTGGTTTCTAGCCT